>OY979695.1:73549153-74149153 GCA_963855945.1 Thereva nobilitata
CGATAAAAAATCTCGATGGGATCTTGAAGATTTCGAAAGTTATGAGTATTTGTTTATAATCATTAATTCTTTACGTTGTTTATTGAACCCTTTGACCTGAATATTTTTTAAACGTCATCAATTTTCACCAAAAACTTGTTTATATGGGTTTTTTTGGTCGCTGATTACGAATCTGCGGTCAGATTTTCAAAATTCAAAATGGCAGCCAAGATGGCAGACCAAAATTCAAAAAAATGAACCTTTTTCAATGAAACTTAGTAAATAAGGGTTTTTTGACTCGTAGATCACGAATCTGACATCAGATTTTTAAAATTTAAAATAGAAAATTAAATATGGCGGACTAAAATGCAAAAAATTAACATTTTTCTATACTAACAATGACTTATATTTTTTATTTTTATCAATTAATTTCTTTTCTACAAAGTAATTCCGTATTTTAATCTTTCGATGCGTTCACAGTTCGGAAAACGATTTTCAGCCAAGTGATGTGTTCTCATCTCATGTGTTCTCAAGTTTTGATGAACATTTTGACACCAATAACGTCCATTTCGGTGATGGTGTATTTGAAAAAATTTAATTTTAAAGTTTTTTACTATTTTTTGACCTTTTGACATTGAATTCGAAAATATGTTTATGTTTTTCAGCAAATTTGCTACTGGTGGTTTGTAAACAACCCCTCTGACCTGAAAACATGTAAAACCTATCAAAAACGTCGACCACAATGAAATATATGGAGCCAAAATCGAAAAAGAAAGTCAAGATTCATAAAAATCCCTAAAAACGCAGTTAATTTTTATTGATCAATAGATTGTTGAAAAAATTCTAAAAAAAATTTTGTTTAGTCTTAAATAGTTGCCCAAAGTCCCTGAAAAGTTTCAGCCAAAACGGAGGGGGGTCGAAAAAATTTTCCCGATTTGCCTGGAATATCATATGTAGTTTTATTAATTTTGTATGAATTTTATGTTTTATTTAGTGGAATGGTAATAAATTAACTTTTTATAGTTTTGCCGCTTTTGTATAACTTTGCCGGTCACTCGGCTCCCCGAAAAATTCACGTGTATTTTCTTTCGAAGAGGGGCGCATTATTTTTTGTAGCCCACAGGCGCAGAATATCTTAGGACGGCCCTGTGTGTGTCTAGGGTATAAGATTATTCCTTTGAATTGGAAAACTATTTAACTGAAATTCTGAAAGGACTTATTTACATATTGAGCCAGGGCATAGTATCACTCTCTTGTAGCGCAGCGAGTTAAGTAACTACCTCTCGGCCGGGGGTTCCGAGTTCGATTCTTCGGACTGTTGCGTTTTTTTTCAATCGACTTTATATTCTCACAATAAATATTGTTATCTAATTTCCTTCGGGGAATTTTGTTTCATATTTAGTAAGTTTTTTTAAATTACTCCGAAAATACGCAAATACATTACTGCAAAAACTATTTAGCTCCTGCCTCGATTCTTATCGACGGCGGCGTGTCAATTATCGTAATAGGCCTCGGTAGCCTAGGGAGTAAGGCGCCTGGCTACTATCCCAGAGGTCCCGGGTTCGAGTCCCGGCAGAGCCCCACGGTCCTTCGCCTTTCCCACCTTCCCTCCTGTCATAGCCTTCCGCTAGCATTGCCCCGCTCCACCAAGCGCATGTCATCGGTTGGTTGATGGGATTCAACTTGTTTCAGGAGGCATAACACTCCAGCGAGTTGTTTCTCATTGCCCCGATGCCAGAGTCGCGATAGAAATAGTTGGGGTTAGGTGGTTGTGGCAGTTCCTTCCTACTTCTCTCTTCCCTTTCACTATCTATCGACTAGAGCTTGCTGTTCGACATTGCACTCTATACGAAGAAAATAGATTGTCGACAGTACAAAGGGCTTTCCCTGAGCTCTAGTCTTCCACATAAAAAAAAAAAAAAATAAAAAATTTTTGTTAAATTGCTCCCAAAAAAAATGAACGGACTAAAAAGTACGAAATAAAATAAATTTTTAAAAACCAACTTCAAAAAAACCAATACCGTGATTCACAAAAAAGGATGAAATAATTGTTGGTAGTTCTTTACAATACTAATCCAATCAGAATGAATCTAGAAAGAAGAATCACTTTTGAAGACGGTGCTAGCACCTGTTTTCGGGGCGATGTATTAAGTGCATAAGGCTAACAAAGAAATGAAACCAATTTTCGAAGCAAGAAAGAGTGCAATGAAACTCAACCTGGCACCGTCTTCAAAAGTGATTCATCTTTCTAGATCCATTCTGATTGGATTAGTATTGTAAAGAACTACCAACAATTCTTTCATCCTTTTTTGTGCATCACGGTATTGGTTTTTTTTTAAGTTGGTTTTTTTTATTTCCGGAACTATTACCACTTGGTGATCTTTTATTCGGCGAATATTTTTTGAGAGGATTGGAATATGGTCGTCCTCGTTGTCGTTTAATATCATATTTTTGATTGATTCTAAATTTACATGTTGTGAAGCTTCATAATTCAGGCAGATTCCCTTTACCTTACTCTGGACCTTGATGGGTTCATCCTTAGTACTATAAACCGCGTATGCATAATTTTTAGGGCCTCCACTTGCAAAAGTTGTTATATAACTACCAGGTCCGTAGCATTCTAACTCATCGGTCATATCTCCAACGAATTCTCCAGTTGGCGGGTCGAATTCTCCCTCTCTGCTAATGTATATGACTGAATCGGTATCGTAATACAAAACTCTTTCTCCAAGCTGCTCCAAATAGCTAAACAACTTAAGTCGTGCCTGAGTAGTGGTATAAGAGTGGTGTGGTTCAAATCCTGCGACAGCTTTTTCAACTACTTCTACTAAACCGATTCTTATGAAAATTTGCACACACATTGAGCTAACGTGTCAGTGCAATCTGACAATTTTGTAAAAAAATTAAGATGGCGGTTCCAAGATGGCGGACGAATTTTTCAATTGTGTTCCAATTCAATTGAAAATCGGTATCGGTGGGTTTTAGGGCCACAAATGACGATTCTGTGGTCAAATTTTTAAAATTCAAAATGGCGGTCGAATACGGCGGATGAATTTTGCAAATGTGCTCTGAATCCATTGAAAATCGGTATCGGGAGGTTTTAAGGGCCACAAATGACGATTCTGTGGTCAAAATT
Source organism: Thereva nobilitata (assembly GCA_963855945.1). NCBI lineage: Eukaryota > Metazoa > Arthropoda > Insecta > Diptera > Therevidae > Thereva > Thereva nobilitata. The sequence continues at coordinate 73,552,269 of OY979695.1, forward strand.
TGAAAATTAAAAATGGCGGATGAATTTTCGAAATGTTTTCTGAATCCATTTAAAATCGGTATCGGGGGGTTATTAGGGCCACAAATGACGATTCTTTGGTCAAAATTTGAAAGTTCAAAATGGCGGATGAATTTTGCAAATGTGTTCCGAATCCATTGAAAATCGGTATCGGGGAGTTTTTAAGGTCACAAATGACGAATCTGTGGGCAAAATTTTAAAAAAATCAAAATGGCGGCGCCAATATGGCGATACGATTTTGGCAATTACGATTCGATTTCACTGAAAATAGCTATTTTGGGGGGGTTTCAGGTCGCAAATAATTAATTTGTTGTCAAAATTAGAAAAATCAAAATGGCGCTGGAAATATGGTATGCATAACAAATCACTTCACCAGAATTTTGTAAAAAGTAAAATTCAAAAATGACTGAATTAAGACTAAAAAGAATATAATAAAAATAGGTAAAAAAACCTTTAAGTTAAATGGTTTTATTTTAAATCTGCTGTACCAAAAACTAGAAAATAATTAGAACACAAACATGGACCTTCTGGAATAGTAGGTGCTGTCTTCTAATGTCGTTTGCCAAGGGGCACTTTGTGTCGTTGTGTCAGCGAATTAAGTAATATTCTGGGACTTTTAACCGACTAAAATAAAAACATGGGTTTCCTCTCTGCCGGAGAATGGGTTGACTAGTACGTGATTTTAGTTAGGATTAGAATCCGGTATAACCGACAGGCTGGAATGTGTCGGCATCATGCTGCTTCCACCTGCCAAAGCACGCAAATAAGAAAAAAACCAATAAATAATTTGCATGCAAATTAAAAATTAGTCTTAAATCACGCCAAAGAAGTATAACTTCTAATGCGTTTTTTTTCTTTTGGGGGCGTCCATAAATTACGTGAGGTGTTTAGGGGGGGGAGGGGGTCGAGCCGAATCTCACCAAATCTCACGTGGGGGAGGGGGAGGGTCTCCGCAAATCTCACGTAATTTTTTTCCGCAAGAAACAGTGTAAAATCGCGAGAAAACTGGGTTAAATTAATAGTACAGGTAAATTAAGCCGAAAAAAGCAATATAGCGGAAATAATTAGGTACAGGTAGTGTTTAATATTTCTCGGTAGTTTCTATTTCTCGAGAAAAGAGAAAAATAAATTTTACTGCTCGAGAATTCTCATTTCTCGAGAAATATTGTGAATTTGTAAAAAGTTCATGAAATAAAAATTAAAATTCCATTTTATTCATAAGACAAAATAAATGTTTATAAGAATTAAGTAAGAAAATAATAAGTATAAATATAACGATTACAAAACAAGCTTTAATATGATTTGAAGTATATTTTTAAAAAACATAACGCATGCAATGTGGCATTTGATAACACTAGTTTACAATTTTTTTCTTAATTGCGGGGGGTACCTAATAGGAAAGGTGTTTTTAGCCTAATTTGAGGTCGCTGAAAACGAAAATGACACTCATTTATTTTCCAAAGAACCATTATCGAGGTATTAGCAAAACGGTATTTTCCAATTATTGCCAGATTCTCGAGAACCAAGAGCCAAGCTTAGCTTAAAAAATGCACTTTTTTACACCGAATACTCCCACCTATCTAAAACTGTAAAAGTGAAGGTTCTACCCTACCAACTTCCAGAGTAATGAGCCATCAAAGTCAAAATTTTGTTTAACAAAAACATCAATTTCCAGTACCCTTTCTCCAACGTTAACCAATATTTTTTTTTCCAAAATTAGAAAGCTTTGAATAATGTCCGGACAATTTTGTGTTACGGCATTTACTGTTGAAGATATTAGCAAATTTTGATGTTAAAATGTCACATATCTTATTTCTCTTGTATTTGACAGTGCATTTGGAGGGTGGTCATGGCATCGTGTAGAGCCGGCTTAACACGAAACACACATAGCATTAAAAGAACGTATATAAAAAAGGCCCGCACAAAAACAAATACATATATTCCCACTAAGTTAGTATGTATGTATACAAGTAAAAAAAGATGTATGGATATGAGAAAAGAGTAAAAGTTTTAAGAAATTAATTAAAAAACAGTCATAAATTTCTCGGGGAAACAACATTAAATTTCTCGAGAAATGAGATAGTGAAAATAGTTTTATTTCTCGAGAAATTCTCGAGAAAGAATTCTCGAGAAGAAACACTAGGTACAGGCTGAAAATTGGCAGAGCGCTTCTTTTTATGCTTTTTAATAAGGGGTTATAAAGTCTTATCTACCGATTTTCTACTCCGAGAAGTCCACTTTTTAGGGGGTTTTAGCCCTACTTTTTCTGTAATTTTTGTGCAATATTTCTTAATATCTTTTTGTTTTTTTCAATTTTAAGTGCAATATCTGTAAATGAGAAAATCTTTAAAATCGTCTTTTCGGACCCGCACTTAGATTTCATTCACGAAAATCTTGGTGCAGTATCAGATGAACATGGTGAAAGGTTTTATCAAAACATATTGCAAATAGAGAATGAATAATGAATCAAAAGTATACGTGATACTATTACTATATTTCGACTCAATAGCAATTGGGTATAAAAATTTTGCACTGCCGTTTACACTGTATTTGTTCACTGTTTCAAATACCATCCAACTGGAACATCCAAAAAAAGTAAAGAAAATAATTTAAATATCTGGGAATGAAGACGTGATGAAAAATTCTTATCTTTTTATACAATGGTCTGGGAAAAACTGCGAAAGTAATGTATGCATTGACTTATACCACCATTTTTGGACAGATTGCGACCCTACGATGAACTAGTGTGGGGGTCTAAGCTTAAACAAAACAGAAAGGCCTAGAAGCCCAATTGAAAACCTGGAACCTAATGCGCTCCTAAGAATCTCAAGTGCATAATATACCCAATCCTACTGCAATCATAGAGATTATATTAAGAATCGGCTCACATCAATTAGAACACATGCTATCTGCGGTGCATTGTCACTACAAAAAGCAGACATTTGCACCAGGCGACATAATTAGTTATCTAAGCATCTTACAGGACTCGAATTTTGAATCGACGACCATCTGCTCTGACATACCTACTAGAGGCCAAGATAGATTTTGAAAACCTTTTGTTATCATTATCGAGAGTTGTGAAGAATGGAAGTCTAACAGATCCGCACTTCTTGAATCTGTATCCTGATGTACAGGCGGCTCAAACGTCAATTTGAAAAGCTGGCTGTGACTTCAGACTCCGCTTTTCTAAGGCGATACGAAAGTAGGAAGCAAACGGAAGCTAGTAGCGATGCCTGATAAGTCTTGGAAAAGAAATTATGTTCAGCCAACCAACTTCATTTATTAACTTAATTTGACATTTTGATGGGAACAATAAATTGTTTCAAGAATATTTAAAGAGTTTTTAGAATATTTTAAAACAAACAAATAAATGCAGCGCATGCGGCAATGGCTTTACTCGCGGACTGAAATCCGATAATAGGCGGACGAATTCGCATTGGTGGAGGATACCATTTTCTTATTTCCGAATTTCATAACTTTCGAATCGGATTGCAGGATAACCCCCCTGGGTCTTTCAGTCACAGGTTTTTTACCTAACGATGACATATATAGAAGAATGCTCCGAAGTTTGTATATCTCCATAGTCATAAATGGCTCTACCATTTACTATTCAAACAGTCAAGTCGTTACTCTCTAAAAACGAATCAGTGGATGCCAAAGCCAACCTTCGTATGTCAATATATTGTAAAATTCTAAATTTTTTTTATACTCCATATGCTTGCTCTACAAATACACGAGTTTTCTGTTCTCTTGTTAAGAAATCATTATCCCTGTAAGGCACCCTGAGGTTGGTTTCCAAAGGGTAGGCAGAATCACCTGCTAAATGGTAATCCACAGGTATTGTAGTTTATATTGGGTGCATGCCGAGTTGGTGCTGTTATGATTTTGTGGTACTGTTCTTCAACACAAATTATGATTTCTAAATGCAATCAAGCACAGATTAAGGTATTTACACTAAAAATACGCATAATAGTGTAAATCCTACATTTTTTTTAAAATTTTAAAAATCTCACGTGAGATTGAGGGGGGGGGAGGGGGTCGAGCCAAATCTCACGACATCTCACCAAGGGGGGAGGGGGGGTCGAAAAATCGCCAAAATCACCTCACGTAATTTATGGATGTCCCCTTTCTTCTAAATTCATTCTGTTCTGATTGGATTAGTGTTGTAAAGAATTATTAGAAACTCTGCGGTGAGAAACTTCATGCATACTCATGTAGATTGTAATACCCTAGACACACAGAGGTTCAAATCTAGCTGATTTTATTTTAACTTCGAGTTGAAATTACAAAAGTAACACACAGAGATTTTGAAAGTTTGGCTAATTTCAAGTGTCAAAATGGATATGCGTGCATATGTTATTATCAAATCTTTTACAAAATAATTTAGTGAAACTATTAAGTTTTGAAGAAATATATGTAACAGCCAGAAGCGTGCTTTGAATAAAGAAGAGCAAAAACATTTAATGAGAGAAGAGCAAAAACATTTATTTTTTTTGGTTTTTGATCGGGGTAGAATTAGCTATTCAGTAAATAAGACTCCTGCTCGATGAGCTTTAACTAGCCCGTCATTAAATAGTTAGTGATAAACTTTTATTTTTATTTTTAATATTTATTCGTTCATTAATTATTATGCAATTTGAATTTAAACACGATTTAATTACAATCAGTTAAAACCGTTACAAAGATTTAAAAATTATTAGAAGACTTCCGAGTTCACAATCTTTATTACGACTGTACAAAACCAACTTTCATATTCAACTCTCACATTTACATTTTTTTATTTTACAAAACAATTATTTGTGTATCAATGTTTCCTAAAATTTTATTTCCTATACAGTGTCTACATACGTGATTGTGTTTTTTTATAAAAGTATTTTCAAGGTAGTAGTGAAAATTAAAATATCAATGACGTAACACTGTACTCCAAAATTGTAAGTACACTAAGAAAAATAAATCAATCAACAAAATTATCGTAACCAATACTAACAAATATTACTGCGTAGCGACTGCTACATAACTCCCCCTTCAGCGCGAGCGTCCATTCCAATATTTACTTAAAATTTAAAAAAAACTTTTTTTCTATAACTGAAACGAAACTCTTTTCTTCGAATTTCGTGTTACTATTTTATTGGTCTCTTCCTTCTTTTCTATATAAGCCGGTTTAATTCTATCTACTGATATTACTACTATTTTCCCATTGATTTCAAGTGAGAAATTTTTGTCTCCTCTTTTGATCACCTTATACGGTCCTTCATACGGGTTCTGTAATGAACCTCTTATCCTATCCGTCCTCAAGAAAACAAATTCGCAGTCCTTCAATCCTTTTGGTACGAAGAAACTTTTCTTGCTATCTTTAGAATCCGTTGGAACAATATTTCTCATGTGGTTTCTCAAAATTTCCACAAAATTCGTGGGATCTAATACAAGTTGAGCATCCTTTATAAAAAATTCTCCCGGAATTCTTAACGTCTGGCCATAAACTAATTCTGCTGGGCTACATTTTATACACTCATATTCAACACAATTTATTAACACTCACGTAAAAAGAAGTTCAATAAAATTTTGACTTTACTTTAACTTCGTGATACTATATACGACAACCGTGGACGTTCGCGCTAAGAGTCGAATAGTAGTCAAATTTAAATAAATTGTACCGAAATTTTATTCACGTTTAACTTTCTGAAAAATGAAAAATATTCACCTTATGTGGAAAGAAAAATAACTTGGATTGTCACCAATATTCAATTATGTAAATGTAATGTATGTGTATGTAATTCTGAACAATTTATATTTTAGAGAAAAAGAAAAATATATTTAATTGAAAAGAGTAATTAACTTCCCCTTCATTATAAAATAAGTTTCTTCTTTTCCTTTAAATTCCTCTTCAAAATTTCTTTCTTCTTTTTTCTTCTCTTGTTTCTTCACAAATTTTCTACATTTTCTTCAGGGCTTCTTTTAAAATTACTTTTCTTCTCTTGAAAAAGGTTGTCTGCTCTTCTCAGCTCGGGGTCACCAAAATGAAATGGGGTGTTGGTATAATTAAATATCCTGTTGGCCAAACTCCATCTCATTGCAATATGCTATGCGCGTATTGCCAATAATATTTTCATTAATATATATTTAGATAAACTTTAAGTTTTTATTTTATAGCGTTATTTTATTTTAATATACAAACTTTAATAGTTACGTATTCGAAAGAATTAAAATTACATAATCTTTTATATAACCGTTATAATCTTACATAGTCGAAGTTCCAAATCGAATGAACTTCTAACTAACACTATTACAATATTTCAAAATTATTTTATTGAACAATATTTGTGTGTCTATGTTTTTTAAGTTTCGTTTCTGTGTACAGTGTATACATACGTGATATGTCAAGCTAAATTCTCCAAGTGTATTTCCTAGTAGTAGTGAGAATCCAAACTATGACGTATTCAAAAACACTCTATTAAAAATTAACGAGTACAGAAACTGAGTAACTACCTGAATAAAACTTACTACAAAAAAACGTATATACATGATAAGTAGCGACTGCTACACTTCATACTAATAAAATGACACCAGTTTGATGTCAATACATAAACAAATAAAGGAGTAATTGCAAAAAAACCGCTAAAAATCACGTTTTTTTTAAATGCTCATATCTTTTACCAAAAAAACGATTTTGTAATGAAACTCGTGGAAAGTGTAGCCCTTGGGGAGTTTTTGTATATTTGCAAAATATTAAATAATTTTTGCAAAATACGGTTTTTTCGAAAAAAAAGACCTTTGTTGTCGAATTCGATTAGCTCATAGCCATCAACACCTACAGAAATGTTTTTGGGCTCAAAATGTTCTGGAAGAGTTGTGCTAATAGTTGTGTTTTGTGCGCACATTGTTACTTCATTGGAAACATGCGAAACGATGGCCGGAAAAATGAATAAAACTATTTGCTCACGAAATTCTATTAATTGCCTATCGATAGGAGTTAATTTTCTGTGATGGTCGTAAAATATATATTCTTAAGAGGGTCTTAATATAGACTGTTTCTGGACTGGTTTTGTTTGTTTTCCACTTTGTTCTAATTCTTCTATAACATCGTTAGCTTCATCGACAGTCATATTTATTGGTACAGTATATTGTGTGTGTGTGTATTGCGGTAAGACTTATGGGGTGCGACAGCGAGGGAGACCCAACCTCCGCTGGAAGGATGGCGTAGACCAGGACGCTCAGAGCATAGGGATGCCAAACTGGATGACATCGGCTCAGAATCGGGACCGATGGAGAGAACAGTTGCGAGAGGCCAGGACCGGATCCCGGTTGTAGAGCCGTTAAAGAAGAAGTATATTGTGTTATATGTACCATCTTCACCCGTAATTATTTTATAATCCTTTTCACGTGCGTTAGGTGCAGATATTGTTCTTATTATTTTTCGTGGCGGCTTTAGCGTTTTTTGCCATACCACTAGCTGATAATCGTCTTTTTGCCGCTGGTGATAAAGATCTTCTTGGTGGTGTTATACTACCTGCTTCTTCAAAGACTTCTTCGTCTAGAACATCCATTGTTGTTGGTGAAGTCTGTGTTAACACATCATTTTTAAAAATAAATTTCGTTTGTGTGGCACTATCTCTTAAACTTTATTGCTCATTGAATGAATTTGTTTCTTTATTAAGCGTTCGTTTGGATTTCCGATTGTAATTTAAAAATGAAATTAGTTGATTTCGATAGCTATACCATTTTTCTGAATCATTCATGTCTTTATTCTGTAATATTTTATTCATTGCTCTATCAAAAATGGACTGATTTGCAGTCATTTCAATTTCATCTTTAAGCTTGTTGTAAACCTCTGGCGACAGAAGTAGCATCTTGTTAAGTCCATTATTTCTATGCATATTTTTCAATTAATGAGCCGATAACTCCTGACAATGCACTTCCTAATAAAACGGGTAAAAAACCGCCTCGCTGCACTAGTATTTTACGTTGTTTAGCAACAGATTTCTTTGAGCAAATCAATTTACGCATGTCCTTTTTATACTTACACAGTGAGTTGTAGATATTTCCATGCGGCATATGGTTACCTTTTAAGGTGTTGAATGTAGTGGCGGTTCCTCTTTGGAAGCAAAGGAAGCACTGCTTCCCTGGACCAAATAGGCAACTTCATAAAAAATTAATTTAAATATATTAAGATTAATCAAAAACAAAATCTTAATATATATCTTCATCTGGAAACACTAAGCAAGCAATGTACAGATTTTTTTATATAAAATGTACAATTGAAGAGTGATTTTCCAAAACGAACTAAGTCAATTTTTGTTTAATTTTAATATTGTATTGCGTTCCAATCTATGACGTAGTAGTTATGCATTCACCATAAACATTTATCACAAATCATACTAATTCCGACGGGGTTTCACTTCAAAGACACGGATGCACAATCAAATCGTACTAAGTGATATTCAGTTTTTTTTTATTTCCCACTAATTACATCATAAGAACTTAGCACGTTTTGGAATATCGCTCTTCAATTCATACTACTGTATACAAAGAATAAAGCCTCGGCCACGATACGAGCGGAGAGCGGTAGAGCGGCAATACTAAAGTGCCGCTCACCTCTAATCCGAGACATTAAATTTTTCTGGTGCCGCTCGCCGCTCTTATCGTGGCCGAGGCTTAACATAACGTAGGGAAGCTGTAATATCTCCAGCTTCTTTGGCAGCGAAAATCAACGTGAAAAGTCCAACACATTCAATTCAATTGAACTCACACTCACGCAAAGGTTTGCGTTGATACAGGTCCCTGAGAAGCTGAACTAAACGCAGCTTTTTCGGAGCCGAATACCGGGATATGAGAAGTCGAACATAGACAAATTTTCTCTATCCACCATATTCTCTTGTTTTCTTGGTTTCGTTTTCAAGTATTCTGCTCTGGTTTCGCCTGCTGTGGAGTTGCTCTTGAAAATTTTGCTTCGAAATTTGTTTTGACTCTTAATATGAATTTTCGTTTGAGTCAATAAAAAAAGAGATCGATGATGGGTGAACTTTCTCTTTATTCTAATGAGGTGGCAGGAGGTGTGTATTGAAGAAGCTGAAAATTTGTAGCTTCCATTTGTTTTTTATGATTCTCTTTAATGATGATTTAAAGGGATAGAGAGAGATTATTTTTTTGAATTGTGTTATACAGTGGCGAACAAAAGTCAACGTACACCATATAAAATAGCGAAAATTCGTTTACTATAGCATAAAAAAATTGTGATATTACAAAATAAATAAGTACAATCCTCTGTACGAAAACATTATATTGAAATTGCATAATGAAATTGTTTCTACAAAAAATAATAATAAAAATTTTTAAGTGTACGTAGACTTTTGTTATTTGTGAATTCTGTATATTTCACTTTTTTGTTATTTTTTTTGTAGAAATAATTTATTATGGAATTTCAATAAAATGTTTTGATACGTATATTGTGATATCACAATTTTTTTCAATTTTTAAAAATAAAATAAAAATACGAATTTTCGCTATTTTGTATGGTGTACGTTGACTTCTGTTCGCCACTGTATGTATATCTTACTATATTATTTTTTATTATATTAAAATAAAAAGAATATAGATTGGTAGTACGGGTTTCTACTTTTTGCATAGGGTTAATTACTTAATTCGTTTTCAAATTTGTTATTTTTCAGTTTTTCTAATTAAAGCCGCCGATACCTTTACTTTTATCGCTCGCGGGGTACATTAGCTTTGACGCCCTACGCATTGCTTCCCTTATCCTGAACCTTACGAACCGCCACTGGTTAAATGTAATTTCACAAAGAGTTTTTATAACCTTAGGATCAGCATTTTGTATGATGGACTTTCTTAGATTTGGTTTAGCCTTTTTAAGAACATATAGCATATGCTTGTTGTCCCGGCTCGATGACATTGAGCGAGTTTACAAGCTACTAGACGGCGAATTCACTAGCTGCTAATAAACTAGCCCAGTGTCATCATGTTCACTAGCTAACTAGCAGATTGTAAACAATCTGCCGAGAAAGTTGAAAGCCGGGCTACTTTAATCGCTACTCTCTGGCTTGTGGGCTTGTTATCTAGTAAACTAGCCGTGTGTCATCATAGTTGCTAGTGAACTAGCTGCGAGTATCTCATTATTTGGTTTCATTGTTTACAAAATAACGGAATTAGTTCGCGCGGACAAAAACAGCTTACAAAGTGTTTATTAAATATATCAGTACGAAATCTTAAGACGTCGTTAATGTCCTGAGTTAAATCAATTAGCAAATACCCGTAAGGCATTTGAGTTATCTCTTTATATATTCTCACAAGTTCTAAACTATTTTCTGGGTAAATTTGTCGGGCCAGATGGGTAAATTGACTTTTATCTCGGGGGTTTTTAAATACAACAAGATATTTACAATTGAGCGATATGTCACGACTGAATTTTCCTTGATGAAATACGTTTTGTGTCACAAGAATTACTGAGAAATTACGATGATGAGACCCCTTAGTGAAGAGTTCACAAACTTGTTTACTAAACGCATTTAACATCATGTCATCTATAACAATCAACTTTGGCTCGTTTACATGATTTACAAACTCCTCTAGTATAGCATTTAAATATTCAATGTTTTGTACTTCGATATCCGCTGGCAGTGCACCGTGTTCTGCATTACACCATATAATTTTTCTAATTTGCGGCTGTATAAATACCTGATTAGTATTAAGAAGATTTTTTATAAATGTGGTTTTCCCACATCCTGAAGGCCCCGCAACCATCATTGTAAAAGGGTGATTAAACTTGACAATTCTTGCTTTGTATATAAACCGGTTATTCAACCCCGGTATTTATACATTCCGAACAATGAGCAGAAGGCAGATAATCAACGAACTGCATAAACCAGTTAGAAAAAATTTTAATCGCCGACATGTCACTACCAAAGGCATAGATGATTTGTGGCAGGCAGACTTGGTCGAAATTGGTTCCTACTCATCAGAAAACCAAGGTTTTCGTTTTCTACTTACTGTGGTTGATACATTTTCAAAGTATGCATGGGCCTTACCGCTTGAAAGTAAAAAGGCCCCAGACTTTGTTAAAGCAATCCAGTCTATTTTTAATACAGGACGCATACCACAAAACTTTTTAATAAACCATTTCAGCAACTGAAAAAAACCATTATTCCAGCTACAGCACTTTGAAAGCCTCAATTGTAGAAAGATTTAACAGAACGTTGAAAAAGCCTCAATTGTAGAAAGATTTAACAGAACGTTGAAAAATATGATGTGGAAAGAATTCAGTATGAATGGCAATTATCACTGGATTAGCATGTTGGCCAAGTTAACAGACGACTACACTACAACAAAACATCGTACGATTAAGATGAGACCTGTAGATGTTGGACCACGTAACGAAAAACGTTTATTATTATCAGTGTATAAATACCCTAAAATAAAATCAAAGTCTAAATACAAAGCAGGTGATTTTGTTCGAATAAGTAGACATAAACCTGTATTCGAAAAGGGTTATACACCTATTTGGTCTGCAGAGATATTTAAAATAAAAGAAGTTAAACCTGTTCACCCGACAACATATATTCTTGAAGATTACCAAGGAAATATAATTCAAGGTAGATTTTATGAACCAGAAATAGCTCCTGTGAAAAACCCTGAAGTTTATTTAGTAGAAAAGGTTATAAAAAGACGCGGTAATAAAGTTTTAGTGAAGTGGCTTGGTTTTACATCAAAGCACAACACGTGGATTAATATAAAAGACGTGATATAAAACCTGATACATTCATTCAAAATGTTAAACTTGAAACAAGAATACGATCGTTTGAAAACATTCGACAATCTAACGATTGACCTAGATACAGCAGATCACCTAGCTAAAAGTGGATTTTTTTACACAAACATCAAAGACCGTGTCAAATGTTACTTTTGTTCTCTACACATAGATGCTATGAGTTGCGCATCGGATGTGGATTTCGACCATAGACATCGTTCACCACACTTGCCCATGCTAATAGGATAGACGTATGCGGCCGATTCAAAAATCAGTTATCACAACTTACAGAAAAACCTAAATCAAAAACCTCACTTTATGCATTCAACACATTCAAATTTGTAACTGGTATTTTATTCGTTCTAGCAATTCATCATTATTTCCACGAGCAGCTATGAGGGAAAAAGTAAGTTTCAATGACGACCCACAAGTTAAATATATGATAGTATGGAGTTTTGCATACAATCAAAGTAGGAAAGGACCGTGGGAGCAGTATGCAGTGGATACATTTAGGTTTAAGAACAGAATTTCACAACTGAGTGTAATAATAAAACCAGTTTTAGAAAATAAAATAAAAATGTTCAGAAAGTAACATACTGTTTTTCTATTATTGCCACTCGCTAGCCATTTTCAGATTTCACTCCTATAGAAGCCCATGCTTGCCTGCAGAGTGCAAGATCCTACATCGCAACAGTTCTTTAGTACATGACAACAGATTACCATGTGCACCAGCTTTGGAGCTGGATGCCGAAGCCGTCGGCCCGGTCTATGTTACTAGCTGCACTGGACTTCCCACTCTCACTTTTTCTTTCGCTCCACACATGCCGAGTCCCCTGCCAAAGCCAAGCCCCCCGAGCCCTGCCGTTCTACTTATAATACCCTTTCATTTGATACCCATGTCGAGGGGCTTGTGAAGACAAAGTTAATCCCATCCTCTTGAGGCGGCCGCCATGAATGTAACGGTATATTGAGTATGCTATATTGCATTGTCATCGGAACTCAATCTGTGCCCAAAATTTTAGCATGATCGGATAACCGCATGTATTCAAAAATTCGATTGCAAAATATGTACCGGGACAATGGTAATCCGCGCTCTTGATTATACCATAGACAAATAAAAGGAAAGATATTCCATTTCATACAAGAAAAGTGTGCAGGTTCCTGTTGAGAGAGCTTTCCTATTTCCTCCATTTAAGCTTCCTCCAAGCGAAAGCTGCCCCCGCTAAATCTTTATTTTCGGTGGCACTGTCAAGATATTTGAGTAAATCTAATCTGAAGAGATTAAATGGAAAGGAAAGCGTTTGCAATACATGGGAGCATGGTTCTTGTAGAGCTATTCGCGTTTGCGCTTCTTTTTTTACAGGTTTTCTCATTTATGAAATATCGGCATGTACGAATGTGTATATTGTATTCTAGGTAAATTTTATTAAAGGGATTTGTTGGCGGAAATAAATGTAAATAAGAAGGAAGCTATTAAATGTATTGTTTGATTTTTTGTTTAATTGACAAAAATCAATTACATATTTTTAGAAGTTTGAAGATTTTGTTTTTTCAGGTCTGACTTTTCGGTTTCTACTACTTTGCAAAAGTTAGTAAAACCGTGAGTTTTGTGTGAATTTTGGTTTTGTTTTGATTGATAACAATGATTTTCGCGATGTGTTTATTTTGCAGATTTGCGAAAGTTTTATTTTGATCAAAGATTCACAAGCACAAGGATTTCAAGATGTAAAATATCATATCATGAACAAATTTAAAAATATGAAAAGTGGAAATTATTGCTTTGTGGGTATTTGTGGCCATTCTTACTTAATAGTGCAGCCAATACAAGAATTCTATCTTAGGCACTAGGAAAAAAATCCAAATAACTTGAATTTTTCTTATCTTTATTATGATGTTCTACTGACATCCTGGAAAGAATCCTGGTTTCAGCGGTCCCCTGTTCTTATATTGGGGTAAATTTTAACTTGACGTAATTAATATCGAGAACCATTTTACTCGTAAAACGTGCGGGAAAGTTTCGGTGTCCCTCTAATACTTGTATTTTGTTGAAAATAAATACTCCTTTCCACACCACCGCAGGGGTGGAGTATTAAGCTCGTTTTTTTAAAGAGGATTCCCCAGTAAGCCTAATCGACAAAAACATTTTCAGCGTTACATCCCTTACAGGCATTTGTTTAGTTGAGTAAATCCGACATAAATTGTACTTTTTAAAAGCAATTCTCCAATTTGCTATTCACGCTTCTATTCCTAAGAATTTGAGGAAACAATTTTCCCTTTTAGAATTGTATAATTTTTTGCTTGGAATAGTTTTTAAATTAGCTTTTATCTTTAAATTGAAGTGAATGCCACAAACAAAACAATTGACTCGATTATATTGCTAACTTCGTGACCCTCATTAGTGACATCACCAATCGTCCAATCCTCCAGTAAAAATACAATGATCGTAATTATTATTTATGGTTTTGCCATCACTAAATGAGTCAATAGCTATAGGGTGCCTTCCATTTAGACACAGAGAGACACAGTGTTACACTGTGTCCGACACAGAAGTGTTCCATCAACGACACAACTAGACACAGCCGGGCCCAACTAAGACAATGCTACCAACCCTCGCCAATTTTCGTTAATGATCGTTAGTGATCGTTAATTTATAATTACAACAATATTGTTTCATTTTTAAGATTCCCAACATTTATAAGATGTCGGGTAATTAATTTAAAGAAATTATCAACATAAAATTTACGATTTACTTGCCAAACAAAAATAAAAACGAGAGAAGTGCGCCGTGGCGGATTTTTCATGAACTTATGTGTTCCATTTGGGCTTACACAGAACGACACAGAGCGACACGCTGTGTCGGACACAATTGTTTTTCTGTGTCTAAATGGAAGGCACCCATAAATTGCTGACTATCTTCGCCACAATTCTTCCTATGGGAAGATATAGACCAAATTTTGTTCGATATAATTTTGCAAATGATACTATAGAAGTTATATAAATACGGGTTGTTACTGAAGCCCCCTTTTGATCGTACTAAGGAAAGTAGGTTGTGTCTTGGTTAAATTTCGATGTCAGAACGAAATGTTTATTGGGAAACTCGTTTAATATTTCATCAGTTAAAAGAATAATGGATTTTAGAGTCAAAATCAATCCTACAATCTAAATGTTTTGTTTTTGTTCTCAAATGAAATTGATTGGATGTAATGTAGCATTTTAGAAAGATATTTCCTTGGAGTATTTGTTTGAGTTAATCCACACTTATACCAATTTCTACTAAAATGTTCTTTACTATTGAGACAATAGAACAATTTATTGAGAACGTAAGTAGAAAGTGTAACCGATGAAACATTAGGGCTAAGCAAATTTAATTCCAAAGCAGTTTTAAGGGCAGCACAAACTGTGTTACTTAAAACTTGAAGAGCATAACAAACCTTAACTTTTTCACAAGTATTTGGCCATACATGTTTTGAAGTTAACTTCAGCACCATTTTAGTTCTTTAACACAGTTCCAACTTACTGCTCCATCTTCACAGTGAATATCTTTTAATAATAAAGTATTGATTTGAACAAAGGCGGAACATCATTGGGTCGTTTTCCGTTACTCCGAGAGAACTAATTCAACTACGATTGTTAGAAGCCTGATCTGAGGTTATATTTCGGATTTTAAGTTCAAGTTCACAACATTAATCGAAATTCAACTTCACTTTTTCGGCTAATACTTTACTGTTAATTGGTTTATCTGTGGCAAAAAAACTAATAATAAATTTCCAATTAGAAAGTAAACCTCGGACCATAAAAACAGAAACATACTTTGCTGGTTCTAAAATCACCTGTATTTACAAAACCAACTATTTCATCGGTTACCTGATCATATGTTAACTCTCTTCTAATATTAATTTCATCGAATATTAACACAGCGTGCCTCATTTCCTCATCCCAATATGAAACAATCTTCTTAAGGTTTTCTGTAATCGTGTTATTAAAACCAAGTTGAATATTTTTAATTAGTTGCCAACGATGCAGAGGTCAGAGATGGTAAATTTATGTTTAAATTATCTTTAAAATACCTGTAAGTTGTAGGAGATTTGTAATGGAAATTCAAAGCTAACGATCTTTCTTCATTACTCCATCTTTTTTTATTTTTCTTGTTAGAAAGTATCATAGTGCAAAAAGTTTTTGAATTTTTAGTCACATATCGCTGTTTTGCATTGATGTGCACAACTCAAAAAATTTCAAATTTCGTTTTATTGTATAGAATACATATATGCATTATCTGTCTACTTTCATCCTGTAAAGTGACGTATTTTTAATTCTACAAGTTTTTGTCAGATAGCGCTTCGATGTTTGAATGAAATTTTCTGAAATAACGGCACAACTCAAAAAAGGGTAGTGAAATCTAGGGGATGACTGCGGTTTTTTGGTGTAATTTTATAAATTTATCGAAAAGCACCATAATTAATTAATAATTGCATATCATAATAGCTAATAACTCATAATAACTAATTAATCAAAATAAATAAAGTTTCTATTATTCAGCATTTTTCATCTTAAAAAGTCTCTCCTGTAAAATTGCACTTTTTTGAGTTATATGGAGCGGAGGCAATTAAAGAAGAAGCGGTCTTTTGACTATTCTACTGAGATAGTTATTTCGACATATTCTTCCTTCTAGGTTCACCTCACGGCCGTAGCCACGGGGGGGCGAAAGGGCGCGCAGCGCCCTTTACGGTAAGAACTTTTAATTGCAAAGAGAAAAAAATTATTTTGTCAAACCGTAAGAATTTCTGGAAACGTTAACATTTATTGTAAATAATCATTTGATTTAAACTTAAATTAAATTTTCTTCCAAAATAAATAGAAGAAGACTACGTCAAGAGTTTATTTGTGGCTTAGCACTATTTTGTCAAATACAAATAGTCCGGGAGCCAGTGACAGATTTTTGTCAGTCATTTCATTTCGGCTGAAACTTCGTGGAACGCTCAATTCAGGTGTACTATGAAGCATCGTGAACCTCCGCTGGCGTACCGTTGGTGGGTGGGGCAACGTCAGCCCCCCCAAACATGTAAAAAAAAATAATGGTTTCAGTGATTTCATTCCGGCTGAAAATTTGTCAAATAACAGTTGACATGATACAAAAATGAATAAAAAACGTCCGCTGCCTGTAACTTGGTGGAATACACGTCCGCTGCTCATACAAACATGAAAAAAAATAATAATTTTTAGTCATTTCATTTCGGTTGAAAATTGGTCAGATGGGTGGGGGGAATCGTAACGGTTTAGCCGCTAGGGCGTTTTGAAGTGTTTTTTTAGTGTTTTGCATAGAGATGCAACGAATAGTGATTTGGCCGAATACCGAATACCAAATATTCGGCCAGGCTCTCGGCCGAAGCGCCGAATATTCGGCGGGCGAATGTTCGGCAAGAAAATCATGATTTTATTGTTTGTGCTGTTGCTTTTCCGAGGAAATTTGGCCCCCTTTCGGGGTTTTATTGCCTTTCTCGCTAAGTGACCCAATTTTTGAGGAAAGAGACATTAAAATCTATGACAATTTGTATTTCTTTCACTAACACATTCAATCAATTCATGGATTTAAATCGTCTGATTTAGTTCATATAACTTCGTTCTACTTTTCTCGAGCGTGGCAGGATACGACCTGTCTCATTACGGCAGCGACGGGGCGAGCATATTTGTTTCATTTGCGACTAGATCAAGTCACGATACGCTCATTATTGTGTAACTAAAGCTATCAACAAATGCTGAAAAACTTGTTTTTATTCATCACAACTTACCGTTGATAAATTTTCTGTATTAAAGTTTTATAATTTGTAATTAAAATACATATAATTTTGAGTGATGTGTGCGTTTCCATTATGATTTGGTATTCGGTATTCGGCCGAATAATGTGGATTATTCGGCCGAATACCGAATAATAAAAAAAGTGGCCGAATAGGGCGAATACCGAATAGCAGCCGAATATTCGTGGCATCTCTAGTTTTGCATATCACCCTGTATTTTTGTAACCCTATGTCCTATTTTCATGAATAAGGTAGCACCGCACGCAGAATACTCCCTCCGCACCCATACGATTTTTTGTTCGTCTATCCAAAACCTATTCACAGCCGGCCGCTTTGTAACTTTAGGCAGTACACCCTGTATATACGCAACATCATATTTGAATGCAGTCCATACATATATATATATATAATACAACGTTCTCTAGCTAATAACCTGAAGCAAAGCCGTTGTAAACAACCGCATGGCTCGCAGCTAGTAGTGCCGAAATGCTGTATATATTAGTGTACGTACATATAGGTATAAATCCGAAGTGGCAATCCTGCTCTCGGTGCTGGTGTGACCCTGTATTTTGGGGGCAAAGCTGTAAAGCGACTGTAGCACGAGCTATGGTACACCTGGAAATCGTTCGGCTTTTCGGGCAGTACTGCGTCTTTGCCAAGCAAATTATTGTTTTTACGTATTGTTGCTATTGTCTGACATTTCACTAAACTTTCTTCACTAAATTGTTTTAAATTTGAACTGGCCTTTTTACAAAAAACACAAAACGGAGCAACGCTAGCCAGTTCAATTCGAACTACACTAGGATTGCCTCTCACAAACTCAAACAGTTTTTATTCAAATCAAAACATATAAGAAACACAGAGTTAATTTTGGTAATTCATTACTAGCCAAGAGGCAACTGTAAAATGCTGACAAAGAATATACTTAAACGCTAAGTTCGATTGTGTGTGTGGAGCGATTTACTTGGTTCAGCATGGCAATGATCTTGCATGTACAGACCAAATGCGCTTCGCAGTACAGGGAAGAGGCATTGCCAGGACAAGTTCCTTCACATGGTTTTTATGGTTATATTATTAAAAAGAATAATAGTAAAATTAATAGAGCTTAATTCTAGCTGTAACTAATAATGTAAAATAGTTCAGGATCCATCACGATTTATATAATATTATAAATGAATAATAATTTAAAATTAGGATGTCTGCAACCCTTTCCGTACGTCGCCATCTTCTACTTAGGCTGCTGAGATTGCAGGCATGACCTTTAATCCTGGTTTATTGCTGGCATCTTCCCGGCTGCTTCACCATCTTAGGCCTTCTGGACGAGTTTTATTAATATACTTTGTAAATGCGCATTTATTCTGAAGTATAGCCTGTTTAATATAATTTATTATTATATAATATTTTGAAATGGACCTCCGGACAATGGCTAAGCGCTCCCCAACACCAAGCCATCATCCATGATGCTTTCACTGTTTTGTTACCGACAACCCCCCAATCACTCTCAGCACTTGCTAGATTAATTTGCACAGCCTGTCAAGAATAATGGATTGATGCCCCTCAACATCGCTCCACCATCCATTTCCTCGCATGAACCGCCTCTCACAAATCTTTCTCGACTAACACGACATATTGCGTGGAACACTGACATATAATAATGGACTGCCCATCTGAAATTGTTTCCATACAAACTCATGGCACCAAAAGTTCGGGGAAAGTTCGTCAGGTGATGTATTTCATTAATGCAATTGTGCTCATACCTACTTTCTATCCAAAAACTTTCGCTGCGTCAGCTGACAGGATTTCCCTCGGCTGACGATTGTTTTTATTCAAAGAAATATGTCAACTCTCATCTGACCAATTTTCAACCGAAATGAAATGACTAAAAATTATTATTTTTTTTCATGTTTGTATGAGCAGCGGACGTGTATTCCACCAAGTTACAGGCAGCGGACCTTTTTTATTCATTTTTGTATCATGTCAACTGTTATTTGACAAATTTTCAGCCGGAATGAAATCACTGAAACCATTATTTTTTTTTACATGTCTGACGTTGCCCCACCCACCAACGGTACGCCAGCGGAGGTTCACGATGCTTCATAGTACACCTGAATTGAGCGTTCCACGAAGTTTCAGCCAAAATGAAATTGGTCGCCAAAATCTGTCACTGGCTCCCGGACTAAAATATCATCGTAGTAGCCGTTGTAGAAAAGGCTGTGTGCATGATTTGCAAGATGAACGTTATTACGTGGCAGTGCATGAAAACAAGTGGTCGCGATTGTTTACTTGAGTGAAGTCTTTCGAAATGTTACGAAATGGCTACGGCCTTGGTTCACCTTCTTAGTTCTATCTTCTTTGCTGCTGCTCTTCAACTTTTCTATAAGTTTTTTATATTTACTTAATAAATTTTAATATTTTGAGCGGTAGAAATTTACCGATTTCGCCGATTTTAGACAAAATGAACAGGACAATTGGATTTCGACAGAAAGTTGTTACCTCAAATTCTTAGGAGTAGTAGTGTGAATAGCAAATTGGAGAATTGCTTTTAAAAAATACAATTTTATGTTGGATTTACTAAATAAATGCCTGTAAGTGATGTAACGCTGAAAATGTTTTTGTGGATTAGGCTTACTGGGGAAACCTCTTTAAAAAACGCGCTTAATACTCTACCCCTGCGGTGGTGTGGAAAGGAGTATTTATTTTCAACAAAATACAAGTATTAGAGGAACACCGAAACTTTCCCGCACGTTTTACGAGTAAAATGGTTCTCAATATTAATTACGCCAAGTTAAAATTTACCCCAATATAAGAAAACGGGACCGCTGAAACCAGGATTCTTTCCAGGAGGTCAGTAGAACATCATAATAAAGATAAGAAAAATTCAAGTTATTTGGATTTTTTTCCTAGTGCCTAAGATAGAATTCTTGTATTGGCTGCACTATTAAGTGAGAATGGCCACAAATACCCATAAAGCAATAATTTCCACTTTTCATATTTTTAAATTTGTTCATGATATGATATTTTACATCTTGAAATCCTTGTAAAACGACATAATTTGCTCAAAATAATACTTTCCCAAATCTGCAAAATAAGCACATCGCGGAAATCATTGTTATAAATCAAAACAAAATCAAAATTCGCACAAAACTCACGATTTTACTAACTTTTGCAAAGTAGTAGAAACCGAAAAGTCAGACCTGAAAAAACAAAATATTCAAACTTCTAAAAATATGTAATTGATTTTTGTCATTTAAACAAAAAATCAAACAATACGTTTAATAGCTTCCTTCTTTTTAAAATTAATTTCCGCCAACAAATCCCTTTAATAAAATTTACCTAGAATACAATATACACATTCGTACATGCCGATATTTCATAAATGAGAAAACCTGTAAAAAAAAGAAGCGCAAACGCGAATAGCTCTACAAGAACCATGCTCCCATGTATCGCAAACGCTTTCCTTTCCATTTACTCTCTTCAGATTAGATTTACTCAAATATCTTGACAGTGCCACCAAAAATAAAGATTTAGCGGGGGCAGCTTTCGCTTGGAGGTAGCTTAAATGGAGGAAATAGGAAAGCTCTCTCAACAGGAACCTGCACACTTTTCTTGTATGAAATGGAATATCTTTCCTTTTATTTGTCTATGATTATACTATACTTATCACACCCTTTCCTTTGATACCCATATCGAGAGGGTTGTGAAGAAAATGTGGATTTGCCCTCTGGAGGCGGTCGCCATGGATTTAATGGTTTATTGAGTATGCTTTATTGTATTGTCATCGGAGATAAAGCTGTGTGCAAAATTTCAGCATGATAGGATAAGTGGAAGTATTCGAAGAATAGATTGCAAAATTTGTTCCGTGAAGAAAAGAGTAATCCGCCCTCTTGAGACGGCCGCCATGGATCAAACGGTATATTGAGTATACAATAGGTTTGTTCCCGTACTTTCTGCATTCTGCCACTTACTGCAAGTTGCTTATTGTGAGGTGGGGATGAAGTACAGAAAGTACAGGAACATGCTTCTGCAGGTTTCTGCAATTTTAACACGGGAATGACAGTTGTGACATTGCCATATTTCAAATATCTAAGCTGCAGCAGGTTACAGCAGCTCGTAGCTACTGCAGGTTTCTGCTTCTTACTGCAGGGTGGGGAAATGAGTATGGCGGCTGCAGTAAAAGTACGGGAACAAAATTCTGTTAAGTAATTCGAAGCAACTGGCGGATTCTGTACTTTCTGCAGGTACGGGAACAGACCTTATATTACACTGTCATCGAAGATAAAGCTGAGTGAACAGTTTCAGCATGATAGGATAAGCGGAAGTATTTAAAAAATCGATTGCAAAATTTGTAGGGGACAAACAGACAGACAAGAAAGCGAGCTAATAAAAACGTTTTAAAATACCCGCGTGCAACCCTGAAATAAAAAAAGTTTATGTGTGCACTGTCCGCGGTAGGAAAAAAGTATAATGAAAAAACAACGATACTGGAAAAAATGATTTTGGATACCACATAAAAATTGAGTTAACTAAAAAAAATTGTACCTATTATTTCTTCTCGGGCGTTCTCGGATTCGTCAGGGATTAATTGGAACAATTTGTTCTTTTTAACAACTTTAATTTCAAAACAAAACTTCTTGCACATGCTCCTCCTTCCTCTTTTCATTCTCCCTCTTCACAATCTTCTCGGCTGTTCAGTTAGAACAACTGTACTAAATTTAGATGTGACACTGCGGTATATATGTATCAAGTTGATGCCTCTGAACAAGACACTTCTCGGTTAATTGGAATTTTAACTTTCTCTTTTCGGTTAGCTGTTATACTGCCCCCTTCTTACTTAGTGTTCGTTCCGAACAAAGCTTCCTTCAGGTCCTCTTCTTACCGATCAAACTTTTTGGGATGCCATAGATGACATCGTTTAACCTCGTTATGACAGCGGAGGGGCCCTTCCATTTTGTAGTTTTGGCAATTTACCTTTTATTCGTCGAGAATTTTATAGGTAGACTCGAACGCGTTCCTTAAATCCAGATCCGTTCTCCCTTAGGTCGTAGCGGGTCTTCATCCTGTTGCTGGCCGATTGCAGATTTTCCGGGACCATCTCGTGGATTTCCGTTAATTTCGCTCTAAGTGCAGAGGAGTATTAGTTAGTGGTTGGCGTGTTTCTGGCGCGATTCCAAACTTTAAATCATCTGGCAGCGTAATCTGTTTCCCGAAGATCATGCTTGCAGGCTTCTGACTTCTGTGGATAGCTGTCTTGTACGGCATTTTTTTTACTGAACTATATAGAGATCTTCTTCATACAAATTTGAAACCCTATTTCTACCGTTTTTACTGTTTCTTTACTGGTTAGAGGAAATTTAAGAAATTTCCTACATTTCAGAATATGGCAAACTTCACGACAATAGAGGAAATGACCAGGATACACTATGGTCAATGTTCTTCCATTTGGAGCTAGGATGTGAAGATTTTCAGACTTCCCAACTTTTGCACAACCTACATACAGCTGACCGGGAAACGACATTTATTTGGCAAAACTCATCCGCCATATTGGCTCCGAAATTTTAAATTTAAGAGTTTTGATCACAAATTCGTTATTTGCTACCTTAAAAACCCCCAGATCCTGATTTTCATTGGAATCGGAATACAATTGGCAAACTCTCTGGCCATATTGGTGCGGCCATTTTGAATTTATAAGTTTTTATCATAAATTCCTACATATCCACTTTCATTGAAATCGGAACACAGTTGGCAAACTCGTCGGCCATATTGGCGCCGCCATTTTAAATTTGTAAGTTCTAATCATGGAGAATATATAAGGAGGAAAAACTCTTATGGGGAAAATGACAGGAAATGGATGGGTAGAAGAAACTAAACTTCTAGTTCATTTTTGGCCACAGATGTCACCTTTGTCCGATGTACCCCACATGAAATTAATAAAAATTCATTGGAAACATCAAAAATTGACAAATTACGAATAATCGCATTGATATAAATTGAACTTAGAAGCTGGTAAACCAGCCAGATATCCACTTTCATTGGAATCGGAATACAATTGGAAAAATCCGCCCGCCATATTGCCGCGGCCATGCTGAATTTATAAGTTCTGATCATAAATTCGTTATTTGCTAGCTTAAAAAACTCCTAGATATCCACTTTCATTGGAATCAGAAAACAATTGGAAAAATTCGTCCGCCATATTGGCGCATTTTTTTGTCAGTATTTTTCTCACTTTATTTTGTTTAAAAATAAATCAATGGAAATAGAATGAATATTGTTTGTTTGGCTTCTTTTTTTTCTTTTGTACCAAATATTTCCTCTGCAATTACCTTTTTCTATTTTGCTTGAGCGTCATCCACCGGAGCGTATTCGCGCTAGGCGTTTTACCGAGATTTAGTCAAAACGCAACATTCTATGAAAGTTTCAGCTCAATCGGCCGTCTAGTTTTTGAGTTTTAGTGTCGCATTACAAACCAACCGACATTCATTTTTATATATATAGATATGATTATGATTTTTACAAGCTTTATATTAACTTCGTTTTCTGTGTGGGACAAATCTTGCGATCAAAATCCATCGTCAAAAAGCGGGCCACGGAAGGCGTCGAGGTCCCAATAAAAAAGAGGGGCTAAAAAAATTGGACCCAAAAATGGACCGGCAACATCCGAATTATTCATCTTTGAGCTATTCTCAACTGAAATCTATTGACGGAATGCGGTCCTCACATTTTGCACACTCAATTCCGCCTAGCGCCTGCATTAACAGTCAAAATCAATATTGTTGTTAATTTTTTGTGTTTAGATTAAATTTTGATGTCAGTAATGAGAACCACCTAAATTTCATATACTTGAATATGAAAGCTTTGGGGTAGTCATTATGTAGTACTAAATTCTGTACTTTCATTATGTTGTTTTTATTGAATTTTTTATCTGCAATATGAAAAATTTTATCAACTAAGTGATAGACAATGTCTAATTTTTTGTTTTATATGGTGATTTTAATTGAAGTTTTTATATCTACCTGAGAAAGTGGGTTTAGTAAACCAATCAATACCAAGGCTATTGTTGTTTCTTATGATTTTCGTGTCTAGGAAGGAAATTTGATTTGAACTATTTTCTTTTCCTATTGTAAACTTAATGTTACTATCATAATTATAAAAGATGTGTAAAATATTGTCTATTTCATTTTCTGGGATACAAGTGAGTATATCGTCAACATATCTTTCGAAAAAGGGGATGTAATACCTGCAGTTTTTTAATCTATTGGTAACTAAATGGTCCATTAAGTATTCAGCTAGAATAGGAGAGATAGGTGACCCCATAGGGGCCCCGAATTTTTGTTTGTAAATGATGTTGTCAAAAGAGAGGAGCATGTTATTTAAACAAAAGTTTAGTGCATTGAAAAAATCTTGTTTACTCATTTTTGTGTTTTTTTAATATTATTCCAGTTAAGTTTGATAATTGCAAAAGTTTTGTTGATCGGAATGCTAGTAAATAGTGAAACAACGTCTAGTGAAATTAGTTTGTAATTTTCAGGAATAGTTTTATTGGGCCTGATCATGGTTGGCGCTTGAAGTGAGAAATGGCGCGGTGACTGTAAAACGGAATCATAGTTCTCGAAAAAACTGACATTTGTCGGGAAAAACGCCTTCAGGTGTAACACAGTTGGTCTTTTTAAGAGACAATGTTACGTTTTTCATGACTGGTTTTAAATTTTTTTAATTATAAGAATTGTTCAACCATTTTCAAGCGACAACCATAAGGTTTTTATCGAAAATTGTTATGTCGCTGCATTCGCCAACTATGATACGAAAAATGACAACGACAAACGGCGCTGTCATTTTTTCGCCGCGCCAACCATGATAAGGCCCATTATCTTTTATGAATTTGGCGAATAATGAAAAATTTTATCAACTAAGTGATATTAGGCTTTGTATCGAATTTTCAGCAAAGCTGTATAGTAGTACCCCTTAGAGGTGTTTTGCGAAAGTAATGGGCATCACCAATCGCTTTCTCGTACCCAAAAACCTCTAAATACAAAGTCTCAGCAACAGAGAACGAACTACGCTCAGTATCGAATTTTCAACAAAACTTTATAGCAGCGCTCCTAGGGGTGATTTACGTAAGTAATGGACATCACCAATCGATTCCTCGTACCCAGAAACCTCTATGTAGTGCTTTTTAAAACCACTCTCTTGATGTAAATAAAATGTGTTTAAATTTTTATGGCGATCGGTTGAATGGTTTAGGAGTTATTAGGGAATATACATATCCAATTTTATATACATATATATGAGGCTATCAGCGCAAAAGTGGTGTAACCCCAGGCTATGTAAATCACCGGTGTAGTCAGCTTACACCCTTTTTGCTCTATTACTTCGCTACATTTGTTCTTTCCAACAGTTATGTGAGGTACTGTTATGTTTTTGGAAAGCAAATAGTAGCTTACTCCACTATTGTATTGAAAGTTCATAATGTAAGGAATGTATATTACACCAAAACCGCAACCAGATTAAATTGTGGATTACACCACTTTTGCGCTGATAGCCTCATATATAGAATGTAGGATGTTCGGAGAATAATGATAATCATGATATTGAGTAGCCGGCTAATCTTTGTAAGTTCGTTAGAGACACGGAAACCGGGACCCTTATTATGGTTGTCACTTCACCTTTAAAATCAAATGAGAAAAATCTCACAAACATCAAGTGAGAACAATTGTCACTGAATTCGCCGTTTTTCGATATCACTGAAATGTTACTTTTTTAGAGAACTATTTTCGTCTCACTTCGCCATTTGTCACCATAAGTGACAGCCATAATAAGGCCCCGAGAGAGACACATATATGATGAATTGCAGAATATCAACTCAACAGAAGATTCATGGTTGTGCGAAAGATCTATAATGATCAAGCGCGTATTCCCAATGGTCATATGAGAGAATTAGAACAGATTTCTGGTCACTCAACAACGTATCTTTCCGAAAATACCATATGCAATCCAGGGGTCTTATTCTCTATTACAATATTGTTATATTTTTTAACGAAGCTGACGAAATCGTATTCTCTATTACAATAATGGCAATAATTTTACATGAAAATGTAACAATATTGTCAAATTTTTATTCGAAAACTGTTTCGTTTTCGAATTGGATTTAACAATCTTGTAATAGAGAATAGGGCCCCTGATGAAGCATTACATTATCCGGTAGAATTCTTGAATAGGGTCACTACACCCCTGGCCTTCCTGTTCATAAAATATATCTAAAGGCTCTCATAATGACGTAAACGGTACCACATTAAGAATAGTTTCATTGAAAAAAATTAGATTTACATAATTCATAATACATAACCATATAGCACAAAGCACGAAATAGAACATTCCTTCTACCCACTTCTTTTATTTTGTTTATTTTTATAAATTGTTGTTCACTTAGTAGCTTTTTGCGAAGACGTTTGATGTTACCTCCTCCGAAAAACAACTTATCAAATTATCTGTTGTGCTAGCACCATCGCCGAATACACGTCATCCCCTGACACCTAGATTGCTAAAATTATAAAGTAAATATATAAAGAACTAACTCTACAAAAAGTTCTTGCAACAAATTATTGATCAGTATTGGGAAATTATACTATAAAGCAAAATTAAGTATATCAACAAATTAGTATATAAGTAGCATACAAATTACTCTAGAATCATAGTCTTAATAAAGAGTCTTACTTAACAAGTTGACTTCCTTCCAAAACCACTACCTAAACCGTTGAAGTTGTGCGATCTTCAACAATCCAACCTTTACCATAATCTACTACTCATTCCGAGTTATTCGTCTATACCTATATATGAGGCTATCAGTGCAAAAGTGGTGTAACCCCCGACGTTGTAAACTACCGGTGTAGTCAGCTTACACCATTTTTTCTCTATTACTTCGCTATATTTGTTCTGCCCAACAGTTATGTACAGTTATGTTTTTGGAAGGCAAAAAGTAGCTTACTCCACTATTGTATTGAAAGTTCATAATGTAAGCAATGTATATTGCACCAAAACCGCAACCAGATTTAATTGTGGGTTACACCACTTTTGCGCTGATAGCCTCATATGTAATTCGGTTTACCAAAATTGAAATAAATTACTTGAATGGTTTTCAAATTACGTTAAACCTGTATAAAAATAAATATCAAAGGAATTTGGAAAGCTAATTTTGCTTTATTATCTTAAAATTGTTCGAAAAACAAAATTGTTTAAGCAATGCAGTTACGAGTTTTCAATTTTACACCAATGATATGTAAATTAATGTGATAAAAGGACTGCACCCAAGCAAATTGTTGTATCCTTCCCAATAATTTATGGTTTCATCCAGAAGGCTGTTACGGAATTAATATAAAAATCAGGATTTGTATTATTAAAAAACAATATTTTAAACGAAAAAGAAAAATAATTTAATTTTTTTTATTAAAAACCGTCTAATTTGAAAAGGAATGAAAATTTAAAATTATGTCAAATAAACTTACTTTTTGAGAACATTTTGGAAATCTAATTAAACTGCACAAAATATGCTAGACAAATTACGAATAGGCAAGATAATCCTAATATCACAAAATAATATTTAGTTTAAATTTAATATGAGAATTATAGTCGCATACAAACTTTAATGAAATGAAAATTTTATATAAATTAAAATGAGTGAAATATTTTTTACGTATCTGTTACAATTGCAGGAGTAGGTGCAAGCAAAACATGAAATGTTGCGAATAATTATACTTAATTACATTTAATACTTAATATTTAAATAGGTAGACTTATAAGTCTAGAATGAACAGTTTACTGATGTATGTTTTGGTAAGAGTTTGAAATTATAAATTATTCAAATTATCACGCTTGCACGTGTTATATGAAGTTATTTTTTAAGGAACAAACATGACCATTATTTTACATTTTTTTTGTCAATCAAAATATTAACGAGACTTTTTGCCACTATTCATAAAACATTTGGCCATATTTACATTCAATCAGTGAACAGATGTATGGCTGCTTAAATTGTTTATAATATTTTCAATATATATATGGCTAGTAGTCTTAGTTACGGATAAATTGCTCTTTTTGGCTTCTTTAACTCAGCATCGTCATCACGTCGCACCTCAGTATAACGTTCGCCTTTGAGTGATACTATCTTGTTATCACGATAACGAACTAGTTTTTTTGGTTCAACTTTTGGTACTACAGGTTTGTACTCTCGCGATGTGGCATTCTTGTCAACATATGAATACCTAGAAAAAAGGAAGGGCACATGTTCTTCATTAGAGCTAAAAAAATATATTATTGTAAAATATTAAAAAAATATCAACGCCTTGAATACATTTACAGCCAATATAGAATATAAATCATAGCTAATTTTTACATTATACGTATAGGGTAGTTATATCAAAGACACCGGATTATATGGATCAAAATGTATGTATTCTAATCGTTTTCGGTGATTGCAGTGGACAGATGTTCACTCTGATTCTGGCCGTGCAGGATAGAAGTATTTTTTTTATTTTACTATGTAACACATTAATTAAATTGGATCTTGTTAGTTTAATTCAGGGATGAGTTTTCCTTTTTATCATTTAATGTAATCCCACATGTGGAGGTTCTACCGGGATTGGATTTTAACAAAAAAAATTCATAAGTTAAACTGCAAGAATTAAAAATAGAATGAATAAAAACCAGTAGATGAACGTCTTAAAATAAAAAAGACTTTTTTGCCATCAAGAATTATTATCAAAATTTAACGCGCAATACAGAATCCATTAGATAAAAATTTGCAAAACATTTTCCAAAATTTGGTCAAACGAACAGTTTTATTACGGGTTGTTCATGACGTAGTAGTCTCGAGCTTTATCAATGATCTCTGGATCAGCATTTGGATTTTTGAATCTGGATTTTTTCGGAGTAATAATGCTGATGTTGTATCACAGCATGCAAGAATATAATATTACCTGCGGCTGATTATCCGCACCTTCCGTGGCTGGTTTGACCATAAAGTTCTAAGCTTCAAATTTTGTCGCGGATGCGGTTCTTGTTTGCATTAATGCCTAGGAAATTAGTAAAGGCCGTAGCATAAAATCTGACGTAATTCATAGGATATACTTCAAGCTTTCTAATTTTGGAAAAAAAAATTATAGGTTAACTGCGTATTTTTTGGAGAAAAAGGTTGTTGAAGGTGAAATTTTAGTTAAAAAAAAACCAAAATTTTGACCTTGACGACTCATAACTCTGGAAGTTGGTAGGGTGGAACCATCGCTTTTACAATTTTAGATAGGTGGGGGTATTCTGCGTACACTCATACCTTATTCATAAAAATTGGTTATAGCGTTACAAAAATGCATGGTGATATTAGGTATTTCGCCTGAATAAAAAGAAATAGCAATATTAACACCTTAGCCATAGTTACGGGATATAGAAACTATACAGAATTTCAATACTCATTATAACCGATAATCTGAGTTACTTTTCTTTTGCGCCGGGCCTGGGCTAATTTTGTATGCGCCGTGTTTTCATTAGTATAAGTTTGTAATCATGAAGACTTAATCAGTGACTTTAGAAAGTAATAAAATAGCCAATGTTCTTTCTTTTAATGTAAATAGCACATGATTAAAATTTCATTAAGATCGGTTGCACGGTGTAGGAGCCTATTCGGAATATGCATATGTACATACATACACACATTCATTTATATATACAAGGTGAGCGAAGGGGTTTTTAAGAAAACATATTTTTTTATATTTTATATTTCTATGGTCGTCTGCTGGCTGGCTGGTTGGGCAAAGAGAGTGAGGGGTGGAGCAGGCGAAAAAATACATTTCGTCCGTGTGGAATGAAGCTCCGTAGCCACCATGCCCTTCCTCTCTTCCTTTGTCTATCAACAGAGAACTTGGGGAAATGCGCGGAGAGCTTTGTGGAATGTGTATTCTAAAGCTTCGCCTTAGGAATATAAACAAATCCTACCCAGCAATTTGCTGGTGCCAAAATTTTGTATGAAGCGGAACATCTGTATTACAGATAGTTAAGTCTGTGATAATACATTTGTTGTTGTTGCTGTTGTTAGCTTGGGACACCTCTCCAAATATTTCCTTAATCCATCGTTTTTTTCAGCTCCTTTAACATCGATTATTTTATCATGCAGCAGCTATTGATCGACAACGGAATCTAGTTTGCTTTAAAGGCCCCCATCCACTATCGAACATGCATAACATGCAAGAACGAGCTTTTAGATAAACAAGGAAGTGGAAATGATAAGGGGCCTTATCTCCACTACCCCGTTCATCTAAAAGCTCGTTCTTGCATGTCATGCATGCTCGATAGCGGATAGGGGCCTTAAGGAATGTATCCGTCATCCCATCTGAATCCATGATGGTATGTCTGAGGCATTCAACTAGCTTCTTTTCAGGTGAGGAGATGCTTATACGAAAACGGTTGTTGGAATATCTAGTGCTGCAATTGATTTTCAAAATTTAAAATGGTCAATTCCTTCAAAATAAATTTGTAATTTGAATCCTTGAATCCAATGCCGCTACAGCCTAAATCAGTTCCGGGTGTTAAGCATTGCCTATGCGTGAGCCGTCACAGTCTATGCATCTCCTCCTGGGTCTGCCTACTAGTATTTTTCTCGAAATGTCTGCTACCATAAGCCGTTTTGGGATACGATTGTCCTCCATCCTGATTACATGGTTGGCTAGTCTAAAGCTGGTGCCATAAACAAGCGTACATGCATTGCATTCAGCGGCTTCATGATATGCGGCGATTTTCCACTGACACATAATTGCATGGTTGCGTTCTGTTCTGGCTTTCACACATAACCGAAAAATCTAAGTAACGAGTTGCATGTGTTTGTTGTGTATCCCCATGTGTGTGCTACGTCAAATGCGGCAATGCAGAAAAGTAGCCCGACCTTTGCGTGGAATGCATTCCATTCACGGAATATTCCGTCAGATCGCATTTGAATACACACACTTCTATAGCCGTGTTCCTTTTCTGCTCTTTTTTACTCG
Organism: Thereva nobilitata; assembly: GCA_963855945.1. Classification (NCBI taxonomy): domain Eukaryota; kingdom Metazoa; phylum Arthropoda; class Insecta; order Diptera; family Therevidae; genus Thereva; species Thereva nobilitata. Next base: position 73,583,852 of record OY979695.1, read on the forward strand.
TATTTACTTGGAACTACTCCTGCTCTCACAGAAAATTCATAGGTTTTACTCATATCGACAAATTTTGCGTTCCTTTAATTGTTTACTCCGGAGTACTTAAAAGTAGAAAAGGAACACGGCTTATATTATCTGTCAACAAATGCAACGCATGTACGCTTGTATGTTACCAGCTTTAGTCTGTTATTTTTATAAAAGTTGAGAATTCCAGGTCGTCAAAATTTCATACAACTCGCTGTTGAATCTCCTTCGTCACATTCCATTCTCTCTCGTTGGGCCTATTATGAGAACTTTTCTTCAAAACTTATTAACTCGGTCCTCTATGTGCTGGATCATAGTCCAAGTGTCGCTCCCATAGCACAGTTCTGGTCGTATTACTGTTTTGTAGAGTGAGATTTTCGTTAAGGAATGTATCCGTCTTGAGTGCAGTATTTGTTTTTGGGCATAAAAGGCTCTATTAGCCAGTAGTATTCTTCTAATTATCTCTTTCTTTTCTTTGTTTCTTTTTGTAATAATTACAGACCCAATTATTGCAGACCTAAGGTACATAGTTTTATCGCCAACTTCTAGGTTGTGTTCGTCGATAGTTATATTCCTTCTCATTCTAAATCTTCAAGCTCTGGCCTGTTGCATCACCCTTATTTTCTCTTCGTTGATGTTCAGGCCTATGTCCATGGCCGCGACTTATAGTTCGACATAAGCTTCTTTTGCTGCCATAAAAGACCTTCCCACGATTTTCACGTTATCCGCATATAAAAGTAATTGTACCGACGGTGTTGCTATTGACGCACTTATCTGGACTGACGTTTTCCTTATCATCCATTCTAGGGCGAGGTTGAAAAGCATTGGGGCCAGTTCACCCCTTGTCTTAAACATTGTCGTACTTCGAACTCTTCTGTTACTGCATTTTGGATTTTTTTTCGCCAGTTAGTTATTCCTTGCGCATTAGATCAATTGTACCAGTTTTGAGGGGACTCTTCGATAAGATCTGGTATAGCCCCTCTCTGTTTATAGTCATAAGCCTGTTGAAAGTCGACAAATATCTAGTATATATATATATATATATATATATATATATTATATTCAACTTTTTCGAATTTTTTGCAAGGCTCCACTTCACAATATTCGAATGGATGAAAAAGTTTGAGGGAAATCCGAAGATATTTAGAAGTCGCTCACAGCGGTCAAAGATTCGAAAAATGTGATTTTTTTGCATTTTTTCCCTTTTAACCACCCCTGAAATATATTTCACAACCCTGACCCTCCAAATATCCAAGTGATTGTAGCCGATGATAGAAGAGTGTCACTGCCAAGCGGCCCAAGCTCTGCTCGCACAAATTGTGTACGAAAAGGAAATCGACGTTCCAATTGTAAGTGAGCAGTACAAGGACCTACATAATGTAATCTGGCAGGCGGACAAAAACTATAATAGGGGCGTGTGGAAATCGAGCCATTGAAGAGACGATGAGTAACCCGGAAGATGGTTTCGCGCGGGCAAAGATAAGCGGTGTATATGCCTGCAGCTGCTACGCCGCGCCTAGTCTGACGATGGAGGAATACGTGACATTGGTGGAAAAGTTGACTGCGAGTCGCCATAACCCCAAAATAATAGCGGGGGATTTAAATGCATGGGCTGTGGACTGGGGCAGCCGGCATACAAATGCAAGGGGGCGCATTCTAGTGCAAGCGTTTTCACGCCTCAATGTGGTGTTGGCAAACACCGGCGATCAAAACACCTTCCAAAAATGTGAAAGAGGATCTATAGTAGACATCACCTTCATCAGTGAGGGGTGCTTACAGGGTAGTGATGTCGTCGATTAAGGGCAAGCGTTCCCCAACGATTACCTGCTCTGAAATGGTGCAAGACATAGTATGGACCCTGTTTCCAGAGAACGGGAACACGGGCAGCCTGCCTGCAGTAAACGTAGATGAAGCAGACATCCCAGAGGTAAGGGGGGAAGAAATTGTGGAAACCGCGAAGAGGATTGCCGTTGAAGAAGCCCCTGGGTTGGACGGTATACCGAACAGAGCGGTGAAGCTGGCAGCCACTGTGGCACCAGGTGAGTTCGCCCAAGTATTCACAGCGTGCCTGAGGGAAGGAGTTTTCCCTGAGCAATGGAAGCGCGAAAAGCTTGTGCTCATCCCGAAGACGGGTAAGCCCCCAAGGGACCCGTCGGCTTACAGGCCGATATGTCTTCTCAACACTATGGCCAAGCTTTTCGTAAGGGCGATATACAACAGGCTACTCCCAAGCGCCGAGGGGAAGGCGGTTTGTCGGAAAAGCAATTCGGTTTCAGGAAGGCTAGATCGACAACGGATGCTGTCAATATGGTGACTAGCCTTGCAAGGGCAGCAATGGATGTGAATAAGAGTTGCGCATTGACAACCCTTGACGTGAAAAATGCTTTCAACACCGCCAGGTGGAGCAAGATCGTCGAGGCGTTGATAACACTTGATACTCCGAAGTATATGGTGGGCATTGTGATAGAATTTCTTGTTTGTAGGATACTACACTGCGAGTCAGTAAGGGAGTATAGGACAGAAGTGCCCCAAGGCTCCGTTCTAGGTCCCCTTCTGTGGATCATCATGTATGATGAAGTACTGGCGCTACGACTCCCGCGAGGAACGGTCGCTATTGGGTTCGCCGATGACATCGGGGTAGCTGAAGTAGGAAAGCGACTCGACGAAATCGAGATATTCGCGAACGCAACGATGTGGGGAATAAAAACGTGCTACCTGAGCACAAAACGAAAGTAGTAGCAAGCGGAACAAGGTGGAGACCATAGCAGGGAGAGTAGGTGATCAGGTCATCCGCTCCCAACCCACACTTAGGTATTTGGAAGTGATGATTGACCGAATCCTCAACTTCGGGGTACATTCGGCGGGCATAGCGGTTAAAGCTTCCGTTATCAGCGCAGCACTCGAAGTATGCTGCCTAATATAGGGGGCCCAGGCCCGGCCGACGGCGCCTCATCACAAGAGTGGTTAGTTCGGTCCTATTGTATGCAGCGCCAGTGTGGGTAGCGGCATTGGACAGAACGGGCAATAGGAGAAAAATAAACTCTGCGTATCAGTTAAGTGCCCTTCGGGGATGGTATGCACACCGTGCTACTTCTGACGTAGCAACATGCGTGATAGCTCGAACGATCCCCATTGATATTCCTGCAATGGAGGGAAAGAGGTTGTACGACCCGGAATATGCAAGAGGGGTGTCCAAGGAAGTGGGGCGGACTCTATCCATCGCATCCATCGCAATATGGCATTGGTGGTGGGACGAGTCTACTAAGGGCTGATGGACCCATCGACTCATACCAAATGTGAAGAAGTGGGTTGTAAGGGAACATGGTGAAGTGAGTTGTTACCTCACACAGTTCCTGAGTGGGCATGGAGGTTATAGGCCATACCTTCACCGCCTCAGGTTAGACGATTCACCATCTGTCCGGACGATAGAGGACGCGGAGCATGTCTTCTTTAAATGACCGAGATTTGCAGAGCACAGGAATGCGTTAGAAGCAGTTGCTGACGTGCAGCTAACTCCTGAGAACATTTTGGACCATATGATAAGAATGGAAGTGGCGCTAAAGGCCATCCAACCCGAAGCTTAAGCGTTACGAAGCCCAAAGAAACAGAGAAAGGCAAAGGAATGCAAGAAGAGATAGCAGCTAGGTAGCTAGATGGCTAGACTGTTCCGGCTCGGGAGAACACCTTTCAGGGATACTTTTTTAAGGGTCATGCTGATGACGCCAGACTGAAGCAATGCCTTAACGGCTCTTGCCGGTCTGGACTTGAACGTCATGCAAAACAAAACAAAAAAAAGGGTAGAACCTTCACTTTTACAGTTTTGGTTAGGTAGGAGTATTCTGCGTGCAGTGCTGCCTTATTCATGAAAATAGGTCATAGGTAAGGGAACATGGTGAAGTGAGTTGTTACCTCACACAGTTCCTGAGTGGGCATGGAGGTTATAGGCCATACCTTCACCGCCTCAGGTTAGACGATTCACCATCTGTCCGGACGATAGAGGACGCGGAGCATGTCTTCTTTAAATGACCGAGATTTGCAGAGCACAGGACTGCGTTAGAAGCAGTTGCTGACGTGCAGCTAACTCCTGAGAACATTTTGGACCATATGATAAGAATGGAAGTGGCGCTAAAGGCCATCCAACCCGAAGCTTAAGCGTTACGAAGCCCAAAGAAACAGAGAAAGGCAAAGGAATGCAAGAAGAGATAGCAGCTAGGTAGCTAGATGGCTAGACTGTTCCGGCTCGGGAGAACACCTTTCAGGGATACTTTTTTAAGGGTCATGCTGATGACGCCAGACTGAAGCAATGCCTTAACGGCTCTTGCCGGTCTGGACTTGAACGTCATGCAAAACAAAACAAAAAAAAGAGTAGAACCTTCACTTTTACAGTTTTGGTTAGGTGGGAGTATTCTGCGTGCAGTGCTGCCTTATTCATGAAAATAGGTCATAGGGTAACAAAGAGACACGGTGATATGCAAAACACTCAAAAAAATTTAAAACGCCCTAGTGGCTAAACCGTTACGATTTCCCCTCCTGCCATACGATTTTTTGTTCGTCCGAGCAAAACCTGGGTGGTCAGTCATCAGCGGAATAGGGGGAATAACATGTAACATAACATGCACCTGCCGTAACTATTCCGGACTGATGGAAGTGCGATCATAAGCTCCTAGCGGTGGCCACTGGTAACTATCCTATGAGAAAGGATAGGCTAATATGATCGGGCTAGGCCCTTCCAAGTATGGTTGGCGTGAGGCTAATGGTAAAAAAGAATTATTACGGAACGAGCAACATGCCTCGGATACTGGAAAAAACGACGACGACCACGGCAACGAAAAAGGCAAAATGATTTAAGAATTTTCTCATGGAACGTACGAAATCTGTACAGAACTCGAGCTGCACAACATCTAGCCGATACCCTGTCAACATATAAAGCTGACATTACCGCCATTCAGGAGATGCAATGGACAGGGAATGGTGTTTTGCAAAAACTTGAATACGACGTATATTACAGCTGTCATACAAAACACCATGTGCTCGGGTTAGGTTTTATGGTCAGCAAAAGGATGAAGCCTACCATTATCGGCTTTAAAGCAATAAACAAAAAGCTATGTACCGTTCGTGTGCGAGGCAAATTTAAGAACATTAGCCTCATAAACAATGACGAGATCTACGAGCGCTATCGCGACATAGATGTTGTGAAGAAAATAAAGCTCGGTAGGCTCCGGTGGGCAGGACATCTAGCTCGTATGAGTGAAGATGAGCCTGCTCGGAAAGTTCTCTGCGGTAAGACTTATGGGGTGCGACAGCGAGGGAGACCCAACCTCCGCTGGAAGGATGGCGTAGACCAGGACGCTCAGAGCATAGGGATGCCAAACTGGATGACATCGGCTCAGAATCGGGACCGGTGGAGAGAACAGTTGCGAGAGGCCAGGACCGGATCCCGGTTGTAGAGCCGTTAAAGAAGAAGAAGAAGAAGCCTCATAAACGTTCACGCACCTACAGAAGAGTCCCCGGACGATGAAAAAGAAGAATTCTTCGAAGTAGTTGAACGGGAACTTAATGCCTGCCCCAGATATGATGTAAAAATCATACTGGGAGATCTGAACGCCAAAGTAGGCCGGGAGCCCGTATACAGGCAATATGTCGGCACGCACAGCTTGCATGAGAACACTAATGACAATGGACAGCGAGTTATAGAGATGGCAGCAAGTAAGAACTTGGTCGTTGCAAGTACCAGATTTGCGCGTAAAGATATCCATAAAGCCACCTGGATATCTCCTGATGGAGCGACTCACAATCAAATAGACCATGTGTTGATAGACCGCCGCCACCTTTCCGGTCTGATGCCGGCACGAACGTACCGAGGTGCCAACTTCGACTCGGACCTCTATCTTGTTGGTATGGTGCTTCGAGAGCGCATTACAACGCTGAAAAGCTTTGTATCCGATGACCAGGCTCGCATCACCACTGCTGCACTACACAATAAAATAGCCAGAAACAGCTGCGGTCAGGCATTAGAACTCGCGTTCAGAAGAGTAAGTCCTGGGGATGAGATGCCGGGCGTCGACGAGAGCTGGACCCGCCTTAAAAATACTGTCATTAGTACTGCTGATTCCATCTTAGGCAGAAGTCGTAGAGATCGGAACGACTGGTTCGATAATGAATGCTGGCAACTGAACGTAAGAATGCTGCGTACTGAGCAATGCAGCAGTCTCAGAGAACACTAGCACGCGAAGAGAAATATAAAGAGCTCAGAAAAGAAGAAAAGAGAATTCACAGACGAAAAAAGAAAGCCTGGGAGAAAAATCTCGTTTGTGAACTAGAACAGTATAGAGAGTGACGGCCGCACCAGGTTCGGGAGTTGTACCGAAGAGTACGCGGTATGACGCAATTCACACCACGTTGCACACACTGCAAGGACAAAGAAGGGAATCTGATCACAGATCCTCAAGGCATCTTGGAGCGATGGGAAGAGCACTTTCATGAATTGCTAAATGGCGAGCTAACTGAGGATTTGGAGGCTCCACCAATATCTGACGATAATGCTATGCTGTCATCACCAAGCTTAGCAGAAGTTAGCAATGCCATCACCCGGCTCAAAAACAACAAGACCTCGGGTGCAGACGGCATCCTTGCGGAGCTGGTTAAATATGGAGGGCCTACATTACACCAAGCGATTCATGAATTAATTGTGCAAGTACATATGGGAGCAGGAAGTGATGCTAGAAGACTAAAGAAAAGCCATCCTCTGCCCGGTACATAAAAAAGGAGATATCACAACGTGCAGCAATTATCGTGGTATAACGTTGTTGAGTACCGCGTATAAGATATTCTACGCCATCCTAAAAAACAGGATGTCCCCATACGCTAGAAACATCGTAGGCCAATACCGGTGTGGCTTCAGCCCAGGCAAATCAACAAGCGATCAGATTTTCACTTTGAGGCAGGCTATGGCAAAATGTGTAGAGTTTCAAAACTCAATCCAACACCTCTTCAGACTTTAAAGCCGCCTATGATAGCATAGCCAGAGTAGAACTCTACAAAGCCATGAAAGAATTCGGCATCCCCAACAAGCTGACACGACTATGCAGGTTGACCATGACCAATGTGACAAGCCAAGTAAAGGTATCCGGAACACTGTCCATCTATACAGTCTAACATCTGTCTAACATCTATAAGGGACTCCGACAAGGGGACGGTCTGGCCTGCCTCCTTTTCAACCTGGCGTTGGAGAAAGTGATCCGAGATTCGGGCGTGACGTCAAGGGACATAATCCTCCACAAGTCCACCCAATTACTAGCATACGCAGACGACATTGACATCATTGGAACAACAACAGCTGTACAAGAAACTTTCACCCAGATTGAGCAGGCGGCAGGAAATCTGGGACTGCACATCAACGAAAGCAAAACAAAGTTCATGGTGGCCTCGTCTGCAAGAACACCTAACATTGGTCCCACAATAAAGGTAGAGGAACACGAGTTTGATGTTGTAAAATCATTTACCTACCTTGGGTCCAATAGTAGCAGCCGACAATATCATGGAATCAGAAATACGCGCACGAATGAAGATGAGCCTGCTCGGAAAGTTCTCTGCGGTAGGACCTATGAGGTGTGACAGCGAAGGAGACCAAATTTCCGCTGGAAGGATGGCGTAGACCAGGACGCTCAGAGCTTGATGATATCGGCTCAGAATCGGGACCGGTGGAGAGAACAGTTGCGAGAGGCCAGGCCAAGACCCAGGATCCCGGTTGTAGAGCCGTTAAAGATGAAAGCAAAACCTATCCACAGCCGGCTTTGTAACTTAGCAAATACACCATTTATAATACACATATGCCAACATTTTTTCCAGTGTTCGAAACATTTGGTAAATTCGATTTCCAGAATAGCCTTCAAAACCTTCTTCGATTCAACTCGTACTCTTTAATCGAGCCAAAACGATGTCCTCGGTGTGTTTTTTTAGTTTCGGGAATAACTTTACGACCTTGAAAAAAGGATTTGACTACTCGCCATTGGGCCTCGATACGCTGGGCGTGGGTTCCATCTGTACCAACGAATGGATTGTCCGTGTCGGAGTGATTCACTTTTTTGTATATATATATATGTTCTCCCAGCCAGTCATAGGCACGCCAACAGTCGGTGTATATAGTGGTACCTTCAGACACATGTTTTTTTATCAAGGGCACCAAGGCATCAGCACTTCTTACATTATCAGGACAAACCTCAAGCCTGAGGTCCTCACTTCCATCCTCGATCATACCCAGCACCCAGAGTCCTTCCATACGACGACCTGAAATATTAGTTTGAAAAAGTATCAACAGAATACTTACCGATCGCATTACTTGAAACGTAAACATGCAGAAACAATCTAGTCCAGAAAAAAGGGTTTTAACCTGACACTAAAACCAATAGAAATGATTTTTGGTACACGAGCGGTTTTTGAAAAGTACTTTAAGAAAAAAAATTGTTCTGTACGCGAACACTCATGGAAACTGTGGAAAATTCCCGGGAAAACTGATATTCCATCAATAACGTGGAAGGGGTTGAAAATTTCCACCCAGTATATTAGAATGATTGTTATACCTGTCATGTTTTATTTCTAAGTTTGTTTATTTCGTTAAGTTTGATGATCATACAATTTTTTTCTTTATAATTCCTTCCCCATTATGTGTTTTATTTATTATTACCATTAAAAATACAAAATAAGAAAAAAATGTAGATTTACCGTCTTTTAATTGATATTTACAGTTTTCTACAGTTTTTTAAGCATATATTTAGTTTTACTCCAGGATAGGGCTGGCAACACTGAATAGGTTATACGGTTACAAAAAAATACAGGGCGATATGTAAAACACTACCAAAAAAATTACAAAATTTCCTAGCCACGATTGCGATTTTTTGTTCGTCTATCCAAAACCTATCCACAGCCGGCCGCTTTGTAACTTTAGTGGGTACACCCTGTATATTCATTTCGTCATACATTTCTTCAAGCTCTTCATTTCTTCTAATGCGCCATTGGTTTTGGTTAACCCTTACAGAATTTTTAGAATAGAATTTCACAATTCAGTTAAATAATAGCTCCAATATTAAAGATTAATAGGGGTATTCATGATCTGTGTTATTGGTGTTAAATCAAGTAGTAAATGACGAAGGAAAGTTTCTCGATTTAACACAAATAACACGAATAATAGTTCAGGAGCTGTAGCCAAAATTTTACTAAAACCTGACACTAAAACAAATAGAAATGATTTTTGGCACACGAGCAGTTTTTGAAGAGTACTTTAAGAAAAAAAATTGTTCTGCACGCGAACACCTATGGAAACTGTGGAAAATTCCCGGGAAAACTCGGACAATTGATATTCCATCCATAACGTGGAAAGGATTGAAAATTTCAATATAATGTATAGAATAAATTTGTAGAGCGTGAAAATCTTCATAAAAAAGGTCTTTACATGTTTTTTCGAAAATTGCTTCCTATGAGAGATAATGAGCTATAATTGATATTTTCAGATTTCCGCGCGCGTATAACTCGGAATTTCATAAGATTTAGCCCGACGCTCGACTAAAATCTCTGGCAAGGTTCATCGTCAGCTACTCAAGACACTGCAGATCTCTAACCTATCCTTTCTCTTCTTTCCTTCAAATCAAGCTTACTACTAGACATTGCACCATGACTTGAATGACATGACGGACTAGTAGTATAAAGGGAGATTCCTAAGCTTGATTTTACCACATAAAGAAAAAATTTTTTAATTTCAACCAAATACTAAAGGAGAAGCAGTACGGCTCTACACCGAAAAGTTCTACTGGAGACTTCCTTTTTGTTATGTGAAAGTCTAAGTTTAGGTGTCACCCTTTATACTACTAGTCCTTTATGTCTTTAAGTCATGGTGCAATGCCTAGTAGTAAGCTTAGCTCGAATATAGAAAAAGGATATGATAGGTTAAGGGAAGTTGGAGGATGCATGTGGAGGTGGCAGTGATCCTCGCATCTAAACTCATGGATGCTGTGCAAACATCGGGGTAAGCGCGAGACATCCTCGTTGGAGTGTTTGGATCCTGAAACAAATGAACCCAGCTAACCAGCCGACAAGGACTGTGACGCCGGCAGTACCAGACTACCAGGTGAACAAGGTGTACCGTCCGCTAGGTGAAGATTCGACCTAAGCTTAAGCCGGCGGGATACCGTTAGGGTTACCTGTGTCCTTGTGTGTTTAACCGAGCACATCAACCAAAATATACAACACTTTGTTGAGCCTGGCCTGGTTGCTCTAGATACCTCCAAGGCTTTTGATATAATATGGCATCCTGCTATGTAGACTAAACTCCAAGCTATTGGTATTGACTCTTCTAAAGAACTGAATGCAGAATGTTTTTTTTTTTGCGTTTAATCATCGTAATATTGGATGGCGTCGAATTAAAACCCAACAGGGACATCCAACTTATTTTTGATTGGAGCCGAAAGAATCATTATGAACGCCTCCAAAAAGACGTACTGTCTTATCTCTAACAAAACCTGAACCGTTTTTAGATTGCTTAATATTGACAAAACTATTAAATCCTCAAGCGTTCGTGGTGGCTAATTGACATTTCTTGATCATATTCGTATATTATTAACATCCATAAAATACGCGTTTTATGATGGATGTTGGATATTATAAGCAAAATTTATGAAATTATCAATGCAACAGGTGGTTGTAATTGGTAGCTACATAAGGTAACAAACAAGATTTCAATTGATTATAATAGGTCTAACGATAAATATATCTCCACCTACTTAGCGAGTCGGGTGCAGGGTTATTTTTTTTTGCTCTTAAACTCCCATTTGCTATAAAATTTGTTGTTTTTTTAAAAACGCCAATACGATAACACTATTTATACAAACAGGTTAGAAACAGAAAAGAATTCTCCTTCGCGCGAGTTTTATGTATATTAAGAACTCACTGTTACAATATTAAGTAGTCATTAGCATTTTGAAAATATTCTAACTTACCGTGCAATTATACGATTTTTCAACTCGGCATCATCTATCATTGCGTTTTTGGAACTCTGAATGTTAGTCGAGTTCGGTAGTAAGCTTTGTCCAGTTTCTTGACGATGCAATAAAATTTGCGTGGCACTATCTATATCTCCTTTAGCAATAGCTATACAGTGCTTTACCTTAAAAGTTTTTAAAAATTATTGAATATTCGTATATTTAGCTACTATTTATACTTCCATGTAAGAGCTTTCAGGAAACATTTCTTGGAGAACATCACATTCCTCGCAAAAATAATCGCAATTTGAACTATCTGTCGAACCACCGTCACTAGTTTCTGAAAGATGTTGAACTCGTTTTACATGAGGCTGCATTGGCGTTTCAGGACTTTCTAAGGTTGAAGTAGGTCGCGCACGCAATTTCGCTTCAGGAATAATGTCTGAAAGACTTAATGACCTAAAATTGGTCAAGTTAATATATATACATTCGACAGGATAATAAAATTTACGTTAAAGATATATTTGCGGAAGTATCACTTCCATTTTTGCTCGATTCGGATAATTCGCTTTCCAGTCTAAAAATCCAAGCACATATTGTCCCTGGATCAATGCCCGAAAAATCAGAAAAATAGGCACTCATCATTTCAATAAAACCATCTACATCAAAACAAGGATCCTGCGATGCTTCTTCAAGAATAGATATGATATACGAAAGGACAATATCATCCACAACGCTGAAGTCCGCTGCTGGAATATGAGCACTGACAAACTCTATGAGACTTTTCTTGACAATTTCATGTTGCTCCTCGATGTTCGTCATCTGCAAATATTTTAACTTGTATAATGCATATAATTCCTTTGCTGCCTCTATAAAAGACGGGAAATAATACCATCAACTTCACACGATAATCAATAAATTTTGAGAATATAAGCAAACTGTACAAAAACTCTAGTAATATAACCAAGTTCTAGCTTTTATTTCAATCAATACTTCTTTCTGTTTGGCAATTCAGGTGCACACCAAACAATTGTAGGCGTGCTTCAAAACCAGGGGTGCGTCCAGAAATCATTACAAATGTTTCAATCAGCTGTATGACAAAGATTACACTGTTCGTTTTCACTTTCATTCCAAACTGCAGCTTTTCCGGCAAACAGCCGCAATGTTTCCGACAATGGGCGCGTTTAGACCCAAATTACTTTAAGCCAGATGGTACATGAGTCAATTCTTAGATCAATTGGAAGTGTCAGTTCTCAGTTCTATGACCGAGAAAGGGATCGGGATGAGAGTTGTGGGATTGAGCCAGACGAAGCGATTTCTATTATTAATGCAATTGTATGAAAAATGTGTATGAAGGTGTAACATCAAGCACATCTGGTCCTGAACATTCAGAAAATTTTTCCATTCTCCAGGGTCTCCACTAGACATTTTTCATGTCAAGACAGATGTTATGCCTACAAAATGTCCTGTGGAGACTCCTTATGTCTTAAGGTGGATTTACATATCTGACATTTTTTCGTCGCGCCGGTCTTTTTTTAAATTTAGACCAATCCGAAGCAGCCTCTGCGACATCTTACCGTCACAGCGAAGAGTTAAATAAACTTTAACTTTTCAGTCGCAGGATGAAAAACAGCCTACTGATTGACAGAAAATTGAAATTTTTGTTTGGTTTTTTTTTAAATAAAAGTCCTTGCCAATTTCTTGGGTGAACACCCAACGCTTCTCTTATTGTCACTTTTTTTGTTAATATGTCCATAATAAGAAGACTTAGATTTAGATTTCTTTTTTTTTAATTTATATTTTTTAGTTTTTTCTTTTTTTTGACGTCAGTTGTCAAAAGCAACGACAGCCTTTGCCTGCGACAGAATTCGTCACAAATGTAAAACGTGTATTAAAAATCTGCGACAGAAATGATCAGCTGTGATGCGGCGCGACGGAAAAATGTCAGATATGTAAATCCACCTTTACACTGCGTCTACACATTCCATATTTTTCGCCATCGACTTGGCCATATTTTATGGCTTGAGCTGTCAAATGTTATGGTGGTGGCAATTCATGGCATGAATTTTCATGGAAAAAATGGCACATTTTCACAAATATTATCGAGACAAAAATATTTTCAGAATTATAAACATGCGTACATGTATTCACACCGAATCAAACTAAATTTTAAACTTTCCGCCATAGTTGTGTGAACAAACGTCAAATTATGGCCAAATTCATGGCAGATTTTATGGCCGGCCATAATGGCTTTCCATCGAGATTGCCATAAGATCTGCCATCAAATATGTACTGTGTTTCCATGCAGAGTTTATCCTGAGTTTACTCAGATTAAGCGCCCATGGAAACGGGGATTGAGTAAAGTGTCGTTAAATCCAAGTAAACTCAACGAAACCAGTCCGATTAAGCCGGGTTTCGCATATGTGTGTGTGTTTCAGTATCGTTTACTGCACATATACCAACGGCGACGCAATGTAAAATTAGCTATCTGTCACTTTAACCCAGAACCGTCATGGAAACTGCATCGAGTGATCTTGAGAGAAAAAGCTTTCTGTTTACTTAACGAAAACTCTACCCTGGCTCATGGAAACATATACTGTGTTTCCATGAGCCAGGGAACAGCAAATGTTTAGCCATTTATGTCTAGGCCATGGAGGCTATACAAGGAGACAAAACTCCGTGTTGTCAATTTTCGTTTGATTATAGGTGGCGCTGTAGTCAAATGTACCCCGAAAAACATGGCCGATTATATTTATCCGGTTCATGGTAAAGTTCGTTTATTACTAATATATTTTACGTTTAGCAGCTTACAGCTGTTTACCAGCTTCTAAATTCGATTTTATATCAATGCGATTATTCGTAATTAATCAATTTTTGATGTTTCCAATGAATTTTTATTAAATTCATGTGGGGTACATCGGACAAAGGTGACATCTGTGGCCAAAAATGAACTTCTAGTTTAGTTTCTTCTACCCATCCATTTCCTGTCATTTTCCCCATAAGAGTTTTGTCTCCTTGTATATTCTCCATGGTCTAGGCATATGTTTGGACATTTTCAAAGTAAAATGGCGGACTTTAAACTTCGGAAGAAGGAAGTCCTGAAATTTGCAAATTTTCTCAAGAGCAATGAGTGTTTGTGGAATTTTAAAGCCCACATTATAAAAGAATAGCTTCTGTCATTTCTAATGCTTGTAATAATTTCAAAGTGCCTGTTCACACAGGTCGCTTTGAGGCGCGACAAAGCGAACGAAAAAGCGAATATTTTTTCACACGTTTCGCTTTGTGTCCAGTCGTTTTTATGACAGGTGAAACATACGGTACGGGAACAAAGTTTGTGATTTTCATAAAAGTGACATAAATTTTTATAAACTGTGATTACCTGAATATAATTAATTTTAGTAAAAAATCTGTGCAACAAAACTGAAGCCTGAAAATTGTCCTATGGCCATTCATACACGAGGGAGCATGGTTCCGGAGCAAAAGCTTTTTTCGGGCAAGGGAGGCGTGCGGAGATGCAATAAGTGGAGAGTTTCGTGCTCCGGTGGAGACTTTTGTGCTCCTGCCTTTGGCCAGCGAACACGGAAACCATGCACTCACACCAATAAGAAAACAATGCTTTGGTGATTAAAAAAAATTTAAAACAGAAAAATTTTGTCAAAATTTGTACATAATAAGAAAAAACTTTTAATTATTGAGAATTCAAAGTGACTGAGTGAATTTTTTTAAATAAATTATTTCATAACAGCGAAAAAACTTCAATTTTCTTTTTAATAAAAAATTTGACAACTCACTAATACGAACAAATGTCACGTAGCAACACAAAAGCTGCTTCCATCGCTGTTGCTCCGTGTATTTTCAGAAAACTTGCAGCAAAGCTTTTGGTTGCAGAACCATGCTCCCTCGTGTATGAATGGCCTATCGCACGTTTGCTCCCAATACGGGTGAAACGAAAATAAAATGGAACAGTAAGGTGATACAAAATGAAATTGAAACAGTCAGCTGGTCAGAAAAGCGAACGTGAGTCGCTTTCAAATCGAGACGCACTTCCTTCCCACCCGAACGCTCCCCGCACCAGTAAATTTCGTGTTGAAAGGTCGCGGTGACCACGGTATACAGAAACAAGGTAGTGTAAAAGAGACTGACAGCTCGAATATCGTACGAATATCGTAGAAAAAGCCGACGTCACCCGGCAAGTTAATACAGAAAACAACAACAACAATTTCGATTTTGTATGGGGAAGACTTGCCGAGTGACGTCAGCATTCAAATGACATTTCTCTTTTACATTACCTTGTTTCTGTATACCGTGGCGGTGACCACCCGTGTGAACAGGCACAAAGCATTAATATTTTTATTCATTGAACCTCTTCCTATGAAAGCTTTAAAAAAATGTTGTTGTTGTTGTTGTTTTTAATTTACTAGTGCAAGACTAGCGAACCAAAGGTTCCTTATTGGTCAAGGCCTTCGCAGCCATATAAACCATAAAAATTTAAAAAAAAATGAAATGTTATGACATTTTTAGCCCACACTAAAAAATCAATCTGGCAGCCAGACATAAATTTGACAGATGTCTTGACATAAAATATGTCTTGTGGAGACGCAGCCTTCAGGGTGGCTGCAAAGTTACAATTCCGAATTTGCTACTTTGACCACAGACACTTCGAAATTACAAAGTGTGCCAAAATACAATTCACGCATTTCATTTGACAACATGGATGACAAAAAAATTTTGTAATTTATAAACTTTTTAATAATTTTTTTAAAGTAGCCCAGGACTATGTTTGTCTTTAAAATAATGGGAATGGAATTGCTTCTCGAACAGCATCCAGTCGGGGTGGAATGCAAGAACTGTACATATTTGAAAGAGTTTTTAAAAATCGTTAAAATTTTATGCGGAATTTATACTGTTGAGGACAATCGGGCACTGGAAATTTAAAGAATTCGCGATACTGTTCTCCAATAATTGAAAATATGTAGCTTCAACCACAAAAAAACGAATCCCACAAACTGTCAAATGAATGTTTTATCCCGTTTATGATTAGGTTGAAAAGTTGAGTCGAGGCTGAGTTGAAATTTCAACCACCGTATATGATTCCGAGTTGAGTTCACTTTGGGTTGAACTGCCATCAAAACATAACCTCTTTTTGTTAATTCTTTTTCTATATTTCTGACTTTCTATACAGTTTTCCATGGAGAATATACAAGGAGACAAAACTCTTATGGGGAAAATGACAGGAAATGGATGGGTAGAAGAAACTAAACTAGAAGTTCATTTTTTGCCACAGATGTCACCTTTGTCCAATTGAATAAAAATTCATTGGAAACATCAAAAATTGATTAATTACGAATAATCGCATTGATATAAAATCGAATTTGGAAGCTGGTAAACAGCTGTAAGCTGCTAAATATAAAATATATTAGTAATAAACGAACTTTACCATGAACCGGATAAATATAATCGGCCATGTTTTTCGGGGTACATTTGACTACAGCGCCACCAATAATCAAACGAAAATTGACAACACGGAGTTTTATCTCCTTGTATAGCCTCCATGCAGTTTTCCATCAAAATGGTGAAGGGAATTTTGTTCCCGCATTATTTCTAACATGTTTTTGTTTCCTGATGCTCCCAAACATTTCTTTTAGCCATTGTCAAAATTAAATTTCCACTGTTTTTACATATACAGTTAATATAAAATAATTAACGCGCTACAAAAACACCAAACACAAAGCTAACGCCGAAAGCAGACTTCACGGATGGTAAACAAACAAAACAAATGTCACTTCAACCCAATTTCAACTCAACCCGCGTTTATGAGGCGAAATGTCAACTCGACCCAGGTGGGAGAGCTGAGTTGGGTTGAGTGGACCCAGTTTCAACTCGATCCGCGTTTATGACTGGGTTCAACCTGGGTTGAACCTAGGTTGAACCTAGTCATAAACGGGGTATTTGGCTAATATTTCTCTACAATTAAAAAAATTCCTTAGGCCCATGATACACGAGTCAATGAACCAATCAATTCGAACTATCATCTGGCAGTTAGTAGGCCGAGGGAGGGATCGGGGTAAAGTTTGCGCGGTTGAGCGAAAATGGAATCGGTTTCTATTTTTCTGCCAATTGCATGGAAAATGTTTATATGTGTGTGACTGTATCAAGCACATTTTGAAACGTCAACGAAAAAAAATAAATTTCATCAGAAGCCGCTATTCAAGTAAACTTTTTTGAGGTATTTAAATAAAAATTTAGAGAATTCACCTTACACTACATCGTATCGTAGATAAATATTGAAATATTACCTACACATATAAAACTGTGTTGTTTGTTATACAAAAAATTGCGCGAAACAAATTGCAACGTGTATCACCTATGCTCAATAAACTGACAGTTTTGACGTAGGGATTGAGTAAATGAATCGACTCGTGTACAATCAAGTGGGAACTACAATGTGGCGCTGCCGCGTGGTGCTGGCGCTCTTCTTGGTGCTGGCGCGTTCTCTGGTGCGCACTACGTGGCTGAGTGCAAATTCAATACGTGGCGCTAAGTCATGTCAAAACTTTGAAAACGGATGGAGCGGATTGGTTCTGTTTGAGGCTTAAGTTAGTGGAAATGGGGCAATGTAAAATAAAAATTCATTGGAAATTATTTTTTTACAGGAAAATCCAAAAATTGATTAAATACGAATGTTTTTTGGAGTACTTTTGACTTCAGCCCCTCATTTATCAAAATTCCCAACTGTCTGGTTTACTGGCGCGCACCACAAGTAGAAAGTTGGCAAAAGTGAGCTACTTCGCCAGCACCACGCGCCAAAGCCAGCTGCACATTGTAGCTGCACTTCGGGTTGGCTACGTTTTTTACTTTTGACAGTTTGCGCTGCAGCGCCAGCACCACGCTGCAGCGCCAGCACCACGCTGCAGCGCCAGGACCACGCGCCAGCGCCACATTGTAGTTCAGCCTTCAGGCTTACAATTCCGAAGACACAAACATCCGAAAATTGAATTGTAAAGTCGAAATGCGTTTTAAATACAAATTGAAATTTGAATTGTAACTTGGCACAGGCCCTCAGTCACATTTCGGAAGTTGAATACATTTGTTTTTCCATATCCACTTTATTTAGATTTTCTAATTTTTGTAAACAATGAACACACAATTGAATTTCACAATATCTTTAATTAAAATCATATGCTTTTAAACATATCACCAAAACACATAAAAGTACATTATTTTAAACAAGAAATTGACTCGAATTAATTGATTCGTGTATCACCTTCGCTCAATAAACTGACAGTTTTGACGTTGGAATTGAGTGAGTGAATTGAAGGCTCAAACAGAACCAATCCGTTCCGTCCGTTTTTAAAGTTGGAAATTTGACATTTCCATAAGCTTGCCATGAGACGAACCGAGCCGTAGCCACAAACAAGCGGACGAACGAACGGACCGAAAGAAGTTGGTCAACTTTTAACTTTTTAGGCAATGCTGCTGACATTCAGTATGGCACCATCATGGATACAGAAAGTTGTCACAAGGAATTGTATGACAAAACGAATAATTCCTACCACAAAAGTTACAAAAAAGATATGATTTGGGAACATATGCATAAGCAAATTTCAACTACATTCACATGACAAATTGCAAAATATTTTATTTGTCAACTGATCAGCTGATTTAAAACGGACCGACGGAACGGATTGGTTGTGTCCAGCCGTCAGACAAAAAACGAACGGAGCGGACGGAACGGATTGGTTCTGTTTGCGCTTTGACTCGTGTACCATCAGGCCAACAATATTTTTAGCGCTTTTAGGCCCATGATACACGAGTCAATGAACCAATCAATTCGAACTGTCACCTGGCAGTTAGTAGGCCGAGGGAGGGATCGGGGTGAAGTTTGCGCGGTTGAGCGAAAATGGAATCTGTTTCTGTTTTTGTGCCAATTCAAAGCCTTCTATATTTACAAGCCATGCACAACGAAATCTCACACTCATATTCAAAGTAAATAGGACTTCAATTTAGCTCTCGGACTTCTAAATGAGAAGTGAGGTTATCTGATTTTATTGGGAATATTCGAAAAATTACTGCTGCGTTCAAATTAACATAAAACAAAATTTACTCGAAAGAATTTTATTAGGCACATAAGAATTTTACTTAAACAAACGCACTAAAAAATGACTTAGATAGGACAAAACAATACTAAAAAACATCTATGGATTAATTTTGATTTCATCTTGGGGATGTTAAAATCCGTTTTACTTCCTTGAAATTGTCTGTATTATGTTCTTGTACTATTTTTTTAGGTGGACCATTGACCAGTGTCGCTGTAACTTCCTAAAACAGTAGAGCAATCAATTGTACTGGCATCATATACGTTTCCTTCTATAGCACCCACCCACGCGACTGCACCTGTTTCAAGTATTATTATACTCAGAAATAGTTTTTTATTATAACAGAAAAACAAAATACGTGACATAAAAACAGACAATGATCTGATGCTTGGATTCTCCAGGGCTTCGCGAGATAAGTCTGTGTCTAACCTTAAAAATGCATTTTGTATTGCCTTAATTCTTTCCTCGCGCTGAATTTCGGTCGTGCAAAGTTCTGTTGCGTATTTATGGAAACTTTCCCGGTAAAAATCTTTAATTTCTTTAACAAAATCCCCCTTAACAATAAAATATATCGGTATATTTTCCACTATAAAATTGAACAATCTGCACGCGCTTTATCATTATGGCACAAGAAATGACTCGCTATATCCTTTTTGAAGTAAAGTTTCTTTTAATGTATTCCTATTATTAACCAAGAGCTAGCTGCAATATATCTCAGAAGACGTTTACATATAACCTCAGAACAAGACGGTCCTCCATGACCATCATAAATCCCGCAGACGAATCGTATTAATCATATATATTTAAATTGCTAACTATTTATCACAAGTATCATAATCCTGGGCACTTTTTTTATTTTAATAACTATTATTTTTAATAAAAACTAACTCTAAACAGCACTTTTCGCGGCACAACTTGTTTCCTTTGTTTTTAATGGGATTTTGATACTTCACTTAAATTCGCTGGCACTTCATACACATACATGTACACACCTGGGGCATGGCTTGTAAATGTAGAAGGCTTTGATTATATCGCCCTTTTCTTTATCAATTTAGTTATACATGTATAACATATACTCTATTATATCTGAGGCTTATGTATACATGTATTGATGAATATGTCTTATAGCAAGACCCTCGTAAGTACAGGCCTGGAAGCAGACAGGCCAACTAATACTAACATAGCTGAAAAGTGGCCAAAAATTTCTCACAGTTGTGGAATTAACATGGCCGAAGCCATAAAAAGCAATTTTTTAAGTTTGTTTTTGCACTAAAAAGTGGTAAAATATTGTATATTTTCACTTTTTGGTGCACATGGATTATCAGTGATTAGTGCTTTAGTGATTTAATAAAAAAAATTAAAATGAAGTGAGTGGTTAAGTGTATTTTAAGAGTGTTAATTGATTAGGTGACCATTTTTGTTTACATTCGCGGAGGTTTTTTCGTGTTAATTTAGGGAAAAAATGTTGAATTTGTGTAGTAACATAATAAAAAGTGCTTTTTAAGTGATTAAAGATTATTATAGGATAGTTATTAAAAACATAAGTGCAGAAAAATGTGAAGGAAAAGTGAAAAAGTTATTGTTATTCATGTTGTGTGGTAGTACTTGCACTTATGTTTTTAATAACTCTTCTATAATAATTTTTAACTACTTTAAATTCACTTTTAATTCCATTACTACACAAATTCAACACCTTTTCCCTAAATTAACACGAAAAAACCACCGCGATTGTAAACAAAAATGGTCACCTAATCAATTAACACTCTTAAAATACACTGAACCACTAATTTTTTTTTAATTTATGGACTCAGATCACTAAATAACTTATCACTGATAATCCGTGTGCACTAAAAAGTGATAAAATACATTATTTTACCACTTTTTATTCCAAAAGCAAAGTTAAAAAATTGCTTCGTACGGCTTCGGCCATGTTAATTCCACAACTGTCAGACTATTTTGGCCCCGCACAGACACAACCAAAAAGTCTGCTTCCAGGCCTGTACTTACGAGGGCCTTGCTTATAGTGGAAGCACGTAGGGACGCGACGTGACGTGACGTTACGCTACGCGAAGAGACGCGACGCCGAAGGTTTTCAACCAAACACATCGAAGCCGGATTTTTTTGGCGTTAAAATTTGATTTGTATGTGTATATTTTATTCTTATTATTGAAATAAAGTATTTTGTATTTAAGAAAAGGAAATTTTTTTCAAAATACTCATTTTTGAAATTTTTTATTTTTCTTCGACTTCAATTAATTCTATTTCAAAACAACGTGACGTTTGACGTTTTATTTTCGCGTCGAAAGAGGCAAAAGTTCAAAGTTGATCAACTTTTCGCGTCGAAAGCTTGGCGTTGCGTCGCGTCGCGTTACTTTGTACTCACTAGATAGATTTTCATATATTTCAATGTTTTTTGACATTACTAACTTCGCGTAGCGTAACGTCGCGTCACGTTGCGTCCCTATGTGCTTCCACTATTATAGAACCAAGGCCCTCGTAAGTACAGGACTGGAAGCATAGCTGAAAACAGGCCAAAAATATTCTGACAGTTGTGGAATTAACATGGCCGAAGCCATACGAAGCAATTTTTTAAGTTTGTTTTTGCACTAAAAAGTGGTAAAATATTGCATGTTATCACTTTTTGGTGCATATGGATTATCAGTGATTAGTGCTCTAGTGATTTAATAAAAAAAATTAAAATGAAGTGAGTGGTTAAGTGTATTTTAAGAGTGTTAATTGATTAGGTGACCATTTTTGTTTACATTCGCGGTGGTTTTTTCGTGTTAATTTAGGGAAAAAATGTTGAATTTGTGTAGTAATATAATAAAAAGGGCTTTTTAAGTGATTAAAGATTATTATAGAATAGTTATTAAGAACATAAGTGCAGAAAAATGTGAAGGAAAAGTGAAAAAGTTATTGTTATTCATGTTGTGTGGTAGTACTTGCACTTATGTTTTTAATAACTCTTCTATAATCATTTTTAACTACTTTAAATTCACTTTTAATTCCATTACTTCACAAATTCAACACTTTTTCCCTAAATTAACACGAAAAAACCACCGCGATTGTAAACAAAAACGGTCACCTAATCAATTAACACTCTTAAGATTCACTTAACCACTAATTTTTTTTTAATTTATGGACTCAGATCACTAAATAACTTATCACTGATAATCCGTGCGCACTAAAAAGTGATAAAATACAATATTTTACCACTTTTTATTCCAAAACCAAAGTTAAAAAATTGCTTCGTACGGCTTCGGCCATGTTAATTCCACAACTGTCAGACGTTTTTGGCCTCGCACAGACACAACCAAAAATTCTGCTTCCAGGCCTGTACTTACGAGGGTCTTGATAGAACACAAGAGTTAACTTGCAATGTATTTGGGTAAATTTCCCCTTTAATTTAATATAAAGAAAGTCTGACATCATATACAGTTTACACTGTGATAGAACACGTCAGCCCTTGTGTGTGGAGCATTTGCTCTAATACGCTTGTTATTTTTTTTCATGGTGCTGTGTTCTTTAGCTTCAGTTAGATATAAGTTTTTTCATCCCCTTCAGGGAACACTTAAGTTTTGTGGCGGCAACGATCGAGTGAGCTACTGATCCATGGATATTCTAAAAACCATGGAAACAACCTACGTAGCCGGCTGAAATTATCATCGCCGTGCCGTTATCACAGCGATCTGTGATAAAGAGATTTGTACAAACAATCAGGTCACTCGAACGTTGTCGATACCACCTCGCCTAAGAATTGTACATCAAAAAAAGAATTTGTAACCTAGAGTATACAATAAAAGAATCGTTGTACCCGTTACAAAAAGATTAGGTTTTTGTTTTTTAAAAGCCGTGATTGTGTAAACCGCGGAATCCCATAGTGGTGACCCCGAACTATAAAAAATAGCATTTTTTTTGGGATTATAACAGTGGTAATAAGTACACGCGGCCAAGTGAAGTCATTGTTGTGTTTACGAAACAGGAACCGGTTAAAAAATTGATAAATGCCTATCAAACGATAATTCAGTTGCACCTAATTCAGTTAAACAAAAATAATCGAGTACCGGTCCTGAAAAATCCAAAAGGAATAATGAACAAAAAAGGAGATTCTAAAGGACATAAACCCAATAATCGGAAATCTTCAAAGAAGGCAATAAAGTAAAAAGGAGTATCAGCCTGGAAATCACGGGCGGCTAAAAGGTCGGTAATCCCAAAGAGAAAAAAGGCAACGAGGGAAGACACAAAAGGAAGAAAACTAAAGCCATACAAGGATACATCGTCCACGTTGTGGCTAGAAGCAGGAATACCGTACGCTGCGCGCGAGGAAATCACGAGGCGACCAGGAGGACATCATTTTCCCCAAGTAGATCAGTTAAGTTAAATTCAGATTATATATTTTTTCCACAAACGAAATACTATAGTGTAAAATAAATCGTATGGAAATGTATGAACACGGTTATATAAACGAACAGAACCAAATCGGAACGAATGATATAAATTTATTTCATTTCGGTATTCGTTTCAGCTATTCACCCCGTTACTTTGACAGTTCTACAGACAGTTTGTTTTCGAATTTAAAGTAGTTGAAAGAACGAAAAAGAAGTTATTTTAAAAGAATGCAGTCAATACAAGGTGAAAAAATTTAAATTATGATTTCTCTTGTGATTTCTCCACATCCGCCATAAATTATATAAATCGTATAATATATGTATTTATGGAAAATAAAAAACTCTTCTACTCAATGCAAAACTTGTCAACAAATGTCAAAAACCGATTAGCTCAGGCACCTATATAATCGCTATCATTTTCAAGTTCATTTCGTTTTCGTTTCGGTTTCTTTTCATTTCTGCTATATGTTTGGGCCTTAAGACGGAATATTGGAAAACCGTTAAATCGAACAGTAAGAACATAGCAAGGAGAAACTTTAAGTACGTAGAAATGTAAGGGTGTGAAAGTGAAATCTAGTATGGAAATAGGAGCTGCAATAAAAGTGCAAATAACAAAAGGTTAAATTAAAGTAATACCGGAGACACACTTGTGGTATAGCAATTGAGATCGAGATATTGCAGTTTTGTCATATTGCAATATAAAAATGTGAAGACACACTTTCATTAGTATACTGAGTTGTTTTGGTTGTGACTTATTCGTCAGATTATTGCAAAACGAAAAAAAAATTTGTGCTGCTGTTAAATATAAATAAAAATATTGTCAAATTATGATCAATTTATATTGAAAATGCAAGTGAAATTTGAAATTTTGAATTCTGACAGATTCATACCGGCAGTGCTGCCAAAATAAAAATTAAAATTCTGTACTAAAGAAACATTTTGGTTTACGTTCAAACTATTTTCTGGTTGAAATCTTGGGTATACTGAGGCTATACCACGATATTTTTCTCAATTGAGATATTGAGTTTCAATGTTCTGTAGACCAAGTGTACACCCTGATCTCTTTTCAGTATACAGAGACACACTTGCGGTTTCAGTGAAATTGCAATTGCTATACCGCAAGTCTGTCTCCGGTATAAGCGATTCCCAGCAAAAAAACCCGGTTTGATCTCTCGAAAACGTGCAGAATAAAATAAATAGTTTCAATAATTAAGATAGTCAGGAATACAGGAATGGAACGGTTTATTTTCTAGCGGGTGAGGGAACGATAACGTGTTTTCATACGTCGACGACGTCTGTGTAGCGTCAAGTAGTGTGGAAGAACATCGAGAGGACCTGCGCGAAGTCTTTACCATCTTCCGAAAACATGGCCTGACCATAAATGTGTCTAAGTGCCAGTGGGGGAAAGACGAGGTGAAGTTTTTGGGCCATGCTGTTAATAAGGATGGCATTCGACCACTGGAGGAGAAGGTCGCAGCCGTGAAGAATTACGAGCTCCCGAAGTTGGCAAAGGACCTGAGAAGGTTTCTCGCGCTCATTGCATTCTACCAACGGTTTATACCACACGCAGTAAGGAACCAAATGGTGCTACGAGAGATGATTCCCGGGAACAAGAAGAAAGACACTACAGAACTAGTGTGAACACCTGAGACGATCGCAGCGTTCGAGGGATGCAAAAAGGACCTTGCAGACGCAACATTGTTGGCGCACCCCTCACCAGACGTCGACGTCGACGCTTCCGAGGTTGCAATAGGGGCAGCCTTGCACCAATCGGACGGAAAACACTTAAGGCCGTTAGCGTTCTTCTCCAACAAACTATCACCGGCTAAAAAAAAGTACAGCACGTACGATAGAGAGCTTCTGGCGATATACAAGGCAGTCAAGCAGTTCAGGAATCTCCTGGAAGGAAGGACCTTCCACATTGTCACTGACCACAAGCCGTTAGCCTTTGCCTTTAAACAAGTTTCAGATACCAATTCGCCACGACGGATAAGGCACCTCGATTATTTAAGTCAGTTTACCACAGACATACGCCATATAGCAAGAAAAGAAAACGTTGTCGCTGATACATTGTCTTGGATCGAAGCGACGTCGACCAACCTGCCATCACTCGACTACCGCCAGCTAGCGGATCAGCAACTACGGGACCCAGCTCCCCAGGAAATCATCAAGGCACCCGAGAAGTCCTCCATCGTGTTGAAGCAGTTGTCCCTCCGTAACGCCGAAACTGCGGTATACTGCGACATTTCGCAAGACCAGGTGCGCCCGTTCATTCCGGAGACTATGAAATGTTATGTTAACTGCCTTGTTTGGCAAATAAATAAAAAAAAAAAAAAAAAAAAGAAATACCAAATCTTAGCGGCAAAGCACAATATTTCACACCCCGGCGTAAAGGCCACGACCAAGCTAGTTGAGGACCGATTCGTTTGGCCGAACCTCCGAAGAGACTGCGCAACATACGTAAGGGCCTGTATTCCTTGCCAACGTTCAAAAACAACGGCATACGAAGACACCAGTGACCAAATACACGTCTCCCACCGAGCGTTTCGCGCACATAAATGTCGACATCATCGGACCGTTACCACCGTCTAGGGCAGTGATTCTCAACCTTTTTTTTTGTTACGGTACACTTTTAACAATTTCATAATTTGGCGGCACACTAAAAATAAATAATTTAAAAGAATTTTAAATTTTACTTACCTATAATACAGTAGTAGTAGTAAAATAATACAGCATATATAATTTAAATAATGTTCGACATAATTATATAAATCTACCAAAAAAAGATTGCCGGTAAAGCGTTACGTTTGATTCGGCTCCGCAGAATAATTGAAACGGCATAACAATAATGCCGATGATGCGCTGTAATGATTGCGGCATAACTCATTAGATATCTTTTTCCTGTCGCGTTCCGGTTCCAATAAATTGCTGTATAAAAGTACATACGAATACTCCAATTCCAAAACTGCTTCCTTCCATTTTGAAAAACCAATGAGGTAGTGGCGGTTTTGGTCTCTGAACAGGGTCCTTTAACAATCCTGTTACCCATTTCATGGCTAAACTTCCTAAATGTATGTCCATCAAGCTGTAAAACTGAAATAAGTTGACCAGATTGGTTAAAGAAGTTTGTTTAGAGGTTAAAACCGCCATTACTTTACTGAATTTTAAAAATGGAAGGAAGCAGTTTTGGAATTGGAGTCTTCAATTACAAAATAATTTTTATTGTTTGCATTTCTAAAATTTGGCGGCACACTTCAAGAATTTGGCGGGACACAAAAGTGCCGCGGCACAGTGGTTGAGAATCACTGGTCTAGGGGATACCGGTATTGCCTAACCGGCATCGATCGTTTTACTCGCTGGCCGGAAGCCATCCCGATGCAAGACATTACGGCGGAGACTGTGGGCCGACACTTCCTGGAAGGATGGATAGCGAGATATGGTGTTCCCCTGAGGGTGACCACAGACCAGGGACGGCAATTTGAGTCGTTGCTCTTTAAGGAGCTGACTACGACGCTGGGGCTCACGCACCTCCGAACAACTCCGTATCACCCACAGGCAAATGGCCTGGTAGAGAGATGGCACCGAACCCTAAAAGCCGCCATTATGTGTCGGACAGAGAACAGGTGGGCGGATGCCTTGCCAACAATCCTTCTAGGATTGAGATCTACCTTCAAGGCCGACCTAAAGGCGACCGACGCCGGCAGAGATGGTCTATGGTACCACGCTCCGTCTCCCGGGGGAATTCCTGACTGAGCCCTCAAAGAAATATACCGCGTCGGAGTTAGTAAATGATCTTCGCAAAACCATGCAAGCTATAAACCCCACAACCACCGCCCATCACGATACTCCAAAGGTTTTCGTCCAGGAGGAGTTAAGAAAGTGCATCCACGTATTTGTGAGGAACGACGCGGTTCGACGATCCCTTCAGCCACCTTTCGATGGTCCCTATTAAATGATCCAACGCAAGGATAAATACTTCCAAGTAGAGGTAAAAGGACGCCGAGTCAAAATCTCTTTAGACCGACTTAAGCCAGCGTTTTCGACATCGGAAAACATGGCCTCTCGGTTCAAGGAAACCACAAGAGAGAGGAAGAAATCCAAACAAACAAAGAAGTGACGACGCGGTCCGGCAAGAAGGTACGCTTCGCAAGAAAAGTCACTCTGGTCCGGTCACACATTGAGAAACCCCCGCCTCCCCTAGTCCTAAATCTGTCGGTCGAGTCACGACGCTTGTAAACCATCCAACACGTCGAGTCCAAGGCACGCGCGCACCGCCCGAGAGATCAAACCACCCAGTAAGTAAAAACCTTCGCACTGAGAGTTCCACAGATCAATTTCAGCGCCCTTATTAAGAGTAGGAATGTCTCACTTTTTAGAGTGACGCCAAGTATGCTTACTTAGTCCCGGTATGGCCGACTTAACGTTCAAATAGCTTACATTCGAATTTCAAATCAGAACATAATTAATAACGTAATTAATAATTAATGCAGTGATAGCAAGAAGAAAATACCTAAATCATAAGTTACGATAGAGATAAGGACACAAACGAATTAAATTAAATGAGATAACAATAAAATTATACTAATTACTTTTTTAATTATCATTAATATATTTTATTCGATTGTATATCTTAAGCGAAGTCAAAAGAAATAAAAAATAAAAAAACATTAAAATTTAGGTTAGGGGGCGTCCATAAATTACGAGAGGTGTTTAGGGGGGGGGGAGGGGGTCGAGCCGAATCTCACCAAATCTCACGTGGGGGAGGGGGAGTGTCTCCGCAAATCTCACGTAATTTTTTTCCGCAAGAAACAGTGTAAAATCGCGAGAAAACTGGGTTAAATTAATAGTACAGGTAAATTAAGCCGAAAAAAGCGATATAGCGGAAATAATTAGGTATAGGCTGAAAATTGGGAGAGCGCTTCTTTTTATGCTTTTTAATAAGGGGTTATAAAGTCTTATCTACCGATTTTCTACTCCGAGAAGCCCACTTTTTAGGGGGTTTTAGCCCTCAAAATGGGTATTTTTCGATTTTTCTGTAATTTTTTTGCAATATTTCTTAATATCTTTGTTTTTTTCAATTTTAAGTACAATATCTGTAAATGAGAAAATCTTTAAAATCGTCTTTTCGGACCCGCAATTAGATTTCATTCACGAAAATCTTGGTGCAGTATCAGATGAACATGGTGAAAGGTTTTATCAAAACATATTGCAAATAGAGAAGGAATAATGAATCAAAAGTATACGTGATAGTATTACTATATTTCGACTCAATAGCAATTGGGTATAAAAATTTTGCACTGCCGTTTACACTGTATTTGTTCACTGTTTCAAATACCATCCAACTGGAACATCCAAAAAAAAGTAAAGAAAATAATTTAAATATCTGGGAATGAAGACGTGATGAAAAATTCTTATCTTTTTATACAATGGTCTGGGAAAAACTACGAAAGTAATGTATGCATTGACTTATACCACCATTTTTGGACAGATTGCGACCGTACGATGAACTAGTGTGGGGGTCTAAGCTTAAACAAAACAAAAAGGCCTAGAAGCCCAATTGATAAACCTGGAACCTAATGCCCTCCTCAGTATCTCAAGTCCTTAATGTACCCAATCCTACTGCAATCATAGAGATTATATTAAGAATAGGCTCTTTTCACATCAGCCAGAACACATGCTATCTGCGGTACATTGCCACTATACAAAAAGCAGACATTTACACCAGGCGACATAAACAACTCACAGGATTCGAATTTTGAATCGACAACCATCTGCTCTGATATACTAGAGGCCAAGATAGATTTTGAAAACCTTTTGTTATCATTATCGAGAGTTGTGAAGAATGGAAGTCTAACAGATCCGCACTTCTTGAATCTGTACCCTGATGTACAGGCGGCTCAAACGTCAATTTGAGAAGCTGGCTGTGACTTCAGACTCCGCTTTTCTAAGGCGATACGAAAGTAGGAAGCAAACGGAAGCTAGTAGCGATGCCTGATAAATCTTCGAAAAGAAATTATTTTCACCCAACCAACTTCATTTATTAACTTAATTTGACATTTTGATGCGAACAATAAATTGTTTCAAGAATATTTAAAGAGTTTTTAGAATATTTTAAAACAAACAAATAAATGCAGCGAATGCGGCAATGGCTTTATTCACGGACTGAAATCCGATAACAGGCGGACAAATTTAATTCGAATTCGCATTGGTGGAGGATACCATTTTCTTATTTCCGAATTTCATGACTTTCGAATCGCATTCCAGGATAACCCCCCCGGGTCATTCAGTCACAGGTTTTTTACCCAAAGATGACATCTATAGAAGAATACTCCGAAGTTGGTATATCTCCAGAATCATAAATAGCTCTACCATTACTATTCAAACAGTCAAGTCGTTACTCTCTAAAAACGAATCAGTGGATGCTAAAGCCAACCTTCGTATGTCAATATATTGTAAAATTCTAAATTTTTTTTATAATCCATATGCTTGCTCTACAAATACACGAGTTTTCTGTTCTCTTGTTAAGAAATCATTATCCCTGTAAGGCACCCTGAGGTTGGTTTCCAAAGGGTAGGCAGATTCACCTGCTAAATGGTAATCCACAGGTATTGTAGTTTATATTGGGTGCATGCCGAGTTGGTGCTGTTATGATTTTGTGGCACTGTTCTTCAACACAAATTATGATTTCTAAATGCAATCAAGCACAGATTAAGGTATTTACACTAAAAATACGTATAATAGTGTAAATCCTACAAATTTTTTAAAATTTTAAAAATCAGCGAGATTAAGGCGGGGGGGAGGGGGTCGAGCCAAATCTCACGACATCTCACCAAGGGGAGGGGGGGGGGTCGAAAAATCGCCAAAATCACCTCACGTAATTTATGGATGTCCCCTTAGGAAACGTAATATATTTGAAATGAAATGAAATGAAGAATGCATGTAAAAAATAATTAATAATTGTGTAATCCTTAAGACAGCCACCAAGTACTATTAATATAGAAAAGACTTTGATATGACATTCAGTTTAAAATACACAAGAAATTTCAGTACTTATATATAATAAAAAAATACATTGTACATATATTTTTTTTCAAAGGTGGAGGGGGAGTGATGTGGCGGCAACGATCGAGTGAGCTACTGATCCATGGATATTCTAAAAACCATGGAAACGTAAGCTACGTAGCCGGCTGAAATTATCATCCCCGTGCCGTTATCACAGCGATCTGTGATAAAGAGATTTGCACAAATAATCAGTCTTCACTCGATCGTTGTCGACACCACCTAACCACCGCCTAAGAAATGTACATCAAAATATAGTTTAAAAAAACTAAAAAATACGCTTTTATTTTAAAATGAACTGAAAAGTAAAAAATAATTTTGAATGTAAAGTTTTTATTGCTCCAGCCAGTATAAGAAAACAACCTACCTTTCGAAATGTAAAAAAGCGTGGGGCTCTCTATATTCTTATTTTATTAACACCGGAACTTTTAGCTAGCGCCCCACGCTTTTTTAGATTTCGAAAGGTAGGTTGTTTTCTTATACTGGCTGGAGCAATAAAAACTTTACATTCAAAATTATTTTTTACTTTTTAGTTCATTTTAAAATAAAAGCGTATTTTTTAGTTTTTTTAAACTATATTTTTTATTTTCTATTTTTTAGTCTATTATATGTATGTGTTCGGCCATTTTGTAGTGACCGCCATATTAGATTTAAAACGACATCACAAAGCTTACTATACTATACTCGTCATACACTTTCATTTGATACCCATACCGAGTGGGTTGTAAAGAAAAAGGTAAACCGCCATTTTGTGGTGGCCGCCATTTTGAATTTGGAAAGACGCCCCACAGCGAAAAGTATTCTATTATCACATCCTTTTATTTGATACTCATACCGAGTAAAAAAATAATCCGCCATTTTGTGTTAGCCGCCATTTTGAATTTGGAATGACGCCACACAGATAATAGTATTCTAATTGCCACACCCTTTCATTTGATACCCATATCGAGTGGGTTGTAAAGAAAAAGGTAGTCCGCCATTTTGTTTGCCGCCATTTTGAATATGGAATGACGCCATACAGCTAATTGTATTCTGCCTGTCATGCCGTTTCATTTGATACCCATGTCGGGGGGTCGGGGAACAATAGCAAAAATCGACCGCCATCTTGGAACCGCCATCTTGATTTTCTTACAAAATGGTCAGATTGCATTGTCACGCGAACTATGCATATGTGCAAAATTTGAAGTTGATCGGTTATATAGAAGTGGGTCAAAATCAAGTTGCAAGATTTGTTTACATAGAACATACATAGATACATACATACATACATACATACATACATACATACATCTGGTAAAGCTAATATAAAGCTAAAACATACATACCTCGAAACATACAAACAGACATACATGCATACTTACAAAGACACATACATACAGGTGAAGCTAATATAAAGCGTATAAAAAAGAATTTGTAACTAGTGCGTTCAAATTAGTCAAAAAATCGCTGGTTTTAAGAAATTTTTCCCACAGCTATGAGACCGGTGCCAGATGAAGGATTTCGGTCGTCTAAACATGATTTTCACAACCCGCAGTTCGAAAAAAGGATTGTTTTTGAGAAATATACATATGTATGATGGTTTTCGCCTTTTTTTTTCTATTTTTAGGAGAAACTATGCATTTTGGTGAAAATATCAATAGAGCAAAGTTGTAAGGCGTAAAATTACCTACAAATTTTGTCTTCACTGTTTTTTTGAATTCCGTATAGTTACGGCGCTAGAGGCCGTTTTGCGCCTTTTTAGATTTTGAGCCAAAATTATCATTTTGTATGAAAAATTAAATGAGATCAAAGTAGTAGTTGCAGTTTTTCAACGGCTTTTCTTTGGTCGTTTTGAATCTGAAAAAGGCGCAAAACGGCCTCTAGCGGCGTAACTATACGGAATTCAAAAAAACAATGAAGACAAAACTTGTAGGTAATTTTACGCCCTACAACTTTGCTCTATTGATATTTTCAACAAAATGCATAGTTTCGGCTCAAAATAGAAAAAAAGGCGAAAACCAATATGTATATGTATATTTATCAAAAACAACCCTTTTTTCGAACTGCGGGTTGTGAAAATCATGTTAAGACGACCGAAATCCTTCATTTGGCACCGGTCTCATAGCTGTGGGAAAAATTTCTTTAATTTTTCCTAATTTGAGCGGACCTAGAGTATACAATAAAAGAATCGTTGTACCCGTTACAAAAAGATTGCGCTTTTGTTTTTTAAAAGCCGTGATTTGTTGTTTGTACAAATCTCTTTATCACAGATCGCTGTGATAACGGCACGGCGATGATAATTTCAGCCGGCTACGTAGCTTACGTTTCCATGGTTTTTAGAATATTCATGGATCAGTAGCTCACTCGATCGTTGCCGCCACAGTTTCATGGCGCATCAGTCGCAAATGCGCTGAATAAATAATAGTTATTGTATAAAGCTTGGCAGTATCAAAATAAATTAAGTCAAATGGACTGAACATTGGCCTCGATTCTCGAAAACTGCGGATCGGGCACTCCCTCCTCACTGCCGACTCCCTTCGCTGTTGTTAAGCGATCATTCAATCCGCAGGGAGCAGTGCCATATTAAACTGCTGATTTAAGACTCCGAAAATAATCAGCTGATTCTTTGACAAATGAGAAATGTCAAATTAGCATTTGAAGTTTAAGGCCGGCCGCGTACTATAAACTTAAAATAGTTTAATGAAATGAAACATTTAACTCTGTTGAACCAAAGCTGGTGCAAATTATTTTGGATGAAATTGTAGAAGGGGGTGCAAAGGTGGAGTGGTCGGATATATAGTAGCTGGACAGGAAGTTGCTAAACAGGCCTTGCAGGAAATGGTGATTTTGCCTTCTGTTCGCCCGGAATTATTTACAGGTTTGTAAAATTTTATAATCAATAAGGTTTTATTTTTAATTTTTCCCCTTTATATTCAGGTTTAAGAGCTCCTGCTAAAGGACTTCTACTCTTCGGCCCGCCAGGAAATGGGAAAACACTTTTAGCATGAGCTGTAGCTACCGAGTGTAGTGCGACATTTTTAAACATTTCAGCAGCTTCCCTTACAAGTAAATACGTTGGTGATGGAGAAAAGCTTGTTAGGGCACTTTTCGCTGTTGCTCGTGAATTGCAGCCTTCCATTATATTTATCGATGAAGTTGATTCACTTTTATCAGAGCGAAGCTCGGGTGAGCATGAAGCCTCGCGACGATTGAAAACAGAATTTCTAGTCGAATTTGATGGTATCGCTGGTAATCCAGATGGTAACAATTATTCTAAATTGTGTTAGCAGTAACCAACCGACCACAAGAACTTGATGAAGCTGCATTACGGCGATTTACCATAAGGGTATATGTAGCTCTGCCAGATTGAGCCACCAGAGAGCTGCTTCTTAAACGTTTACTAGAGAAGCAAGGCACCTATGAAAAATGGTCGCTAGAATATCGCGATATAACTATGTAAATACGTTTTTATGATGTCATTATCGAGAGTTTTTAAATAATTTCTTTTTAAATTGTTAAAGTTTCTTATTATTTTTATCATAATTATTGTAGATTTTGTTTAATTATCTTAATGTGCGCGAGACTTTTTAAGTATGAAAAGTGGAATCCGCAACAATTTTTCCACGGATCTCAAACCTCAAATTTGCCTTAGCAAATCCGACATCGCGGATTGCATAATCACGGGAGTCTTCACTCCGAATTTTTTCTGGAATCAAATCCGCATTCAATCCGCGACTGCGGATTAGAGAATCGCAAAGTGTCAAATCCGCACTCACTTCAGATCCTGAGTTTTCGAGAATCGAGGCCATTATAGTGCATCAATAATTGTAAAACAAGTTATTTTAAGTGAATTTTTGGTAATGGTATTTGAAGTCGAATAAATAAAAAGAAAAGAAAAAAAAGACATTTGTTGGCCATCAGCGAGGGAAACTTTCTTCAAACATTCCGAGCGACAATTCACATAATCTACTGCAAACAAAACAAAATTTCATATGATTTACATGGCACACATAAAAAATGCACACGCAAATTTAAGTTGTTTGAAGGAAATATTAAACCAGACGAATATTTTCTTCAAACAGCGGCCAACTTCGAAAAGTTGTACTTTATACACGCACACTTAGAATTTTTTCGATGTTGGCCACAAATTTGATGATTAGGCCAAGACCCTCGTAAGTACAGGCCTGGAAGCAGGCTTTTTGGTTGTGTCTGTGCGGGGCCAAAATCGTCTGACAGTTGTGGAATTAACATGGCCGAAGCCGTACGAAGCAATTTTTTAACTTTGCTTTTGGAATAAAAAGTGGTAAAATAATGTATTTTATAACTTTTTAGTGCACACGGATTATCAGTGATAAGTTATTTAGTGATCTGAGTCCATAAATTAAAAAAAAATTAGTGGTTAAGTGTATTTTAAGAGTGTTAATTGATTAGGTGACCATTTTTGTTTACAATCGCGGTGGTTTTTTCGTGTTAATTTAGGGAAAAGGTGTTGAATTTGTGTAGTAATGGAATTAAAAGTGAATTTAAAGTAGTTAACAATTATTATAGAAGAGTTATTAAAAACATAAGTGCAAGTACTACCACACAACATGAATAACAATAACTTTTTCACTTTTCCTTCACATTTTTCTGCACTTATGTTTTTAATAACTATCCTATAATAATCTTTAATCACTTAAAAAGCACTTTTTATTATGTTACTACACAAATTCAACATTTTTTCCCTAAATTAACACGAAAAAACCACCGCGAATGTAAACAAAAATGGTCACCTAATCAATTAACATTCTTAAAATACACTTAACCACTCACTTCATTTTAATTTTTTTTATTAAATCACTAAAGCACTAATCACTGATAATCCATGTGCACCAAAAAGTGAAAATATACAATATTTTACCACTTTTTAGTGCAAAACAAACTTAAAAAATTGCTTTTTATGGCTTCGGCCATGTTAATTCCACAACTGTCAGAAATTTTTGGCCACTTTTCAGCTATGTTAGTATTAGTTGGCCTGTCTGCTTCCAGGCCTGTACTTACGAGGGTCTTGGGCAAAGCCTTCTACATTTACAAGCCATGCACAACGAAATCTCACACTCACATTCAAAGAAAATGGGACTTCAATTTATCTGACAGAATGGACTTCAGTCAGAATGGACTTCAATTTAGCTGTGAGAAAAGCAATTTTTTAACTTAGTTTTTGCAATAAAAAGTGGTAAAATATTGTATTTTATCACTTTTTACGGTAAATGTTCAGATTAACTCCTCCACGCCCGATTTTGATGAAATTTTTACATAAGGTACAGTTAATTATTTGTAACTCAGGTATGTTAATAAAAAATGTCGGTCAAGTCCCGTTATCTTGTAATTCCACTTCAAAGTGCCGAAATTTCAAAAATTCAAAATGCAATTTTTGCCATATTCTTTCACCAATATTGATGAAATTTACACATATTGTATATTTCGATGTGGACAATTTATTTTTGGGGAAAAAATTGGCACTCATGCACCGTTACTTTTTTATTTAACTTTATAGTACTTAAATTTCAAAATGCGATAATTGCCAAAGTACACCACATTTTTTTATGAAATTTATATATAATGTATATCTTTGTCTGTTGAATAAATTGGTTTTAAAAAAATTGCCTCCTATATACCGTTTTTTAATACATTTCTAAAGCACGTCATTGTATGGGAGTATGAAATAATAACTGCCACATTCGACTTTTAATTATTTTAAAATTTATATATTTCATATATTTCAAATAATTAAAAAGTTTAAATATGAAAATTACCATTTTTATAAATTTTAAAATAATTAAAAGTCGAATGTGGCAGTTATTATTTCATACTCCCATACAATGACGTGCTTTAGAAATGTATTAAAAAACGGTATATAGGAGGCAATTTTTTTAAAACCAATTTATTAAACAGACAAAGATATACATTATATATAAATTTCATAAAAAAATGTGGTGTACTTTGGCAAGTGCCAATTTTTTTCCCCAAAAATAAATTGTCTACATCAAAATATGCAATGTGTATAAATTTCATCAATATTGGTGAAATAATATAGAAATTATGACCTTTTCAATTTTTGAAATTTTGGTACTTTGAAGTGGAATTACAAGATAACGGGACTTGACCGACACTTTTTATTAACATACCTGAGTTGCACATAATTAACTGTACCTTGTGTAAAAATTTCATCAAAATCGGGCGTGGAGGAGTTAATCTGAACATTTACCCTTTTTACTGCACACGGATTATCAGTGATAAGTTATTTAGTGATCTGAGTTTATAAATTAAAAAAAATTGAGTGGTTAAGTGTATTTTAAGAGTGTTAATTGATTAGGTGACATTTTTGTTTACATTCGCGGTGGTTTTTTCGTGTTAATTTAGGGAAAAAATGTTGAATTTGTGTAGTAATGGAATTAAAAATGAATTTAAAGTAGTTAAAAATTATTATAGAAGAGTTATTAAAAACATAAGTGCAAGTACTACCACACAAAATGAATAACAATAACTTTTTCACTTTTCCTGCACTTATGTTTTTAATAACTATTCTATAATAAACTTTAATCACTTAAAAAGCACCTTTTATTTTATTTCTACACAAATTCAACATTTTTTCCCTAAATTAACACGAAAAAACCACCGCGAATGTAAACAAAAACGGTCACCTAATCAATTAACACTCTAAAAATACACTTAACCACTCACTTCTTTTTAATTTTTTTTATTAAATCACTAAAGCACTAATCACTGATAATCCATGTGCACCAAAAAGTGATAATATACATTATTTTACCACTTTTAAGTGCAAAAACAAAGTTAAAAAATTGTTTCGTACGGCTTCGGCAATGTTAATTCCACAATTTTAGCACTTCATACACATACATGCACATATCTGCAGGGGCGGCGCGTGGTTTTTTTGCGCCCGGTGCAGTATGCCATATTGCGCCCCATCAGCACTCAATTTTTTGATCGCAGTGAAGGAGAATGGAAAAGGACACAAATACTCTGTGGATGGGAGAAATAGTTTGCGTAGAAGTCTTTCCTAAGGTTAATACAACAATAAATTGGCAAAACAAGGTGTATATATTATAAGTATATATATGCTGATTTGCCCTTTTCCACATCACCCAGGAGGTAAGACATCAGATGCGTATTTTTTAGCGAGGTTCCCCGGTAGGCCTAATCCTCGAAAGAAATTCGAGCAAACTATATTAAAATAAACTACTATTCCAAAGCCATGCATATATTTAAAATACAACCCGAATTCCTTTTACTAACTAATAAATTGCACAATAAAATAAGCATTCGATTAAAATGAAAGTTACGAAATCAAGCGTATTCCAAACAATAATTATTAAAGCATTAAGTACATTTAAATTAAATAAAATTAATTTTTTATTTCACTGGGCCGTGAAGTTCTCGCGACGCGCTTTAATTTTAGCGAATTCTTCAATTATATTAGAAGTATCCAAATTTTCAACAAGGTCGCTTTCAATTGAAATTGTTGCTAATCCCGTTAACCTTTCTTGCCCCATTGTGGATCTTAAGAAATTTTTTAATAACTTCAGTTTTGAGAAACTACGTTCGCCGGATGCTACGGTCACAGGTAATGTGAGAAGAATTTTTAAAGAAATTACTACATTTGGAAACAGGGTATCTAAATTATTTTGAAAAATGTAGTCTAACACATCAATGGGGTAACTATTTTCCTTTACTAACGTAGCAAGCATTCGTAATTCGTCAAATA
The DNA here is from genome assembly GCA_963855945.1 of Thereva nobilitata. NCBI lineage: Eukaryota > Metazoa > Arthropoda > Insecta > Diptera > Therevidae > Thereva > Thereva nobilitata. The sequence continues at coordinate 73,622,127 of OY979695.1, forward strand.
AATCTGAGCTACTAATATCTGACCTACCATGAGCACTTAAAGCTTTTCCCATATTTTGACAGCTTTCTTTAATTGTCACTAGGGAATGAGAACGTAAACTATGTATATCATATAAAATCCTAAAAATATCATTATGGGTATTTAATTGCTCAAACCTTTCAGTAATAGAGTTAATTGCCTGATCTAAAATTTTAAAATAAAATTCTACTCTAAACCTTTCCACGGGTTCTACAATTACTTCATCTATTCCCTCATATGAAAAAAGAGGCCTCTTTCGTCTGGATCGCAAGGACGAAGAAGCTGGAAATACACAAGGCACTTCTAATTTGGTAGCAATTTGCTTTGCTTTTTCGATAAATTCCTGAAATTTTGCTTCTGATCGCAAATCTATCAAAAAGCCTTTTGTGGAGTTTAAAATATCACCTGCAGCAGATAAACAGACATTTGGGCTTTGTAAGTATTTACTGGCTATATTTATTTTTTCTAAAATATCATACCAGATTACTATAGAGCAAATGAACTTAAACTCAGTAATTTTATTTCCTAAAGATTCTGCTGTATGTTTCGATACGGATTCCCCTTCCTGAGCGAGTTCTACCAGCGCCTCGTAGACGTCATCTAATTGACGAACTAGTGGTTTTAAGGCGTCTATTCTACTCTCCCACCTGGTATCACTAAGCGGCTTAAGAGTTAATAATTTTACATGTTTTTTCAAAACATCCCATCTTTTAACCGAACTGGAGAAATAAACATATAAATTTTGAATAGTATCAAAACAAGAAATTGCGTCTAAAGAACAATGTGCAGCATCTGAAATAACTAGGTTTGTTGAGTGCGACGCGCAAGGAACAAAAAATGCTCTAGGCTCTATGGATCGGATGCGTGCTTGCATTCCAGAATGACTACCTTTCATATTCGATCCGTTATCATAACCCTGCCCCCTACAGTCACTTAAAGAAAGACCTAATTTATTTAACTCATCTAAAACTAATTCAGTCAGCCCTGCCCCCGTAGAATCCAATGTCGCTAAAAACCCTAAAAAGAACTCCTTTATTTCGAAATGATTACCTTTTTTATTTAAAATCCTAATAATTAAAGTTAGCTGCTCTTGACGACTAACATCTGGGGTGCAATCTACAATAATAGAATAATATTTTGCTGCTTTAACCATATCTAAAATATTTCGTCTAACTGCGCTCGATATAATATCTATTAATTCATTCTGAATATCCTTACTCAAATATTTATTTTGGGTTTCCCTATTAGATATCCTACGTAAATGCTCCGATAAAACTATATCAAATTTGCTAATGGATTCTACAAGTTTCAGAAAGTTGCCATTATTTCTTTCATATAAAACATCAGACCGCCCTCTAAAAGCTAATGACTGCTCCGCAAGAAACTGTACGCATATTATAAGTCGCCTTAAAACCTCTCGCCAGTGCTGAACTTCCTTAGACATTTCTTTTTGCAACGAAGAATCTACTGTCTTATTAACCCTCAGTCTTAATTCTAGTTCCCTCCAACATTTAAAAGTTTCCATATGGCTTAAACTGTTGTCATGTTCTTTCACTAGCCTTCCTATATGATTCCAATCATTATATCCCGAACTAGAAAGTGAACTATTTTCTTTTAATTTTGAAAAAAGTTTACAACAAAAGCAAAAAATTGAATTTTTAGAAATTGAATAAACCAACCAAGATCTATTAACTATTTCACCATTTTGCATTGACCTAGTGTAATACTTTGGGTTAAATTTTCTCTTGTTCGTAATGGGGAATTCTATATGTGAAATTTGTTTTGGACCCTGTTTAACAATTTCTTGAATAATAAAATCATTTAATATTGGCCATGAACCCGGGTCATCAAAATTCAAACTTAATAAATTGAACTCTACACCTGTAAATTCTTGTACTACTCCTAACGAAACAGTTTCAGAATGGCGTTCGTGAAAATTTGGATCATTCGAAGGCAGGGAAATATTTTGAGAATTTACCTGACTACCTTCAACTACATCTTTAGATATAAATTGGACAATCGCACCTGACTGCCTTTTATTTAAATTTTCAATAAACTTACGTTTTTTTCGAAATTCGCACCCCGATAACTTACGTTTGCACGGTAACATTTTCACAATTCACGGCACAGTAAAATATTTATCGTTTTATCGGTAAATAAAAATAAAAAATAAACAAATTAACACCAAAATGCAAATATTTATATTATCTACGTATATTTTAAAAATTTATCACTAAATATTATTAAAAAAAACTATATATTATTTTAAATATTATTAAGATAACTTGCACTGCACCACTTTCAAAGTTTGGAAACTAATAAAAATATTTCACCTAATTTATGCCGGGTTCACAGTGTTAAAGTGCTAATTTTGCTATGTGCACAGTGTTAAATTGCAACATTCGGACAAATTTAACGAATGTCAATAACAGCTGTTAAATTAAAAATATTCCAGAAAAGAAACTGCCAACAGAAGTCTCGACCTTTACTAAAACTTTTGTTTGATCGGAGTTTATTTAATTTTAAAGTAAAATTTACTTAATTTTTCAGTAAAGTCTTGAATTTGGAGGGATTTCTGTTAACTGAAATTTAATTCACAACTATCTCTTTCGGAAAAAAATGTATGGTACTGCCATCTAATGACCCGAAAGAGAAAAATACCGAAAATTAGCTTTTTATTAACTAAATTTTCAGAAAATATGCATTCGTAAAGTTCTCAAATGAATTTTGTTGCAATAATTTTTTTATTTTTAATTTTTTTATGTTTTTAAATATAAAATAATAAACATAAATCACGTACTTTGGTGTAACGATTCTGCTTATTCATTAGTGCGACAAACAGATGTCACTGATTAATTCCGAATTTCGGAAATAATCCTAAATTTGAGTGTTGAAGTTGAAGTTGAGCCAACTTTAACTGATGTTCTCTAATTTTGACATGAGATGCAAATACAGAATTATGCAGTGGAATGAACGAGACGAAACATAAAATTAATTCAATTTCTCATTGTGAACGAGGCATTATGCCGGGTTCACAGTGTTAAAGTGCTAATTTTGCTATGTGCACAGTGTTAAATTGCAACTTTCGGACAAATTTAGAAAATGTCAATAACAGCTGTTAAATTAAAAATATTCATAAAAGAAACTGCCAACAGAATTCTCGACCTTTACTAAAACTTTTGTTTGATCGGAGTTTATTTAATTTTAAAGTAAAATTTACTTAGTTTTTCAGTAAAGTCTTGAATTTGGAGAGATTTCTGTTAATGAAATTTAATTGAACTATCTCTTTCGGAAAAAAATGTATGGGACTGCCATCTAATGACCCGAAAGAGAAAAATACCGAAAATTAGCTTTTTATTAACTTAATTTTCAGAAAATATGCATTCGTCAAGTTCTCAAATGAATTTTGTTGCAATAATTTTCTTATTTTTAATGGTTTTTATGTTTTTAAATATAAAATAATAATCATATATCACCTACTTTGGTATAACAATTCTGCTTATTCATTAGTGCGACAAACAGATGTCACCTGAATAGTTCCGAATTTCGGAAATAATTCTAAATTTGAGTGTTGAAGTTGAAGTTGAGCCAACTTTAACTGATGTTCTCTAATTTTGACATGAGATACAAATACAGAATTATGCAGTGGAATGAACGAGACGAAACATAAAATTAATTCAATTTCTCATTGTGCACGAGGCATTACTCTTCATAAATTCTCCCAGAGAAAAAAAAATTCTAAACAAGCACAAAACTTTAAATTGCACCATAATAACGCGAAAAAAGTCTACATATTAATTTGTTAGATAATAAGGGAACAAATAAAAAAGAGCAAAGAACAAACAAAAAAGAGCGATTCTCACCACAAGGGATTTTGCTCCTCTCATTTCGTTCATTTACCTCTTTTAACAAATCTTGGAACAAGATTTAAAAGTGCACCCACAGCGCCCTACAGTTTACATCAATCACAGTAAACAGCAATACGCAATCCAGAGCCATCGGAACAATTTTTTCCTTTGTGTGACTTGATATGGTGCATTTTACAAAATTTTTAAAAAGTGCTCCAGCGTGGTGAAAATGAGATTATTTTGAGGTTCGTCTCGCTCATTCCATTGCTTAATTAGTATTTACATCTCAAGTTTAAATTAGAGAACGAGAGTTGAATGAAAGATTTTTCTCTCATTTGGTGGATATTTCATATTTCTCCTGAATTTTTACTTCTGATTGAGTAAAATCTTTTCGGGTAAAAACTGTGGGCAGAAATTATATGAAAATCTCGAAGCGATAATCTCGGGTGTGCCTGTACGAGGGGAAGTAAAATTTTCTTGCAAGAGAAAGTACTGGGATAGAAATTGGATAAATTTGTTAATTTCTTGCGCCTGAAATAGAGAATATTTTATCGGGAAAATAAACTAGAAAACTAAATCGTGATAATAAATATGGATTCCATGAAAATATGAATATATGAAAATAAAGTCACAGGAACACTTTCAATTTTTTTTTTTTTTGAAAATTTTAATTATATTTTTAAAACTTAATATCTGAAACTGCGCCCCCGTCCAATAGCGCCCGGTGCGAGTGCACCACTCGCACCTATGAAAGCGCCGCCCCTGCATATCTGGGGCATGGCTTGTAAATGTAGAAGGCTTTGTTAGGCCCCCATCCACGGTCAAACAAAGGGTAAATTCAAAAACTCATCACTGCCGCATCACTGCAGAATTCAGCCACAGACTTTCAATTGAAGCCTGTGGCTGAATTCTGCAGTGATGCGGCAGTGATGAGTTTTTGAATTTACCCAAACTATCAAATTTCTGGCAAACACAAAGCCTTATATATTTACACGCAAAGCCTTCTACATTTACAAGCCATGCCCCAGGTATGTGCATGTATGTGTATGAAGAGCCAAAATTTTTTGAATTAACATTGCCGAAGCCGTACGAAACAATTTTTTAACTTTGTTTTTGCACTTAAAAGTGGTAAAATAATGTATATTATCTCTTTTTGGTGCACATGGATTATCAGTGATTAGTGCTTTAGTGATTTAATAAAAAAAATTAAAAAGAAGTGAGTGATTAAGTGTATTTTAAGAGTGTTAATTGATTAGGTGACCATTTTTGTTTACATTCGCGGTGGTTTTTTCGTGTTAATTTAGGGAAAAAATGTTGAATTTGTGTAGTAATATAATAAAAAGTGCTTTGAAAGTGATTAAAGACTGTTATAGAATAGTTTTTAAAAACATAAGTGCAGAAAAATGTGAAGGAAAAATGAAAAAGCTATTGTTATTCATGTTGTGTTGTAGTACTTGCACTAATGTTTTTAATAACTCTTCTATAATAATTTTTAACTACTTTAAATTCACTTTTAATTCCATTACTACACAAATTCAACATTTGTTCCCTAAATTAACACGAAAAAACCACCGCGAATGTAAACAAAAACGTCACCTAATCAATTAACACTCTTAAAATACACTTAACCACTAATTTTTTTTTAATTTATGGAGTCAGATCACTAAATAACTTATCACTGATAATCCGTGTGCACTAAAAAGTGATAAAATACAATATTTTACCACTTTTTATTCCAAAAACTAAGTTAAAAAATTGCTTTTCTCACAGCTAAATTGAAGTCCATTCTGACTGAATTCCATTCTGACAGATAAATTGAAGAGCCATTTTCTTTGAATGTATGTGTGAGATTTCGTAGGGCATGGCCATAACCAAGCCCTTCTCAAGTACAGGCCTGGAAGTTGCCTACCTCACTAACACTAACGCAGCTGCTCGTAGTCCCAGTATCTGTCACTTTTGTTGGATTTATACGCCGTGATGTAAAGTTCGGAATATTTTTGCATTAGTTTGCCGTAAAAAGTCATAAAATAATATATTTAACCAGTTTTTATTGCAATAGGATTACCAGTGAATAGTGCTTCAGTGATTTAATTAAGAAAATTTAAAAAAATCGAGTGATTAAGTGTGTTTTAAGTGAGTTAATTGTGAAGGTGGCCAATTTTGCTTACATTCGCGGTGGTTTTTTCTTGTTTATTTAGGGGAAAAATGTTGAATTTGTGTAGTAATATAATAAAAAATGCTTTTTGAGTGATTAAAGATTATTATAAAATAGTTATTAAAAACATAAGTGCAGAAAAATGTGAAGGAAAAGTGAAAAAGTTATTGTTATGTATGTTGTGTGGTGGTACTTGCACTTAATGTGTTTAATAACTATTCTATAATAATCTTTAATCACTCAAAAAGCACTTTTTATTATATTACTACACAAATTCAACATTTTCCCCCTAAATAAACAAGAAAAAACCACCGCGAATGTAAGCAAAATTGGCCACCTTCACAATTAACTCACTTAAAACACACTTAATCACTCGATTTTTTTAAATTTTCTTAATTAAATCACTGAAGCACTATTCACTGGTAATCCTATTGCAATAAAAACTGGTTAAATATATTATTTTATGACTTTTTACGGCAAAATATCCCGAACTTTTACCTCCTCCATATAATATCTTCCGATTTGACAGATAATGGGTCTATTACCAACACAAACACAAACTCTGCTTCCAGGCCTGTACTTACGAGGGTCTTGCCATAACCAAGGCCCTCTCAACTACAGGCCATGCTATAAATTTTTGCATATGTGTGACGTAGTCTGAAAGTTGGTTGAAGAACTGTCAGATTTGTATGAAAAGTGCGCGATTCGCGGCAGTTTTTATGTTTAGTAAAAGAAATTAAACGATATTTTGGAATTAATACTATAAAATAAACGTGATATAATAAAGATAAATAGTGGTAAATTCTTATAATAAAGTTAAATAGTGAAAGTGTTACGGAAATTACTGTTTTTATGTGAAAATCTAAAATTTTTGTTCAGTTTAGTTAAAATGGTTTTTATAGTTTTTGTTTATTTCAAATAAGAATATTTTTATTTTAAAATTAAATAGGGAAGTGGTTAAAGTAGAGTAATTGTGCGTTTAGCGTCTTTACCTTAAGACAGAAATATTTTTTTACAGATTGTAATAAAAAATTTTGAGGTTATGGTGAAGGAAGGCCAAATTTATTAAAATGGAATAGTCTGTGATTTTTATTTATTGAAAAATATTTATTTTGTTATATTTTATTCTTAGCATTTCACTTAATTGAAACATTTTTTAAATAAGTGTACTGAGTTAAAGAAATACTATCAATAATGTGGCTCCTAAAATCCAAACCCTCGTCCTCGCCGTGGGAGCTGGAAACGCATTAAGCGGCTAACGGGGCGCTGGTATCTAAAACTTCTTAGCTGGTATCTAAAACGGTTTCAAATATGAGAACAGGTTTACATCCTTTGAAAATCCCTAATATCTTTTCTCCTTTCAAAGGCGACACTAAGAAAAGTTGTTTTAGATTTTTCGCAAAAGCTATGAATCCTTTTCTTGTGATCTCAAAAGTTAGTTAATTTAATGTTACACTTTTCGTAACAAAACACTTCTGTACTATTAAAATTTTAAAATGCATTTACATGTTTTATGATGAATAATTTGCATATTTATTATGTCTTTCTAAATTATTATTTAAGAAATTCATTGATTACTGAACTTTTTATAAATAAATTTAGTATAATTTATTTATCTAAAAGCAAAAAAACTAAAAAATAATTGTTGTCATGAAAATAATTCCATTCATAATGTCAAAACTCCTATCACTTGCCTACCTTGCTCAACAAAAATTCAGACTACGTTTGCGCTTAGTAGTGTTAGTGCGAAGATTTTATGCAAGGCCTGTAGTTGAGAGGGTCTTGCCATAACCTTCTATAATACAAGCCATGCGATTCGTCTCGACACGCATACATGCAAACGCAAAAGTGGTCCCGGGTCACGGTATACAGAAACGTAATGTAAATGGTTAGCTGTCAGATTTGAGAAAAATTAAAATTGTTTTATCGGTTTTTTATTAAAAATTAATAGTTAAATTGTGAATTAAACAAGATAAATTGCCAATAAATTAACTCGGAAGTGTGTGGAAATTGTGTGGAAGTTTGATTTGTTAGAAGTGAAACTTTTTTTTTGTTTTCGGAAATGTCTGTTGTATCTAGAAAGGTAAACAGATTTAATGTGGAAAATAGACATTCAAGAATAAATAAATAGAACTAATAGGTAAATAAACAAACAAATAAGCTATGGTGCAGGATTTCCAGCTCAGGAATCAATAAATTGAACTAATAGCTTGTACAAAATTTGGGCAACAATAACTAAATTTAGTGAAATTTGCTGGGAAGATGTTATCATCCTAAATTATTTATACATGAAGGATTTAGCATGGGCTTTGAAAGGTAAAACTATTAATTAAAAATACTACTTTCTACTTGAATTTACCAGTTTATAGAGTAGTCAGGAACCAGGGGTTTTAACCTGACATTAAAACCAATAGAAATGATATTTAGCGCACTTTTTGAAGAGTACTTTAAGAAAAAAATGTTCTGCGGGCGAACACCTATGGAAACTGGGGAAAACCCCTGGAAGTCTCGAAAAGTTAGTATTTCCTCTATAACGTGCAAGGCGTTGAAAATTTCGATGTAATGTATATAAACAAACTTGTAAAGCGTGAAAATCTGCACAAAAAACGTCTGTACATGTTTTTCCGAAAGTTGCTTCCTATGTGAGATAATGAGCTATAATTGGTATTTTCAGATTTCCGCGCGAATAACTCGGGATAGCATAAGATTTACCCTGACGACCGACATTTTTTTTCTTAAAGTACTCTTCAAAAAGTGCGCTAAATATCATTTCTATTGGTTTTAATGTCAGGTTAAAACCCCTGGTTCCTGACTACTCTATAAACTGGTAAATTCAAGTAGAAAGTAGTATTTTTAATTAATACTTTTACCTTTCAAAGCCCATGCTAAATCCTTCATGTATAAATAATTTAGGATGATAACAATTTCCCAGCAAATTTCACTAAATTTAGTTATTGTTGCCCAAATTTTGTACAAGCTCTTAGTTCAATTTATTGATTCTTGAGCTGGAAATCCTGCACCATAGCTTATTTGTTTGTTTATTTACCTATTAGTTCTATTTATTTATTCTTGAATGTCTATTTTCCACATTAAATCTGTTTACCTTTCTAGATACAACAGACATTTCCGAAAACAAAAAAAAAGTTTCATTTCTAACAAATCAAACTTCCACACAATTTCCACACACTTCCGAGTTAATTTATTGGCAATTTATCTTGTTTAATTCACAATTTAACTATTAATTTTTAATAAAAAACCGATGAAACAATTTTTGTTTTTCTCAAATCTGACAGCTAACCCATTTACATTACCTTGTTTCTGTATACCAGAGCCATAACCTTCTATATAGCAGAGCCGGACCACATACTAACACATACACAACTGTTGTTCATGGCTTGTATTATAGAAGGTTATGGCATGGCTTGTAAATGTAGAAGGCTTTGTTTACATGTATGTGTATGAAGTGCCAGACTTCAAAATCCGCGCTAAACAAGTGTTCTGCAGGTTATAGCTGCATTTATTGGGTGCCTTCAAGACCCTCGTAAGTACAGGCCTGGAAGCAGCGTTTGTGTTTGTGTTGGTAATAGACCCATTATCTGTCAAATAGGAAGAAATTATATGGAGGAGGTAAAAGTTCGGGATATTTTGCCGTAAAAAGTAATAAAATAATATATTTAACCAGTTTTTGTTGCAATAGGATTACCAGTTAATAGTGCTTTAGTGATTTATTTAAGAAAAGTTAAAAAAATCGAGTGGTTAAGTGTGTTTTAAGTGTGTTAATTGTAAAGGTGGCCAATTTTGTTTACATTCGCGGTGGTTTTTTCTTGTTTATTTAGCGGAAAAATGTTGAATTTGTGTAGTAATATAATAAAAAGTGCTTTTTGAATGATTAAAGATTATTATAGAATAGTTATTAAACACATTAAGTGCAAGTACCACCATACAACATGCATAACAATAACTTTTTCACTTTTCCTTCATATTTTTCTGCACTTATGTTTTTAATAAGTATTCTATAATAATCTTTAATCACTCAAAAAGCACTTTTTATTATATTACTACACAAATTCAACATTTTTCCGCTAAATAAACAAGAAAAAACCACCGCGAATGTAAACAAAATTGGCCACCTTCACATTTAACACACTTAAAACACACTTAAACTCTCAATTTTTTTAAATTTTCTTAATTAAATCACTAAAGCACTATTCACTGGTAATCCTATTGCAACAAAAACTGGTTAAATATATTATTTTATGACTTTTTACGGCAAACTAATGCAAAAATATTCCGAACTTTACATCACGGCGTATAAATCCAACAAAAGTGACAGATTCTGGGACTACGAGCAGCTGCGTTAGGGTTAGTGAGATAGGCAACTTCCAGGCCTGTACTTGAGAAGGGCTTGGTGCCTTCCATTTAGACACAGACAGACACAGTGTTACACTGTGTCCGACACAGAAGTGTTCCATCAACGACACAGCTAGACACAGTCGGGCACAACTAAGACAATGCTACCAACCCTCGCCAATTGAAATGTGATCGTTAATTTATAATTACAACAATATTGTTTCATTTTTAAGATTCCCAGCATTTATAAGATGTCGGGTAATTAATTTAAAGGAATTATCAACATCAAATTTTCGATTTACGTGTCAAACAAAAATAAATACGAGGAAACTGCGCCGTGGCGGATTTTTCATGAACTTATGTGTTCCATTTAGGCTTACACAGAACGACCATTTAGACACAGAGAGACACAGTGTTACACTGTGTCCGACACAGAAGTGTTCCATCAACGACACAGCTAGACACAGCCGGGCACAACTAAGACAATGCTACCAACCCTCGCCAATTGAAATGTGATCGTTAATTTATAATTACAACAATATTGTTTAATTTTTAAGATTCCCAGCATTTATAAGATCCCGGGTGATTAATTTAAAGAAATTATCAACATCAAATTTACGATTTACTTCTCAAACAAAAATAAAAACGAGGAAAGTGCGCCGTGGCGGATTTTTCATGAACTTATGTGTTCCATTTGGGCTTACACGCTGTGTCGGACACAATTGTCTTTCTGTGTCTAAATGGAAGGCACCCTTTAAAACGAGTTTTTCTATAAAATTTATTTATAGTTTTTTAAAAAACTAATATCAAAAAAGAAACAAAGTTTTAAGAATTAGTTTTTAGTGTAATTGAAGTTGTTACGAGTGAATTTTCAGTGAAAAAAAGAAAAATGAAGTGTGCAGTTTGAATTTCACTACGCTAAAATTCTGCTAGGGCCCTTCCTGTAGTTCTATATTCTAAGGTTTAAAGTGAGTTTTTAAAAAATTAAAAGTGTTTTTGTGAACATTATATGGGGTTCACACTGGCACCCAAAACATGTTTTAGAAAGCTCATCAAATTTCGGTGCAAAACAGGGTAAAACATGTGTTTTACCCATATATTTTATATGGAGCGAGCTTTTTAAAGCAAGTTGGCTTTGACGTGTTTTAAAATAAAACAAGTATAACCCGGCAATTACACGAGTCAGTTCTGCTGACTGCCAGTACTGACTCTGTTTGTCAAATCCACTGACTCTGCGTTGATTACGTTCGGTCAACTGATAAGTCAGTTCATTTCAAAAATGTCGTCGACCAGTGTACATGCTTCCTTGACAGCATTATTATTAACACAAATTATTGACGACATGAAAAAGGAAGAGAAAAGGAAGTCTATAAAAAGAAAATATTGGGTCAATCCTTTGTTAAATCCCATAAACAAGGATTTTTCTCGTACTTTTCAATTAGATTAGAAGATTTCCAGACGATTAAATTTTTTTTCTGCCATTTTTTCCTAAAAAAACGAATTTTGAGATTTTTTAATTATATTTTCTAAAGACATATCCGTAGCATCTGTACTCCGCCATTTCAAAATAAGAATTTGACATTTCACTGACTAGTCAGCACTGACTCGAAAACTGTCTCGTCAGTGCTGACTTGTCAGTAAAAAGGGAGCGTCAGTAAGTATTTACACGAGTCAGTGTCAGCGACAGTGTCAGTAGAACTGACCCGTGTAATGGCCGTGTAAAACACATGCTGACAATGCTGAATACTAGTTCAGCTGTAATCAGCACGTCATTTTTGTTCAGTTTTCAGTGTCAATATTTTGCGGTACTAAAAAACAGCTTTATAATTTTCAATGAATAGGCTTATATTTAATTTAATTTGATTTAATTACTCTGTATTAATTACTGAATATTTTAATGTGAAATTTACTGCTTGATTCCGTCACGCACGTCATTTTTGTTTAAAGTATTATTATTTTGCGGTGCGGCTTTTTTTTAAGGATGAGTGGTAAGAGTACTAGGAAGTATTGGTCCCCCCAAGAGGAAGACATCCTTATTGAATTGTGGGCGGAAAGAATAAATGAACTTCGAGGCCACCGTAAAAACACGCATATATTTATGCAGATGCAAACAGATCTTGCTAAAAGCGGGGTCTCGGTTTCAGCCCAAGAAATAAGGGCCAAAATTCACAATTTAACTACAAGATTTAGGTAAGTACCAAGCACTTTTCAAATTATATTTTGGATTTAAAATGTTGCCATGTTTACAGGAAAGAAAAGGAAAAAATCTGACCTTCCGGGGGATCACCATCCGAGTGGACCCTTTACCACAGGATAAATAATATACTAGGCTCCTTCAAAATAAATAATGTGGAGTGTTTAGTGGAAGAAAGTATTGGTAAGAAAAAAGTTCGGGTTTACATTTTAAAGATAAAGTTTACATATATTTTTATGTTTATAGAACAAAGTGAATCAAGCCAGGCGAGCTGTAGTATTGAATTTCTAGAAGAGGAGTTGTCGCCATCAGTATATACTCCATCCCGCAGTGAATTGTTGTCTCCGTGTGTTCCTTCCTGCAGTGAATTGTCGACTTCAGCTGAGCCTGCAAGGAAAAAAAAATAATGTACAATCCGAAATCTTACAAAGATTTGACAAAATGCAAGATGCAGTAGATAAGGAGGAGAAGAATCTGTACGAGTTAGAGAAGAAAAGGACAGCATTATTAGAAATATTTGTTAATGATAACAAAGAAATGAAAAATGCATTCATAAACTTTTTAAATTCAAAATGATTTTTTTAAACGAAAACGATTTTTTTAAAAGTTTTAATTTTTGTATTAGCAATGAGTGCAATTTTATTTTTATATTAACAAGCAATGAATGCAATTTATTTTTTTATCAAGCAATGAGTGCAATTTTATTTTTATGTTAACAAGTGTAGAAACCTTTTATTAAATAAAAAGAAAGCTTTCTACTTGATTGCTTTTATTAGGTCCAAAAATTAACAAAGTGAAATGAGTACTTTAAACAAAAGAAATAGAGCAAAAAAACTTCTTTAAATTAATCCGGCATTCGCGGCAGCACGTCTTAACACGTCTTTACATCTTCGCGTTGTTTTCTCTACTGACTCTCTGACAGCCCAGCGCTGTTTTCGTTCAGTTCCCCTCTCTCGATCCCACAATCGGCCATCCTGCGTTTGAGGTCGCCCCCGACATCATCCTTTGACGTCGATGTGTTCACTTCGTCTTCCACGGGGTCAATTTCATCCTGATCTGGTTCGGCTTCATAATCCATCTGTTCCGGTTGATACCACGGCTTCATATGATCCGCGGAGGTACTAGTAAAATTGGGTCCTTCATGTTCTCCGATTTTTTCTACTTTGTAACGATTATTTCGCAATTTCGTCGTTATCTTGTAAGGTCCTAAAAATTTCGTTTGGAATTTCATCCCTGGTCCTTGCTGTGTTCTCTGGATAGCAACTGCGTCGCCGACATTATAGGTGACTGCTTCCCTTCGTCTTCGGTTGTACGTCTTCTTATTTTCTTCTTGTATTTTCGCAATATTGTTTCTCGCTTCTTCCCTAAGACTGGTCCGGTCCCGCTCAAAGGAAGTGATGTGCGTTTCTTCCAAAAATTCTCGTAGTTTTAGATCTTCCTTCGAACGCATAGGACATCCGATTAATAGTTCGAAAGGTGTTCTTTTAATACTCCGGTGGTACGTCGCATTCAAATGCTGTTGCGCAATATTCACGTACTTGTGCCATTCGGCTGCTTTAGGCGTTGCCATCTTAGTAAGCATGGGAATAACGGTCCTATTTACTCTCTCTACTTGACCGTTCCCACGCGGCACCCCTGTTGTGACCAACACATGTTCGATCCTCTCTTGCTCGCAGTATTCCTTGAAAGCATGAGCAGTGAACGCCGTTCCTCGATCCGATATGATCCGCCTGGGATTTCCAAATATGACGGCCTGCTTCTTTAGTCTATCTAAAACCTCCTCACACGTCGTAGATTTCGTTGGATACAGCCAGGTAAATTTGGTGAAAGCGTCTACCACCACGAACAAGTGGTTATAACTTTTTTTCGTCGACGGCATGGGACCTAAGTGATCGATGTGGTAAGTGTCCAATGGCAAGTCACCTTTGTCGATAGGGTTTAAATACCCTTCCACCTTTCCTGATTTTCTTTCAGCCAATATACATCGTATGCAGTTCTTTATGAATTTCTGTATCCTTTCGCGCATATGGGGAAACCAGAATTGCTGTCCGATCATATATTCCGTCTTTTTCCAACCTGAATGTCCTCTTCCATGTGTTTGTCGGATGACTTCTTGTTGCATTGACCTCGGAACGACTAACAACAAATCGCCGTCTTGCTGTTTGTATAGAATATCTCGTTTGAGTACGAATCTCGTATCAGTAGTATTTTTCATATTTTTCCTCAATTTTATAAGTTCCACGTCCTGTTCTTGAGCTCTTTGTATGGTTGTAATCAAATCGCTTTCGCCTTGCTGTACAGTCAAAACATTAACTGGATTTCGGCTTAGAGCATCTACATGTCTCATCGATGTGCCAGGGCGGTGTTCGACCGTGTATTGAAATTCCTCGATTAATAGCGCCCAATGAGCAACACGCAAACAAATATCTTTCTTAGCCATGGTCAAGGCAAATGCTCGGCAGTCTGTCACTATTTTTATTGGTATACCCAATAAGTACACACGAAACTTCTTGAGCGCCTTCACAACCGCTAATATTTCCAGCTCATAGCTAGTATATTTTTCTTCCACAGGTGATGTCTTCCAACTGGCGTAATATACCGGATGCAATCTTCCGTCTTCGGCATCTTTCTGCATAAGGATTGCGCCTAAACCATGCATGCTGGCATCTGCATGTAATTCTGTTTCAACTCCGGCTCGATACAATTTAAGCACTGGTTCTTCCGTTAAGGCTCTTTTAAGACTTTCGAAGGCGAGTTCTTGCTCCCTTTCGAATTCGAATTTCATTCCGTTTTTTAATAATTGGGACAAGGGTCTAGCAATCACCGCAAAATGGGGAATGAACTTCCGAAAATACCCCGTTAGTCCTAGAAAGGATTGAATTTGCTTCAGCGTTGACGGTTTCGGAAAATTCGCTACAGCCAAAATCTTTTTATTACATGGTTTAATGGCACCCTTTTCGATAATGTAGCCTAGATACTCGACTCTTCGTACCAACATCTGACATTTTCTCCAATTTATCATCAAACCGTATTCGCTTGCTGTCTCAAGCACTTGTCTCAACTTTTCTAAGCCATCATCTTCGTCTTTTCCTGGTATAATTAAATCGTCTAGATAGGAACATACTACTCCTTTCGTCATTAAGTCACGAAAAACAGCTCTTATGTGTCTCTGGAAACAAGCAGGGGAATTACTAAGTCCGAATGGGGCTCTTAAAAACTCAAATTGCCCATCTGGAATAATAAAAGATGTGTAACCTACGCTATCATCTTCGACAGGTACATGAAAGAAGCCGTCTTTTAAATCAATACAACTAAATACCTGAGCTCCCTGAAGTTTGTCTAGTTGGTCTTCAATCAAAGGTAACGGATATCGGTCACGAATGATTTTCTTGTTTAGGCGCCGGTAGTCCACGCATAGTCTTGGCTCACCATTTTTCTTCTCAACGAGGACTATTGGACTTGCGTAACTGGATATGCTTGGTCTAATAATTTTTTCTTTCAGCCAGCGATCAATTATTTGGTTAACAACTCTTCGTTGTTCAGCTGCTAGTCTTCTGGGACTCTGGAACACCGGTATGTTGTCCTGCAGCACTATTTTCATGTTTACACCACTGTCCCTTGTCTTTTCTGATCGATACTGCTCTATCAGTTCGTTTACTTGACGTTTAATTCCAGGATCAACAATATGATTCAACGATACACTTCTCTCTTCGGGTTCTGTGTGTTCGACATTGATGCAAAGAATTTCGTTCCAACCCGCTTCAATATTGGATTCCACTTCCGAAGTGATTTCACGCAAAGTAGCTTGACGATGTTTTATAGTAACTTCTGCAAAATCAGTCAGCTCATTACCTATTATCATATCGCTCTTAATTACATCGTCTGGTACCACATCAAAAGCGAGAGTAAACCGTAAACTATCGATAATTATTTCGGTAACAAATCGACCTAACGTCATGTTTCCGACCGAACCAGCACCGTCAAAAGGAATGAATATAGCTTCTAACTTTGGAGCACCTAATTGGACATATAAAGTTGCCTTCATAATATGTAGATCACTTCCAGAATCTAACACCGCCTCTACGTCTTTATTCCTTATTCTGACTATTTTGTAAGCTTTCTTGTCGTCTGAACAAATCGTGTCGCATCGAGAATTGCCTGGAGCATTTCCGTTCACGGGTTTTTTCCTACATTGGCTTGATATGTGACCGAATTCTTCGCATTTGAAACATTTCGGGCCTTTAACTTTATTTGGACATTCCGCACTAACATGGCTTCTAGCGCCACAGTTGTAACACCTCTTATTTACAGACCCTGACGTCTTATTTTCAGATCTTCTACTTCTGTCATTAATTGGTGTCGCTGTCTTCGGCGTCTTGCAAACTCTGCTGTTTTTATGAGCTTCATATAATGTAAACCGCTTGCGTAAACCCTTAATAGTCTTGGCACCGTACAGTAATGTTTTATGACCTTCATTGTCCTGGATGCCGTCGATAATATACTGAATTTTGGCTTCCACTTCGATTTCTGCATGGCTAGCTATTTCCAGCATGCGATAAATATAGGCCTGATACGATTCTTCCGATTTTTTGTTAGCAGAAGTCAGCTGATGATGCACCTGCTTGCTGTTCACTGTTTCTGCAAATTCGTCGTGAAGCGCTCTTTTCATTGCTTTCCACGTCTTTTTGGGACATTCAAAAGTAATGAATAACTTAGCAGAACCTCGCAACAATTTGCGTGCATACATCACTCGTTGTGCATCAGACCATTGACACATATCGGCGATTTCTTCAAAATTAGTCGTCCATCTTGAAATGTTCTCACCACTATCTCCAGAGAAAGTTTCTAATGCATCCTCCACATCTTTAAAGCTGAGAATGGGTTGTTTGATTCCCGCTATTTGTTCCCGTCTTTCGCATTCGTTTTCTTCTTCCTCTTCGACCTCTTCGAGTGCAGCTCTCAAACGCCTTTTTAAAACCGCTTTGTTTCCTGTCTTGGATGACTCCAAATATCGTAGTGTGGACTTCAACTCTTGTGTTGAGAACCTTCTTCCATCGTCGTCGTCGTCGTCTTCCCCTTCCTTTTCGTCTTCCTCTTTGTTTTCGTCTTCGTCGTGGCTGGCTGTGTGCGTGTCTCCACGAGCACCAGCGTCTTCTTCGCCTTCCGCATTGCCATCGTCGCCGTCTCTTTCATCGTTATCGCCATCTGCTAAAATATCACCACTACCATTAAGCGCTTTTTGTAGTCTTTTTACTAGCTCCGTTTTTCTTCCCCTCGTAGGCAGATTCAATTCGCTGAGCTTTTCCTGCAGCTTCTTTGCAGACCACGCATTAAGCCCTTGTGCAGCACTCGCCATTTTATACAATTTCGTACACAGGCAAAAAAAAGAAAATACCGTTTCCTCCGCGCGTATATTTGTTAATTTTTGAAATCCCGGTTGAGCCCCCACTTTATGTAGAAACCTTTTATTAAATAAAAAGAAAGCTTTCTACTTGATTGTTTTTATTAGGTCCAAAAATTAACAAAGTGAAATGAGTACTTTAAACAAAAGAAATAGAGCAAAAAAAACTTCTTTAAATTAATCCGGCATTCGCGGCAGCACGTCTTAACACGTCTTTACATCTTCGCGTTGTTTTCTCTACTGACTCTCTGACAGCCCAGCGCTGTTTTCGTTCAGTTCCCCTCTCTCGATCCCACACAAGCAATGAATGTATTTATATTTTTAGAAAGCAATGAATGAATTATTTTATTTTTATGTTAGTTGTCGTTTTCGAATGTTTCTTCCTGTAGTGAATTGTCTGCCTCAGCAAAGCCTACAAAAAAAACGAAAAAAAGTGATAACATACAATTAGAAATATGCAAGATGCAGTAGATATAATAATTTGAATTTGTTTGAGTTAGAAAAAAAGGACAGAATTATTATTATTTATTTTTATGTAAGCAATGAATGCAATTTTATGTTTTAATGAATTTTGTATTTATTTACTTTAATTAAACTTTTTTTGTTTTAAATGTTTTCATTTTATGTAATATATAATACTTACTGATAAAAGAAGCAATAGCACGTCTAATTTGTTCGGCGTTCTGGTCTCCATCTGTGATAATTGTGTCTCCATCTAGGCTGTAGTGAAGATTTCGTTGCTTTTCTTGTAGTAGTAGTCATTTGGTGTTGATTTCGTCGTTGTGCTCATTTAAAAAGTTGTGTAGGGTGCAACAAGCCTTTATTATTGATGGTGTATTTTGAATGTGATTGTCTATTCCTTTCCCAATTCTTCGGAAACGAGCCTTCAAATGTCCGAAAGCGTTCTCCACAACTCTTCGGCATTTGGAAAGGGCATAATTGAAGGATTTCTATTCTTTTGTAGATTCCGTATTGAAGGGATAAGGCTTCATTAGTAGACTAGAAAAACGAAATGCAGAATCACCAATTATCATTATTGGCACATCTACGCCAGAGATTCTTTTTGACATTTGCTGTAATAATTCACATTCCTTAAGATTTTTTTTCAATTGGGATTTCTCAAATATTTGAGAGTCATTGCATTGGCCTGGACTTCCCACATTGATATAAAGAAAGCGATATCTGCAAGTAAGTACCATAAGCAACTTTCACTAGTTGTTGGCATACTCGTACATACCTGTGGTCAACCAGCGCCAATAATACTGTAGAATACCAACCTTTATAATTAAAATAATCAACAGCGTCTTCTGATTTAGGATGCACTTCAATGTGACACCCATCTGAAAAAGGGGCATGTAGTCAATAACTAATGTAAATAAAAACATACCTATTGCCCCCAGGCACTGAGGAAATCCCAGTATTTCAAAACCTTGCACACACTCCTCTATTTTTTCTTTTGTCAAAGGGAAGTGCGTGAGATATTGTGGACCTAATATATTCCACACCTCTGTGCAAAATTCACTTACAATTTTGCAAACTGTTGACTTTCCGACTCCAAATAAATTTGCAATGCTTCTATATTCCGCTGATGAACCCAGAGCATATAGGGCTATTGCTATTCTTTTGGCAAGCGGAATAGCTGGTCGTAAATGGGTATCCTCCCTTTCCATTTTTTTTAATAAGGATACAAGGACATGGAACGATTCACGCTTCATTCTGAAATTTCTTTTAAAAAATTCATCACCATTTACACTGCATTCACTCTCCCAAAATAATTTCTTCCGCTCCTAAAAAATGATATTTAGTTATAAGTGCAACTTTTAAAAATTACTATGTTACTAATTGCCAGCACCGCCTTGACATTCCCACAGGTGAACACGAAGCTAATAGTAGTAATTGTTTTTTTTTATTCGTTTGATTCTTCTCTTACACATTAACTTGCTTTTGCTGCACTCGTCATTTATAACGTTCATAATTTTTTCATTACATAAAATGTACCCAAACAAAATTTTCCACAATATTTCACTTTCCATTTCACCGTCAAATATATTTCAATAATTGTGTATCAAAACTGACAATTGAAAACACGTTAAAACATATCAAGTCAGTGTGAACACTTTTGAGCTTTTTAAAACGACTGGTTCATAAAACATGTTTTGGGCGTCAGTGTGAACCCCATATTAAAGTGCATAGGAAGTGCCCAGGATAATGATCATCGTTGGAAAAGGATTAACTAATTGCCTGTAAGTAATTTTATTAGAGTTTTTGCATGCCTGTAAAAATGTAGCAATCGCCCTTGCAAATAAAAATAAATGTACCTATTTACAATAAAAGAAATTTATTTTTGTCTTATTGTAATGTTTACGAATAAATATAAATATTTTTTTTATTGTTTTAATTGGTAATAACAACTACTTATTTCGTGGCGGTTGCGACATCAAAAGAAAATAACAGCATTTCTTCCTTGAGCCCTCTTTTTTACTTTGCCTTTGGTTTTATCAACAAGAGGGAGGAAGAAATTTGTAAACAATTTTTAAAGGTAAAAAATTTAAGTTTAATTTTCATTTTTAATCGGACTAATTTGTGCATCATTGAGCGAGTTTACACGGGTACATCAAATAATTAAATTATGATCAATGATGCACAAATTAGTCCGATTAAAAATGAAAATTAAACTTAAATTGTTTACCTTTAAAAATTGTTTACAAACTTCTTCCTCCCTCTTGTCGATAAAACCAAAGACAAAGTAATAAAGAGGGCTCAAGGAAGAAATTCTGTTATTTTCTTGTAATCGCCACGAAATAAGTAATTGTTATTACCAATTAAAACAATATAAGAAATATTTGTCGGAAATCCGTTTACTGGATTGTTATTTAATAGAATTCCATTGGTCGTATTAGTTATGGAACTATTCTCCATTTGGTTGCTGCTGTCCATTATGAAAGAAACGCGGTGATCTCTGATATGGCGTAGCAGTCTCACCAACTCCAAAACCAAAACTAGAATGCCTCATTCCCTTGTTTTTTCTCGTTGCCCGATTTTACCCAGCCTCCTTTTCCATTATTTAAGTAACTACTTGGGCAGCAATAAACTACCCTTCACGACTGCTACGCCATCTCGGATTTCACCCAGGAAGTATCTACCTGGCGTTTCTAATCATATTTAGTTCGGAAATGCCCGCTCGATCGCTCCGATGCGACACCGCCATTCTGATGCGTCACTCGTCCTCGTGTGACTCATCCTACAAAAGAACTAGGAACGTCTACTCCACTTGGCCACTCCTGGCCAGATTAAGCTAATTAAACACCTCATATAAACAACATAGAAACATCTCCAATTTTATTAACACAAAAGAACACAATTGTCAAAGTTGTTATAACATCCAACATCCTCAGAGCTTGCCTGTACAAGATTCATCTAATAATAGAATTGTATTTTTAGAGAATATTGGAATCATATATGGGATCGAATGTAGCCTTCATTGCGCTCTAATTCTTTATCACATATTCTATGAAGTGATAGTAAACCACAGTGCTCCAATGTAGCACTCTTTGTCACGTTATGTATAGTGGTAGAAAACCAACACTCCGTCCACCATAGAGTCTTTACCGCCAATCCAGGCTATAGAATACACTTAGCACTTAATTAATGCTCTTTACCACTTACTTTAGGTGACAGGATACATCTAAAACATACAGCCAAATCAGCACTGTCCAAACCGATTTATGAATCCAATTTACAAACTAATTACAAAATACTATCATAAATTCTATTTGCTATCTATCTCATCTATCATCTCATGAGGAACATGGCCCTCAGGCATTTTACGTAATCTGTCATGAGCGTATTTGTAAGTACGCTTACAATTAAGAGCCTTCAGAATATATCTGTCTCCCTCGATAACCTTAACAACTCTAAACGGTCCCTTGTATTTTTGGTCTAGTTTTGTCTGTTTTCGTTCGTCATTTTTTAGCAATACAAAATCGTCCACACGAAATTTATTTAGCTTTGCTTTGGTACTGTCAAATCTATCCTTATCGTAGACGGCGTTTTTTTTCATATTGTCAACAGTGATTAGTATACATTAAATCCAGGGGTCTCGCAACTTTACCTATCAACAATTCAAGAGGACTGAACTTGGTGACTCGGTTAACAGCACAGTTTAAAGCCAGTTGGACATCAGGTAGAGCCTCTTGCCATGAAAGTTCTCCGCTCCCCTCCGCTGCAGTCAACATGTTTTTCAGAGTGCTCATCACCCGTTCTACTTGACCATTTGCACGCGAGCTTCCCGTGGCAATTAAGTGGAAGTTTATGTTATGTGAGCTACAGAATTCTCTGAATTCAGCACTGGCAAAACATCGCCCTTGGTCCGCAATGATACGACTAGGAGCACCGAATATAGCGATGCCATATTTTAAGGCTTTAATACTATTGTGCGTGTCAATATTCATGGTGTGATGTAGCAGGACAAACTTGGTGAAAGCGTCAACTAATACGAAAACGTATTCTTTGTGGTC
Source organism: Thereva nobilitata (assembly GCA_963855945.1). Taxonomy (NCBI): domain Eukaryota; kingdom Metazoa; phylum Arthropoda; class Insecta; order Diptera; family Therevidae; genus Thereva; species Thereva nobilitata. Next base: position 73,644,610 of record OY979695.1, read on the forward strand.
ATTTTTGCCACTAAGCTTACCTGTGGCATCTATGTGAATCGTGTGCCACGGTATCGCAACCTTTGGGTGAAGCTGCGCTTGAACTTTGCCCGAGTGAGTTTTGGAAATCTTACACGTAACACAATTATCAATGAACTTTTTAACGTACTTGGACATATGTTCAAACCAGTACTGGTCGAAAAGTTTTTCAAGCGTTTTCTCCCATCCAAGGTGCATTAATGCAGTATGGATAGAGTTGATAACAGACCACCTCAGAGCTCGTGGTAGGACAGGTAAGCACCTTGTTCGCCCATTCCTTTGAATTTTACGGTGCAACACACCAGAACGCATCTCATAAGTCTTAGCTAAATCTTCACCAAGTTGATGTCCATTTAAATCCGCCACTACTTTGGACAGCTCTGAGTCTCGCTGCTGCTCTGCGAGAAGCCAGTTGTCAGGGAGCATTATAATGTTGACTTTGTTTAGTTGGACTTTTTCTGGAACCTCGGCAGGTGTAGGCAACGGATTGCGAGAAAAGAAATCAGCATGCGCCATGTGGCAGCCATTTCGATGTATGATTTCAAAATCAAACGCTTGAAGAAAGGCCCACCACCTATGGACTCTAGGTGTTAAATCGAGCTTTTTACTAGTGGCCTGTAGTGAACTACAGTCTGTGACGACCAGAAACTTACTTCCTAGTAGGTAGTGCTTGAAATGTTTGACCGCATTAACGACCGCAAGAGTTTCCAACTCATAGGAATGATACTTAGACTCCGCACCCGTTGTGCGTCTGCTGTAATAGGCAATGACGTGACGCTTCTTGTTTTTTATATGCATTAAAACTGCCCCATATCCTATAGAGCTAGCATCTGTATGAAGCTCTATTGGACAATTGGCATCAAAAAGAGTCAAAACTGGTTCTTCAGTCAGAACAGCTATAATCTCCTGTCGTATAAGCTCATGCGAGGATGTCCATTTGATATTGCCTTCAATAGGACTTGTTAAAGCATGCATTGGAGCCATGATCTGAGAAAATTTAGGGATGAATTGCCGAAAATATGATGCGAGACCTATAAATTGACGAAGCTGAGTAATAGTTTGTGGGGGAGGTAGAGCAGCTAAGGCCTCAATTTTCCTAGAGTTTGAACGTATTTCACCCCTACTAACTTCAAAACGAAGGTATTCTATCTTCTGTTTCAGGAATGAGCATTTTTTCATATTAAACGAAAATCCGGCCTCTACTAAAGTGGTTAACACGGTACGTACTCTATCCAGTGCCTCATTCACCTCCGACTCACTCAAGATTAAGATGTCGTCCATATATACAACAACATATCTATTGACCAGTTCTCCCAGAGCCTTCATGACTGCCCGTTGAAAGACCGACGGTGCATTTCTAAGACCTAACGGCATCGTAAGATATTCAAATTGGCCCTCTGGAGTCACAAATGCCGTCTTCTCGATAGAGTCGGGGTGAACAGGAATCTGATGGTACCCACTAGCCATGTCTAGGATAGTAAAGTAGTGACATCCCTGCAATCTGTCAATTTGGTCAGATATAAGAGGCAACGGAAACCTATCAGGAATTGTGTTACTATTTAGTTCACGATAGTCCACGCACATACGATCAGTGCCGTCTTTTTTTTGACAAGTAATATAGGACTTGCAAACGGGGAAAAACTTGAACGAATAACACCTGCGGCAAGAAGTTCAGTAATTTTATCACGTACTACCTGTCGTTCATCCGGACTCAATCTATATGGACGTCGGCAAACAGTTTTATTAGGGTCTCTCAAACGAATTTGCATAGGCTCTGCATTAGCAGGTTTATTAGGAGTACCCAAAATGAAATGTTCTTTAAACTCAATTAAAAGAGAGATCAATTTGTCCTTATCCTCAGTCGGAATGTCCGTGTCAACTTCATTAAAATTTAAGAGTGACCCTACGTTACATAAATCTACACACTTAACTCTAGTGAAATTTAAAAGATCCGAGGTCATATTGACAGCCACACCTTGACTTAAAACTTCTCGTCCAATTATAATATTATGGGGTAAATAATGGTCCGGAAGTACATGCAATAACACTTCTATAAAAATCTCTCCAACCTGAATAGTGGTTAAAACCTGTATAGTACTGCTCACACTAGTTTGCCCTATTCCTGTCAAAACCACAACATTATTGAAGTGCTTACCACTAAATTTATAACAAATAGTTTCTTTAACAAGACTGCACTCTGACCCTGAGTCATAATAAAATGAAATTTGCTCACCCGAATGCCGCAAAATACCTGTGGGGGCGTTAACTTTACAAAGCCCAGCATACATATCATATTGGTTGTAAAAGCTAAACGCTGAACTCGTGGTTCAAACTGCGCAATATGGGACATCACAGTGGCCACGGCAATTTGTTCTGTTGATAGATCCTTCCACCGCGTCATAAGCGACGTTATCAGACCTGCAGCGTACGTGGCCAGGCATTCATTTTCTCTTGGCTTTCTTGAATTAAAATCAATTAAGAATGCAGCAGTAGTTTGTGGAGCATCATATCTTGAGATGAACAAGTCTTTAAATCCATTCCAAGTCATGCCTGGGAACGATATCTGTGACAACCAGGCGGAAGCCTGTCCTTTTAGAGCTCGGCTGAGCGTAATCATCAGTGAGGCACCTTGTAGTGGTTGATCGGCCATGCACATATCAGCGGTCGGAATCCAAGCACGCGCATCCACCGTCCCTTTTTCAGGATTATATTCCGGTAGTGCAACACTGCTGTTCACTGTCGGTGTCCTCACTGCCTGCAACAATGCTAAGAAGTTTTGGTTTTGTTGCTCCAAAATCATCCTCCATTTTGTTTCCCCATCATCTACTTTTTCCGGCGGCGAGCCATTGGGGCCATATCCCACTTCTGATGTCGGAAATCCGTTTACTGGATTATTATTTAATAGAATTCCATTGGTCGTATTAGTTATGAAACTATTCTCCATTTGGTTGCTGCTGTCCATTATGAAAGAAACGCGGTGATCTCTGATATGGCGTAGCAGTCTCACCAACTCCAAAACCAAAACTAGAATGCCTCATTCCCTTGTTTTTTCTCGTTGCCCGATTTTACCCAGCCTCCTTTTCCATTATTTAAGTAACTACTTGGGCAGCAATAAACTACCCTTCACGACTGTTACGCCATCTCGGATTTCACCCAGGAAGTATCTACCTGGCGTTTCTAATCATATTTAGTTCGGAAATGCCCGCTCGATCGCTCCGATGCGACATATTTATACTTATTCGCACACATTGCAATAAGACAAAAATATTTCTTTAATTGTAAACAGGTACATTTATTTTTATTTGCAAGGGTGATTGCAACATTTTTTACAGGCATGCAAAAACTATAATAAAATTACTTACAGGCAATTAGTTAATTCTTTTCCAACGATGATCATTATCCTGGGCCCTTCCTAGGCACCTTAATGTTCACGAAAACACAAAAATTCACTTTAAACTAATAATAAATGCAGCTATAACCTGCAAAACACTTGCTTAACGCGGATTTTGACGTTTCTGACCGCATTTCTCACAGATAAGTTGAAGTCCATTCTGACTGAAGTCCATTCTGTCAGATAAATTGAAGTCCGATTTTCTTTGAATGTGGGTGTGAGATTTCGTTGTCCATGGCTTGTAAACTTTTAGATAGTTATATTAAATTAATGTGTAGTAAAAAAGACAATTTTATTAGTTTCAAATATTTTCTCACTTCGTTTTTGAGTTAAAAAAATTAACGCATTTTTTAAACTGTCGTAAACAAGGTAAATATGCAAAAACTAGGGAAAGTGGCATAGAGTTATAAGCGTCAGAATATTGAAATTTAACGAAATTAATAACCTTTTTTCGGTCTGCGCATCCGTTAAGTAGAGTAGAGTCCTACTTTGACGCTGCCGTTTTCTGTTGCCACGTTGGTGAAACAGAGATAGAACCATACTATCTTCTATGCGATAAAGGAGCTCAGATTTGCTCTTCCACTTTATTCTTGGGATGTAAACCCGCCTTAAAGTGGAAAAACAAATCTGAGGTCCTATATCGCATAGAAGATAGTATGGTTCTATCTCTATTGCACCAACGAGGCAACAGAAATCGGCAGCCTCAAAGTAGGGCTCTACTCTACTTAACGAATGCGTAGACCGAAAAAAGCTTTCAATTTCGTTAAATTTTAATATTCTAACGCCTATTACATGCCACTTTCCCTAGTTTTTGCACATTTACCTTGTTTTCATTAAACCTCAGCTCATTAAATTGTCTCCTTTGTGACCGTGTTAAACATTTAACGTTTCACAGTTGTAAAAAGTTTGGAGCTTTCGTCGAAACTTTGCGCTTGAGTTTTGTACAGGGCCACTTTTTCTTCGACTTTGATGTTGGGATGTAAACTCCCCTTACACTGCGTCTACACATTCCATATTTTTCGCCATCGACTTTGCCATATTTTATGGCTTGAGCTGTCAAATGTTATGGTGGTTGGCTTTTCATGGCATGAATTTTCATGGAAAAAATGGCACATTTTCACAAATATTATCGAGAGAAAAATATTTTCAGAATTATAAACATGCGTACATGTATTCACACCGAATCAAACTAAATTTTAAACTTTCCGCCATAGTTGTGTGAACAAACGTCAAATTATGGCCAAATTCATGGCAAATTTCATGGCCTGCCATAATGGCTTTCCATCGAGTTTGCCATAAGATCTGCCATCAAATATGGCCAACTTTCAGGGTCTACACGGTCCATGCCATATGGAAATGGCCATGGCCATGGCTAGTGTAGACGCTGTGTTAAGGATTTCAAGTATCGATAGGGGTGTTTTTCAAATCTGTTCCAGGACAGAACAGAACAGCTTCCATACAAAAGTCTTGTCCCCGATAATTATCAAGAACAGTATCCAGCACAAAGGGTAATTTTAAATTTCCATTTTCTCACATACGATTTTTAGCTAGACAATTGGCAAATAAAGTAAAATGTTTTGTTTACTGAATGAAAAATGAGAAAAATTAATGGAAGATAAATAGTCGGAGAGCTGGAGACAAAAAAGTGCTTTCATCTTTGATGTGGAAAAACTCGATTGCAACTCATTCTATTACTAAACGGGATTATATGTCCGAGCACTCCGACACTTTTAGTGGTGCAGGACAAAGTTAAGGAGGGTAAAAGAAGTCATCTTCTTATTGAAAAAATGTCATCGATGTGGCGCATGAAAATTTGTAGGATGGAAGACTATAAGCTACTTAATATAAATTCCAAGTCTCCGACAGCTAGGTTGGTGCAAAATGGGTGGCTGCAAAAAAATCATAACGGAAGAGCTTTCCATTATCAGACATGTAATAGAATGCAGAAAAATTACATTTCTGACAATTACCTGGTCCCTGTGTTCTCATCTGCAATGTCACTGATGGGTGGCCATTTTGAATTTCGGTCATATTTAGGCGGCCATTTTGAATTTGGAAAATCGAGCTTCGACGTGCATCAAGGGAGACCCCCACGGACCCTCGTGCAAAATTTTGAAGCTCAGCGATGACTGGTGAATTTTTTTTGCAAACATTTTCAGCAACTTGCCCCGTTAGCCCCAATTTGCTCCAACCTAGCTGTCGGTGGTCAGTCATCAGCGGAATAGGGGGAATAACATGTAGCATAACATGCACGTGCCGTAACTATTCCGGACTGGTGGAAGTGCGATCATAACCTCCTAGCGGTGGCCACTGGTAACTATCCAATGAGAGAGGATAGGCTAACATGATCGGGCTAGTCCCTTCCAAGTAAGGTTGGCGTGAGGCTAATAACCTCACCGGTAAAAAACAAACATTACGGAACGAGCAACATGCCTCGGATACTGGAAAAAACGACGACGACCACGGCAACGAAAAAGGCAAAATGATTTAAGAATTTTCTCATGGAACGTACGAACTCTGTACAGAACTCGAGCTACACAACACCTGGCCGATACCCTGTCAACATATAAAGCTGACATTACCGCCATTCTGGAGATGCGAATGGTGTTTTGCAAAAACCTGATTATGACGTATATTACAGCTGTCATACGAAACACCATGTGCTCGGGGTAGGTTTTATGGTCAGCAAAAGGATGAAGCCTACCATTATCGGCTTTAAAGCAATAAACGAAAGGCTATGTACCCTTCGTGTGCGAGGCAAATTTAAGAACATCAGCTTCATAAACGTTCACGCACCTACAGAAGAGTCCCCGGACGATGAAAAAGAAGAATTCTTCGAAGTAGTTGAACGGGAACTTAATGCCTGCCCCAGATATGATGTAAAAATAATATTGGGAGACCTGAACCCCAAAGTAGGCCGGGAGCCCGTATACAGGCAATATGTCGGCATCCACAGCTTGCATGAGAACACTAATGACAATGGACAGCGAGTTATAGAGATGGCAGCAAGTAAGAACTTGGTCGTTGCAAGTACCAGATTTGCGCGTAAAGATATCCATAAAGCCACCTGGATATCTCCTGATGGGGCAACTCGCAATCAAATAGACCATGTGTTGATAGACCGCCGCCACCTTTCGGGTCTGATGACGGTACGAACGTAACGAGGTGCCAACTTCGACTCAGATCACTATCTTGTTGGTATGGTGCTCCGAGAGCGCATTACAACGCTGAAAAGCTTTGTATCCGCTGATCAGGCTCGAATCAACACAGCTGCACTCCGCAACGAAATGGCCAGAAACAGCTACGGTCAGGCGTTAGAACTCGCACTCAGAAGAGCAAGTCCTGGGGATGAGATGCCGGGCGTCGACGAGAGCTGGACCCGCCTTAAAAATACTGTCATTAGTACTGCTGATTCCATATTAGGCAGAAGTCGTAGAGATCGGAACGACTGGTTCGATAATGAATGCAAGCTGGCAACTGAACGTAAGAATGCTGCGTATCGAACAATGCAGCAGTCTCAGAGAACACGAGCACGCGAAGAGAAATATAAAGAGCTCAGAAAAGAAGGAAAGAGAATTCACAAACGAAAAAAGGAAGCCTGGGAGAAAAATCTCGTTTGTGAACTAGAACGCTACGGAGAGCGACGGCCGCACTAGGCGCGGGAGTTCTACCGAAGAGTACGCGGTATGACGCAATTCACACCTCGTTGCACATACTGCAAGGACAAAGAAGGGAATCTGATCACCGATCCTCAAGGCATCTTGGAGCGATGGGAAGAGCACTTTCATGAATTGCTAAATGGCGAGCTAACGGAGGATTTGGAGGCTCCACCAATATCTGACGATAATGCTATGCTGTCACCACCAAGCTTAGCAGAAGTTAGCAGTGCCATCACCAGGCTCAAAAACAACAAGGCCTCGGGTGCAGACGGCATCCCTGCGGAGCTGGTTAAATATGGAGGGCCTACATTACACCAAGCGATTCATGAATTAATTGTGCAAGTATGGGAGCAGGAAGCGATGCCAGAAGACTAAAGAAAAGGCATCCTCTGCCCGGTACATAAAAAAGGAGATATCACAACGTGCAGCAATTATCGTGGTATAACGTTGTTGGGTACCGCGTATAAGATATCCTCCGCCATCCTACAAAGCAGGATGGCCCCATACGCTAGAAACATCATAGGCCAATACCAGTGTGGCTTCAGCCCAGGCAAATCAACAACCGATCAGATTTTCACTTTGAGGCAGGCTATGGAAAAATGTCTAGAGTTTCAAAACTAAATCCAACACCTCTTCATAGACTTTAAGCCGCCTATGATAGCATAGCCAGAGTAGAACTCTACAAAGCCATGAGAGAATTCGGCATTCCCAATAAGCTGGCAAGACTATGTAAGTTGACCATGACCAATGTGACAAGCCAAGTAAAGGTATCCGGAATACTGTCCAGACTAATCAACATCTATAATGGACTCCGACAAGGGGACGGTCTGGCCTGCCTCCTTTTCAACCTGGCGTTGGAGAAAGTGATCCGAGATTCGAGCGTGACATCAAGGGGCACAATCCTCCACAAGTCCACCCAATTACTGGCTTACGCAGACGACATTGACATCATTGGAAGAACATCAACAGCTGTACAAGAAGCTTTCATCCAGATTGAGCGGGCGGCAGGAAATCTAGGACTGCACATCAACGAAAGCAAAACAAAGTACATGGTGGCCTCGTCTGCAAGAACACCTAACATTGGTCCCACAATCAAGGTAGAGGAACACGAGTTTGATGTGGTAAAATCATTTACCTACCCTGGGTCAATAGTAGCAGCCGACAATAGCATGGAACCTGAAATACGCGCACGACTGCTAAAAGCCAACAAAGCCTACTATAGCCTGTCAAGGCTCTTCAAATCCAAGCATCTAACCATAACGTCTAAACTTTTACTATATAAGACGATGGTCTTGCCGGTCCTCACATATGCATCCGAAACGTGGGTGCTTAGCAAAAAGCTTCGGAGGATTGTTGGCCCCGTATGTGAGGAAGGACGATTCCGGAGACTCTACAATGACGAGATCTACGAGCGCTATCGCGACATAGATGTTGTGAGGAAAATAAAGCTCGGTAGACTCCGGTGGGCAGGACATCCAGCTCGTATGAGTGAAGATGAGCCTGCTCGGAAAGTTCTCTGCGGTAAGACTTATGGGGTGCGACAGCGAGGGAGACCCAACCTTCGCTGGAAGGATGGCGTAGACCAGGACGCTCAGAGCATAGGGATGCCAAATTGGATGACATCGGCTCAGAATCGGGACCGGTGGAGAGAACAGTTGCGAGAGGCCAGGACCGGATCCCGGTTGTAGAGCCGTTAAAGAAGAAGAGAAGCTGTCGGAGACTTGGAATTTATATTAAGTAGCTTATAGTCTTCCATCCTACAAATTTTCATGCGCCACATCGATGACATTTTTTCAATAAGAAGATGACTTCTTTTACCCTCCTTAACTTTGTCCCGCTCCACTAAAAGTGTCGGAGAGCTTGGACATATAATCCCGTTTAGTAATAGAATGAGTTGCAATCAAGTTTGCCCACATCAAAGATGAAAGCACTTTTTCGCTTCAAGCTCTTAGAAAAATAAGACCGATCTTTATGCAATATTAGAAGAAATTAAATTGCCCAAAAGCCGTAATTTATGTAAATAAAAATGAAAATTTCTCTTGCCGTTTTTTTAATGTTCCAGGACAGAACGGACAGTTTCGTTAAGTTCTTCCGCTCCCTTTCCTCTCTCACCTATAAAACCGGTTTTAGGCGCCATGAATATGCACTGTGTGAATAGGCCCATTGGGTGCGTTTAGGCCCGAGTTATTTTAACTCTGTTAAATTAGCGCTGTTAACTTAGGACCGTTTCTATCATGCCATTTGACGATTCTCATTTTACAGCTAATAACAGGCAAAAATAATAACATTTCCCATTTTACAAATAATAAGAAGCTAAAAAATGAATAATAATAATAAAATCTTCATTCTGTATTGAAATATTTCTAAATTATTTGCTTAAGCCTAGTATGGAGTTCGAGCGGAATTCCGTTCCCCATATAAAATACACGTAAAAAGATGCACGGAATTCCGTCCACCAAATTTTTCCGTCACCTTTTTGTTTCATGAGTACGCAGTTCGAACGGAAAACTATTGGTAATATTTAGCTTGTGCAATTCTCTAACAGGTGGCTTGTAGGGAATTGGAGACTTTTTTCCGTTCATGTTGGAACGGAATAAATGTTAGACAATTATTCCGTGTTGTGTGTTGGGTAATTTTGACAGGACGACTGAAAAACAGCTATTGCCGTCAGTTCGTGGATTTATATGTGGATTTTTAGCAGCCAGCTGTTCGCTTTTTCTCAACTGTTAGCTTTTCTCCACGGTATTCTACACGTAATTTTTCCGTGTAGAAATATTTACCAAAAATGCTGAACGGAATTCCGTGCGAACTCCATACTAGGCTTTACAACAAAAAATTACAAGCAAACGTCAATTCATTTTGGCTGTGCTAAATTTTAGCTAAGCCAAAAAGCAGAAATACAGTCTGAGCAAGACCCTCAAAGTAAACGGACGCGCTATTAAATCGAGTGAAGTGATAAACAGTGATAATAAAACCCAACCGCCACGATGGCATCAACATCAGATGGCATAAATCTCTATCCTATCACCTTTGAACCAGGTATATTCAAAGTCATCGTAAGATGCAATAACAAAACCCCAATAAGCAAAATTAAAACCGCCAAAACTATCATCCAAACATTTGAAGAAAAAAAAGAATTTATAAAGGAAGTAAAGCAAGTCAGTAGAAATACGGTTATCGTTGAAGCAAGTAGAGCACACATCGCCAATGATATAGTACAAAACGAAACACTAAAACAACTAAACTATAATTCATACATTCCAATCGACTTCCTCACTCGAGCAGCGGTAGTCAAAGGAATAGATTGTGATATTGACGACGTCACTCTACAAAACGAAATAGAATCTCCGATTAAAATTCACTCCTTGCAAAGATTGAAGAAAAGAACCAAAGACGAAAACGGAAAAATAAAATGGGAAAATTCACAAGCCGTAAAAATAAATTTCTATGGTAACAAAACACCACATTACATATATCTGTACAAAGTACGCATTCCCTGTGACAGCTACATACAACCAACCAAACAATGTTTTAAATGTTTTAAATATGGGCACACTACCAAATTTTGCAGGAGCCTAGAAATATGCATCAATTGCAGCGAAAACCCGAAACATCCCAATTGCACTAAACCTGCCAAATGCATTAACTGCAAACAAACCCACATTGCAACACATAAATACTGTCCAGAGAAAATACGACAAAGGGAAATAAATGAAACCATGGCGGTCAGAAACTTGTGCTTCCTTGAAGCCTCACTTGAAATCCCACGGAACAGAAAAAGTCTATCTTCCAGAATAAACAACAGATTCCTAGATTTAGAACTTGAAGAAGAATTTCCTTCACTCCCATCTCCCATATCATGCGATTTTCCAACCGCGATTAAATACAAGACACAAAACAACCAAAAAATCATCAGACATCAACGCTCACGATCAACTTCAATTAAAAGAAAAAGAGAAACAAACACTGATCAAACCAACGAACAAAAAAAGAAAAATATCACAGTAATAAGCGAAAACTTAAACCAGAAAAAATCAAATAACCTTCCAATTGTTCCAACACCAAAGTTAAACCTCAATATAGCTACATCAAACATAGAACCAAGTCCAGAAACAACAACTTTCATTGTCCCCAGCAACATATCAAATACAATATCACAAACAATAAACGAAGATCAAGCATCAATACGCTCAGACCAATCAACAGCTAGTAGAAAATCTAGAACAAGACCAAAAAAAAAAGGTGGATAAATCCACAAATACTAGAATCAACAAAATGAACACCTTCATACTTCAGTGGAATTTAAATGGACTATTCTCTAAACTCCCAGAACTCCAATTAATTATCAATGAGACCAACCCTCTCATAATATGTCTACAAGAAACAAGACTACAACCACAGCAACAATTTCAACTAAAAAACTACAACATCGAAAGAAATGACTATACTAGCGGGGGAAACACCTGCAGGGGTACCCTAATCGCAATAAAAAACAGCATATCTTATGAATTAATACCATTACAAACAAACTACCAAACAATAGCAGTAAGAATCAACTACCCAATTAAGACAGTAATTTGCAACACATACCTCCCAAATGCACAATACCTGACATACACGGAGCTAAATAATATCATCACACAAATCCCAAAACCAGCCCTTCTTTTAGGCGATTTCAATGCACATAATACCCTATGGGGATCCGAGATCACAGACCGCAGAGGAAAAATAATAGAAGGTCTTTTACAACAGCATAATATAGGTATCATTAACAAACTTAAAGTTCCTACACACTTTACTACATACACAGGAAAAACAAGTATAATTGATCTAACCCTAAGTATAGACCATCAAATAAATAGGTTCCAATGGAACACGCATCCGGATCTATATAACAGCGACCACTTCCCAATAATAATACAGCATGAAAACCACAAAAGCTGCGAAACCAGAAGACCAAAATGGATAATAAAAAAAGCTAACTGGCAACAATTCAAGCAAATAGTCAACCTAGAAAAAATAGCAGAATATAACGTCGATGAAGAATGTAAATATATCACAGACCAAATAATAAACACAGCTAAGACATGTATTCCAAAAACTCCCCACTTCTCAAAGAGACCATTAGTTCCTCGGTGGAACAATGATATAAAAAAAGCAGTCGAAAACAGGAAAAAAGCCCAGAATAAATATCGGAAAAAACCGACAAAAATCAATCTTATAAACCATCAAAAAGCAAAAGCAACCTGCCGACGTCTCATTAGACAGGCAAAAAGAGAATCCTGGAGAAACTTTGTCCAGAACATCAACTTCTTAACACCAACCTCAACAATATGGAATAACATAAGGAAAATAAACTCTCAGGCGAAGACAACTAACATCGAATATATAAACAACAACAACAAAATTATCAGCAACAGAATGGAAATAGCCGAACTAATCGCTAAACACTACGCCAAAACTACTTCTACACAATCCTATGAAGAAAATTTTAGAAATTACAAAGCCGATACAGAAAACATCCAAATCGAATTTTCTAAAGACAACAGCGAAACATACAACAAAGATATAACATTAAGCGAATTAAAAAATGTACTCAAACACTGCAGAGGATCATCACCAGGACCAGACGATATCCACTACCAAATGATAAAAAACCTTAATGACAAATCCCTAGCTTATATATTGAGCTTCTACAACAAAATTTTCATTACAGAAAAATTCCCCAATAAATGGAAAACCTCCCTCACAATTCCCATACCAAAACCAGGACGAGATCGATCCCAACTAGACAACATCCGGTTAATTTCGCTAACATCATGCTTATCGAAAACATTAGAAAAAATTATTTCAAACAGACTTACCTGGCTCCTAAATGAACGAAAAATAATAACACCATCCCAATGTGGCTTCCGCAAATACCACTCCACCACCGACTGCGCAGTCAAACTGCAGCATGAAATTCTGCAAGCATTCGTAAATAAAGAACACCTAATAGCAGTTTCTTTGGATATAAGAAAAGCATACGATACAACCTGGAAACACCGTATACTCCAAGAAATAAAAGAAATCGGCATCAAAGGACACCTATCCGAATATATAAAAAACTTCCTAAGTGAAAGAAAATTCAGAGTACTATTGAACGACATCGAATCAAATGAGTACACAATGGAAAATGGTTTACCCCAAGGTTCCGTACTAAGTGTATCTTTATTTCTCATTGCAATCAACAATATATCAACCAACTGCAAGGAACCAGTTAAAGCATTGCTATACGCTGATGACTTCGTAATATATATGAGACACCAATCGACATCTATTATACAAAAAAAACTACAAGATACACTTATAAACCTACAAAATTGGTCAAAGAAAACAGGATTCATATTCACAGCAGAAAAAACAACAGCGATCCATTTTACAAACAAATATAAAATCACAAACCCGAGAATCACATTAGAAAATATGGAAATAATGTACAAGAATGAAGTCAAGATACTAGGAATGACATTTGACAGAAAACTTACCTGGAACACACATCTAAGAAAGATAAAAAACAAATGTGTACAAAACATGAATATTATAAAAAGTCTTGCCAATACACAATGGGGAACAAACAGATTCTCTCTCCTCAAAATCTATAAATCAACGATATTACCCATTATAGACTACGGGGCCATAGTCTACAACAGCGCCAACAACAAACACCTAAAGCAACTAAACACCGTCCAAAACACAGCAATTAGAATAGCTACAGGAGCTTTTAGAACAACCCCGGTGAAAAGCATGGAGGTAGATGCGGAAATCACACCGCTCAAATATAGAAGAGAGATCCTACAGTCCAACTACGTCCTAAAAATTAGGAGCTTACCAACTCATCTCAATTATGACATAGTAAAACAACCCCAAATCCAAGCAGACCGAGGAAACAGATACTCAGAAAAACTATTATACCACCGATTCATTACTACAATACAAGCTTTAAACTACAACAAACCTACAACACCACTAAAGATATTACAGCCAGAGCACCCACCATGGGTAACAAACATGCACGTTATAAAAACATTAGCCAAAAAGAAGAAAGAAGACACAGACCCAGCAATATATAAACAAGAACTCCTAGAAATATTAAATAATTATAGGACATACACACAAATATACACAGACGGATCTAAAACAGAAGACAGTACAGGTTTTGCAATAATCATAAACGGCAACACCACTAAAATGAGAATCCCATCCAATAACAGCAGCTTTGATGCCGAACTACACGCCTTACAACATGCCGTAGACATGATACACTGTAAAGATCACATCAGAGATGCAATAGTGATAACAGACTCTTTAAGCTCATTAAATGCAATATGCAACAATTTTAGCACAAACCCAATTGTCTGGAAAATAAACGATAAACTTCACCAAACCCAAGCCCAGGGGAAAAACGTAAAATTCCTCTGGATACCAAGTCATATTGGAATTAAAGGAAATGAAGAAGCAGATGCAGCAGCAAAAGAAGCACTAACCGGTACAATAAATCTTGAATTCGCGCCACTATACTCAACAATTGCCAAGGATATAAAGAAACAAATCACATCACAGTGGAACACTGAATGGTTACAAAACACTACCCAATTGGTTAACATCAAGAAAACAATAGAAAACTGGGAAACAGCGCACCACCAAAACAGGAAATATGAAATCTGCCTAACTAGGCTAAGAACAGGACACACCAACCTCACACATAAGTGGATATTACAAAAAGAACCCCCACCTACCTGTAACATATGCAACACACAATTAACCGTTTCTCATATACTAATCGACTGTCCCAAATACGAAGCCACACGAAGAAAACACAACATAAAACAATACCTTGAAGAAGTCCTTGGAAACTATCCCAGCGAAATAACAAAATTAGGAAAATATCTTGCCGAAACTAATTTAATAAATGAATTATAAAAAAAAAAAAAAAAAAAAAAAAAAATGTACAATAACACAGAGGGTACATATAATCTAACTCTAGGTTGGTTACTCTCTATAAATAAATATATAAAAAAAAAAAAAAAAAAAAAAAAAGCAGAAATAAGTTAGCTAAAAAAATTGCTCAGTTAAATTAACTTTGGCCTAAACGCGCCCATTGGGCCTATTCACGCAGTGCGTATTGATGGGCATATTCACACGCTGCCATAATTGTGGTGAGTAAAACCGGTTTTATTCAACTCCTAGCAACTCAGACGGGGCGTAAAATGAGTGTAGTAAATTTGAATGCTATACAGGAACCTTTAAATGTATTGCAGATGAAATTTACTTGTTAGAGAAAAACAGAGCTAAAGAATGCAAGAGATAGAGTAACTTTTTATATGTGTGTCAGTTTTCACGCGTTTGGTTTTGCGTGAAAAATGTTTCGTTAAGTTCTTCCGCTCCCTTCCCTCTCTTATCTATAAAACCGGTTTTTGGCGCCATGAATGTGCACTGTGTGAATATGCCCAATGGCGCCTAAAACCGGTTTTATAGATGAGAGAGGGAAGGGAGCGGAAGAACTTAACGAAACATTTTTCACGCAAAAAAAACGCGTGAAAACTAGCACACATATAAAAAGTTACTTCTATCTCTTGCATTCTTTAGCTCTGTTTTTCTCTAACAAGTAAATTCCATCTGCAATACATTTAAACGTTCGTGTATAGCATTCCAATTTGCTAAACATAATTACCCCTCGTGTGAATTCGGAGGAGTTGAATAAAACCGGTTTTACTCACCACCCTTATGGCGAGCAATAATAATAAGAGTGATGGGCTAGAACAAATTTTTAAAAATGTTTCAGTGACCTTGAGATCAGCTGATAAAAATTGCAAAGGGAGTGAAAAAGTCAAAATATCAAAGAAGTAATATCTATGATAAAAGGAGGCAGAACAAGGCCGTAGCTCCGAATATCTAAGTGCGCTCATCGCACAATTATTGGCGCCCGAAATAATAACAGTTCGGAAAAATAAAAGATGCAAATATATAGTGTTTTTATTACCTTGAGGCTGGTTTTATACTAAACATTTTCTGAAAGTACGTCAAACTGCAGCATGAAATTCTGCAAGCATTCGTAAATAAAGAACACCTAATAGCAGTTTCTTTGGATATAAGAAAAGCATACGATACAACCTGGAAACACCGTATACTCCAAGAAATAAAAGAAATCGGCATCAAAGGACACCTATCCGAATATATAAAAAACTTCCTAAGTGAAAGAAAATTCAGAGTACTATTGAACGACATCGAATCAAATGAGTACACAATGGAAAATGGTTTACCCCAAGGTTCCGTACTAAGTGTATCTTTATTTCTCATTGCAATCAACAATATATCAACCAACTGCAAGGAACCAGTTAAAGCATTGCTATACGCTGATGACTTCGTAATATATATGAGACACCAATCGACATCTATTATACAAAAAAAACTACAAGATACACTTATAAACCTACAAAATTGGTCAAAGAAAACAGGATTCATATTCACAGCAGAAAAAACAACAGCGATCCATTTTACAAACAAATATAAAATCACAAACCCGAGAATCACATTAGAAAATATGGAAATAATGTACAAGAATGAAGTCAAGATACTAGGAATGGCATTTGACAGAAAACTTACCTGGAACACACATCTAAGAAAGATAAAAAACAAATGTGTACAAAACATGAATATTATAAAAAGTCTTGCCAATACACAATGGGGAACAAACAGATTCTCTCTCCTCAAAATCTATAAATCAACGATATTACCCATTATAGACTACGGGGCCATAGTCTACAACAGCGCCAACAACAAACACCTAAAGCAACTAAACACCGTCCAAAACACAGCAATTAGAATAGCTACAGGAGCTTTTAGAACAACCCCGGTGAAAAGCATGGAGGTAGATGCGGAAATCACACCGCTCAAATATAGAAGAGAGATCCTACAGTCCAACTACGTCCTAAAAATTAGGAGCTTACCAACTCATCTCAATTATGACATAGTAAAACAACCCCAAATCCAAGCAGACCGAGGAAACAGATACTCAGAAAAACTATTATACCACCGATTCATTACTACAATACAAGCTTTAAACTACAACAAACCTACAACACCACTAAAGATATTACAGCCAGAGCACCCACCATGGGTAACAAACATGCACGTTATAAAAACATTAGCCAAAAAGAAGAAAGAAGACACAGACCCAGCAATATATAAACAAGAACTCCTAGAAATATTAAATAATTATAGGACATACACACAAATATACACAGACGGATCTAAAACAGAAGACAGTACAGGTTTTGCAATAATCATAAACGGCAACACCACTAAAATGAGAATCCCATCCAATAACAGCAGCTTTGATGCCGAACTACACGCCTTACAACATGCCGTAGACATGATACACTGTAAAGATCACATCAGAGATGCAATAGTGATAACAGACTCTTTAAGCTCATTAAATGCAATATGCAACAATTTTAGCACAAACCCAATTGTCTGGAAAATAAACGATAAACTTCACCAAACCCAAGCCCAGGGGAAAAACGTAAAATTCCTCTGGATACCAAGTCATATTGGAATTAAAGGAAATGAAGAAGCAGATGCAGCAGCAAAAGAAGCACTAACCGGTACAATAAATCTTGAATTCGCGCCACTATACTCAACAATTGCCAAGGATATAAAGAAACAAATCACATCACAGTGGAACACTGAATGGTTACAAAACACTACCCAATTGGTTAACATCAAGAAAACAATAGAAAACTGGGAAACAGCGCACCACCAAAACAGGAAATATGAAATCTGCCTAACTAGGCTAAGAACAGGACACACCAACCTCACACATAAGTGGATATTACAAAAAGAACCCCCACCTACCTGTAACATATGCAACACACAATTAACCGTTTCTCATATACTAATCGACTGTCCCAAATACGAAGCCACACGAAGAAAACACAACATAAAACAATACCTTGAAGAAGTCCTTGGAAACTATCCCAGCGAAATAACAAAATTAGGAAAATATCTTGCCGAAACTAATTTAATAAATGAATTATAAAAAAAAAAAAAATGTACAATAACACAGAGGGTACATATAATCTAACTCTAGGTTGGTTACTCTCTATAAATAAATATATAAAAAAAAAAAAAAAAAAAAAGCAGAAATAAGTTAGCTAAAAAAATTGCTCAGTTAAATTAACTTTGGCCTAAACGCGCCCATTGGGCCTATTCACGCAGTGCGTATTGATGGGCATATTCACACGCTGCCATAATTGTGGTGAGTAAAACCGGTTTTATTCAACTCCTAGCAACTCAGACGGGGCGTAAAATGAGTGTAGTAAATTTGAATGCTATACAGGAACCTTTAAATGTATTGCAGATGAAATTTACTTGTTAGAGAAAAACAGAGCTAAAGAATGCAAGAGATAGAGTAACTTTTTATATGTGTGTCAGTTTTCACGAGTTTGGTTTTGCGTGAAAAATGTTTCGTTAAGTTCTTCCGCTCCCTTCCCTCTCTTATCTATAAAACCGGTTTTTGGCGCCATGAATGTGCACTGTGTGAATATGCCCAATGGCGCCTAAAACCGGTTTTATAGATGAGAGAGGGAAGGGAGCGGAAGAACTTAACGAAACATTTTTCACGCAAAAAAAACGCGTGAAAACTAGCACACATATAAAAAGTTACTTCTATCTCTTGCATTCTTTAGCTCTGTTTTTCTCTAACAAGTAAATTCCATCTGCAAAACATTTAAACGTTCGTGTATAGCATTCCAATTTGCTAAACATAATTACCCCTCGTGTGAATTCGGAGGAGTTGAATAAAACCGGTTTTACTCACCACCCTTATGGCGAGCAATAATAATAAGAGTGATGGGCTAGAACAAATTTTTAAAAATGTTTCAGTGACCTTGAGATCAGCTGATAAAAATTGCAAAGGGAGTGAAAAAGTCAAAATATCAAAGAAGTAATATCTATGATAAAAGGAGGCAGAACAAGGCCGTAGCTCCGAATATCTAAGTGCGCTCATCGCACAATTATTGGCGCCCGAAATAATAACAGTTCGGAAAAATAAAAGATGCAAATATATAGTGTTTTTATTACCTTGAGGCTGGTTTTATACTAAACATTTTCTGAAAGTACGTCAAACTGCAGCATGAAATTCTGCAAGCATTCGTAAATAAAGAACACCTAATAGCAGTTTCTTTGGATATAAGAAAAGCATACGATACAACCTGGAAACACCGTATACTCCAAGAAATAAAAGAAATCGGCATCAAAGGACACCTATCCGAATATATAAAAAACTTCCTAAGTGAAAGAAAATTCAGAGTACTATTGAACGACATCGAATCAAATGAGTACACAATGGAAAATGGTTTACCCCAAGGTTCCGTACTAAGTGTATCTTTATTTCTCATTGCAATCAACAATATATCAACCAACTGCAAGGAACCAGTTAAAGCATTGCTATACGCTGATGACTTCGTAATATATATGAGACACCAATCGACATCTATTATACAAAAAAAACTACAAGATACACTTATAAACCTACAAAATTGGTCAAAGAAAACAGGATTCATATTCACAGCAGAAAAAACAACAGCGATCCATTTTACAAACAAATATAAAATCACAAACCCGAGAATCACATTAGAAAATATGGAAATAATGTACAAGAATGAAGTCAAGATACTAGGAATGACATTTGACAGAAAACTTACCTGGAACACACATCTAAGAAAGATAAAAAACAAATGTGTACAAAACATGAATATTATAAAAAGTCTTGCCAATACACAATGGGGAACAAACAGATTCTCTCTCCTCAAAATCTATAAATCAACGATATTACCCATTATAGACTACGGGGCCATAGTCTACAACAGCGCCAACAACAAACACCTAAAGCAACTAAACACCGTCCAAAACACAGCAATTAGAATAGCTACAGGAGCTTTTAGAACAACCCCGGTGAAAAGCATGGAGGTAGATGCGGAAATCACACCGCTCAAATATAGAAGAGAGATCCTACAGTCCAACTACGTCCTAAAAATTAGGAGCTTACCAACTCATCTCAATTATGACATAGTAAAACAACCCCAAATCCAAGCAGACCGAGGAAACAGATACTCAGAAAAACTATTATACCACCGATTCATTACTACAATACAAGCTTTAAACTACAACAAACCTACAACACCACTAAAGATATTACAGCCAGAGCACCCACCATGGGTAACAAACATGCACGTTATAAAAACATTAGCCAAAAAGAAGAAAGAAGACACAGACCCAGCAATATATAAACAAGAACTCCTAGAAATATTAAATAATTATAGGACATACACACAAATATACACAGACGGATCTAAAACAGAAGACAGTACAGGTTTTGCAATAATCATAAACGGCAACACCACTAAAATGAGAATCCCATCCAATAACAGCAGCTTTGATGCCGAACTACACGCCTTACAACATGCCGTAGACATGATACACTGTAAAGATCACATCAGAGATGCAATAGTGATAACAGACTCTTTAAGCTCATTAAATGCAATATGCAACAATTTTAGCACAAACCCAATTGTCTGGAAAATAAACGATAAACTTCACCAAACCCAAGCCCAGGGGAAAAACGTAAAATTCCTCTGGATACCAAGTCATATTGGAATTAAAGGAAATGAAGAAGCAGATGCAGCAGCAAAAGAAGCACTAACCGGTACAATAAATCTTGAATTCGCGCCACTATACTCAACAATTGCCAAGGATATAAAGAAACAAATCACATCACAGTGGAACACTGAATGGTTACAAAACACTACCCAATTGGTTAACATCAAGAAAACAATAGAAAACTGGGAAACAGCGCACCACCAAAACAGGAAATATGAAATCTGCCTAACTAGGCTAAGAACAGGACACACCAACCTCACACATAAGTGGATATTACAAAAAGAACCCCCACCTACCTGTAACATATGCAACACACAATTAACCGTTTCTCATATACTAATCGACTGTCCCAAATACGAAGCCACACGAAGAAAACACAACATAAAACAATACCTTGAAGAAGTCCTTGGAAACTATCCCAGCGAAATAACAAAATTAGGAAAATATCTTGCCGAAACTAATTTAATA
The DNA here is from genome assembly GCA_963855945.1 of Thereva nobilitata. Classification (NCBI taxonomy): domain Eukaryota; kingdom Metazoa; phylum Arthropoda; class Insecta; order Diptera; family Therevidae; genus Thereva; species Thereva nobilitata. The sequence goes on from OY979695.1 coordinate 73,665,847, forward strand.
AATGAATTATAAAAAAAAAAAAAAAAAAAAAAAAAAAAAAAATGTACAATAACACAGAGGGTACATATAATCTAACTCTAGGTTGGTTACTCTCTATAAATAAATATATAAAAAAAAAAAAAAAAAAAAAAAAAAGCAGAAATAAGTTAGCTAAAAAAATTGCTCAGTTAAATTAACTTTGGCCTAAACGCGCCCATTGGGCCTATTCACGCAGTGCGTATTGATGGGCATATTCACACGCTGCCATAATTGTGGTGAGTAAAACCGGTTTTATTCAACTCCTAGCAACTCAGACGGGGCGTAAAATGAGTGTAGTAAATTTGAATGCTATACAGGAACCTTTAAATGTATTGCAGATGAAATTTACTTGTTAGAGAAAAACAGAGCTAAAGAATGCAAGAGATAGAGTAACTTTTTATATGTGTGTCAGTTTTCACGCGTTTGGTTTTGCGTGAAAAATGTTTCGTTAAGTTCTTCCGCTCCCTTCCCTCTCTTATCTATAAAACCGGTTTTTGGCGCCATGAATGTGCACTGTGTGAATATGCCCAATGGCGCCTAAAACCGGTTTTATAGATGAGAGAGGGAAGGGAGCGGAAGAACTTAACGAAACATTTTTCACGCAAAAAAAACGCGTGAAAACTAGCACACATATAAAAAGTTACTTCTATCTCTTGCATTCTTTAGCTCTGTTTTTCTCTAACAAGTAAATTCCATCTGCAATACATTTAAACGTTCGTGTATAGCATTCCAATTTGCTAAACATAATTACCCCTCGTGTGAATTCGGAGGAGTTGAATAAAACCGGTTTTACTCACCACCCTTATGGCGAGCAATAATAATAAGAGTGATGGGCTAGAACAAATTTTTAAAAATGTTTCAGTGACCTTGAGATCAGCTGATAAAAATTGCAAAGGGAGTGAAAAAGTCAAAATATCAAAGAAGTAATATCTATGATAAAAGGAGGCAGAACAAGGCCGTAGCTCCGAATATCTAAGTGCGCTCATCGCACAATTATTGGCGCCCGAAATAATAACAGTTCGGAAAAATAAAAGATGCAAATATATAGTGTTTTTATTACCTTGAGGCTGGTTTTATACTAAACATTTTCTGAAAGTGAGAACGAAAATAATGAGTACAATTCAGGTCAATTTGGAGAATATTTATTAAATCAAATTAATCATTTGAGCAATGAAAACAGCTGCCTTAATGTGATGAGAACATTTCAAAAGACTTCACTCGAGTAAACAATACGCGCGACCACTTGTTTTCATGTACTGTCACGTAATAACGCTCATCTTGCAAATCATACTCTCATGATATTTGAATTTGACAAAATAATGCTAAGCCACAAATAAACTCTTGACGTAGAAGAAATATTTATTTCGGAAGAAAATTTAAATCTAAGTTTAAGGCCCTGTGCGAAACCGGCTAATTGCTTGCTAAACTTCCAGATTTTTTGGAAGCTTGTCAGTCTAATTCCAGTGCTGTGCGAAACCAAAACTGGAATTGCTTGCTAAAATTTTACCGGTTGACATGTACTTGACGTTTAATTGTAAAAGTAGTATTTGAAATATTATTTTTTTAAGATTTTTTAAAAGGGGGGAAAGCGGTGGACAATGAAATAATCATGAAATTATGGCAGTAATATTTTTTGCAAAATTCTTGTTCATGTAGGGCAAAATGTTACATTATTATTAAAACCGTTACCAGTAGCAACTAATGTAAATATTTCAAATATTAAGCAAGAGAAGAAGAAGAATTAGCAAGCTCGAAAATTTACTAAATGAAAAAGTACTAGAATTAGCAAGCAATTAGACGGTTTCGCACACAGCCTAAATCAAATGATGAGAAATTCTTACGGTTTGACAAAATAATTTTTTTCTCATTGCAATTAAAAGTCCTTACCGTAAAGGGCGCTACGCGCCCTTTCGCGCCCCCGTGGCTACGGCCATGAGGCAGAACTACTTCCATACTACAGGCAATAGGTCTGTTCCCGTACCTGCAGAAAGTACAGAATCTGTCAGTTGCTTCGAATTACTTAACAGAATTCTGTTCCCGTACTTTTACTGCAGCCGCCATACTCATTTCCCCACCCTGCAGTAAGAAGCAGAAACCTGCAGTAGCTACGAGCTGCTGTAACCTGCTGCAGCTTAGATATTTAAAATATGGCAATGTCAGAACTGTCATTCCCGTGTTAAACTGCAGAAACCTGCAGAAACATGTTCCTGTACTTTCTGTACTTCATCCCCACCCCTCAATAAGCAACTTGCAGTAAGTGGCAGAATGCAGAAAGTACGGGAACAAACCTAATGTATGTGAAAGAAAGATAAAAAATGAAGGGGAAGTGACTTCCTCGCTTTGCGAGATTCCGGCCATTTTAACGGACAATACAAGTGGAAATCCATTCCTAATATTGTGTACCAACACGAAATTTTACGCATACATACAATCCGTGTAAACCCAATTTACACGTGCTCTGTTCCATTGTTGCTTCCATTCACTGACATATCAGTGCTCATGTTACTGCTTCCATTTGAATGTAAACATTCGAATAAGGGAAACAAGGAACATCTTCTGTTTCTTTCATATTTTTGTGTTTTTTGCATAAAATGTATATTCATCGCGCGTTTGTTAATATTTTTTTTTACTTTTTGCTTAATGTTATTGCTAATCTCTTTTTTCATATCTTTAACTCTTTTACTTGTCCTTGAGCTCTGCCTAATCACTCTTGTTATTATTGCTCGCTGCTTATTATGGAAGTTACATGACAAACCGAAAGTAAACTGAACTCAACTCGATCTGAGTTTGCAGTTTCGGTCGAGTGTTATATGACATACCGAACTTTAGGTTTTAGTTGTAATTTTGGTTTAATTATTGTCAGTTTGTCAGTGAAAATATTCGTGAAAATGGAAAATTTTTTTTATGTATTTAATGAATTTATAATATTCCAACAAAAAAAGTTTTTCACCTTGTTAAAGCAATCTCGGTACATGACATTCCGACCGAAAGGTGTACTCAACCAAGCAAAAACTTGTGAACCCACTCAGAACACGTTCAGCACAATTTTTGCGGTCGGTTGGTAGTTACATGACTCAAACCGAACTGAAAATTTAACTCAGTTCGTGTTGAGTATGTCATGTAACTTCCATATATGGCAACGTGTGAATATGCCCATTGGGCCAATTCACACAGTGCATATTCATGGCGCCTAAAACCGGTTTTGCCGATGAGAGAGGGAAGGGAGCTTAGAATAGAGAAGAGAGATCTTCTCTATTCTAAGGAAGGGAGCGGAAGAACTTAACGAAACTTTTTTCACGCAAAAAAAACCGCGTGAAAGCTGCACACATATAAAAAGTTACTTCTATCTCCTGCTGTCTTTAGCTCTGTTTTTCTCTAACTAGTAAACTTCATCTGCAATACATTTAAACGTTCCTGTATAGCATTCAAATTTGCTAAACATAATTACCCCTCGTGTGAATTCCGAGGAGTTGAATAAAACCGGTTTTACTCTTGTGTGAATATTCCCATTGATAAAATTGACCATGGAGACCTATACTACGTATAAATGAGGAGTTGAATAGTTGAGTTGAGGTTGACTGAATTTTCGACAATCGACAAAATTCGATGAAAATCACAAACAGAACACAGAAATGCTACTGTCAAATAAATTCAACTACTCAACTACTGAAATCGCGTCTATTACTGAGTTTCCATGAGAGTTCAACTAGAGTTGAACCCGAGTTATACGTCATGGAAACAGAATGAGCTAAGAGTTTTCGTTAAAGATTTTCAACTCTGCTCAACTCAACGAAAATAGGTAGGTTGAATTGAGTTCACGCATGCAACTAAAAATGGCACACTAGCAAAGGTACAAAAACTGAAAATGTCGCGCCTCTTTATATTTAATAACTACTTTTAAAGAAAAATCTATAACAAAATTAATTTATGGAAAAAGATATAGGAAGACGGAAGGCAGATATGGAAACGCATATACTGAGTTTCCGTGAGAGTTCAACCAGAGTTGAACCCGAGTTATACGTCATGGAAACAGAATGAGTTATGAGTTTTCGTTAAAAAATTTCAACTCTGCTCAACTCAACGCAAATTGGTAGGTTGAATTGAGTTCACGCATGCAACTAAAAATGGCACTCTAGCAAAGGTACAAAAACTGAAAATGTCGCGCCTCTTTATATTTATTAAATACTTTTAAAGAAAAATCTATAACAAAATTAATTTATGGAAAAATATAGAGGAAGACGGAAGGCAGATATGGAAACGCATAGAGTTAATCGTTGAATTGAAGTGTCATTTCAACTCAACCACAACTCAACTCGACTCCCATGGAAACTCAGTAATAGAGTAAATCGTTGAGTTGAATCGACTCTTGTCTACATGCATTTGAGCTCGGGTTCAACCTGTACTATGTTTCCATGAGCCAGGGTCGAGTTTTCGTTAAGTAAACAGAAAGCTTTTTCTCTCAAGATCACTCGATGCTGTTTCCATGGCAGTTCTGGGTTGAACTGACAGATAAATAATTTCACATAATATCGTTGAGTTGAATCGACTCTTGTCTATATGCATTTGAGCTCGGGTTCAACCTGTACTGTGTTTCCATGAGCCAGGGTCGAGTTTTCGTTAAGTAAACAGAAAGCTTTTTCTCTCAAGATCACTCGATGCTGTTTCCATGGCAGTTCTGGGTTGAACTGACAGATAAATAATATCACATAATATCGCCCTTAGTATGTGTGCAGTAAAGGATACTGAAACACACACATATGCAAAACGCGGCTTAATCGGACTGGCTTCGTTGAGTTTACTTGGATTTAACGAAATTTTACTCAACCCCCGTTTCCATGGGCGCTAATACGGGATAATTCGAATTATGGCTTAAACCGAAATTTTTCGGCTTAAGCCAAAGTTATAAGAATGAAAGTTGAACCGTTTATACGTTAATTCGAAATTTTGGCGTAACTTTAAGATAAATCGATTTAATTTTGCTTCTATAAACTTGGTATGAGTAAACTCAGGAAAAACTCTGCATGGAATCAGAGTACTGGATTCAACTCATCATGTATACGTAGTACTAGATTACAGAAGGTGGAGACCGGGAATAAATTTGACAGTCCCAGAAGAATTTGAGGTTATTGCAGCTGGTTATGTTTACTTTTAATAAAGACTTGATAATGGCGCGTTCCGCCCTGAACAGTGCCTTTTTCTTTAAAAGGCATCAAAAAATTAACTCAGTGAGGCATTTTTTTACATCGACTTTCAATTCATTAAGCAAGAAAAGTGAGAATAAGTTGCCACTGTTTAAGTCTATTACCATTCCTCGCAACACAGACGACATTAATATTGGAGCAGAATTGACTGGGAAACTTGACAAAGCAGAATTATTAAGGGTTCTTAACAAATTTACACGAAAAAAGGAGGTCAAAGCGCTTTGCGTTCAAAACGGATTAGATGGTTGCTTGACTTTAAATATATAATATTTAATATTTGTTGTAGATCATTTGCAGCAGCAAGCCTTTGCGAGTTTTAGACGCTACTGCATAGACGCTGAAAATCTTCCAGCAGATCTGCACATTACTATTAGTGATATACTTCAAGGTGCAGGACATATCGACAATGTTTTTCCATATTTTATGCGGCATTCGCGTGCAATTTTTCCACATCTAGAATGTATGGATGATTTAAAAAAAATATCGGATCTCAGAACGCCTGCGAATTGGTACCCAAATGCTAGAGCGATATCAAGAAAAATTGTTTTTCATGCAGGGCCGACTAATTCAGGAAAAACTTACCATGCAATGCAGAGATTTTTATCTGCGAAGACGGGTGTTTACTGTGGTCCTTTAAAATTGCTTGCGACCGAGGTTTACAATAAGAGCAACGAAATGGTAAATCTTTTTGTAATAAGACGGTCGTTCTTTTATTGTGTCGTTATTTAGGGTACCCCATGTGATCTAATCACTGGGGAGGAAAGAAAGTTTGCGCTCGGCGAAGGTAGCCAAGCTTCTCATGTTTCATGTACGGTGGAAATGGTGTCAGTCAATAACCTCTGTAAGTATAAGGCTATCATAAATTTACGCGAGGCCCACTATGTTATTTATTAGACAAAGCATATATTTTAGAGTTATCGCGTAATTGTAGGAATTGTTTCTTACTTTCAAACATACATAACATGTTAACTTCGGGTCAATTCGAGGACAAAAGGTGCGGACCCTTTGCAACCTATAGCTACAAAGCTTACTGTGCTCTTGAGAGATCAAATAAACTTGATGACGGAAGGAATACAGGGTGTATTGCATAAAGTTACAAAACGGGCGGCTGTGCATAGGTTTTGAATAGGCACACAAAAAATCGTATTTGCCAGTGAGGGGGGGGGGGGGTGGGGGGTGGGGTGAAATCGTAACGGTTTAGCCGATAGGGCGTTTCGAAGTTTTTTTTAGTTTTACATATCACCCTGTATTTTTGTAACCCTGTGATCTATTTTCATGAATAAAGGCCCAACTATGCATGGCATAAGCGCATATGTCAAAACGTCAAAAAATATCGAAAGTCAGCATTATGTCAATCAAAACATATTACCGCCTATGTATAACATAAGCGACATAAAGTTTATGTAAAATCTGCGCTGTGAAAGTGAAAATTAATTTTGATTTATATATGTATATATGTAGATATTTTTATTTCTCCATACTTGCACAAAAATCACTTGCTCTAATAAACAGCAATAAACATAACCTTGCTTTTCCTAATGTTGTCATGTCAAGTTCGACCCAAGTCGCATTCATTATGTTTAACTAATGTTTAACGAAAGATTTTATGCCGTGTTATGTCAACCGTAGCCACTTTCATAACAAGTTCTGGTTCCGAACTTGACATATGCACTTGGCATATGCGCTTATGCCATGCATAGTAGGGCCTTAAGCTATCAGAATTCCCCCACCTATCTAAAACTGTAAAAATCAAGGTGCTACCCTATCAACTTCCAGAGTAATGAGTCAGCAAATTCAAAATTTCGGTTTATTTAACTAAAATTTCAACTAAAACCACCTTTTTCTCCATAAAATACCTAGTTAACTAATATTTTTTTGCATAATTGGAATGCTTGGACAATTTCCAATCAATAATGTCAATTTTATGCTACGACTTTTACTTTTGAAGTAATTAGCAAGTTTGATATTAAAATTGGCAAAGCTTAGGTGAAAAAGTACTAAAAAAGTGCGAAATAGAGCCAATTTTAGCATTAAAATTGCTTATAACTCCAAAAATAAAAGCCGTAGGATAAAAATCGTCCAGACATTATTGATAGGAAATTGTCCAAGCTTTCCAACTTTGCAAAAACAAATATTAGTTAACTAGGTATTTTATTTGAGAAAAATATAGTTTAAAAAAACTAAAAAATACGCTTTTATTTTAAAATGAACTAAAAAGTAAAAAATAATTTTGAATGTAAAGTTTTTATTGCTCCAGCCAGTATAAGAAAACAACTTACCTTTCGAAATGTAAAAAAGCGTGGGGCTCTCTATATTCTTATTTTATTAACACCGGAACTTTTAGCTAGCGCCCCACGCTTTTTTAGAATTCGAAAGGTAGGTTGTTTTCTTATACTGGCTGGAGCAATAAAAACTTTACGTTCGAAATTATTTTTTACTTTTTAGTTCATTTTAAAATAAAAGCGTATTTTTTAGTTTTTTTAAACTATATTTTTTATTTTCTATTTTTTAGTCTATTATATGTATGTGTTCGGCCATTTGTAGTGACCGCCATATTAGATTTAAAACGACATCACAAAGCTTACTATACTATACTCGTCATACACTTTCATTTGATACCCATACCGAGTGGGTTGAAAAGAAAAAGGTAAACCGCCATTTTGTGGTGGCCGCCATTTTGAATTTGGAAAGACGCCCCACAGCGAAAAATATTCTATTATCACATCCTTTTATTTGATACTCATACCGAGTGGGTTGTAAAGAAAAAGATAATCCGCCATTTTGTGTTGGCCGCCATTTTGAATTTGGAATGACGCCACACAGATAATAGTATTCTAATTGTCACACCCTTTCATTTGATACCCATATCGAGTGGGTTGTAAAGAAAAAGGTAGTCCGCCATTTTGTTTGCCGCCATTTTGAATATGGAATGACGCCATACAGCTAATTGTATTCTACCTGTCATGCCGTTTCATTTGATACCCATGTTGGGGGGTCGGGGAACATAATAGCAAAAATCGACCGCTATCTTGGAACCGCCATCTTGATTTTCTTACAAAATGGTCAGATTGCATTGTCACGCGAACTATGCATATGTGCAAATTTTGAAGTTGATCGGTTATATAGAAGTGGGTCAAAATCAAGTTGCAAGATTTGTTTACATAGAACATGCATACATAGAACATGCATACATACATACATACACACATACATACAGGTGAAGCTAATATAAAGCGTATAAAAAGGTGGTTGACTTTGATGACTCATTACTCTGGAAGTTGATAGGGTAGCACCTTGATTTTTACAGTTTTAGATAGGTGGGAGTATTCTGCGTACACTGATATTCATGAAAATAGGTCACAGGGTTACAAAAATACAGCAATACAGGGTGATATTTAAAACTCTAAAAAAACTAGCGGCTAAACCGTTACGATTTCACCCCCCCCCCGTCTATTAAAAACCTATCCACAGCCGGTCGTTTTATAACTTTTTGCAATACACCCTGTATATTCAATTCAAATTTGTTTTTCAGTTCTGTTAAAGATTTCATTGGTTTTTGGATTGTTATGTTCGCACGTCCAAACTGTCAGTTGATGATACGCGAATCAATTCGTTTCACTCAATTTTTTTTGTAAAACAACACATAGTCTAAGCACTCATGACAAAAAAGGTGCCCCATCGAACACCTCAAAATTATAAAGTCAGAATGTAAAACATGTAAAAAACAGACTAGTAAAAATTTGTCAATTGTTATTTTTTATGAATTTTTGAATTTAGCTACAATGACTTTTTTCCAAAAACACCTGCTTGTAATTTATACAATTTGTAGGAAATAATGAACCATTTTTGAAAATATTTGTGTGGTTGACAATTTTTGTTAATTAACTTCTGACAGACCTTTTGTTATAAATTTTTTTTTATAAAAATGCACTTCATAACACCTTGATTTTTTTTAAAATAAAGTTTACGATCTCTTCTATCTATTACAACTTGTCTGGCTGGATAATTTTTGTTAATAAATTTGTCAGACTGAATTTTGAATTAGTTGTTTAATTTTTCTCCGTGTGACGTCCAACACACGGACGTCATGCGGTGCAAATGCGATGCGGATATGTGTGTCCCGGGCTTAAAGTTTACGTCACTCACTGATTATGTCCTTTTTCAAATCGCTATAACTCGGATTCTATCCATCGTATTAGCATTTGTTATTAACAATTAAATATTTAAAACGTTCGCGTTTTTTTAAAAAATTTAAAAAAATACTATTAGACCGGGAGCTCGCTACAAAAATTTGTGTCAAATTTTATTCACCTTGTATATTCGGTAGAGTACGTTCTTACGATATTAAAAATTCATTTCTTACACCTGGATAGTGGGACAAAGTAAATCAGAGATTTTGTCAAATTTTATTCACTTTGAATAATATTTGACAATACCCTTGTGAATTATTGCATTATTTAGAGGCTGTAGGAACTATTTTGTCCCGCTTGCCTGGTGGGGGCTCGGTAGTCTAGGGATTAAGGCGCCTGGCTACTATCCCAGAGGTCCCGGGTTCGAATCCCGGCAGAGCCCCACGGTCCTTCGCCTTTCCCACCGTCTTCCTTCTTCTCTCCTTACATTCCTCATTCCCCCTGTCATAGCCTTCCGCTAGCACTGCCCCCTCCACCAAGCGCATGTCATCGGTTGGTTGATGGGATTCAACTCGTTTCAGGAGGCATAACACTCCAGCGAGTTGTTTCTCATTGCCCCGATGCCAGAGTCGCGATAGAAATGGTTGGGGTTAGGTGGTTGTGGCAGTTCCTTCCTACTTCTCTCTTCCCCTTCACTATCTATCGACTAGAGGTTGTTGTTTGACATTGCACTCTATACGAAGAAAATAGATTGTCGACAGTATAAAGGCCTTTCCCTGAGCTCTAGTCTTCCACATAAAAAAAAGGTGTAAGAAACGTTTATCTATACATTATTTGTTAAAAACTAATTAACATATTAATTTTAAGGTGAATAAGATGTAACAATGACCCTTTTGAAAGTTACATATTCGTAATCGTTTACTGTCCGACTGTTCCGCTGACCGACTTCGGCATTATTATACACCTTTCTTACTCGATTGGAATAACTAATTATATTAATATGGCGGTGAATAAAATCATACAATGATTTTGTCGCGAACTCCCGGTCTATATCGTATTCCTATAAAAAACATATTATTCCAGATTGGTAACTACATATCGATACCCTCATTCTAATACCGCGTACGAGAAAAATTCAAAATTTTCAGGAGAAGCAAAAAACTGCTGTTTATGTCTTCTGAAGTACGTTATTATATTTTATAGTATAGAATTTTGTTTTGTTGTGACTTTCTCTTTCATGGTGTTGCAACTGCTGTGCAGAGAATTGCAAGATACATAATAATCATTCAAAATCAAAATTTCCCTAAAAATGCTCATACATGGTATTATAATGTGGGTATCGATATGGTCTATATGAAATACATTAGTTACGACGGAAGAATGCACTCTGCGACAATAAATATGCAATATTACGCTGCAGTAAATATGCTATATTACAAAACGTAATTTGAAACACTTTTTACAACTATTAATATATAAATAAAGATCTCTTCATTACCTTTAAAATGATACCTCATTTAACTCGATGCGATGAATAGTAGCGGAGTTATAGCGATTTGGAAAAGGGCATAATCGGCGACTTTACCTCCCCAATTTTTGAATATATTGGCCGAAAAAAGAGGAAAACTACGTGTCCGCTTATTTCGTATAGGTTAGGTTAGGTTGGATATGGCTGAGCTGTTGGTTCAAGCTCATACACTTAGGCCAAAAAGATAGGCCTATTGTGATACCATAGTGATCCCACTTTAAACCGGATGTTAAAGTGTTGTTTGTTCGCTAAACCATTTCGAGGAAGTAATGAATCTTCTGAGTTGTGGATCCCAATCTTCGAGATTTTCGCAAGCGTCTTTAGAAAGTGTTCACCAAATGTGGTTAATCTCTTTCTGCTTAGGGCTGGGCAATGACAGAGGAGATGTGGTACACTCTCCTCGTCGTCCGGATTTTTACAGCTTCTGCAAAAATCATAGGTCTCAAGACCTAAGCGGGTCGCATGCGTCCCTATCAGACAGTGTCCGGTCAGCACTCCCACTATAACTGAGAGGTCTTGTCTCCCGAGGCTCAAAGTGAAGTGGTCCGCCTGAGATCATAAGAGGGCCAGGTTGTTTTGGCCAAGGTGTATTTATTAAGATCCCTCCAATGCTTTTTTGATTGTTGCATTGTGTTCTGTTTGCATCGGAGTTTAAAAGTGGCCCAAGGCATACCAACCCTTTCCTTTCCTGGAAAGATAGTGGGTGGCGGTCGTGCCTTTCCCAGCCAGTTCGTCAGCTTTACAATTTCCCTCTATGTTTCGGTGACCGGGCACCCATACGAGAAGGGTCCTGAACTGCTGAGCCATCTCGTCAAGAGATCTGCGACATTCAGAGAGAGATCTAGAGCTGTTGGTGCAAAAGCGCAGGGCTTTCAGAGCCGCCTGACTATCTGAGAAGATGTAGACAGTCCGATTCCTGTCGCCTCGATGGTTGATTAGTAAATCAGCTTCATGTATGGCTAGAACGCCCGCTTGGTATATACTGCAGTGATCGGGTAGTCGGAAGGAGACTTCAATCCCACCTTCTGGGGAAAAGATTCCTCCACCTACTCGACCCTCGAGCTTAGAGCCATCAGTAAAGAAGTTTATGGCATCTTGAAAACTGTGTGGTCTATTTCTCCATTCACGACGTGAATGGATGTGGACTCCGTAGTTCCTCGTATACCTCGTATACCTTCGTGTGCTCTCCCTTGATTGCGGTCCAAAATCCAAATTCTCTTATTCTAAGGGCTGCGATGGTTGCGCTTTCCATTGCCAGAAGATTCAATGGAGGGAGGTATAACATAACATTTAGGGCATCTGCAGGTGTGGAGCGAAGTCCTCCTGTTACCCATAACTCTGCACATCTTTGTACTTTCTGTAGTTTGTTTTGCACGGTGGACTTACTCAAGGTTGACCACCATACTAAGACTCCGTATAGGAGTATTGGGCGGACGATCGCTGTGTAGGAACTGCGTAAAAAAATTTGAAGCAAATCAAAAATGTTGATCAATAAAAGTGTTCGATTTGTAAAAGTGCTTTATTTATTCTGGAACTGACGTCTTCTTCTGCCTCGCCATTTTCGGTAATCATGCTACCGAGCTAACATAATTTATCTACCAATTTCACTTCACGGCAATTCAGCGCTGTCCGTACAAGGGTGTTTGCATTTATCCGCATTTCTTTAGCTTTAGTCGGATTTGACCTTAAGCCTGCCGAACTACTTTCTGTTGCCAAATTGTTTATCATGTGGGTGTGACTAAGGTGACCATTTTTTTTCGTCTGAGGAGTATATACGTGAGGGGGGTATATTAAAAATGTAAAATAAAAAAAAGTAAAAAAATTAAAATAAAAAATATGTTAAAAATTAATACAAAGCAATGACTCTCTCTCTCGACTCGGAGCAGAACAGACGCAACCGGTCGATATAGGTCTAATCAGTGCTAAGTTGTAATTTTTTGTTTTTTACAGTTAGTTCAGTGAATATTGTTATTTCTAATTTGTGTTAAATTAAGTTTTTGGGTTTGATATTAAAGTGTTTTTTTTATTTTATTTCGATTTAACAGAAAGTTTTTTGCTTTTTTATTTTATCTCATTTATTTTAATTCATTTCATGTCTAGTGAAACAATGTACTTTTGTTTTTTTTTCTTTGTTAAAATGTTGATACAACTATTCCAGCACGTGTTTCAGCTTTCATAATTTTGTTTTGCTTTTAAATTTTCATTTACTTGTAATTATTTAAACGAAACCAATTAATTAGCCTGAAATTTAAACAATTTAAATCTTTTTGTCACCGCTTACTGCCCCTTAAAATAAAAAATAAGTAAAAAAGGTCACCTTCCATGATTAGTGGGCATCTCGTATCTTTTTTGAAAATTGTGAGAACTTTCAGGATTAATTGACGATACTCGGCCAATTTTATTGCAGTTGCAATGAAACGGTAATATCATAATCCCGTTTTACTTTTCTTGTGCACGTTTAAATCTTTCAGTTGACTTCTGGATACATGTGGTTCTTTTACTGTTCACCTTTGTAAGACACGTTTTTGTTCAAACCCCATTTATACGATTTTCTTCCCCAATCGTTTTTATTACATTGTTTTAATTAAAAGTGTCTTTCCTACCAATCTGTTTTTGCTACATATTCTCCAAGGAAGAAAGCTAGATCCGTTACCTTTGTCAAATGGGTAAAAAAAGTTCCCCTCCTGGCCAGGGGCGTTTCCAGCCAACTGGCTTAGGGGGGGTAATTTAAAAAAAGGAAAAACTTGGATATTGTTTTTATTCCATAAATACCATTTGCACCCTCCCCAAGCCACCCCTAGCTGAAGTTGCAATTAAACACCCCCCCCCCCCCCTTTAGCAAATGGTCAAAAATGTCTGCCAATAGTATTTAACGGTTATTCAGCCCTAATAGAACCTACCCACGCAGCGGCAGATTTTTTTTTTCAATTTTAGCCCCTTTTTCACCACACCAACGCCCTAACTCGAGGTTACCAAACGACTGAAGGTTGGGACGAAACGATATTGCCAGGAAGGAAGAAAGTCATCACTTCTCTTACGGCGCTTGAGCATTTTGTTTACATAGGCTGTTTCCACACGAGTGTACACACGACAGACAGAAGTCGTCTGCATTCCCAGCAATTCCCTTTTGGTGTTCGGTGAAAAATCGTATGAGCTTCTACACGAGGGGACAACTTGCAGGTCACAAATCATACTGGCTCTGCTGTTGTTTGAGACATTCTCTTTGCGAGCAAAAGGGAATTTCAGAAAAAAACAACAACAATGCATGAGCTGTCCAAGTGTACGATCAAAAATCGGCTGAAAATATCATTCAAATTTGTGTGCCGTCCCCATCGTCCTCTCTCACCCTCTTCTTCATAAACCACTTTGCAGCCCACTCCCCTGCAAACAATTTCTCGGAGGCTCGCTTTCTCGGACCATTCTCGATTCGAAAAATGCTTGCGAAGGGTACGAGAAAAAGATTCAAAACGCAAAATTAAAGCTTTCCTGTTGGATTTGTTTCTCCCAAAGCCTTTATGCTGTAGAAAAATATCGAGAGCCGATTTCGCCTGAATGGGACTTCAAATCTCCAAATTACACTAACAACATAACGTCATTTCACCGATTTGAAATCCTATTGGGAGGAAATTTTGAGAGCCTTTGGTTTCCTTTCAACGATTTGTTTGGAAAGTTTGAGCTTTTGACTTGTTTTGCTCGGCGGAGTGATTTTCGGCGCAGAAGCGATTTGCTATGGATACGAGCATGCGATTCGTTATCAGCACGAGAAAGCGATTCGATCTCTTGCTCCGCTTTTATTGCCTTCGAACTCGTTTACAAGTCGTTAACGAGTCCGAGATCGAAGCAAGCTTTCGCTTTTGGCAAATCGTTCTCGAATCGTTTCCGAATCGAAATGTTTGCAGGGTCTTGTCATGTCGTGTGTACGCTCGTGTAGAATCAGTCATAGCGTGCCCTATTAGCGGTAGTCTCATGTATCGGTCCCTTCCACGACTCTCCAACAGTCTTGGAAAAATTCACCGTCATAGATCGCCGACTAGATTCGCCATAACTTTACTTGTTTGTTTGAAATATTGGTAATTTTCAAGAATAAACATAAATAACGAAGGAAAATTCTTAGGGGGGGTAATTACCCAATTACCCCCTCTGAAACCGCCCCTGCTCCTGGCTCTGGGAGCAAACCCAAAGAAAAAACAAATATCTTGGTAAGAACATCTTCGAGACTCATTAACAAAAAGCGCACGCAGCCCACTGGGATCAAAGAGGTCCATAAAGGTAAAATTAAAGTGCGCACAAAAGCGAAGATTCCCGCAAAAGTAAGCCTGAATAGAACAGGAAAGACTGAGGCAGCGTCGACGAGTAAAAATAACATCTCCAATTACTCCTCAATCTCGCCCTCAAATAAATTCACTGTCGACTGTTTCCACTGAACACGAAGCAGTTAAAACTCTTGTACCTATGTCAAGCAAAAATGACATGACTGAATATAACGATGGTGATGTAGGACCCTTCTGCGTTCTTGTGCGGAAAACTAATCTGTGCACTTTGGATCACAATAATCTAAATCCACTCTCCCTGGGGAAAATCTTGATAGCAACTGCTAAAGGAGTTGAATCAATTATTAGAGTATCCAACGATAAATGCAAAGTTACCGAACAGTTACTCAGCAGAAAATGCTAACAATTTTATCAAGAACTGCCCCTTAAGCCCAACTTTTAGAGTCTACATTCCTTTGGCACTAGTGGCAACACCTATTATAGTTCATGATGTTGATGTAGGTCTATGTGAGAAAGAGAGCTCCTGGAGGCCTTAAGAGTTTGCAACCCTTCGGTTACCGTCAAAAGGGGTTTTAGATTAAAATGGAAAAGTTTTTCTGAAGGAAAGGTGGTCTTTAGGGAAATAAACAAAATTAAGGTCTATATAAGTGGTAACAAAATCCCTGAAAAATTAAATCTGTACTACTCAAACCTCAAATTCAATAAATTCGTCCCCTCCCTTAAGATGCTTTAAGTGTCA
The DNA here is from genome assembly GCA_963855945.1 of Thereva nobilitata. Lineage (NCBI taxonomy): Eukaryota > Metazoa > Arthropoda > Insecta > Diptera > Therevidae > Thereva > Thereva nobilitata. Next base: position 73,681,734 of record OY979695.1, read on the forward strand.
GAGGTTCGGGCACATCAGCAAAGCGTGCAGATCCAAGTGGACGATCTGTGGTAATTGTGGAACCCAAGACTGTGAAGAGGGAAAACAGTGTGCCAAAGCCTCCAAGTGTGCAAACTGCCATGGCAACCATGGAGCATTTGAAAAGGTTTGCCCTCTATGGCTAAGGGAAAGAGAAATAATAACAGACATGCGTCGAGGAAATTTTTCAAGAACCGATGCCCTTAGAATCTACAAAGCAAGGAACAGACTTCTCAAAACACAAGGTACAAAGAAAAATGAGGATAAAGAAAAATCCCCAATGGGGAAAAATAAATCGCATCCACCAACAAAGGGTTTGAACAAACGCGACCCCTGGTCCAAGATATAAACAATTCAAGTGAAATTGCTTCTATTTCACTGTCTAAAAGCAGGCCTAGAGAAATTTCGAAAAAAGTTGAAGAAAATTCTACGTCGTTAGAATTCCCTCAAAAAAGAATTGTAAAGAGAGATCCTCCCACTGGTGGTTTGGACTTTTTTTCAAATAGGTCTAAGGACTTATCTCTTACTCCCCTGGACGACTCAGGTTTCGCTAAGTATAAATCCTTACAACCTCGGAGAATTTCAGAAGATAACCTAAATTTCACAGTTCCTTATCTCACGAAACTGGTCCTTATCTCACGAAAACCTAATAGAGAAGGAAAAAGAAAATTAGTAGTATAGATCTATCTCGGTAAATAGACTAAATCAGTTTCTCTATGTTCATCCTTCAGGGCCCTCTAAGCCCGAATAGTACGAAAGCGGAGTTTTTTCCGCTGGAACTTCACATCTCTAAACATTGGCTAATCAAGATATAAATCTTACATTCTGGATCAGGTTTTGAGTTATATGAGAGTAAACTGTCTCAACAGTCTAGAGCAGTGAAGGGCAAACCTACACAGCTAAAGAAATGCATTTGTGTAAAAACTATCAAAAGTTTTCTAAAGCTTTACACTGACTAGACAGTGTATTCTTTCATATGAGTACAAAATCTGATACGTTCCCACTCGCATGAAGTCTTAATAAGACTGATAAGCTTTTTCTTGGATATTCGGGTCATCTGACTTTGTATACATATTCAAAGCTCATTCAAAGCTCTAAAGCTCATTTGCTCGCGAGCATAGGAATGCCCATCACTGGTCTAGAGTCATGAGAACAAATCAATCATATCACTGTTTCTTGCACATCCTTATATGCTCTTGAATTGTTTTTTTTTAGTTTATAAGGGCTCACTAATCATTGTTTGTTTTTATAGTATCCTTGATTAAATCACAATACATTGACGATGAGAAGTCATTAAAGGGCAGTAGGGGTTTGGTTTTCAATACATAATTAAGGTTAGAGTACAGAGGGTTATTATTAATTAAACCTTTATAAAGCCTGGTTAGACCTCAAAGAACTTGACGACTTTGAATATCAACTGATTTTAAGACGATTTCTCATCTGCGTAGTGGCTACGTTGCATAGAGAGAGAGTTGAGAGGCCAAAAACTTTTCAACACAAATTTTGAGCAATTGACTGCATCACATATAAACGAAGTTTTTTGACGAAATCCCCTCTGCTTTGGCCTTATGCATGGGACTATTGAACACTGAGAACGAGTTAATTTTAAGGCCAAAAAGTTGTTCCATCAAAGAATTATGGTCATATGGCTGCAAAGGCCGAGATCATAAGGGACCCACTGAGGGTACACTGGCTCCTAGCAGCCAGTAAAATTAAAACAACAACAACAACAAAACAAAACAATCCATTTGGCCTTTATTATATAACATAAACAAAACAATTCATTTGACCTTTATTAAGTAACATAAAATGTCTAAAATAACAAAAAATAAATAAATAAAAATAATATCAAAATTAAAAAATATTTCAAATTATTATTGAAGATCTATATTGTATTTGCGGGTGGATCCAATTTCTTTTTGTAAGTCTTCATTTTCTATTAATACGTTTATAAAGTCTTCGCATTTATATTGTAAATTTACTTTGCATACAATTCTAACAGTGGCGGCTCCTGCCTCTGAAATTTGGTGGGGCTTGAAAAAAATATTAATTATCAATTCAAAACAATGAGTGAGATTTTCTTTATTTTCGAGTATAGATCGCAGTGCTCGGAAATTGAAGTTCCACCGAATTTCAACAGTTCGCGGGAGACCACGTTTGTTGCAAACTTCTATTAATAAATCTTTTCGTTTGGGAGAGCATGAAAAAATGACGTAAAAGCAAATACATATATTAAGGAAAAATATTGGTGTTTCTTTAATAACTGAGCATGCCTGCTTTAAGACTCAATTTAGTTGATGGGCATAACAATGCACAAAGTGTGCAACTGGATACAATTTTTTTACTAAGGATTGACCCCGGCTGTACTCCCACTTATTACAGCGCCACCATCATATGTTTGAGCAATCAAGTTTTTTCTAAATTGTAGCATTTCAGCGCATTCTAAATCACATAAACTATACCTTTTGCGGACAAAGGTCAAAATGTGATAAAAACCGTTCAACAGGCTTATTATTATCTTAACGAAACATAAAATCAAGACCATTTGCGATTTACACGAAATATCCGTAGTTTCATCAGCTTGAGCAGATACAAAATTTGTTGCTTGAAGTTCATATTTCACTTCATGAAGATAAACCTGTAAACAGTATTCAAGTAACTCATTTTGTATGGTTTTCGAAGTGTTTTTTTTTGCGATTTGATTATTCTTCAAGTAGTCGTCGAATGCGATATCTATTGATCTGGTATATGAACCGTATCAAGAAATATCTCCATTACTACTTGATTCACATTCGTTGTGTCCACGAAGAGCTAAATTGTAACCACCGCAAAACTTTAAGATATCTAAAATTCGACTTAATACTTGACGATTCTTTTTAACATTTTCATTATATTTTGCTATGGAACTCGCGTATCCTGAATGAATTTAAACTATTTATTAAATGCGTAGCGCTCGTTTCAAGTTTTTAATTCGTTCCGATAAATGTTTTAAACCCGGATACCGATTTCTGTCCAAGCCGATTTTCATCTAAACCAAGCGCAAAAAAGCAAAACAATGCATTTTTTCCTATACTAACCGTAAGCGATTTCTTTTTAGGAACCAATCCAATGAAAATTTTCTACTTTGAGATTTTTCAGTACAAATTAATTTAAAATCAAATGGTTAATGGGGCACTAAACGTTTAATTTCTAATTTTTCTTCTAATGACAACAAAGAAAATTTTTTCTTCAATAAATTATCTACGTGATTCATTTTAACCAAAAACAAAAATTAAATTAAATATAATTTAAGAAAATTATATATTACAAAATGGAATATTAATATTTATTGCAAATAATTTAATAATATTTATTGGCGAATAATTCAATATATATCTACCGCTATTCTGCAAACACACACTTTTCATTTAAAAATCAACTTGTAACTGTCAGTTAAAATTCAATCTCCAATTAGCTCTGTTTCCAATAAGAATTTATCTTTTTACTACTTTTTACTACATTTGTATCAAAATGTTTGCTACGGGCTGAATAAAATCAGCCCCTCAGGTATATAAAATCCATAAGGGTAAAAAAAGTATCAAAATGTTCGGCCAATTAGTAGCATATGCAGGCAAAATTACTTTAGAAATATAATAAACAAAACTAAATGAACGAACCGACAACACTGTCATTATATGTTCGTGAGTAAACCCAAGAGAGCAAGAGAATCCACTGGCATGTGTATTACATGTCATTGAAGAGAATTCCAATGAATCCTAGGGCTAATAAATTTTAGCCCCGCTTGGTAGAACAAAAATTCATGAATCAATCGCCTTAGTCAAGAAATTTTGCATACAAAATGGTTCATCGTCGGGGCTGACTAAATGATAGCCCCTGAGGAGAGAATTCCATATAAATGGATATGGAATTATTATGATTCGGCCAGATAATTTTGATGAGAGAGTTGAGAGTTTTTCTTATTTTTTTTATTTGCTCTTTTTTTATACTTTTCGTATAAAGTTCTATTTCGAATATTTTTGTGCGGTATTATTTTGAATTTTTTTTTAGAAATTGTAATAAATTGCAAAGAAAATTTGCGTTGCTTTTTTGTAACAATGAAATTAATTAAAAAATGTTTGAATATGATTTGCTCGATAATTTCTGGTGGAGCTAAGCCCCACTAGCCCCTAAAGACGAGCCGCCACTGAATTCTAGCTTTGAGTCCTTCAATGCCTAGCCTTGCCTTTTCTGGTGACCACAAATCGGTGATAATGGAAAATATCCGTTCAACATTTGCATTGGTACCAGGAAGGCACAATGCAAATCCCACCACTATTTTTAAATTTTCGCAATAAATTGCCAAACTTTTGAAAAACTTAAATATCTCAACCCACCTTTCTGATGCATTGGTGTTGGAATCATTCCACTGTTTTATTTTATATTCCGTGCAAAAATTATTTACATGACAAATATCATTAAATAATTTGTTGTCATCAATTTTAAAAGTTACAATCATTTAAAAATATAATTGATTCGATTACCAGTCCCAATTTATATGTTTTTTCAGCAAAACCCACTCAAAATTATTTATTTCAAATTTCGTCCATTCCTGTAGATAATCCAAACAATTTTTATAAAATTGTTTTGTTTCATGTAGAAACCGTCTACTTAACCCAGGATTACACGATTCTAATTTTTTCAATTCGTTTCTACAAAACAACGGGATGAGATCTGAATCAAATCGTTCTTGTATTGTATCTTCTAGATCCTTCATAATAGCTGTTACTTGTGCAACACATATATCCGATTTTTCAATTTGTTTTGAGTGTTCGTCCACAAGTCGAAGCGCGTCGAGACTTATATCGCAAAAATTTAAATAAATAAGGATATTTATAAATAAATCCTGACCAAAATTAAAAAAAAATCTTATTTTTTTCTCGTAAAAACTCTAAGACTAAACAAAGTGCAGTGTGCTTAATCGTAGTAACGCTCATTTAGTGAAGGGACTTAGAAAACGCGGAAGAGAAGCGCGTCCGAAAAAATGCAGGATGGCGGGGAAGCCCTACCAGGCCCCCCGCCAAACAAAACAACTAACTTGGAAGGCAAAAGCCAGAATAAGGAATCAAAACTCAATAGTGTAGCAGCGTACGAGGGCTTCACCCAGAACGCGTATAAAAATTTAAAAGACTGGAGCAACGGAGAAATCCAAATCAATAACGGCTCTGAGGAATCAATAACGCATACAAAATCGAACAAGACCCAAACACCAACAAGCCGAGAGGAAGATACATGCAGCCACTCATCTCATGCCAGCACCAGTAACATGTAGACGGACTCGGGGAATTCTACAGTGGTGGACAAAAATAAAGCTAAGCTTAGTAATAAGATTTCCTCAAATAATTCAGTGTTGGCAGATATTAATAATCCTAAATATAATGATAATTTTAATAATGATCTCGAGGGATTTACCCTGGTAAGTAAAGGCGCGAAAATACGTAATGTTGCGGAAAGTAGGCCGTTATACAAGGATGGTAATAGATTCAGACCCCTGGCCGAGGCCTCAGACAAGAGTGGCGTAGACTTGCCACAACCTCCGCAAAAACAACTGCCTCCCGGTGAACCTGGGAAAATAAAATGGTGCCCTCCAATATTCATGTCGGGGGTAAGACCAATTAGCGTTTACAATCTGTGCAAAGCACACAAGGAGGAATTTAATTTCAAAGTGCTAAAGCTAAGTGCTTTTAAATCTAAAATATTTGTAGACGACCCGCGCCTGCACAGTCTGATCATGCTTAGGGCGAGACAATCGAAAGTGGGGGCCTTCTCATTCACCCCCAAAGGGACAAAGGGAGAAACATACATTTTGAAAGGCCTCTCCAGCGGCTACTCAGCTGAGGAAATCAAATCCGAACTACAGGAGAGGAATAGTGACCTAAAAATCTCTTGGATAAAACCCCTCGCATCTAGAAGACCTCACCTTAAAGAGGTGAACTTGGGTATCTTTATAGTACAACTAGAACCCGGAATAAATGGCAAAGAACTAACGAAGATAAAGACGGTGGCGCACCATATAATCCACTTCGAAAGGCCAAATAAGAAGGAACATGTACAGTGCTACAGGTGTCAGGCGTTCGGACACATAAGCGTCAACTGTGCGAATAACCCCAAGTGCATAAGGTGCGGGGAAAACTGCGAGGACACCTGCCCTAAAAAGGGCGTAGACGAAACGAAGCCCAAGTGCGCCAACTGTGGCGGCGACCATCCCGCTAACTATCGAGGATGCCCTAACTTTCTGGCATACCTGAAAAGACGAGAGGAAAACAAACAACGTTTGTTGAGGGCTAGGGTTGAGCGTAAAGAAAGGGTAAACGAAATCATGAACTCTAGAATAAAAACAGGATTATCATACGCGCAAGTGGCGGCGGAGAATAAAGGGGAAGCAAACTTGCTAAGAGACTTCAGGGAAGAATCCCAAAAATTATTTGGAGTACCGTTGGGTAGCCTCATGAAGAAATTAAAAGCATTCTGGCCTAAATATATTCGCCTTAGCGCCGACCTCAAAGTCGATGCTTACCTAGACTTCCTGGGCAAACTCCAATGTTCCAATTAACATTTATTTGCCTAAATGTGAACTCCCTCGTCAATAAAGACAGAGCGCTCACACTTTCAAACGAGCTATGTATAAGAAAACCGCATTGCGCTCTACTTTCAGAAACCAGACTCCATGTTAGAAACCAACCCAGCTTGACGGGCTACACTCTAATTAGAAACGACCGAGGCAGAGGCACTGCCATAGCCATTAAGAACCACTTCAAATTTACCAAAATTGAATTCATCTCCTCCTGGTTTAACACCTGCCTAATAGAATGGTCCGTAACAGGTTCAGGCAGACCCCGTAAGGTGCTGGTAGGGGCCATTTACGTCCCTTGCAATGTAAACAGTGCGTGGAAAAGATCTCGACAGGCTTGATATGCTGGCAAAGGGCTACGAATATTTTATAATAGGGGGTGACTTTAACGCCAGACACCCGCAATGGGGCGACTCCCAAATCAGCACAAATGGTAGAGCACTTAGTGACTGGTTCCTCTCAACGGCCTACCTATTCTCTGAACTTATATCCCCGGGCTCGCCTACGTTTCCTAGGGGTTCCTCTCATCTTGACTTCTTCTGGGTCTCGACCTCGTTAGTCCAGAATAACACCTCATGCTACACGTTTGCGTATCCCTCAGACCACTTCGGAGTGGCCGTACACACCAGAGCAGACCTAGTACCAGTCTGCGAGTCACAGGACAGATTTCGATCTTATAAAAGAACGAATTGGCAAAACTATACTCAGGACCTGTCCAGGAGACTCGAGGCGGGAGGCGCCCCCCGTCCAACCGAAACTTATCAAACATAGAAATTCAACAGCTAATAGAGAGACTAACAAACGCCATTACACAATGTGCATACGAGCATTCAGAATCCAACACACGGAGTAGTAATAAATACAAATACATCTCACCCCTGTCACTAAAACTCATGAAAACTAGGAGACAGTGGCTGCAGGCCCTCAGAAGAATTTTCCACCGATCTGGCAATCGGCAATCGGCGGAGTACATTGACCTCGCAGCTAGAATAAACTGCCTTAGTACCTTAATAAGGGAAAAAGTCAGGATCGACACAAACACCTGGTATGTGCAGGAGCTAAGGAGAATTAAACCGTCCCCACAAGCATTCAAGGCAATTCACAGGCTAACGGGCAGGAAGCGTATGAAATCCAAGCGACCGAAAATGCGGGTTCCTTCTCAACCATCCCCGGCACTCCTGTACCGAGCCGGTCCGGTCCCTGCACACAAACGCGGTCACATAGGGTCGATGAAGTCCTAGCAAGGTACGAGAACGTCCAAGCCGCCCTCACGTCATTCTCTGAAGTAAACAAGTCCTCCCACCCAACAGAAAATACATACTTCACTACACCATGGTAATTACTGGTCATGGGCTCCAACCTAAACTCTAAGAAATCTGCGGGTATCGATGGAATATCCAATTACCTGCTCAAGAAGAGCGTGTCGACAATAACTTTCTACCTAACAGTTATCTTTAATAACTGCATTAACAATAGCTACTTCCCCACTCAGTGGAAAAGAGCTAAAGTCCTCCCCATACCCAAGCAGAGTACATCCACAGACGTAGAAGACTTCAGACCAATCGCACTACTCTCAAACCTTGGAAAACTTTTAAAGAGGGTAATACTAAACAAACTAGAAAAATTCTGCGAGACGCGGGCGATTATCCCCAAATACCAATTCGGTTTTGAAAGAAAACACTCCACAGAACACGCCCTCCTCTACCTGCAAGACTCGATAATGAAGAACCTGAAGCGTAAGAGATGCACGGTAGCGTGCGCCCTGGATCTCCGTAAAGCCTTTGACGTGGTGTGGCACCGAGGACTAATCTACAAACTCAACAGTCTGGACTGCCCAAATCCACTGACGAAAATAATCAGAAGCTTTCTGGCCAACCGAGACGGCATAACTCAGCTAGCCGGGGTAGAACCTTTCAAAATTAACTCGGGTGTCCCGCAGGGATCGATCCTAGGCCCTAAACTTTTTAATATCTACTTTTCTGACTTCCTACATAAAATCCCTAACCTTGACTCATCTTGCATCCAATATGCAGACGATACAATGGTATGGGTGACATGCTCATCTCCTTTTAGCGCAGCAGAAACACTACAAACTCACATCAACATAATCGTCAACTACCTCAATAACTGGAACGTCGACATCAACTATGGGAAGTGTGACCTAATATGCATAAGGAACCCCGCTGGTAAAGGCCATAGAAACGCCCCTAAAGAGGCAAAATTGATAAGAGTAACCATAAACGGTCAAATAACTACACCAAAGGAGAGTATCAAATACCTAGGAGTAAACTTTCACAATAGGCTAAAATGGAACCCACATGTTCGACTTAAAATAAAAAATGCTCGGATAGTAACGGCCAGCCTCAGCTCTCTCATAAATTCTAAGTCACTATTCACAAAGACAAAAACCCTAATGTATAAAACCATACCCTGCAAACATTTCGATTCGGAAACGATTCGAGAACGATTTGCCAAAAGCGAAAGCTTGCTTCGATCTCGGACTCGTTAACGACTTGTAAACGAGTTCGAAGGCAATAAAAGCGGAGCAAGAGATCGAATCGCTTTCTCGTGCTGATAACGAATCGCATGCTCGTATCCATAGCAAATCGCTTCTGCGCCGAAAATCACTCCGCCGAGCAAAACAAGTCAAAAGCTCAAACTTTCCAAACAAATCGTTGAAAGGAAACCAAAGGCTCTCAAAATTTCCTCCCAATAGGATTTCAAATCGGTGAAATGACGTTATGTTGTTAGTGTAATTTGGAGATTTGAAGTCCCATTCAGGCGAAATCGGCTCTCAATATTTTTCTACAGCATAAAGGCTTTGGGAGAAACAAATCCAACAGGAAAGCTTTAATTTTGCGTTTTGAATCTTTTTCTCGTACCCTTCGCAAGCATTTTTCGAATCGAGAATGGTCCGAGAAAGCGAGCCTCCGAGAAATTGTTTGCAGGGTAATTAGACCGGTCCTTACATACGCGTTCCCGATATGGTGCACATGCTCCCCGACGGTGGCGAAAGAAACTCAACTGTTTGAAAGAAAAGTGCTCAGGCACTGCACTTCGATGTATATGTCACAAATAAATAAATGGTACCCAAATAGGGTAATATACGACAAAGCAGAAGTAAAGCCGATCTTAAGCTATCTCCTGGAGCTCGTGCTGATTAGACTCTCCAAGCTTACATCACACCCAAACCCCCTAATAAGGAACATGATAGCAACCAATGAGGCACATTCCGTTTTGGAACAAACATACATCTCCCCCATTAACCTATTACACCAGGACTCAGCCAGACTTCTTCGAATCACGGACGAAGTAAGTTTTTTGCCGCCTTTTTACACGGGTGTAACAAATCCTAACATAAGAGGGTTAAAGGGACCGAGTAAGTCCGGCGAAGGGCACAACACAAACTGTGACTATTATATAAAGCCAACACCACAACCAAGTATGGTTGATTGAATTAGGAATTTAAGTTTACTTAGCATAAGAAGCTCTTTTTCTCGTACCCTTCGCAAGCATTTTTCGAATCGAGAATGGTCCGAGAAAGCGAGCCTCCGAGAAATTGTTTGCAGGGCATATACCCCTTCCCTGCAAACATTTCGATTCGGAAACGATTCGAGAACGATTTGCCAAAAGCAAAAGCTTGCTTCGATCTCGGACTCGTTAACGACTTGTAAACGAGTTCGAAGGCAATAAAAGCGGAGCAAGAGATCGAATCGCTTTCTCGTGCTGATAACGAATCGCATGCTCGTATCCATAGCAAATCGCTTCTGCGCCGAAAATCACTCCGCCGAGCAAAACAAGTCAAAAGCTCAAACCTTCCAAACAAATCGTTGAAAGGAAACCAAAGGCTCTCAAAATTTCCTCCCAATAGGATTTCAAATCGGTGAAATGACGTTATGTTGTTAGTGTAATTTGGAGATTTGAAGTCCCATTCAGGCGAAATCGGCTCTCAATATTTTTCTACAGCATAAAGGCTTTGGGAGAAACAAATCCAACAGGAAAGCTTTAATTTTGCGTTTTGAATCTTTTTCTCGTACCCTTCGCAAGCATTTTTCGAATCGAGAATGGTCCGAGAAAGCGAGCCTCCGAGAAATTGTTTGCAGGGTAATTATATACTAGGCTTATAAGTTCAGCAGATTCATTTTGAAAAAAATTATATAATAACTTTGGGCATCTGTCAATACTGAGAAAGTATGATTTTAAAGCATTATATAACTTTAAGACTATCGATTGCTGGAAGCAATGCTAGCCATCGAGTTTTCGAAAATCCCAGCATTTTCTTATATTCAATTCAGGAGTCTTTTAATTGAGTCACTCTTAAGGAGTATCCACACACATCAGGGCCGGGCCCGGGACGTCACAGGGCCGTGTTCTGTCATGTGTGAACGAGCCCCTGCCCGGACACGGACATGTGTTAATGAGTAAAGGAGTGTCCACACATATTAGTGTTCCGTCAGAGGTTCAAAAAATATCGGTGCGTACATTTTATACGAACTCGTTCACACATGTCCGTGTCCGGGCCGGAGCAAAAATCGAACTTCCCGGGCACGTCCCTGATGTGTGTGGATACTCCTTTAGGCGGCCATTACACGTTCATGCAAGCCGCAATCAATTTCCCCAGTCATGATTAATGGAAATCAAAATATACGGAGGATTACGTCAGTCATCACCTTAGACGTTAGGATTTCCGTCAGTCATAGGCAAAACTGACAGCAAAACCTATCGTGTAATGGGCTATAAATAAATCTGAGGAATTATAATCTCAACATCAACGCTTAATAAATCCGAGGCTGTATTGATCGTGTTTGATATGACATGAGCATTGCAACCGATTCCTATAACTTTCTTATCCATCAATTTCATAAGTCTTTTGAATACATCTCCATTTCGATATTTTCCACCGAAATTCGTGTTTGTGTTGTCTGCCATTACACCAATTACTTTTTCAGTTATATTATTATTTTTGACAATTTTAAAAATGTGATTTGAAAGAATTTCCGATGTTTCACCTTCTAATTCACTAATGTCCAATATTTTATTTTGTCAAAATCAAAATATCGGATTGCAATTGGATACAGTTTTATTTCATTATGCTTAGATGCATCTGATAGAATCGTTACATATTTGGCATTGTCCAAATCTTTCATTAATAATGTTTTTGAAAATTTATAAAAGACATTTCGAATAATTGCATCGCATTTTGTTCTTTTGCACATAAATTTCTTTTCAAATAATTTTTGAATTATTGTCGTTGTGCAATCCATGCTTCGGAAACTATGGCTATGTCGATTTGCGTGGTAAGCAAATGTACCTGCAGCAATAGCAATATTTTTTTGACTAGTGCCCCATCTCGGTGTTATAAAATTAATTAAACTTTGTGATGTGGTTGCTGCATTTAATGCAGATTTATGCGATTTAGACTCATTATGTTTAGTTATGGAACCTCTACCTGAAAACGTAATATTGAAGTGCACATTGCACATAATACATTTAACAATTGTATCGTCACTATTTTGGGATATAACACAGGCCTACAAAATAAATTTTTTTTTGGTGCCAACATAACTCCGTTATAACTTCACTGCCTGCAAATACAGGAAGTGGTATTTAAACTTTAAAACTACTAGTACTCTCACCCTAAAAAATTTTCGTACAAATTACTGATTTTAATAGTTTGTTTTTATCATTTCGTTAACGATTAACGTTTTCAATCGAAATTTTCGATATGTCTTCGTCAAGGAGGGGGTGCGATCCGCAGTGGCGGACTAAGCCCGCCAGAGGCCCGGGGCGGCAAAGCTGAATGAGGTCCTCGGTCTAAGAAGTTGATGTAATTTTAGAAGCCTTTTATTCAGTTGCCATTAGTATGTAAAAGTGTGTGTGTATGTTTATTTCCCAGTAGGGAAAGCATTTAATTACCCATCGATTCCGAAAGTAGTTCTAAAGCCAAATGTCCACTATAGAGTTTTTTTCGGTAGAAACGCAAATAAGAATGAGTCTGTAGAGAGAAAAACTCTATCAAACATGCTTGATAGAGCGTAGAGCAGATGTAGGGCTCTACCAAACACAAAAAAATTGCGTATACACTATAGAGTTTTTTAGCAGAGAAAACTTTCGCGTAGAGTGGGTGTAGAGCGCATGTGTAGAGCTCTAGAGGGTGTATACACTTCTCTATGCGTCTCTACGCGAGAGTTTTCCCTAGCTCTACGCAAAAAACCATATAGTGGACACTAGGCTTAAGTTTAGAAAAACTCCTCTTGCATGATGCAACCGAGATGAAAATGGTCAAGAAGTATTGAAGTATAAGCGACCCAGTAGGACTTGTAAGCTTACAGAAGTACTGAAAAGAGCACTTACTGGTAAGGGGAAGGCCTTACCATCCCCCTTACAGAAGTGCTTATTTTTACACACGATGTCATAGGAGGTAAGGCCTTACTTACTACATCGATGAGCCCTTATATAAGGCATTACAAGAGAAGGCAGATGGTAAGGGGTAATCCAGAATTCGACCCAACGAAGTTAGAAATTTATCCGATGACTCATTTGTTTTCGTATTTTTGGAATGGTATTTGAGTCATCGGGAAAATTTCTAACTTCTTTGGGTCTAATTCTGGATTACCCCTTACCATCTGCCTTCTCTTGTAATGCGTTATATAACTGCTCTTCTAACACCTAAGAAAATAGGAGTACCCCTAACCAGATGACTACTTATATCAGTGCTCCATCGGTAAGTGCTACCTAGAATTCCTACTGGGGATGTACAGGGTAATGATTCAGTAAAGTCCTTTTTTAATAATTACATGCTGTACATATTTATGTCTAGGGGAACATTTTACGGGATCTCCGACTCCAAAGTACCACTCTCCAGGCACTGACCATATTTTAAAAGCCCTGTTTAGGATTTGATCAAGGGAACTTGTAGACATTTGGAGGCCCCAGGGACCAGAGGCCCGGGGCGGTCCGCCCCACCCTTAGTCCGCCACTGGCAATCCGAACATATTTTGTAACATTTGCGGTGAATATGTAGTGAAAAAGTGTCGAAAAACTATATCTGAGTTTGTGAAAATTGCGTTCTTTGTCTATTTTAAGATACATATTAAGGACCTTACAAAGCCATGGATTCCAAATACGGGTTGCAAATTGTGTAGTGAGCATTTAAGACAATGGGTTAATGGAAAACGAAGCCATTTAAAGTTTGGTGTGCCCAAACCAAAGGAAGGAACCAAAAAATCACGAGAATGATTGTTATTTTTGTGCCGTCAAAATAGAAAGTGTTAATCGAAAAAACTGACCTACCCTGAGCTGGAGTCCGCTAAAAGGCCCGTGCCCTACTTAGCAGATCTATTGGATACGGAAATGGATACTATTAGCAGTGGCGGTTCGTAAGATTCAGGATAAGGGAAGCAATGCGTAGGGCGTCAAAGCTAATGTATCCCGCGAGCGATAAAAGTAAAGGTATCGGCGGCTTTAATTAGAAAAACTGAAAAATAACAAATTTGAAAACGAATTAAGTAATTAACCCCATGCAAAAAGTAGAAACCCATACTACCAATCTATATTCTTTTTATTTTAATATAATAAAAAATAATATAGTAAGATACACATACAGTGGCGAACAGAAGTCAACGTACACCATACAAAATAGCGAAAATTCGTAGTTTTATTTTATTTTTAAAAATTGAAAAAAATTGTGATATCACAATATATGTACGTATCAAAACATTTTATTGAAATTCCATAATAAATTATTTCTACAAAAAAAATAACAAAAAAGTGAAATATACAGAATTCACAAATAACAAAAGTCTACGTACACTTAAAAATTTTTATTATTATTTTTTGTAGAAACAATTTCATTATGCAATTTCAATATAATGTTTTCGTACAGAGGATTGTACTTATTTATTTTGTAATATAACAATTTTTTTATGCTATAGTAAACGAATTTTCGCTATTTTATATGGTGTACGTTGACTTTGTTCGCCACTGTATAACACAATTCAAAAAAATAATCTCTCTCTATCCCTTTAAATCATCATTAAAGAGAATCATAAAAAACAAATGGAAGCTACAAATTTTCAGCTTCTTCAATACACACCTCCTGCCACCCCAGTATAACACAATTCAAAAAAAAATATCTCTATCCCTTTAAATCAGTGATGGGCAAACCTACACAGCTAAAGAAATGCATTTGTGTAAAAGCTATCAAAAGTTTTCTAAAGCTTTACACTGGAATGCCCATCACTGCTTTAAATCATCATTAAAGAGAATCATGAAAAACAAATGGAAGCTACAAATTTTCAGCTTCTTCAATAAAGAGAAAGTTCACCCATCATCGATCTCTTTTTTTATTGACTCAAACGAAAATTCATATTAAGAGTCAAAACAAATTTCGAAGCAAAATTTTCAAGAGCAACTCCACAGCAGGCGAAACCAGAGCAGAATACTAGAAAACGAAACCAAGAAAACAAGAGAATATGGTGGATAGAGAAAATTTGTCTATGTTCGACTTCTCATATCCCGGTATTCGGCTCCGAAGAAGCTGCGTTTAGTTCAGCTTCTCAGGGACCTGTATCAACGCAAACCTTTGCGTGAGTGTGAGTTCAATTGAATTGAATGTGTTGGACTTTTCACGTTGATTTTCGCTGCCAAAGAAGCTGGAGATATTACAGCTTCCCTACGTTATGTTAAGCCTCGGCCACGATAAGAGCGGCGAGCGGCACCAGAAAAATTTAATGTCTCGGATTAGAGGTGAGCGGTACTTTAGTAGTGCCGCTCTACCGCTCTCCGCTCGTATCGTGGCCGAGGCTTTATTCTTTGTATACAGTAGTATGAATTGTACATTTTATATAAAAAAATCTGTACATTGCTTGTTTAGTGTTTCCAGATGAAGAAATATATTAAGATTTTGTTTTTGATTAATCTTAATATATTTAAATTAATTTTTTATGAAGTTGCCTATTTGGTCAAGGGAAGCAGTGCTTCCTTTGCTTCCAAAGAGGAACCGCCACTGACTATTAGCACCTCACAGGACAGCACTGAAATCAGAAGTGATAGCGATTTTGAGACAACATTGCGATCTTCGGAGCCCTTACTTTTCACCCAAGCAGCATTGAACGATCTGATACGAAAGTTAGACTTTTCAAAAGAACATCAGAACTATTGGCATCCAGACTTGAAGAAAGAAATTTACTTTCTACAGGAACGAATATCACATTTTATCGCAACCGAAAAAAAGAATTTTTTCAGTTTTTTAGTTTTGAAAATGATATTGTTTTTTGTAACGACATTGGTGGTCATAGGTTTCTATTGAATGTTTCTAGAACTCTCTGTAGTCCTGTGACACAGTATCGCCGTATCCCATGTATCCCCGTGCAACCATATATGGTGCGAATAGTGTCGCTCATATGCTATTTCACAAAAACTACACGTAGTATAAAAAAAATTTACATACGGTTTGAATCCATATAACTAACAAATAAAAAAACCACTTAAGTCATGGCCAGCGTTGCCAACCCAAATTTAGAGAAATGTGTAGACGAGAGTTGAAAAGTACGTAGATCTTATAGAATTCTGCCATTAAAAATTCGTAGATCTACGTACTAATTTCTTATATGTACATATTCTACAGAAAGAAACATATCAATACAGATATCATACATAACAAGTAGAAGCAATTTGGAAACTAACATTTGTTCTTACAAAATTACTCATAGATAAGTATTGTACGTAATGGAATGACCTTATGGTATGGGTTGGGACAGGTTAACCAGACGGATAGATCGCTTATTTCAGAAATACGTAAAAAAATGAAAAACATTCAATGTAGTTCCTGTATTTTGTATTTGCAAAAATCATGGATTATTAGATCTGTTGCCGTACCTGCATAAGGTACAGAATCTCTTGTGTGAAGAATCTCAAAGCAACTTACAGATTCGGAAACAAACTTATAAAGTTATTACGTGTTTTGTTTAAATTTGTACATATTGGTATTGAATAATTTTAATTGATCTTCTGTGGGCTCTAATTCTTTTTTAGTGCGCTTTTCGTATGCAGTAAACCGGTTAGAGTTTCTGTGCTCAGTCTGTTTCTAGCTTTATTTTTCATCAAATTAATTGATGAAAATAGTCTTTCGACATTGGCACTGCTATGTGGAAAGCAAAGCAGGATTTTTACAAAATTTGATAGTAATGGAAACATTACGTCGCCGTCTCCTCTTTTAATTTTCGAAATGTAAAGCCAAAATTGTTCAACTTCAATATTTTGGTCCTGAGCAAACGGGAGATTTGTATTCCTTAATTTTCGCCAGTCACGGTCTAACTCAGTTAAATTTGTTGGACATAATCCTGAAAACTGTAAATGTTTCTTTTATATTGATCTTATCGACTTAGTGTCGACTGTCAACTGAGTAAATAGAATATATGTACTAGGTAACTAACAGTTAGTAAATATTTACCTGGAAATAATTGTCCCAGATGCGATAGTGATGGAAGACCACGTTTTAAATTTGGATCAATTAATGCTTCTGGATTCAGAAATTTTAGACTCTTTAGTCTTTGTCTCTGTAAATCTTCGAAAGGAAATCTGGTCTTAATTTGTTTAACGCTCTCAATATAAAAATCTAAGCATTTCTCTCTGAACAGTTGAATGTTGCCTGAACTAATACTGTTTGCTCGCATAGTAATTAATTGTTTAATATTATCTCCCAGATAAACATCTTCTAACTGCAAATGGTTTTCTTTGTTTTCAAAATCAATGTTCAATATTTTGCCCTCCAGTGCTGAGATTTCGTCATCGGTACATCTTTGTTCTTCAGCAGTCAATTCTAAGAGTTCTGGTTTAATAAAGCACTCTGAAATGCCCTTGAAGGTTGTACAAATGTTTTCATATAATAAAAAAAATTTAGGTCTTTCGGACTGCATTTCTTTATTAAGGTCATTAAAATAAGGCAAAACAAACATTAGAAACTCTAAGTAAAGTTCAGTGGTAGGGTCACAACACTTATCAAGGATTGATTGAGGTGAAAGTAAACGATCATTTAAAACTGCATTTAGAAAATAGAGTTTTAATGCCGGTAACTGCTCCAAAAGTCTTATTACCACCTGCAGTAAAGACAGCCATCTAGTCTGAGCAGGGTGAAGCAGTTTGTGTGATTTAACGTTAACAAAACTTTGAAATGTTTTGTAGTCTCCAATACGTTTTGGACTACTCTGTATATAGTTGTATACATCTCTAGCAAAGTCCTCTACACCCCTTAGTAATTTCCTACATGCATAAGAGGCACATAAGAAATAAATTAGGAATATCTTTTGCAAGTAAGGTGGACAAGGAATGGTGTTCTCCAAACATCGAATATTTTCTTTGTACGATATATTTCGTTTTGAAAAAAATCTTGACATTCATTGTACAATGAAGTAGTAGTACCATCAACTACTGGTATCAGACCTAAGAACCTATCGGCAACAGTAAATCCGACTGAAGTCCTTACCATGAGTGCTAAATGTTTGATTGTGGATCTATCTGTACTTTCATCTACTATAAGGGAGAACTTATTGTTTTGTAAGATCTCAACCAACTCATTTTCTGCAGCTTTGCCAGTAACGTGTGTCACTATAGCCGGTGTTTTGGTTCTCTCCATAGACAATTCCAACGCAAATTTTGAATCTGTGCAAACTGATCGAATAAGGTTCGTTAAATCACCTGCTATATTGA
Source organism: Thereva nobilitata (assembly GCA_963855945.1). Lineage (NCBI taxonomy): Eukaryota > Metazoa > Arthropoda > Insecta > Diptera > Therevidae > Thereva > Thereva nobilitata. Next base: position 73,700,068 of record OY979695.1, read on the forward strand.
ATGGCAAATCGTGCTTATTTAACCAGCTTGCTATTTTTATTTCGCCGAACTTAATTTTATCTGGAAATAATTTAGATGTTGACGCTGGCAACATGGAAGTAATAGTTGGTTGATGTACCATACCTAATAGTATAAAAAAATGCTCTCATTAATAAAACTTTCATTCTATTAAAATATTGCTTATAAAACCCCTATAATAATGAAATCATGAATATCATATATTTCAAACATGAGCATATACAAAAAGAAATAGCAAAAATCAACACTTTCACAAAGTAAACGAATAGTTAGTATTGAAAAGTTAGAAGTTTAGAAAAAGAAGGCAAACCACAAACCTTTCATATTACTTTTATGCTTACTGCTTTCAGCGTGCTTTTCTAAAACAACTTTACCACCACCACATTTCAAATCTCACTTGCATGAATTGCAATAGAAATAATATTCTCCTTTACTACTTTTCTGAGCCCAACCTTTATACTTGAGGTCTTCTTCCCACAAAATGCAATATTTTTGATCGTAATTTTTTTTCTTTTCTTTATTAGAGTTACGTTTTCTTCGTCACTACTTTCCATGTTTACTTCCATTAATGAAATAAGAAAGATGCGTTGACAGTGATACTGTGATGAGTTCAGTTGTGATATTATGGGCTGCCAAACTATGATTTCGATATTTCTCCAAATTACATGAACAGAATTTTTAAGAAATCGTTAAATTTTTACTTCCAAACAATATTATATGTATTATCATCTATGAGTGAATAAGACGTCAATTCAGTGCTCCGTGCTAAATCCGAGTTATTATCTTGAGATAAATTATCTTGAGATTTTTGCACAATATTGCACAATATTTCACAAATTATTTTAATTGCTAATTTATTTGTACATAAATAAACTCGAAATGTCCGAGAAAACTAAAACCGTAACCGGGAAAGTGCCATCAAAGAAACCAACACCCTCATATAACCCGTCGCCTGTATTGACTAGAGGTGCTGCACGATCGGCCTCGGAAAGCTGCCAGGAAGAAAAATCCATTGAAGAACTACTTCTGGCCCTCGAAACGCGTTTTTCGAAGAAGATTGATGATCTTTCAACGACTTTCCGCCATGTAGAATCACAAATCAGTGAATTCTGCAATTCTATGAAAACTTTCAGCGATCATCTCAACTCTATCGAACTACGATTAACGGAGGGCTTAAAGTCCGTTGCCGAAGAAAATAAAAATCAGCTGACAGAGATCAACAATACTATCATGACTCTGCAGACGAGGGTCTTTGACCTGGAACAGAACTCCAAAACTACCGAAAATTCAGAAGACCTTCAAATAAGGGGGCATCCATAAATTACGTGAGGTGATTTTGGCGATTTTTCGACCTCCCCTCCGCCATTGGTGAGATGTCGTGAGATTTGGCTCGACCCCCTCCCCCACCTCAATCACACGTGAGATTTTTCAAATTTTAAAAAATTTCTAGGATTTACACTATTATGCGTATTTTTAGTGTACGTACCTAAATCGGTGCTTCATTGCGTTGGATTTATTTAAAAAAACATAATTTGTGTTGAAGAACAGTACCACAAAATCATAACAGCACCAACTCGGCATGCACCCAATATAAACTACAATACCTGTGGATTACCATTTAGCAGGTGATTCTGCCTATCCTTTGGAAACCAACCTCATGGTGCCTTACAGGGATAATGATTTCTTAACAAGAGAACAGAAAAATTTCAATTCTAGTTTGAGCTCAACTCGTGTATTTGTAGAGCAAGCATATGGAATATAAAAAAATTTAGAATTTTACAATATATTGACATACGAAGGTTGACTTTGGCATCCACTGATTCGTTTTTAGAGAGTAACGACTTGACTCTTTAAATAGTAATGGTAGAGCCATTTATGATTCTGGAGATATACCAACTTCGGAGTATTCTTCTATAGATGTCATCTTTGGGTAAAAAACCTGTGACTGAATGACCCGGGGGGGTTATCCTGGAATGCGATTCGAAAGTCATGAAATTCGGAAATAAGAAAATGGTATCCTCCACCAATGCGAATTCGAATTAAATTTGTCCGCCTGTTATCGGATTTCAGTCCGCGAGTAAAGCCATTGGCCGCATGCGCTGCATTTATTTGTGTGTTTTAAAATATTCTAAAAACTCTTTAAATATTCTTGAAACAATTTATTGTTCGCATCAAAATGTCAAATTAAGTTAATAAATGAAGTTGGTTGGCTGAAAATAATTTCTTTTCGAAGATTTATCAGGCATCGCTACTAGCTTCCGTTTGCTTCCTACTTTCGTATCGCTTTAGAAAAGCGGAGTCTGAAGTCACAGCCAGCTTCTCAAATTGACGTTTGAGCCGCCTGTACATCGGGATACAGATTCAAGAAGTGCGGATCTGTTAGACTTCCATTCTTCACAACTCTCGATAATGAGAACAAAAGGTTTTCAAAATCTATCTTGGCCTTTAGTAGGTATGTCATTGCAGATGGTCGTCGATTCAAAATTTGAGTCCTGTAAGATGCTTAGATAACTAATTATGTCGCCTGGTGCAAATGTCTGCTTTTTGTAGTGACAATACACCGCAGATAGCATGTGTTCTGACTGATGTGAAAAGAGCCGATTCTTAATATAATCTCTATGATTGCAGTAGGATTGGGTACATTATGCACTTGAGATACTTAGGAGGGCATTAGGTTCCAGGTTTTTCAATTGGGCTTCTAGGCCTTTTTGTTTTGTTTAAGCTTAGACCCCCACACTAGTTCATCGTAGGGTCGCAATCTGTCCAAAAATTGTCGTATAAGTCAATGGCATACATTACTTTCGCAGTTTTTCCCATACCATTGTATAAAATGATAAGAATTTTTCATCACGTCATACACTCTTTATTCCCAGGTATTAAAAATTATTTTCTTTACTTTTTTTGGATGTTCCAGTGGGATGGTATTTAAAACAGTGAGCAAATACAGTGTAAACGGCAGTGCAAAATTTTTATACCCAATTGCTATTGAGTCGAAATATAGTAATTGTATCACGTATACTTTTTATGTAATGGATTCATTATTCCTTCTCTATTTTCAATATGTATTGATAAAACCTTTCACCATGTTCATCTGTTACTGCACCAAGATTTTCGTGAATGAAAAAATCTAAGTGCGGGTCCAAAAAGACGATTTTAAAGATTTTCTCATTTACTGACATTGTACTTAAAATTGAAAAAAACAAAAAGATATTAAGAAATATTGCAAAAAAATTACAGAAAAATCGAAAAATACCCATTTTGAGGGCTAAAACTCCCTAAACAGTGGGCTTCTCGGGGTAGAAAATCGGTAGACTTTATAACCCCTTATTAAGAAGCCTAAAAAGAAGCTCTCTGCCAATTTTCAGCCTGTACCTAATTATTTCCGCTATATCGCTTTTTTCGGCTTAATTTACCTGTACTATTAATTTAACCCAGTTTTCTCTCGATTTTACACTGTTTCTTGCGGAAAAAAATACGTGATATTTGCGGAGACCCTCCCCCTCCTCCACGTGAGATTTGGTGAGATTCGGCTCGACCCCCTCCCCCCCTAAACACCTCACGTAATTTATGGACGCTCCCTAATCAGCTCCCAGCTAGCTGATAATGGACGTCATCTGGATGATATGCGACGAGTCCAAAGACTGAGACGTGATTATTCGGGGTATCCCTGTTAAACCCGATGATTCACCACTAAACATCGTCGCTAAACTGGCATCCATGGTCAACCATCAACTCTCCCCCTACACTGATGCTTTTCGGCTGCGATCTGGCATGCGCAAAAGGAGTGGACCCATAATTGTTAAATTTTCGGGACAGCGTGAAGCGAAGGCAAGCTGGTGGCATATCCAAGCGTACATGCGTTGCATTCGTTGACAGATAATATAGAAGTGTGTGTATTCAAATGCGACCTGACGAAATATTCCGTGAATGTTCCGCATGCCACGCAAATGTCGGGCAACTTTCAACTTTTTCTGCATTGCCGCATTCGACATAGGACACACAAGCATACACAACAAACACATGCGACTCGTTACTCAGATTTTTGGGCTATCTGTGAGAGCCGGGACGGAACGCAACCATGCAATTATGTGTCAGTGGAAAATCTGCGCATATCAGGGAGCCGCTGAATGCAATGCATGTACGCTTGTATATGTCACCAGCTCCATTCTTGCAGGCCTTAAAGGTAAATAAAAAACAAAAATTCAAACTCTGTGAGCTGGGTGGTTTCACTGCCGACTCCCCAGTATATGTCAACGAAAGCCTTACGCCTACCAACAGCAATTTGTTGTGAGAGGCCCTAAATCTACGTAAGCTGGGATTGGTATACTCCGTCTCCACCAGGGATGGCCTGGTGCGTATTAAAAGGAAGCAAGACGACCGCTTTGTTGTCGTGCGAGATGCCTCCCAATTACAATGCCCGTCTGTGGACGCGCTTCAAGCGTCTGATAATTATTTTTGTTTTCATTTCTATTTTTGTTCATTGATTTGATTTCCATTTATTTCTGTTTTAATTTGTTTAATTATCTCTATTTTATTTTTTTCCATTTTCTTGATTTCTATTTTTGTTTTTTTTTATTTTAATGTATATATATATATATATTTATTTTTTTATTTTTCTGTTAACTATAATGTCTTTGTTTTCCTTCAATTTCTAGAACTTGCTCTCGCTTCTTGGCAATGCTCATTGACTCGAGCTTATCGTCCTCTTAGATGACAAATAGTTTTAGCTGCGGCGACCGAGTGAGAACGCTTGTAAAAATCCTTAGTTCGCTGTACAAAGGTTTCAATACCTGCATGCTTAATTCGCGAAGTATCCGTCCAAAAATATGTGAGTTGAACGAGACATTTATTAATTCTGGGGTTCAGGCTTTATTTATTTGCTCAATAATTCGATTCCTTCCTCCATTGTATCCATTGATGGTTACAAATTATTTAGCAATGACCGTCAAGGTCGTGTTGGTGGGGGTGTTGCCATTTATGTACGTGAACATTTAAATTCTAAAATTGTTGGTTTTTCTAAACTGCCGGGTATTGAATTTATCTGCGTGGAAATTTCTACCTCTGTCGACAAACTCCTTCTTGTCTGTGTGTTCTCACCACCAGGCATGTTTAACCCTGCTAACGCTAAAGAACTTAGTGAGACTCTTAAGCGCCTATCCAGTGTTTATAAATATATATTGGTCGGTGGGGACTTTAACTTTAATTTATTAAATAAGTCTACCCTTCAAAATTCATTTTAATGTACGATGAATTCACTCGGTTTGGATCCTGTTAATGCTCTTCCCACATATTTTAAATGTAAGTCACCCTCCTTACTCGATGTGTTCTTTACCAACGATATTAACTCTATCATATTTCAGAACCAAATATCTCCCCCCAGTTATCTGGATCATGATATTTTGTTCATATGTCATAGTTTTAACGTTGATCCTCCACCTACGACAACCCGCACTTATCGCGATTTCTCAAATATTGACCAGACACGTCTTATTCATAGGTGCGATTGTCTACCATGGTCTAACATCTTCACCATGACTGACATCGATGACAAAATTGCTGAATTTGATAGGTTATTTCATGATCTTTATGAGGAGTTTGTGCTTCTGAGAAGCAAAACTGTTTCAGCCAAATCTAAACCGTGGTTTACTGCGGAAATAAAATCGCTTATAGTCGAAAGGGAGTTTCTTTACCATTGGTTCCTTAAAGTGAAAAGTGATACCGCTAAAAGATCCTTTAAACGCATTAGGAATTTAGTTGTCGCAAAAATTAAAGAAGCCAAACGAAATTTTTACGCACGTAAACTTGATCCCGCGCTTCCTTTGAAAACAGTCTGGAACAACTTGCGTCAATTAGGTGTTCACTCTAAGAATGAATCTGTGACGCACAATATCTCTCCTGACACCCTTAACCGATATTTTATATTTAATGAAGCTGCGGACCAGGCTATTACCTCTCTTACAGCTTCTTCCGATGGCTTCTGCTTTCGTTGCGTTGACTCTCTTGAAGTAATCACTGCTTTGAACTCAATCAAATCCAATGCGACTGGTAGTGATAACATTTCGCCTAGGTTCCTAAAGATGCTAATACTTCGTCTTTTACCTCACATTAACACACATTCTCAACTCCTGCCTCATGGTATCTAAGTTTCCCTCGACTTGGAAGCATGCCTTAATCATACCCATTCCCAAGTGTCCTTCTCCTACCAGTCCCTCCGATTTTCGGCCTATCAGTATTCTTCCATTTCTGGCAAAGGTCCTTGAAAAGCTGATAGCTACTCAAATAATTGCGTATTGTGAGCGTCTCAAACTTATAAATATATGGCAATCTGGCTTTCGCAAACATCACAGCTGCGAAACTGCGCTTCTTAAAGTCACGACTGATATTCGCAACTCCCTCGATAAACATGACATTTGCTGTCTATTGCTGCTTGACTTTTCAAAAGCTTTCGACAGCGTCAATCACGCCCTGCTTCTGCAAAAACTGGCCTCAAAAGCTCATTTTTCTCTTTCTGCTCTTAAACTTTTGCAAAGTTTCTTATCTAACCGCTCTCAAAACGTTAAACTAGATGGCTCCAGTTCTTCAAGTGCCCTACTCCACGCTGGCGTCCCCAAAGGCTCCATTCTTGGGCCACTTTTATTCAGTATTTTTATTAACGATCTTCCCTTAGTAGTCAAATATTCTAACATTCATATGTATGCAGATGATGTGCAGCTTTATCTCCCTGCGCCAAGAGATCAAATACATATGTGTGTGGAAAAGCTTGCTGCTGACTTACGTAATGTATCCTACTGGTCGACATTAAATTTACTGCAGCTAAATCCTGCGAAGTCCCAGTGTATTTTTTTCTCTCACTCTGCTACTGCTCGTCCTGACTTGTCTCCTATCGCGTTAAACTCGGTTCCTCTTGTTTGCGTTGATAAAGCAAAAAATCTTGGGGTGGTACTGAATAGCAGCATGACCTGCTGCGATCACATTAGTTTCATTGTTGGTAAAACCTACGGACTCCTGTCGAAGCTCGTTACCACTGTGGCTTGCTGAAAAGGGCTGTGCGTATGAATTTGCTAAAAGCCTTACTACTACCTCTTCTAATGCATGGCCTTTCCATCTTTCCCTCTCTCGATTCTTCCTGCGCCCATAAGCTTGAAGTAGCATTTAATGATTGCGTACGTTTTGTTTATAAGTTACGCCGATTCGACCACATTTCACCTTACTTGAACTCCGTGTTGGGCTGCTCTCTAAGTGACTATCTTGAATATAGGCTCCTGCGACTGTTTCACGATATCCTACACGAGCGCAAACCTCCATACCTCAACCAGTTTATGCAGCTTTCGCAATCCCTCAGAAATAATAATTTAATAATTCCGCGTTTTCGCACGTTAATTGGTCAGCGTTCTTTCTTTGTCTTCGTAGCTCAGCTTTGGAACTCTCTTCCTTCTGATTTACAGCGTATTGATTCAATGGTCATTTTCAAGAAGCGTCTTTTTGAATTTATTTCTACTAGGGCTAATTAGAGCATGAATATACAACTATTTATTAATTTACAATTTTTTTTATTTCTATTTTTATTTATTGTATTATATTTCTATTTTATTTATATTTTTCTTCTCTTTTTGCTTTTTGTTGTGCATCCATAATAAAATTGTTTTTTTACTTGGTTAGCTAAAACAATCTGCGAGAATTAAAAACCTCCGCAACTAAAAAACCGATCAAAACATTTGAATCCAGACAGAATGACATTTGACGATAGAAATAAAAATGTAATAGATTAAAAATGGAATAGATTATATTTTCTCAATTTTTAAGTGTTGCCAATAACATAAATTCCGATTTTACAAGTTACAATTCAAACGTCAATTTGTATGAAAAGCGCATTTCAGTTTTACATTTCAAATTTCGAAGGTTTGCGTCTTTTCGGAATTGTAACTTGGCACCCACCCTAAAGGAGTATTTCAGGAGTATATTATTTCAAAGGAGTATTTGGGGAGTATGGATATTTTAGGAAGTATAAACGCTTCGAAAGGAGTATAATACTTCCGAAAGAAGTATAGATGGTCACTTTAGTGTGACGGATGGCTAAAGCTATCCTGAGGAATTGAGGAAGCTTATCAGTGATCCGATCTCGAGCCTGGAGATCTCTTTTAACTCTTCCAAAACATAACTGCCTAGTGTGCGCTGCCTGGGTTTAGCTAAAGCCGGACATTTATACAGGAAGTGAACAAGTGTTTCCCTGCCTTTCGGCTAAGTGTACGGGATGCCCAACTTGCCAGCGTAGCTCCTATGGGCCAATGTCCGTGATGATTGCGTGATCCTGGTAATATCTTGTCGGGGTGTGTTTAGGATTCCCATTGTTTTTTCTTTGTTATAAGTTGACCAAGTCGACCTAGAGATAGCACAGGTCTCCAGTGTTGTCTACACTTTTGGCTGGCTAACGACCATTTTTGGCGTTTTGACTCCGTCTTTTGGTAGTTGTCTTTCTCGTTCCCATCTATGTTCCTCTGATTGGGAACCCAGACGAGAGTCATGTTGTGCTTTCTAGCAAGCCTATCCTGCAATTAGAAGGTCATCAATATACATGGTTACGCCATGAATATCAGAGAAATTTGGTTCGTTTAGTTTTTGGAAGACCTCTGGCGCACACTTAATGCCAAATTGTAAATGTTTAAATTGAAACAACCCGAAGGGTTTAGAAAATGTCCACAGCTTGAAATCAGTGAAGAGCTTTATATTAGCTTTTGTGTATATTGTTGGAATTGGAAACGGTTCATCCACAATAGCCTCATTGAGGTATTTTGGGTCTAGGCATAAGCGTAGTTTTATTCTTTTTTCCACAATCTTCCGATTTTACACCCACTCCGCGGGCCCCAGAACTACATCGATTATTTTCTTTTCTATAAGTGTATCTAGTTCCTTTCTAAGAGGTTTTAACAGGGCCAAGAGTCCTCTCCGCACTGGTCTGATTACCGGTTTTATTTAAATTTTATCTTAATTTTATACTTGTCCTTAAATTTGCCTAAACTTACAAATACTTCGGAATATCTTTCTAAGAAACTTTATTTTGCTTCCATAATATTGTCTACTCTTTTCAATAGATCAAGTTCTACACACAACTGCAACCCTAAATTTGGTTCTGGTTTTCTATCGCCTATGATGAATTTTTGCTGATCCTACCGGTTTCAGTTAGATTCCCCCGTATACCTCAAGCACTATATCTGTTTTATCTAATTTCGCACCCATCATTTGGTTAAGAGGCAAATGAATTTAACATAAACATACATTCTCTATTCATAGACTCCAGAAACGCCTATGATAAAATAAAACGTGAAGAATTATATAAAGCTATGGAGTATTTGAGATTTCCCAAACACCTCGTAGATTTGAGCAAAATGACAATGAAAAGGTAATATGCAGAATAAGAATTTAAGGAGGTAGCTATGGAAAAAGTGATAAGAGACGTAGGTATTAATACCGCGTGCAGTATTTTCAACAAGTCGGTACAACTATTGGCATACGCTGACGACATCGTAATACTAGCCAGATCCACCATAGTAATGAAAGAAGCCTTGATATCGCTTGAAAGAGCAGCACGGAAATTCGGACTAGCAATTAATGAAGAGAAAACGAAATATATGTGCATCTCTAAAAGACGGAATGATCACCAGAATATGACAATTGATACATATAACATCGAAGGTGTAAAAGAATTTATATACTTAGGGACGCTAATCTCAAAAGACAACAACACGACGGCAAAAGTCATAAGGAGATTGGCGCTGGGAAATAGATGCTACTTTTGGCTACGTAAACACTTCTTAACAAGGAACATATAAAGGAGGACTATTTCTATTTCTTGTTGAGGGGCGCCTTGGCGGGCACTGCGACCTATTTTATTTGGTCTATTGTGCCATCCCCGTCTTTAAAAACCATCTAGGTTAAGGCTTTCAATATAGCCTAAAACTGATTTAGGGTTCATGTCCCAAATCTCCCTGGGAGTAGGGAAGTCGCGATGGAGGAGGCTCAATATCTTCCTCGCTGTAGCCTCGCAGTCGCACAGCAGGTGCTCCGCAGTTTCGGGAGCTGCCCCGCAGAACCAACAGCTACAGTCGGCTGCCAGTCCTATTTTGTTTAGATGGTAGTTAAGCGAACAGTGGCCCGTCATGAGTTCTGTTATTATTTTAAGCTCCCATCTTCTTAGATTTAAAAGTTTGCCCGCTTTAGCTTTGTCGATTTGGATGAATCTTTTAGCTTGACGAGCACCCTGGGTCCTTGTGCAACTCTGAAGAAACAGCTGGTCGAGCCATTTTTTGATGGCCGTTCTTACGTGGCAGCTTGCTAAGCTGCAGAAAGGTTCCGGACTAATAGGTGATGAGTTAGCCCCTACTCTAGCCAGGCTGTCGGCAATTTCATTACCAATATGACCTTCGTGGCCTGGAATCCACATCAGCGTGACACTGTTGTTCCTGCTGAGGGATTTCAGAGATAGGAGACAATCCTGTAAGATCTAATGGCCAACAGGGCAGCTTGGCTGTCCGAGAAAATAACAATGTTAGAGCTATTTGGAGCTCTATTAATACAAGTCTGAGCACACACCTGGATGGCGAGTACCTCAGCTTGAAAAACAGTGGAGGTAGTGCCCAGAGCCATGGATATTTTGTTCCTTGGGCCATATACGCCCAGCCCTACCCCTTTATCGGTTTTGGAACCGTCCGTATACCAAAAGGCCGTGCTTCCTCTAAAGAGGGGTCTGCCATGTTGCCACTCTGACCTACTTCGAATGATCGTCGTAAACGGTTTGTCAAAGTCAAGAGTGGCAGGAATGGTATCGGACAATGATATCATTGGCTCCAGGTTTAGCTCCTTGAGGATCGATAAATGATCCAGAAGGTCTCCTGGCTTAAAGGAGAATAGCTCTCGTAGACGCAGCGCCCCCGCCAGAGCCTCCTTTTTCACCACTAGGTGGAGCGGAGGAAGGTTCAGTAGGACCTCCATAGCCGCAGTCGGACAGGTGCTTTTAGCCCCTGTGATACCAAGACAGGCCAGTCTTTGCACCCTGGCCAGCTTAATCACAGCACCCTTTTGCTTGGTCTTGACCCACCGTGCGATGGATGCATACGTGACCATGGGCCTTACGACCGTCGTATATAGCCAACACATTAACCTCGGTTTGAGGCCTCAGGTTTTTCCTACAAATTGACGACAAATATGGAGAGATGTAATTGCCGTAGCAGTTACTCTCTCAATCTGAGGTTTCCAGGAGAGCTTTTGATCCAGGATTATGCCTAGATATTTAGCCTCCTTTGAGAAAACCATTTCTTTGCCATCTAAAGAGGGAGCTTTTAAATTTAGCTTCCTTCTATTAGTAAATGGTACGATGACAGTTTTTTGTGGGTTAATACCTAAGTTCTTGCTACGGCACCAGCTATGCACATATGACAGAGCGGCTTGCATGAGGTCTGAAACGGTGCCATCATGACCGCCGCTAATCGTTATAACGATATCGTCTGCATAGGCCTGTGCTTTAAAGCCCCGGCTATTCAGGTCGGCAAGAAGTTCGTCGATCACGATTGACCATAAGAGGGGTGATAGGACGCCCCCTTGAGGACAGCCTTTAGCAGCCGTTACCGTAATCGATTCACCATTCATCTCAGCAGTTATCAATCTGCTGCTGAGAAGCGACGTGATCCATCTCGCAGTGGGGGGATGAATGCCCTTTTTTACTGCTGCTTCATTGATCGCGTCGAAGGTAACGTTGTCAAACGCACCCTCAATGTCTGCAAAAGCGCAGAGAGAGATTTCCTTGGCCCGAAGGGACTTCTCAATATCTCTCACTAGAACATGAATGGCAGTCTATGTAGATCTGCCCGCCCGGTAGGCAAATTGCAGGCAGTGAAGTGGATTCGCTGTAAGACCCTCTCTAATATGCCTGTCTAGAACTTTCTTCATCGTTTTCAGGAGAAAGGAGGAGAGGCTGATGGGTCGATAGGATTTTGCTTCGCTATATGATCTTCTCCCCGACTTAGGGATAAAGACTACCCTAGCCTCTCTCCAACACCTCGGAATATGGGCCAGCGCAAAGCTACCCCGAAACAGTGGTAGCAGGATTGGTAAGATCTCTTCCAAGCCTCTGAAGGAGAGCTGGGAAGATGTGGTCCTTTCCAGCAGCCTTGAAGGGCTTGAAGGTGCCAATGGCCCATTCAATCTTACCTGTAGTGAAAATCCTGTTTGCCAGGCCTTTGTTCCTATTATAGGACCGGTGGGCAAGTACTACCTCCGATTCAATGTTAGGTTCTAAGGCCAATCCAGGATCAGTTACCTGAGAGCCCGGGAAATGAGTGCTCATTAATAGCTTCATGGCATCCATGGTGTTCTCCGTAAAGGACCCTTCAGCAGTCTTGAGAGAGACAATGCCATTGGAGTGATCCTTAGACAGAACTTTGTGTAACCTCGTAGAGGCTGGAAGCTTGTCTATTTCTTCGCAGAAGGTTTTCCAAGACCTTCGTTTGGATCTTCTCAAATCTTTGTTATAATTAGTGAGGGCTTTCTTGTAGAGATCCCAGTTGCCCGAGACCATAGCCCTATTAAATAGTTTCCTAACTTCTCTCCTTTGCCTGCAGAGATAATTGTTCCACCACGAAACCTTTCGGTTGGTACTTCGGGGTTTCGCAGGGCAGCTACTTTCGAAGGCTGCGATGATGCTCTCCTGCAGGTTGGTAGAGACAAGGTCGAGATCGGCCTCAGTGATGGGGTTATTATCAACATGGCTGACCCCTAACCTGAGGGCTGTGCGATAGGCCTCCCAGTCAGTCTGCCGTGGAACCCTAAATGCTTCCGTGGATATTGTAGAAGCTCTCAAGTCAAACCTTATATGTCTATGATCAGACATTGATGGCTCACTTGAGACGTGCCAGTTAAGTATTCTGGAACTGACAAATGCGTTAGCAAGAGTCAAGTCAATCACCTCTTGCCTAGTCACATTAGAAAAGGTAGGTTCGTGCCCCTTGTTCATAACCTGTAAATTGTAGGTAGTAATGAAATCAAGGAGGTATTCGCCTCTAGAATTAGTATTGGTGTTCCCCACGCAAGGTGGTGCGCGTTGGCGTCGCAACCGATCACTAACTGAATATTCCTCCTAGCGCAGTCCTCCACAAGTCTCTTAACATCTGACGGCGGTGGGGCAGGCTCTTCTCCAGGGAGGTAGGCCGAGGCTATGACAAGCCTGGGCATTCCTACGTCTCCGGCAGCACTACCTCCACTGCTACAAGATCTCTGGATACGAACCGCGAAAGAGGAAGGCAAGTTAATCTCTTTCCTATGAGCAGTGCAGCTCTAGGGCAGTCATGCTCGGTGGAGTAGATCAGTCTGCCAGTATTAGTACCGAGGCCGCATATTCTTCCTCGGTACACCCATGGCTCTTGGATTAGGGCCACATCTAAATTGCTCGAGATAAACCTTTTTTCAAGTATTGCAGAGGCAGCCTTGGCGTGATTAAGGTTTATCTGGACAAGCTTCATATTGGAAGCAATACTCATTTCCTGAAGGGATTTTCCCCTCCCCTTTTTGAAAGCCTTTTTGGGCTGGGGAGGTTTCCCTCTTGAGGATTGGAGTGGTGGTTTTAGGGGCCCAGCCCCGCCTGTAGCGGCAGTGGAGGAAGCATTTGTTCCCAGAGTTGCTTCCCCGGGGATTCCGCCAGCAGCACCAGCCTCTCTGGAGGCTATATGGTTGTTTGTGTCGGAAGGAGGGGCATTAGTCATTGCCCCAGCCTCCTGAAATCTTGAGATGGTGGAGGGATTCATCACCTCGTTAGAGGCCCTCCAACCACCAGCCCAGAGAGTGCAGTGGTCACCATCCTCACATTGGAGTTTACCTCTCCCATTCGCGGAGCAGGTTCCTGCGAGGCTTCAGATGGTAGCCTCGGGGTGTCTGCTTCCTTGGTGATAGGAGCGGAAATGGTCGCGGTTGCTCGCGAAGTGCTGGCGGTCGTTCTCAACCCTCAAGGAGGACTAAAGTTAAACTATACAGAACCCTTATAAGGCCAATACTACTGTATGGATCCGAAACCTGAACAATAAGAAGTAATGAAGAAACCCCCTGGGGTGCTTTGAAAGAAAAATCCTGCGCACAATATATGGAGGAGTGAACGAAAATGGTGTTTGGAGGAGAAGATACAATCCCGAACTTTATCAGTTGTATAAAGATCCAAATATCATAAAAACTATAAAAATTAACAGAATTCGATGGGCAGGACATGTTGAACGTAGCAGTGATGACAGCATAACAAAAATTATTATGAACAAGAGACCAGACGGACACAGAGGCACGGGACGTCCAAAAAAGAGATATACAGATAGCGTAGAAGATCTACGAACCCTAGGTATAAGAAATTGGAGACTCCAAGTCAGAGACAGACAGTTCTGGAGGAGGATGCTGCAGGAAGCCAAGGCCAATAACAGGCTGTGGAGCTACTTATGATAAGGAATTTGGTTAAATGTTGCTAACGACAAAATGTTCGGTTCCGCCCCTGTATCCAATTTAAATTTTATAGCTTTATTTCTAATTTTTACAACGTTGTACCAAGCCCGAACTTTATTATGTTCGTAAATCTTTGCTAAGACCGAAGCTATAACCAAATTATTAAAATTTTCTGTAATTTCTCCTACCTTTTTCTCTTGTCTTTGACGATATGCCAAAGCTAAATGATTTAATTTTCCAAATTTGCTGCACACTTTATTCCATGCGGGACATCTCCCTCTACTATGAAGCTGGCCACAAAAAGAAGAATTTTTTCTTCTAATTTTTACTTTATTTTTTTCATTCCTGAAATTATATATTTTAGTAAAATACTGTCTATTAAATTTAAATGCAACATTTCCTTTTATCCTTAAGGAAAAGCCTTATTATTCGCGAAAAGTTGCTTTACAAACCGATTTCTATAAAATGTATGCGAGGTTTGATTTAATACCTTAAAAACTCGTTTGAAAACCACCCTTTTCCAAGTGTGAGAGAAATAACTGCGACTTTTCAACGCTATGATTAAGAAAAAAAACGAAGGAATTATATGAATATATTTTGGATTAAATCGGACCAGTGAACAAACAAACAAACAAATTAATAAAACCTTTTTTTCTTTCTACTATCTAATCTTCAAAATGCAATAGGTCCCCACGACGCTCGAGTAAATCCCCATTTAGCATATCTTGGCTCCCCTGCTAATAGTGAAGCAAACGTGACACAGAGAATGCAAACGAATTCAAATGCTTGCTCTGTTTGCTTCACATTTTTAACTGCATCTGAATAGTAAAACATCTGTTTGCATGTCATTGGTAGTATCATAGTATTTGTCTATGGTAGTATCTACACGAGTAGTCACATTCATGTTGTTAAACCAGTTTCACCCATTGCTCTGTGTCTACACGGCGAGAATTCACCATGAGCAACTTTCTCGTCTTTACAAGGAGATATCAAAGTGTGTTATTTATATTTCTGTTTGACAGATGAAACGAATTAAATAAATTGAAAAATTGAATTGAATTTCTGCTTGACAAGTGACAATTCAAAGTTTTCTTTATATTTTAATATTTTTTCCACAATCATACACACTTCGAAGGGCCGTATACGAATGATAAACATAAAAATGTGGTAAACTTCTCAGCCAAGAAAGAAGAAGATAAAAAGTAACAAAGCTCATTGTGCATGTGTTAGTTTTCACTGCAAAAATTTTGTGTTCAAAATATTACAACCAGCGCTGCCACTTTTCAGCGTTAACTGTGGAGTATTTTGACCGAAAAAAGGGAGTGGATTGAACTTTTAGGGAGTAGATACCAAAAAAAACCTCCCGTAGGCAGCAAAATGCCCAATGACCCGTCGAAAATTCGGCAAAATTGCCTCACCCTTACTTGTTTTAAATTTATACTCTCCATTTATAAATAGAAAATTATCTGCATATTTTAATAAGCCTTTTGTATCAGATAAGTTCCAAACATGTTTTGTTTGGCTTAGGTAATTCTTACGCGAAAAATATATTTTCAATAGTTGTGGTATTAAGCCTTCCTTATTAGACCGGGAGATGATGACAGAAGTTCAAGCACGATTTTCTCACTTATGCCTCTTGGAGTACCGAAAGTTACATCAGAGATAAGTGGAATCATCGCAAAATTGAGCGGTCCCCGCGGTGCCAACATCTTTTAAATAAATTTTTATTTTGTCACAAATTTTTGTTTTCTTAAACAATTTTCTCCCTTCTGCCAATATTATAAAACGATAGTTATGCACCGACTTTATGATCGATGAGCTAGGCATAAGTGCAGCCAGGGTTCTAAGGGTTGATATGGTAGGGTGAAAGTGTAAAAAAATGTGGGTGATAGTATGTAATTTTCTCACCGCTGCCAATGTAAAGTTTGAAATTATTCAACTTACACAGTCCATTAAAAATATTGGCATAAAGGTCCGGTTACACGCAACGATCTGCTTGTGCAAATTGACTGGCGCAAGTCAATTGGTGCAAATAAACTGAGTGAACATGAATCGGTTTACAAGCAACGATTTATTTGTACAAATTGACTGGCGCAAGTCAATTGGTGCAAATAAAATGAGTGAAAATGACACTAAACGACGCTAATTTGACACGATTATTATATTATATTGATTATGATAAGGTCGGAGGAGCGTCATAAAATTTCACCATTCACCCAAGGGCATGCTGAGGGCTGTAGCTCGTCTTGAACATCGTTTAAACGCTCATGCCAAAACACCAACTTCAAGCCGATTTTCTAAGAACACATATTTTGCACAAGGCAACCTTTTTGGCTTGCGCCTGCCAAAAATTTGCGTTTACACGCAACGATTCACTTGCGCAAATTGACTTGCGCAAGCCAATTGGCACAAGCAGATCGTTGCGTGTAACCGGACCTTAAGGGCAGATAAGGGCTGAATGAATTTCGGTTCTGCAAAAGTTGATAAAATTTTTTAACTTGGTTCTGTGATTTTCTCACTTATGCCATTGAAACTATATAATATTTATTATAAATTGAACACTTTTTTGAATCAGCATAACGATCGGGCGTATCTATACTGAAGGCATAAGTCATAAAGTTGTAGAAAATTCGTGGAAATAACGACAATTGTTTCACTTATGCCATTTTACATGTTGGTAGAAAAAGTTGTTTTAAACTGATAGTGAAAGAGGCATAAGTGCTACAAAAGGCTTATACGTTAAAATCATTAATCAAGTATCAGCCAATGTAACGTCGGCTTTCGGGAGATTTATAATTGATTTAACAATTTTCGCTCTTATGCTATTTTGCACGTGGGTAGAAACAAATGCTATAGTCCAATATTGAAAGAGACATAAGCGTCATAAAGGGCCTTATTATTAAAAATTATTTCAGAAGTTATAAGGATGTATACTGTATTTGTATACAACTTTATTATTATAAAGACAGTTGAAATATTTGAAAAATTGCAACTATCTTCTCACTTATTTTATGTAAAATACATAGAAAAAGTAAATTTGGAAAGTATATTTTTATAATGTGCCTGAAGTTCCGAACGTTCAAATGAACGATTTCGGAAAAAAAAATTAAATTTAAAATCTGGGGTTTTCACGTTAAAAAACGAGTAAATAATTAATTTTTGATAACAGTCAAACATTGGAGGTTTCGAAAATTATCCCCCCTAAATTATTAACCCCGAATTATCAACCTACCCCTAACTCACCCCCTAAAACTGATTATTTTTGAAAATACAGTTAGAGGCTTTAGAACCAGCTGCAAATTTGTGCACATGTTAAGAGTGGGGTTAAGAAAGAGCACAAAAAGTCTCAAGCCCATAACATCCCCGGAAGCCACCCCTAACTCACCCCCTAAAAATGATTATTTTTGAAAGTACAGTTAGAGGCTTTAGAACCAGCTGCAAATTTGTGCACATGTTAAGAGTGGGGTTAAGAAATGTCACAAAAAATCTCAAGTCCATAACATCCCCGGAAGCCACCCCTAACTCAACCCCTAAAAATGATTATTTTTGAAAATACAGTTAGAGGCTTTAGAACCAGCTGCACATTTGTGCACATATTAAGAGTGGGCTTAAGAAATAACACAAAAAATCTCAAGTTCATAACATCCCCGGAAGCCACCCCTAGCTCACCCCCTAAATGTGATTATTTTTGAAAAAATAGTTACAGGCTTTAGAACCAGCTGCAAATTTGTACACATGTTAAGAGTGGGGTTAAGAATTAACACAAAAAATCTCAAGTCCATAACATCCCCGGAAGCCACCCCTAACTAACCCCCTAAATGTGATTATTTTTGAAAAAATAGTTACAGGCTTTAGAACCAGCTGCAATTTTGTGCACATGTTAAGAGTGGGGTTAAGAAATAGCACAAAAAATCTCAAGTCCATAACATCCCCGGAAGCCACCCCTAGCTCACCCCCTAAATGTGATTATTTTTGAAAATACAGTTAGGGGCTTTAGAACCAGCTGCAAATTTGTGCACATATTAAGAGTGGGGTTAAGAAATAACACAAAAAATCTCAAGTCCATAACATTGCCGGAAGTCACCCCTAGCTCACCCCCTAAATTTGATTATTTATGAAAAAATAGTTTCATGCTTTAGAACCAGCTGGAAATTTGTGCACATGTTAAGAGTGGGGTTAAGAAATAACCCAAAAATCTCAAGTCCATAACATCCCCGGAAGCCACCCCTAGCTCACCCCCTAAATGTGATAATTTTTGAAAAAATAGTTACAGGCTTTAGAACCAGCTGCAAATTTGTGCACATGTTAAGAGTGGGCTTAAGAAATAACAAAAAAAAATCTCAAGTCCATAACATCCCCGGAAGCCACCCCTAGCTCACCCCCTAAATGTGATTATTTTTGAAAAAAACGTTAGAGGCTTTAGAACCAGCTGCAAATTTGTGCACATGTTAAGAGGAATGTTAGGATATAACACAAAAAAATTCAAGTCCATAACATCCCCGGAAGC
Source organism: Thereva nobilitata (assembly GCA_963855945.1). Taxonomy (NCBI): domain Eukaryota; kingdom Metazoa; phylum Arthropoda; class Insecta; order Diptera; family Therevidae; genus Thereva; species Thereva nobilitata. The sequence continues at coordinate 73,719,059 of OY979695.1, forward strand.
CACCCCTAGCTCACCCCCTAAATGTGATTATTTTTGAAAAAATAGTTACAGGCTTTAGAACCAGCTGCAAATTTGTACACATGTTAAGAGTGGGCTTAAGAAATAACACAAAAAATCTTAAGTCCATAACATCCCCGGAAGCCACCCCTAGCTCACCCCCTAAATGTGATTATTTTTGAAAAAATAGTTTCAGGCTTTAGAACCAGCTGCAAATTTGTGCACATATTAAGAGTGGGGTTAAGAAATAACACAAAAAATCTCAAGTCCATAACATCCCCGGCAGCCACCTCTAGCTCACCCCCTAAATGTGATTATTTTTGAAAAAATAGTTACAGGCTTTAGAACCAGCTGAAAATTTGTACACATGTTAAGAATGGGGTTAAGAAATAACACAAAAAATCTCAAGTCCATAACATCCCCGGAAGCCACCCCTAGCTCACCCCCTAAATGTGATTATTTTTGAAAAAATAGTTAGAGGCTTTAGAACCAGCTGCAAATTTGTGCACATGTTAAGAGGGATGTTAGGATATAACACAAAAAATTTCAAGTCCATAACATCGCCGGAAGCCACCCCTAGCTCACCCCTAAATGTGATTATTTTTGAAAAAATAGTTACAGGCTTTAGAACCAGCTGAAAATTTGTACACATGTTAAGAATGGGGTTAAGAAATAACACAAAAAATCTCAAGTCCATAACATCCCCGGAAGCCACCCCTAGCTCACCCCCTAAATGTGATTATTTTTGAAAAAATAGTTAGAGGCTTTAGAACCAGCTGCAAATTTGTGCACATGTTAAGAGGGATGTTAGGATATAACACAAAAAATTTCAAGTCCATAACATCCTCGGAAGCCACCCCTAGCTCACCCCCTAAATGTGATTATTTTTGAAAAAATAGTTACAGGCTTTAGAACCAGCTGCAAATTTGTGCACATGTTAAGAGTGGGGTTAAGAAATAACACAAAAAATCTCAAGTCCATAACATCCCCGGAAGCCACCCCTAGCTCACCCCCTAAATGTGATTATTTTTGAAAATATAGTTACAGGCTTTAGAACCAGCTGCAAATTTGTACACATGTTAAGAGTGGGGTTAAGAAATAACACAAAAAATCTCAAGTCCATAACATCCCCGGAAGCCACCCCTAGCTCACCCCCTAAATGTGATTATTTTTGAAAAAATAGTTAGAGGCTTTAGAACCAGCTGCAAATTTGTGCACATGTTAAGAGGGATGTTAGGATATAACACAAAAAATTTCAAGTCCATAACATCCCCGGAAGCCACCCCTAGCTCACCCCCTAAATGTGATTATTTTTGAAAAAATAGTTACAGGCTTTAGAACCAGCTGCAAATTTGTGCACATGTTAAGAGTGGGGTTAAGAAATAACACAAAAAATCTCAAGTCCATAACATCCCCGGAAGCCACCCCTAGCTCACCCCCTAAATGTGATTATTTTTGAAAAAATAGTTACAGGCTTTAGAACCAGCTGCAAATTTGTACACATGTTAAAAGTGGAGTTAAGAAATAACACAAAAAATCTCAAGTCCATAACATCCCCGGAAGCCACCCCTAGCTCGCCCCCTAAATGTGATTATTTTTGAAAAAATAGTTAGAGGCTTTAGAACCAGCTGCAAATTTGTGCACATGTTAACAGGGATGTTAGGATATAACACAAAAAATTTCAAGTCCATAACATCCCCGGAAGCCACCCCTAGCTCACCCCCTAAATGTGATTATTTTTGAAAAAATAGTTAGAGGCTTTAGAACCAGCTGCAAATTTGTGCACATGTTAAGAGGGATGTTAGGATAAAACACAAAAAATTTCAAGTCCATAACATCCCCGGAAGCCACCCCTAGCTCACCCCCCAAATGTGATTATTTTTGAAAAAATAGTTACAGGCTTTAGAACCAGCTGCAAATTTGTGCACATGTTAAGAGTGGGGTTAAGAAATAACACAAAAAATCTCAAGTCCATAACATCCCCGGAAGTCACCCCTAGCTCACCCCCTAAAGGTGACTATTTTTGAAAAAATAGTTAGAGGCTTTAGAACCAGCTGCAAATTTGTGCACATGTTAAGAGGGATGTTAAGATACAACACAAAAAATTTCAAATCCATAACATCCCCGGAAGCCACCCCTAGCTCACCCCCTAAATGTGATTATTTTTGAAAAAATAGTTACAGGCTTTAGAACCAGCTGCAAATTTGTGCACACGTTAAGAGTGGGGTTAAGAAATAACACAAAAAATCTCAAGTCCATAACATCCCCGGAAGCCACCCCTAGCTCACCCCCTAAATGTGATTATTTTTGAAAAAATAGTTACAGGCTTTAGAACCAGCTGCAAATTTGTACACATGTTAAGAGTGGGGTTAAGAAATAACACAAAAAATCTCAAGTCCATAACATCCCCGGAAGCCAACCCTAGCTCGCCCCCTAAACGTGATTATTTTCGAAAATATAGTTACAGGCTTTAGAACCCGCTGCAAATTTAATCATAGGTTAAGAGTGGTGTTAGGAAATAACAGTAAAAATTTCAAGTCCGTAACATCCCCGGAAGCTACCCCTAACTCACCCCCTAAATGTGATTATTTTTGAAAATATAGTTACAGGCTTTAGAACCCGCTGCAAATTTAATCATAGGTTAAGAGTGCTGTTAGGAGAACACAGTAAAAATTTCAAGTCCGTAACATCCCCGGAAGCCACCCCTAACTCACCCCCTAAATATGATTATTTTCGAAAATATAGTTACAGGCTTTAGAACCCGCTGCAAATTTAATCATAGGTTAAGAGTGGTGTTAGGAGATAACAGTAAAAATTTCAAGTCCGTAACATCCCCGGAAGCCACCCCTAACTCACCCCCTAAATGTGATTATTTTTGAAAATATAGTTACAGGCTTTAGAACCCGCTGCAAATTTAATCATAGGTTAAGAGTGGTGTTAGGAGATAACAGTAAAAATTTAAAGTCCGTAACATCCCCGGAAGCCACCCCTAACTCACCCCCTAAATATGATTATTTTCGAAAATATAGTTACAGGCTTTAGAACCCGCTGCAAATTTAATCATAGGTTAAGAGTGGTGTTAGGAGATAATAGTAAAAATTTCAAGTCCGTAACATCCCCGAAAGCTACCCCTAACTCACCCCCTAAATGTGATTATTTTTGAAAATATAGTTACAGGCTTTAGAACCCGCTGCAAATTTAATCATAGGTTAAGAGTGGTGTTAGGAGATAACAGTAAAAATTTCAAGTCCGTAACATCCCCGGAAGCCACCCCTAACTCACCCCCTAAATATGATTATTTTCGAAAATATAGTTACAGGCTTTAGAACCCGCTGCAAATTTAATCATAGGTTAAGAGTGGTGTTAGGAGATAACAGTAAAAATTTCAAGTCCGTAACATCCCCGGAAGTCACCCCTAACTCACCCCCTAAATATGATTATTTTTGAAAAAATAGTTACAGGCTTTAGAACCAGCTGCAAATTTGTACACATGTTAAAAGTGGAGTTAAGAAATAACACAAAAAATCTCAAGTCCATAACATCCCCGGAAGCCACCCCTAGCTCGCCCCCCAAATGTGATTATTTTTGAAAAAATAGTTAGAGGCTTTAGAACCAGCTGCAAATTTGTGCACATGTTAAGAGGGATGTTAGGATATAACACAAAAAATTTCAAGTCCATAACATCCCCGGAAGCCACACCTAGCTCACCCCCTAAATGTGATTATTTTTGAAAAAATAGTTAGAGGCTTTAGAACCAGCTGCAAATTTGTGCACATGTTAAGAGGGATGTTAGGATAAAACACAAAAAATTTCAAGTCCATAACATCCCCGGAAGCCACCCCTAGCTCACCCCCTAAATGTGATTATTTTTGAAAAAATAGTTACAGGCTTTAGAACCAGCTGCAAATTTGTGCACATGTTAAGAGTGGGGTTAAGAAATAACACAAAAAATCTCAAGTCCATAACATCCCCGGAAGTCACCCCTAGCTCACCCCCTAAAGGTGACTATTTTTGAAAAAATAGTTAGAGGCTTTAGAACCAGCTGCAAATTTGTGCACATGTTAAGAGGGATGTTAAGATACAACACAAAAAATTTCAAATCCATAACATCCCCGGAAGCCACCCCTAGCTCACCCCCTAAATGTGATTATTTTTGAAAAAATAGTTACAGGCTTTAGAACCAGCTGCAAATTTGTGCACACGTTAAGAGTGGGGTTAAGAAATAACACAAAAAATCTCAAGTCCATAACATCCCCGGAAGCCAACCCTAGCTCGCCCCCTAAATGTGATTATTTTTGAAAATATAGTTACAGGCTTTAGAACCCGCTGCAAATTTAATCATAGGTTAAGAGTGGTGTTAGGAAATAACAGTAAAAATTTCAAGTCCGTAACATCCCCGGAAGCTACCCCTAACTCACCCCCTAAATGTGATTATTTTTGAAAATATAGTTACAGGCTTTAGAACCCGCTGCAAATTTAATCATAGGTTAAGAGTGGTGTTAGGAGATAACAGTAAAAATTTCAAGTCCGTAACATCCCCGGAAGTCACCCCTAACTCACCCCCTAAATATGATTATTTTTGAAAATATAGTTACAGGCTTTAGAACCCGCTGCAAATTTAATCATAGGTTAAGAGTGGTGTTAGGAGAACACAGTAAAAATTTCAAGTCCGTAACATCCCCGGAAGCCACCCCTAACTCACCCCATAAATATGATTATTTTTGAAAATATAGTTACAGGCTTTAGAACCCGCTGAAAATTTAACCATAGGTTAAGAGTGCTGTTAGGAGAACACAGTAAAAATTTCAAGTCCGTAACATCCCCGGAAGCCACCCCTAACTCACCCCCTAAATATGATTATTTTCGAAAATATAGTTACAGGCTTTAGAACCCGCTGCAAATTTAATCATAGGTTAAGAGTGGTGTTAGGAGATAACAGTAAAAATTTCAAGTCCGTAACATTTCCGGAAGCCACCCCTAACTCACCCCCTAAATGTGATTATTTTTGAAAATATAGTTACAGGCTTTAGAACCCGCTGCAAATTTAATCATAGGTTAAGAGTGGTGTTAGGAGATAACAGTAAAAATTTCAAGTCCGTAACATCCCCGGAAGCCACCCCTAACTCACCCCCTAAATATGATTATTTTCGAAAATATAGTTACAGGCTTTAGAACCCGCTGCAAATTTAATCATAGGTTAAGAGTGGTGTTAGGAGATAACAGTAAAAATTTCAAGTCCGTAACATCCCCGGAAGCTACCCCTAACTCACCCCCTAAATGTGATTATTTTTGAAAATATAGTTACAGGCTTTAGAACCCGCTGCAAATTTAACCATAGGTTAAGAGTTCTGTTAGGAGAACACAGTAAAAATTTCAAGTCCGTAACATCCCCGGAAGCCACCCCTAACTCACCCCCTAAATATGATTATTTTCGAAAATATAGTTACAGGCTTTAGAACCCGCTGCAAATTTAATCATAGGTTAAGAGTGGTGTTAGGAGATAACAGTAAAAATTTCAAGTCCGTAACATCCCCGGAAGCCACCCCTAACTCACCCCCTAAATGTGATTATTTTTGAAAATATAGTTACAGGCTTTAGAACCCGTTGCAAATTTAATCATAGGTTAAGAGTGGTGTTAGGAGATAACAGTAAAAATTTCAAGTCCGTAACATCCCCGGAAGCCACCCCTAACTCACCCCCTAAATATGATTATTTTCGAAAATATAGTTACAGGCTTTAGAACCCGCTGCAAATTTAATCATAGGTTAAGAGTGGTGTTAGGAGATAACAGTAAAAATTTCAAGTCCGTAACATCCCCGGAAGCTACCCCTAACTCACCCCCTAAATGTGATTATTTTTGAAAATATAGTTACAGGCTTTAGAACCCGCTGCAAATTTAATCATAGGTTAAGAGTGGTGTTAGGAGATAACTGTAAAAATTTCAAGTCCGTAACATCCCCGGAAGTAACCCCTAACTCACCCCCTAAATATGATTATTTTTGAAAATATAGTTACTGGCTTTAGAACCCGCTGCAAATTTAATCATAGGTTAAGAGTGGTGTTAGGAGATAACAGTAAAAATTTCAAGTCGGTAACATCCCCGGAAGCCACCCCTAACTCACCCCCTAAATGTGATTATTTTTGAAAATATAGTTACAGGCTTTAGAACCCTCTGAAAATTTGATCATAGGTTAAGAGTGGTGTTAGGAAATAACAGAAAAAATTTCAAGTCCGTAACATCCCCGGAAGCCACCCCTAACTTACCGCCAAAATGTGATTATTTTTGAAAATATAGTTACAGGCTTTAGAACCCCCTGCAAATTTAATCATAGGTTAAGAGTGGTGTTAGGAGATAACAGTAAAAATTTCAGGTCCGTAACATCCCCGGAAGCCACCCCTAACTCACCCCCTAAATATGATTATTTTCGAAAATATAGTTACAGGCTTTAGAACCCGCTGCAAATTTAATCATAGGTTAAGAGTGGTGTTAGGAGATAACAGTAAAAATTTCAAGTCCGTAACATCCCCGGAAGCCACCCCTAACTCACCCCCTAAATGTGATTATTTTTGAAAATATAGTTACAGGCTTTAGAACCCGCTGCAAATTTAATCATAGGTTAAGAGTGGTGTTAGGAGATAACAGTAAAAATTTCAAGTCCGTAACATCCCCGGAAGCCACCCCTAACTCACCCCCTAAATATGATTATTTTTGAAAATATAGTTAGAGGCTTTAGAACCCTCTGAAAATTTGATCATAGGTTAAGAGTGGTGTTAGGAAATAACAGAAAAAATTTCAAGTCCGTAACATCCCCGGAAGCCACCCCTAACTCACCCCCTAAATGTGATTATTTTTGAAAATATAGTTACAGGCTTTAGAACCCGCTGCAAATTTAATCATAGGTTAAGAGTGGTGTTAGGAGGTAACAGTAAAAATTTCAAGTCCGTAACATCCCCGGAAGCTACCCCTAACTCACCCCCTAAATGTGATTATTTTTGAAAATATAGTTACAGGCTTTAGAACCCGCTGCAAATTTAATCATAGGTTAAGAGTGGTGTTAGGAGATAACAGTAAAAATTTCAAGTCCGTAACATCCCCGGAAGCTACCCCTAACTCACCCCTAAATATGGTTATTTTTGAAAATATAGTTACAGGCTTTAGAACCCGCTGCAAATTTAATCATAGGTTAAGAGTGGTGTTAGGAGATAACAGTAAAAATTTCAAGTCCGTAACATCCCCGGAAGCCACCCCTAACTCACCCCTAAATATGGTTATTTTCAAAAATATAGTTACAGGCTTTAGAACCCGCTGCAAATTTAATCATAGGTTAAGAGTGGTGTTAGGAAATAACAGAAAAAATTTCAAGTCCGTAACATCCACGGAAGCCACCCCTAACTCACCCCCTAAATGTGATTATTTTTGAAAATATAGTTACAGGCTTTAGAACCCGCTGCAAATTTAATCATAGGTTAAGAGTGGTGTTAGAAGAACACAGTAAAAATTTCAAGTCCGTAACATCCCCGGAAGCCACCCCTAACTCACCCCCTAAATATGATTATTTTTGAAAATATAGTTACAGGCTTTAGAACCCGCTGCAAATTTAATCATAGGTTAAGAGTGGTGTTAGGAGAACACAGTAAAAATTTCAAGTCCGTAACATCCCCTGAAGCCACCCCTAACTCACCCCCTAAATGTGATTATTTTTGAAAATATAGTTACAGGCTTTAGAACCCGCTACAAATTTAATCATAGGTTAAGAGTGGTGTTGGGAGAACACAGTAAAAATTTCAAGTCCGTAACATCCCCGGAAGCCACCCCTAACTCACCCCCTAAATATGATTATTTTCGAAAATATAGTTACAGGCTTTAGAACCCGCTGCAAATTTAATCATAGGTTAAGAGTGGTGTTAGGAGATAACAGTAAAAATTTCAAGTCCGTAACATCCCCTGAAGCCACCCCTAACTCACCCCCTAAATGTGATTATTTTTGAAAATATAGTTACAGGCTTTAGAACCCGTTGCAAATTTAATCATAGGTTAAGAGTGGTGTTAGGAGATAACAGTAAAAATTTCAAGTCCGTAACATCCCCGGAAGCCACCCCTAACTCACCCCCTAAATATGATTATTTTCGAAAATATAGTTACAGGCTTTAGAACCCGCTGCAAATTTAATCATAGGTTAAGAGTGGTGTTAGGAGATAACAGTAAAAATTTCAAGTCCGTAACATCCCCGGAAGCTACCCCTAACTCACCCCCTAAATGTGATTATTTTTGAAAATATAGTTACAGGCTTTAGAACCCGCTGCAAATTTAATCATAGGTTAAGAGTGGTGTTAGGAGATAACTGTAAAAATTTCAAGTCCGTAACATCCCCGGAAGTCACCCCTAACTCACCCCCTAAATATGATTATTTTTGAAAATATAGTTACAGGCTTTAGAACCCGCTGCAAATTTAATCATAGGTTAAGAGTGGTGTTAGGAGATAACAGTAAAAATTTCAAGTCGGTAACATCCCCGGAAGCCACCCCTAACTCACCCCCTAAATGTGATTATTTTTGAAAATATAGTTACAGGCTTTAGAACCCTCTGAAAATTTGATCATAGGTTAAGAGTGGTGTTAGGAAATAACAGAAAAAATTTCAAGTCCGTAACATCCCCGGAAGCCACCCCTAACTTACCGCCAAAATGTGATTATTTTTGAAAATATAGTTACAGGCTTTAGAACCCCCTGCAAATTTAATCATAGGTTAAGAGTGGTGTTAGGAGATAACAGTAAAAATTTCAAGTCCGTAACATCCCCGGAAGCCACCCCTAACTCACCCCCTAAATATGATTATTTTCGAAAATATAGTTACAGGCTTTAGAACCCGCTGCAAATTTAATCATAGGTTAAGAGTGGTGTTAGGAGATAACAGTAAAAATTTCAAGTCCGTAACATCCCCGGAAGCCACCCCTAACTCACCCCCTAAATGTGATTATTTTTGAAAATATAGTTACAGGCTTTAGAACCCGCTGCAAATTTAATCATAGGTTAAGAGTGGTGTTAGGAGATAACAGTAAAAATTTCAAGTCCGTAACATCCCCGGAAGCCACCCCTAACTCACCCCCTAAATATGATTATTTTTGAAAATATAGTTAGAGGCTTTAGAACCCTCTGAAAATTTGATCATAGGTTAAGAGTGGTGTTAGGAAATAACAGAAAAAATTTCAAGTCCGTAACATCCCCGGAAGCCACCCCTAACTCACCCCCTAAATGTGATTATTTTTGAAAATATAGTTACAGGCTTTAGAACCCGCTGCAAATTTAATCATAGGTTAAGAGTGGTGTTAGGAGGTAACAGTAAAAATTTCAAGTCCGTAACATCCCCGGAAGCTACCCCTAACTCACCCCCTAAATGTGATTATTTTTGAAAATATAGTTACAGGCTTTAGAACCCGCTGCAAATTTAATCATAGGTTAAGAGTGGTGTTAGGAGATAACAGTAAAAATTTCAAGTCCGTAACATCCCCGGAAGCTACCCCTAACTCACCCCTAAATATGGTTATTTTTGAAAATATAGTTACAGGCTTTAGAACCCGCTGCAAATTTAATCATAGGATAAGAGTGGTGTTAGGAGATAACAGTAAAAATTTCAAGTCCGTAACATCCCCGGAAGCCACCCCTAACTCACCCCTAAATATGGTTATTTTCAAAAATATAGTTACAGGCTTTAGAACCCGCTGCAAATTTAATCATAGGTTAAGAGTGGTGTTAGGAAATAACAGAAAAAATTTCAAGTCCGTAACATCCACGGAAGCCACCCCTAACTCACCCCCTAAATGTGATTATTTTTGAAAATATAGTTACAGGCTTTAGAACCCGCTGCAAATTTAATCATAGGTTAAGAGTGGTGTTAGGAGGTAACAGTAAAAATTTCAAGTCCGTAACATCCCCGGAAGCCACCCCTAACTCACCCCCTAAATATGATTATTTTCGAAAATATAGTTACAGGCTTTAGAACCCGCTGCAAATTTAATCATAGGTTAAGAGTGGTGTTAGGAGATAACAGTAAAAATTTCAAGTCCGTAACATCCCCGGAAGCTACCCCTAACTCACCCCCTAAATGTGATTATTTTTGAAAATATAGTTACAGGCTTTAGAACCCGCTGCAAATTTAATCATAGGTTAAGAGTGGTGTTAGGAGATAACAGTAAAAATTTCAAGTCCGTAACATCCCCGGAAGCCACCCCTAACTCACCCCTAAATATGGTTATTTTTGAAAATATAGTTACAGGCTTTAGAACCCGCTGCAAATTTAATCATAGGTTAAGAGTGGTGTTAGGAGATAACAGTAAAAATTTCAAGTCCGTAACATCCCCGGAAGCCTCCCCTAACTCACCCCCTAAATATGATTATTTTCAAAATTATTGTTACAGGCTTTAGAACCCGCTGCAAATTTAATCATAGGTTAAGAGTGGTGTTAGGAGATAACAGTAAAAATTTCAAGTCCGTAACATCCCCGGAAGTCACCCCTAACTCACCCCCTAAATATGATTATTTTCGAAAATATAGTTACAGGCTTTAGAACCCGCTGCAAATTTAATCATAGGTTAAGAGTGATGTTAGAAGAACACAGTAAAAATTTCAAGTCCGTAACATCCCCGGAAGCCACCCCTAACTCACCCCCTAAATATGATTATTTTTGAAAATATAGTTACAGGCTTTAGAACCCGCTGCAAATTTAATCATAGGTTAAGAGTGGTGTTAGGAGAACACAGTAAAAATTTCAAGTCCGTAACATCCCCTGAAGCCACCCCTAACTCACCCCCTAAATGTGATTATTTTTGAAAATATAGTTACAGGCTTTAGAACCCGCTACAAATTTAATCATAGGTTAAGAGTGGTGTTGGGAGAACACAGTAAAAATTTCAAGTCCGTAACATCCCCGGAAGCCACCCCTAACTCACCCCCTAAATATGATTATTTTCGAAAATATAGTTACAGGCTTTAGAACCCGCTGCAAATTTAATCATAGGTTAAGAGTGGTGTTAGGAGATAACAGTAAAAATTTCAAGTCCGTAACATTTCCGGAAGCCACCCCTAACTCACCCCCTAAATGTGATTATTTTTGAAAATATAGTTACAGGCTTTAGAACCCGCTGCAAATTTAATCATAGGTTAAGAGTGGTGTTAGGAGATAACAGTAAAAATTTCAAGTCCGTAACATCCCCGGAAGTCACCCCTAACTCACCCCCTAAATATGATTATTTTTGAAAATATAGTTACAGGCTTTAGAACCCGCTGCAAATTTAATCATAGGTTAAGAGTGGTGTTAGGAGAACACAGTAAAAATTTCAAGTCCGTAACATCCCCGGAAGCCACCCCTAACTCACCCCATAAATATGATTATTTTTGAAAATATAGTTACAGGCTTTAGAACCCGCTGAAAATTTAACCATAGGTTAAGAGTGCTGTTAGGAGAACACAGTAAAAATTTCAAGTCCGTAACATCCCCGGAAGCCACCCCTAACTCACCCCCTAAATATGATTATTTTCGAAAATATAGTTACAGGCTTTAGAACCCGCTGCAAATTTAATCATAGGTTAAGAGTGGTGTTAGGAGATAACAGTAAAAATTTCAAGTCCGTAACATTTCCGGAAGCCACCCCTAACTCACCCCCTAAATGTGATTATTTTTGAAAATATAGTTACAGGCTTTAGAACCCGCTGCAAATTTAATCATAGGTTAAGAGTGGTGTTAGGAGATAACAGTAAAAATTTCAAGTCCGTAACATCCCCGGAAGCCACCCCTAACTCACCCCCTAAATATGATTATTTTCGAAAATATAGTTACAGGCTTTAGAACCCGCTGCAAATTTAATCATAGGTTAAGAGTGGTGTTAGGAGATAACAGTAAAAATTTCAAGTCCGTAACATCCCCGGAAGCTACCCCTAACTCACCCCCTAAATGTGATTATTTTTGAAAATATAGTTACAGGCTTTAGAACCCGCTGCAAATTTAACCATAGGTTAAGAGTTCTGTTAGGAGAACACAGTAAAAATTTCAAGTCCGTAACATCCCCGGAAGCCACCCCTAACTCACCCCCTAAATATGATTATTTTCGAAAATATAGTTACAGGCTTTAGAACCCGCTGCAAATTTAATCATAGGTTAAGAGTGGTGTTAGGAGATAACAGTAAAAATTTCAAGTCCGTAACATCCCCGGAAGCCACCCCTAACTCACCCCCTAAATGTGATTATTTTTGAAAATATAGTTACAGGCTTTAGAACCCGTTGCAAATTTAATCATAGGTTAAGAGTGGTGTTAGGAGATAACAGTAAAAATTTCAAGTCCGTAACATCCCCGGAAGCCACCCCTAACTCACCCCCTAAATATGATTATTTTCGAAAATATAGTTACAGGCTTTAGAACCCGCTGCAAATTTAATCATAGGTTAAGAGTGGTGTTAGGAGATAACAGTAAAAATTTCAAGTCCGTAACATCCCCGGAAGCTACCCCTAACTCACCCCCTAAATGTGATTATTTTTGAAAATATAGTTACAGGCTTTAGAACCCGCTGCAAATTTAATCATAGGTTAAGAGTGGTGTTAGGAGATAACTGTAAAAATTTCAAGTCCGTAACATCCCCGGAAGTCACCCCTAACTCACCCCCTAAATATGATTATTTTTGAAAATATAGTTACAGGCTTTAGAACCCGCTGCAAATTTAATCATAGGTTAAGAGTAGTGTTAGGAGATAACAGTAAAAATTTCAAGTCGGTAACATCCCCGGAAGCCACCCCTAACTCACCCCCTAAATGTGATTATTTTTGAAAATATAGTTACAGGCTTTAGAACCCTCTGAAAATTTGATCATAGGTTAAGAGTGGTGTTAGGAAATAACAGAAAAAATTTCAAGTCCGTAACATCCCCGGAAGCCACCCCTAACTTACCGCCAAAATGTGATTATTTTTGAAAATATAGTTACAGGCTTTAGAACCCCCTGCAAATTTAATCATAGGTTAAGAGTGGTGTTAGGAGATAACAGTAAAAATTTCAAGTCCGTAACATCCCCGGAAGCCACCCCTAACTCACCCCCTAAATATGATTATTTTCGAAAATATAGTTACAGGCTTTAGAACCCGCTGCAAATTTAATCATAGGTTAAGAGTGGTGTTAGGAGATAACAGTAAAAATTTCAAGTCCGTAACATCCCCGGAAGCCACCCCTAACTCACCCCCTAAATGTGATTATTTTTGAAAATATAGTTACAGGCTTTAGAACCCGCTGCAAATTTAATCATAGGTTAAGAGTGGTGTTAGGAGATAACAGTAAAAATTTCAAGTCCGTAACATCCCCGGAAGCCACCCCTAACTCACCCCCTAAATATGATTATTTTTGAAAATATAGTTAGAGGCTTTAGAACCCTCTGAAAATTTGATCATAGGTTAAGAGTGGTGTTAGGAAATAACAGAAAAAATTTCAAGTCCGTAACATCCCCGGAAGCCACCCCTAACTCACCCCCTAAATGTGATTATTTTTGAAAATATAGTTACAGGCTTTAGAACCCGCTGCAAATTTAATCATAGGTTAAGAGTGGTGTTAGGAGGTAACAGTAAAAATTTCAAGTCCGTAACATCCCCGGAAGCTACCCCTAACTCACCCCCTAAATGTGATTATTTTTGAAAATATAGTTACAGGCTTTAGAACCCGCTGCAAATTTAATCATAGGTTAAGAGTGGTGTTAGGAGATAACAGTAAAAATTTCAAGTCCGTAACATCCCCGGAAGCTACCCCTAACTCACCCCTAAATATGGTTATTTTTGAAAATATAGTTACAGGCTTTAGAACCCGCTGCAAATTTAATCATAGGTTAAGAGTGGTGTTAGGAGATAACAGTAAAAATTTCAAGTCCGTAACATCCCCGGAAGCCACCCCTAACTCACCCCTAAATATGGTTATTTTCAAAAATATAGTTACAGGCTTTAGAACCCGCTGCAAATTTAATCATAGGTTAAGAGTGGTGTTAGGAAATAACAGAAAAAATTTCAAGTCCGTAACATCCACGGAAGCCACCCCTAACTCACCCCCTAAATGTGATTATTTTTGAAAATATAGTTACAGGCTTTAGAACCCGCTGCAAATTTAATCATAGGTTAAGAGTGGTGTTAGGAGGTAACAGTAAAAATTTCAAGTCCGTAACATCCCCGGAAGCCACCCCTAACTCACCCCCTAAATATGATTATTTTCGAAAATATAGTTACAGGCTTTAGAACCCGCTGCAAATTTAATCATAGGTTAAGAGTGGTGTTAGGAGATAACAGTAAAAATTTCAAGTCCGTAACATCCCCGGAAGCTACCCCTAACTCACCCCCTAAATGTGATTATTTTTGAAAATATAGTTACAGGCTTTAGAACCCGCTGCAAATTTAATCATAGGTTAAGAGTGGTGTTAGGAGATAACAGTAAAAATTTCAAGTCCGTAACATCCCCGGAAGCCACCCCTAACTCACCCCTAAATATGGTTATTTTTGAAAATATAGTTACAGGCTTTAGAACCCGCTGCAAATTTAATCATAGGTTAAGAGTGGTGTTAGGAGATAACAGTAAAAATTTCAAGTCCGTAACATCCCCGGAAGCCTCCCCTAACTCACCCCCTAAATATGATTATTTTCAAAATTATTGTTACAGGCTTTAGAACCCGCTGCAAATTTAATCATAGGTTAAGAGTGGTGTTAGGAGATAACAGTAAAAATTTCAAGTCCGTAACATCCCCGGAAGTCACCCCTAACTCACCCCCTAAATATGATTATTTTCGAAAATATAGTTACAGGCTTTAGAACCCGCTGCAAATTTAATCATAGGTTAAGAGTGATGTTAGAAGAACACAGTAAAAATTTCAAGTCCGTAACATCCCCGGAAGCCACCCCTAACTCACCCCCTAAATATGATTATTTTTGAAAATATAGTTACAGGCTTTAGAACCCGCTGCAAATTTAATCATAGGTTAAGAGTGGTGTTAGGAGAACACAGTAAAAATTTCAAGTCCGTAACATCCCCTGAAGCCACCCCTAACTCACCCCCTAAATGTGATTATTTTTGAAAATATAGTTACAGGCTTTAGAACCCGCTACAAATTTAATCATAGGTTAAGAGTGGTGTTGGGAGAACACAGTAAAAATTTCAAGTCCGTAACATCCCCGGAAGCCACCCCTAACTCACCCCCTAAATATGATTATTTTCGAAAATATAGTTACAGGCTTTAGAACCCGCTGCAAATTTAATCATAGGCTAAGAGTGGTGTTAGGAGATAACAGTAAAAATTTCAAGTCCGTAACATCCCCGGAAGCCACCCCTAACTCACGCCCTAAATGTGATTATTTTTGAAAATATAGTTAGAGGCTTTAGAACCCGCTACAAATTTGACTACTTGTTAAGGGTGGAGATAAGAGAAAACAGAAAAAAATTTCAAGTTCATAACATCTTCGGAAGCCACTCTTAACTCACCCCCTAGATGTGCAAATTTGCGTACTTGTTACTTCTAATTGACCCAGAACAAAATTGTTTAATCTTAAAAAAATGTTACCACCTTTGATAATTAATGAAAGTAATCATTAAAAGACATAAAATAAATGAAGAAACACTGTAGCCCAATAATTCGCAATTTGGGGCCCGTAAAAAATCGAATTAACACATTTGTTCTGTTTTGTTTTTTTTTAATTATGTATAGAGGCAAAATATAAAAATTAAATTAAATCAAAATAGAAAAATTACTTCCCCCCAAATTCCATGGTATTCTTAAAAGCTACATCGAAGGTAGACACTTTAGAGTTAAATACAACAACCACCTTAGCAAGCCATATCCCATTAAAGCAGGCGTACCCCAAGGTAGTGTGCTCGGTCCAACGCTCTACCTAATGTATACAGCAGACTTACCAACAAGTAAACACTTCATAACCACCACTTTTGCCGATGACACTGCTGTCCTCATTACCCACCCGAATCCACAAACTGCACACAGAGAGCTCCAAACCCATGTAAACCAAATAACAGACTGGGCTGATAAATGGGGCATGGGACGAAAAAAATGTGAGCAAATTACCTTCACTCTAAAAAAAGCCACTTGCAAGCCTATCCTTATCAACAAAAAACCGGTAGCAACCAAGAATGAGATCAGATACCTTGGGATTCATCTAGATCAGTGATTCCCAAACTTATTTCGGTCATGGACCCCTTACTATAACAAAAAATTAATCATGAACCCCCCCAACTTCAAGTGAATTACCTACTGAAAATACTTTATTGTGTTCTCTCTAATAAGACAATTGCACATAGGTAGGTAAATGAGTTCAGTGCACATTTTTAGTTTTTAAAAGAATTTATAATAATTTTAGGAAAACAAAAGAAAAAATGAGATTGTGTTTGAAAATATACATAAGTACCTACTTACTTAAGGGGACATTTCCCTCTGTGGGCCTAAAAAATTACCAATTTTCAAGATTTTTTTCTCGTTAACGAACAAAGCAATTCAACTGAACTTTTTTTTATTGTTTTTATTCATCCTTCAAGTAAATTACATAATTTTTTCGGCTTGTCCAATGGTTAATGGTTTCAAAAAGTTTTCCCACTTATTTCACTGTAATTCAAAAAGGAGGCCGTTAGGATCCTTTTTTAAACCCTTTTAACCTCTTCTAAAGTTTCTTAAAAATCACTCACAGATTTGTTTTTAGTATAGTATTTCAATAATTTTTCCCACTTTTTTCACTGTAATTCAACAAGGGTGTAAGGTAAGGTCCTTTTTTCTGAACATATTTGACACCTTCAAAAGCTGTTTAAAAAATTTCTGGAACTTTTCAAGACTCCAGCGGCTTTGGTTTTTTTGCTATTTACCATTCAGAAATAAGTGTCACTCACTGATCTGTTTTTACTGTTTTTTGTGTTTCAAAATAATAAAAGCAGATCACTGAGAGACTCCTATTTTTGAATGGCAAATAGCAAAGAAAACAAGCCAGCTAGAGTCTTCGACTATTCCAAGAAGTTGTCAGGTCCTTAACGATCTACTTTTTGAATTACAGTAAAATATAAGGGAAAAATTTTCTTCTTTTTTCATATTTTTTAAAAATAAGGCCCTTTTATTTCTTGTTTTTCCCATCATAGGTACCCAATTGTTTCTATTAGTCAAATGAAAGCCGCATTTCTTACGATAACAAGGATACTCTATTAGTGGAAATAGGCTAATGTTTCATTAAGGTTTTATTTTAACTCATTGATTAAACTATATTTTGTTCCCAACAATAAAATTCAAAATGCCCTATCCCGAAAACGGGCAGAGATAGACCCCCATTTTTATGTTTTTTGTCGATAATTTGTTGTGCACTATCTACAATCAACCGTTGAACTAGCTGTGACGGGACACCCTGTTTATATCTAATAATTTGTCTATTCCCCGGCTTCACCGGCCTCAGTTTAATAAAGTTCAATTCAATCCGCAAATGTGGCTTCACCGGCTAAAGTCGAGTTCAGTGCCTGAAATTGTTGTTACTTTTTCGCTAGCAGTCAGAAATGCAAAAGCTCCCTGGAATAGCATTCCACTATTCCAGTTGATTACTCTCTTTTGAGCGAGATTTAACTTTCAAGCTTGATTTCATGTTCTGTTGGGCGAAATCAGACTTTATTTTTCCTGACTTCGGAATGTGAAAATGTATGGGTAATCAGGCAAAAATTGAAGCTCAGTAGACTAATTTGCTCGAACTTGCGCAGTTCGGCCGGTGAAGCCGGGTTATATGATGAAAAATGTACGCATGATCGTTTCATCCGCCCCGCCTGGTCACGCGGTAAACATTGCTTTTTAAATTTTTGTAATTTTTAAAAATTTTCGAAATTTTTCGCGGACCCCCGGTATTTCTTCGCGCACCCCCAAAATAATTTTTAATTACCACGGACCCCTCGAATCATTCCATAGACCCCCAGGGGTCCGTATGGACCACTTTGGGAATCACTGATCTAGATAGAAGACTTACGTGGAAATCGCACATAAACAAAAAGTGCGAACAGCTGAAACTAGCCTTCAATAACCTCTATTGGCTTCTCCACAAAAACTCTAAACTGGGAATCGACACGAAAATCATATTATACAAAGCCATTCTAAAACCCATATGGACCTATGGACTAGTGCTGTGTCGTTCGCGAATGATCCGTTCGTACTGAACGGAACAGTGTACTGAGCCAAATGAACTGGTTCACTAAGTAGTACATGTTCCGTTCACTCGTTCAATGGTACTGCACTGGTTCAGTGATACTGAACTGTGTTATGAACCATGAACGAAGAACCAAATGTACGGGTCTCTAATGAAATGACCTGAACTTTTGAATGATCTGAAAAAAGAGCGGATGAATGAATCACAATGAATACATAAGGGGTGAGATATATTTCTCAGAGAACTTGTTTTGCTTGTATTGATGATATGTAAGATGTGAGTCGCAATTTCTCTCTAAGCAATTCCAATTGGAAATATACATTTTGAAATAGATGAGAGTTAAAAAAGTTTTATCAAGAACATTTCAGATTTAGGAAGAGTTCTAATTAGAATTTCACTCGTATTATTCGACTGTAGGAGGATTATTTATAAAATGTAACAAAAAAGAGATTTTAAGAGGATATTGTTTTTAATTTATTTGAATAGAATATAGTATATCTTAAGGGGAGTGAATTAGTTCGAACTGGAAGTTTGATTTTATTAGGAAGTTCATTAATTCTTATTAGTAGCAATTTTTTTCAAACGTGGGTGCATGGCTTGTCTAGTTTTGCATTAAACTGTATGTGTGTTTGTAATTGTATTTAAGGGCACTCCATGTTTTGAAGTTTTCACCAAATTTACGACAAATGAGCCAAATGAACCGAAAGAACGGATCTTTTGAATGGTTCTTGTTAGTGAGCGGAACCAAACGAACCAGTTCACTGAAAAGAGCCATTTCGCCCACCACTACTATGGACTGCAGCTATGGGGTGCAACAAAAACATCAAACCTGGCAAATTTCGCCGTCTCAAGGCCGGCCACACATATCCGCACCGCATGACGGCCGTGTGTTGGACAACACACGGAGAAAAAGTAAACAAGTGAAATCTTACCAGTCAGTCCCCACTTTTCCGCGTCTCCGTGTCCGCACCGCGTCAAATTTTACTTGTTTAATTTCTCTCCGTGTGTTGCCCAACACACGGCCGTCATGCGGTGCGGACGCGGTGCGGATATGTGTGGCCCGGGCTTCAAGCGATGTGACCCTCTGGAAATCCCATATAAACACACCACTCCGCAATCCACTAACAGTAATAATGGGTAGCCATCAAGCGTAACAGGTAGACAACTACGGGGAGATCATCAACTCAATGGTGGTTAGCCCCGTCGACATAAACTCGTCACGGATTGAGACAACTCTAATTATACTCACCGCCCTAGTCGGGACAAACTTGGGATACCAGCTCTACAAGGACTATAAAAGATCGCTAAAGAAGAAATACCAGGGCAATGGATGCTCCAACTATCCTGGAAACTGCGCCTGACACCACCAGCATAGGAAATAAACTTCCCCGCAAATCCAATTAACTGTCCGCACTGGCGTAATAGTTAATAACAAGAGTAGATTTTAAGAATTGATATAACTTATGCTAGAGGCCCTGCGTGGCCTAATACATAAAAAAAAACTACTAATGTTATTAAAAAAAAATGTATAGAGGCGAGCACACAACTATAAAATTGTGTGTTCTTATCGCGGCTTGTGTGTTCTTATTTATTTCCATATTCTTTATTATTACGGTTCTCTCTCTGCCAACAAAATATTTTTTTGACCGAGTGAACAATAAGCCTGTGAAAGGCTTATTTTTTTGTCCGCCTGTGAAAGTCCCATCGAAATTAGATTACTCGTTTCCGATGAAGGAATAAACTTTCAGGAAAGATTCAGATCTGCATTTCGAAAACCTCGGGCCATTTCACGCAATTCGACTTCGACTGTAAACGACACAGAGCGTGTTCAAAAACCTTACTCTGGTTAACTATGGTAAACTTTTATCGCTCCGTGCCGTTTTCAGTCGACGCGACGTCGAATTGCGTGGACTGGCCCCAAATCGTAAAAGGTATATCCCTGATAGAGTGAAAACTTTTTTTATCATTCCAATTGAAGTCCTCAAAGAGCTATTGTCTGTTGATCGCACTATAGGCAACTCTATCCACGCAAATCTAACCAAAAAGAAAAGGATTGCGCATAGATTTACTTAGGCAAATCGAGATACATATTTAGATAGTGGGACCCGATAGTCGCATTAAAGTGAAAAAGTACCCTAAAATATGCCTACATATGCATTTTATAGACAAATATAAATTGAAAATCTTTTACCACATTTCGTAAAGTTTAGGAAACGGTAAATTTGTATGTACATATATCGTCTGTTAGGCGGGTACATTACATATTAGTTAAACTAAAATTCATGGGCTCTTAATTAAGATGAAAAATCAAAAAAAAATTTCAATTAAATATATGTACATTTTGTATAAACTCTCTCTGACGAAGTTCCTTTTGTTAATAAATAATTGTTTCTAACAATTGAACGACCGAGATTTTGCAAAAATAACTTGCATTTTCGGATTCAGCAGATCAAAATCGTTAGAAATCATCTGGAAAAAATGTATGCCCCCCCGCCATGTATGCAGAACCCCCCTCAGCCTCGGACACCGTATTTAGGGTCTTTCAAACGTGCGTGCTAAGAATCGCTTTTGACTGAGAGAGAACGCGCTATATCTATCTGCACCGTGCCCACCCATCGGTAAAGAAGAGAAGGAGCATTCTACAGCTACGACTCAATTTTCATACGACCCTTTTCTTTTATGAATGGAATTCTGAATTGATGACCTATTTAGGCGGGTTTTTTTGGGAAAAAAATTGTGAGGGTTCCACAGACGAAGTCTTCACAGGGCGACAAATCCGCCGTCCCGGCACCAACTCCCCCGGCCCATTACTGCCTCTTGCACATTTCTGTATTGTTGTAAATTCATACGTATAAATTTTTTCATGACTTTTTGTGTTTTTTTACTGCAAATTTTCGTTGTGCGTCTTGATAAGTTGCAAGTTGCCCACTTTTAACTTTTATATTTTAGGATTTTTGAAATTCAGGCCCAATTGGTAAAATGTGACCCACTTGATATCTCTTATAATAGTGGGTTCACAAGATAAGGACTTTTGGCCGTCCGACTTTCCGTGCGACTTCTGTACCGATTGTGAAGTTTGCAGTTCAACAGTCTTTGAATAAATTCATAGCATTATATAGGTACCGTCAACAGAGTCCGATTAGTTTTTTAACATGTTTATTGGTTTTTACTACATATTAATTTTTATTTATTAATTATTAGTTGTTTAGTTTTTCTCTGAATGAATCAAGTTTTTTGTTTAATTTTTGTTATTGTTTTTTTATTTGCCCTTGTTGGTACCTATCTTATATTTTTACATGGTTTCCTATAGAAAAACGTAAATCATTATGCGTCGTTTCGCTTAGATTAGGAATTAAAAAAAAATTAGGAATCCAAAATCTATGCGGACGAGATTGCGGGCGAAAGCTATTTTTTAGAAAAAGTGTTACATTCAACATTATTATTCCCCGTGAGAGGTCGAGACCCAAAAGAAACCCAAATGTGAGAACCTCCTTGGGAACGTGGGGGTGCCCGGGTATACGAGCTCAGAGTACAGGAAGGCCTGACACTCAAACCATCTACACAGGACCCTGCCCTGGGTAGACGTCTCGCAGTCTCCCCATTGAGGGTGCCTGCATTAAAGTCTCCACCAATGATGAAACCATCATATCCCCGCACCATATTCTCGAGGCTCTCGACCCAGGCCCCCCTCACTTTGAACGGGATGTAAATGGCCCCTATTAAAATTTTGAAACACCTGCCATTCTTACGAATCGGTCAAGTTATAAAGCAGCTGCTGAAACAGGTTGTGGAATATTCCACTGATTGAAACATTAGGGAGTCCCTGATAGCTATGGCTGTACCTCTACCTCCATCATCTCTAACTAGCTTATAACCTTCCAGGCTAGGGTTGTTCCTCGGGCCCAGCCTAGTCTCTACAATTAAGGCCAACTGAGGTTTACGAATCTTAAGTTCGCACTTAGGTGTCCGAAGGCCTGGCACCTAAAACACTGAATGAAATCTTTTTTATTGGTTTTTCGAATTTAATAACGTGATATGCAATAGTTCTAATTTTCAACAGCTCCTTTCCCGAGGAGTCAGGTTCTAATTTAATTAAAAAGTTGTCCACAAAATTCAGATGTGCTTTTTTTGAGACTATGGGTTAACCCACTGAATTTTTAGTGCTTTATTGCTAGCCTCTAATTCAGCACGAACCTCATCTGCTGACAGATTCCTCGTTAGTCCTTTCTGCACCAAAGTTTCACCTTTAGCCTGTTTTGGGGTAAAAGTAAACGCGCCTGCTTTGGTTTCCCTTAATAATTCTATAATTTTGGTATGCATCGTAGGTTGATCCACACTGAACTTAGCCTTATTGTGACTGAGCTTTTGAATACGAATATTAACTTTATTATTCTGCTGCGACCTACAAAACTCCAACACCGTAGTGGGTTTATCTCCCGAAAGAAAGATAGGAGGGCACCATTTGATTTTATTACTGTTTGGAGTCGAAGATGATTCCGTTTGTGGGACATTAGAAGGAAGTTGGACTTCTTCCGTCTGAAGGGGACTGAACCTGTTCTCAGAGATCACTTTGGGGTTGTCCTCAGTTCTCAAATGTACCTTCGCACCTTTTTTAACAACTGTAAAGTCTAAATCTTTATTTATTTTATATACAAAATCACACACTTCTACGCTATTTGTCTCCATATCAATTGAGCTGAGGCAATCGCCACCAACCTGGGAATTATGAATTTCGACATTAAAAATATTTTGCGAATCAGTACTATCAATAATATTAGAATAAACCGACTTATCTTTATTAGTAATAATTTTATCCTTGGCTGTAGAATCCAACGCCGAGTGTGCCTCGTCTGCTTTCTTTGAGCCCCACTTATCAGGGGTATCCTCTATTATAGAGTCTGGGTCCTCCGCCAGGGCCTTAAGGCTTTCGTCTTTAGTAGCATTCACCTTACGTGGCTTCTTTTTTATAGTTCTTTTAGGCTGGGGGCAAGGGCGTCGCCACCTTCGGGCATTTCTGCTGATACACTTCTCTTCATCGTCCAAAAGTCAGTCGCACGCCAGAAGAAAACAAGAATTAGACTTAAAAAAAAGTTGACTATTGAACCTAATTCAACTGAAATCAGTGCGGCAAGCCCGACTCCGACTTGAGTACGGTTATTTGTTGATTTAGTACCACTTCACTGGTACTGTTATGTTTGATGCAAACGAGAGCTTCAAGAAAATACGTCTGACCACGATCGCTGCCAGATCGAAACTCATAAGGCCAATTTCAACATCAAACTTGCTAATAACTTCAAAAGTAAGGGCCGTAGCATAAAAATTGTCTGGACATTATTTATAGGAAATTGTCCAAGCTTTCCAATTTTGCAAAAAATATCAGGTAACTACGTGTTTTTTGGAGAAAAAGGTGGCTTTAGTTGAAATTTTAGTTAAAAAAACCAAAGTTTTGACTTTGACGACTCATTGCTCTGGAAGTTGATAGGGTAGAACCTTGATTTTGACAATTTTAGAAGGGGGGGGGGGGGTATTCTGCGTACACTGATACGTTATTCATGAAAATGGGTTATAGCGTTACAAAAATACAGCGAGATATTAGGTATTTAGCCTGAATAAACAGAAATGCCAATATTAACACCATTGCCACATTTACCAGATATAAAAATTATACAGAATTTCAATACTCATTATAACCGATAATCTGAGATACTTCTCTTTTGTGCCGGGCTTGGGGTAATTTTGTATGGGCTGTGACCAGTCTCCTTTCATATTAGAAGTGCGACTTTAAAGTTTTTGAATTGCACGAGTTTTTCAATTGCACGATTTTTAATAAGTAGTGATATCAATATTGCATTGCATGTATTTTTGTTGTTGTTTATGAAATCTTGTTTGTTAACAGTGAAATATCTTGTTTTTTACGTGTAGTTTGAATTGGTTTTTATTTTTTTGAAAGGCACACAACCCTCGTTTTTATTTTGACAAATTTCGGATTAATTTGAGTAAGAATTATTTTTTTGTTTAATTTGCATTGCTTTTATTTAAAAAAATATTAGAATTTCAATATGAGTGAAAAGAATAGTTGTGCATGCAATTTCGAGGAACCCCTGAGGCAACCTTTTGCATCTAGGACTCTCGAAAAAAAATGAAATTATAGATAACGGGCGTCCAAAATCCTTTATTTCTTTAAGTCAACCATCCACAAAAAATAGTTTTACCAGACATTTCTCATATAAATAAATTATATGATGAAATTGAATGGTTAACAGGTTGCAAATTTACTAACAAAGTTTATTGTTGGACCTGTTTGTTGTTTTCATCTGAGAACAACGCGTGGAGAAATCCAGGATTTTCGAATTTAAACAATCTCCACAAAGCTATTAAGAGGTACGCGAAAACATCTCAGGACCATTTACGCTGCATATTAGCTTTGACGCCCTAGGCATTGCTTCCCCTATCCTGAACCTAACGAATCGCCACTGATATTTACATATGTTCTCCAAACGAAGTCCAGAATTGAAGTGAAGCAAAAAAAAACGGAAAACAAATTTTACAATAAATTATTATAAAGTATGCTAAGTATGCCGTGCAAGTGCAGTGTTAGTACTACCACATGTAGCAACAAAAATAATCATTAATTTTTATAAAAAAAACATTTCGATACTATTCAATCGTTTTTATTGGCATTTTGTTCTTCTAAAATTGACATTCTTATCTAACCTCTAAAAACGGAATTTAGAGCAAAGTTGAGTAGAAAAGTGTTTTTTGAGATTGTTGCTATTTTCTGATTTTTTCTGGTCTGACATCGATTTGACAGCTGCTCCCAAATGAGCTGCTCTGCTCTAAACTTTTTAAGCAGTCATCGAACACACTTAGGGTGAGTTGCACCAAATCATTGATTAACGTAATTGTTAAAATTAACTTTAACAATAACAAGGTTGTTAAAGTTCCGGTTTGTAAAATTGAGTTGCACCACACTATCGTTTGTTAAAGCTTTCGTTAAAAGCTTTGTCGTAAAATATCCCTAAATTTCCTCTGGGATTTTCTTCACATACAAATTTATAGCACTTACTTCACCTCAAAAATTTTAAAAACACAAAGTTTATTTATAAACAACATAAAACTACACAACACTTTGTTTTAAAACGCAAATTAATTGCAAATTCTACATCACAAAATAAATTTGCCAGCTGTCATAAGTTAAAAATAACACTAACCGGCCGACTTTGCTTGGTTAAAGTTAACGTCAAAAACGGTGCAACTCCCTTTTCGTCTAACCGGAGATTTGACAGCCGATTCAGCTTTTGTTACCGTTAAAGTTAGTTGGTGCAACTCACCCTTATTGATTTAGCAATAACTTATAACGCCATCTGATATCATAATTTGGGGTACCCACTTTTGATCAAAAAACTAGACTGAGGGAGAAAAAAAAGTTCATTACGAAATGTAAAATATGTAAAAATAAAGAAAACGAAGAAGGATAGGAAAAAAACTGATGGAATAATAAATTATTTATATTGGTTTTGTCGGTTACAAATGAAAAATTATTTATAGTGCTTATAAAAAGGTGGTAAATCGCATAAATTTGATCAAAAACACCTTTTTCGCTATGTTTAGGCGTAAATAAAATTTGACTTGCACATAACGTTATAAAAACAAGAATACTACTTATTAGGTCAATACATAAATAATGGGGTTTTTAAAAATGCATGATCTGAAGATCGGCCGGCGGAAGAGGGATTAAACTAAGTTTGACGGTTCCTTGCAGCATGTCTCCTGTTCCCTATATTCAGCATTGCCCCTGCGTCAGTCGTCACAGAGCCTAGACATCCTTCCTAGGACTACCTATTTCCCTTTTATCCTAAATTTTTATAAACGTGGAGTTCTCCTTCGCCATGTTCCATGCTCTCTTGTTAGGCATATTATGCACCTGAGAACTTTTCTCTCAAACCTGTTGAATCGTTCCACTACGACTTCTTATTCAGATATTATAGAGCTTTTCTCTGTTTATAGATTCATATGCCTGCTGAAAGTCGATAAATATCTGGCATATATTTATCTATGGTCTATGTAATATATATCTGATATATTTTAATTCCTGTACGGAGTTAGTTAAGGTAATTTGCCCATTTTTATCAGGTAATGTAATGATTTTAGTGTAATGATTTATTAGTAATACTACTTATAACAGGTTTATTAGGCAATGTAATGATTTTAGTGTAATGATTTAGTAATAATACTACTTTTTCATGTTGTCCATGGAGCGGGAGGCGAGTTTTGAACATCTCGCTCATGCACATCTCAGGACTAGATAGAGATTCCGAATATTCGGCCACGCTCTTATTTACTGCGGGGATCTTACTACTACATTCATATTTCCAGTGTTAACACAATTGCGCGCAATTTCCTAGATGATTTCAAGCCACTCGATTTTGATTTCTTGCTTTTTTATTGCATTTCCCAGGAATTTGTTCGCCGGTCCGGAGTCGCCTTTCATGATTTTATTGTCTTTGTGTTGCTTTTCCGATGAAATTTGGCATATAATTTTGAGTGATATGTGCGTTTTTTATGATTAGGTATTCGGCCGAATAATGTGGACCCAGAAAATTCTGGGGGTACTCCAAATTTTTCTTCAAAGTACCTCTTCTTTTCTGATAGTATTGAATAATGTTGCGAATTTTTATTTTTTAACCCTTATTTTTGAAGGAAAGAAAAAATATGTATCCATACTACTTAAACTAACAGATATAAACATTAAGAGGAGCAAAAAACGGCAAATAATCGTCAACACCATTTTTAAAAGGGCTGCTATTTTTACGGGTGAACGGGGATACCGTGTCACGCGGCTACACGGAAGCAGCAATTAAAGCTCCAGGGTACTCATGCCTTCTGAGTTTTCATTATCATCAGGAGCTTCACAGCCTATTGTTGGACTTAACTTCCTCCAGCGTTCGTCTCCATGATTGTCGATCTCTGGCCCGTCTTTTCCAGTTTCTTTTTCGAAATTTTATGTCTTCCTCAACGCCGTCTATATAACTTTTCTTAGGTCGTCCTGGGTCTCTTTTTTCCTATCGGATACATAGTACCTGTATCTTAAATCGTTCAGACTAATCTCAGTGTGTGCTCGTGCTTGACCCCATTAACTAGTTGTTTGTTAATGTTTTCATATTGAACCTCAGCTGTTTATACTATATGATAAACATGCTCTAAGTTCCGCATTGCGACGGGTCATAGTGGTGTCCAAAGCACAATAAAAGATATAGGCCGGCTCTTGTTTTTGGAGTTTGGTAGGAAACTATCCTGCGAGGCGGAGAGTACCTTCGATTCTGTAAATGATATTGCATTGCACAAATTCTCACTCCTATGAATTCACGAATTGACAGCCTATGATCAAACCTATGATCAAATTTGCAGCGGGTTCTAAAGCCTCTAACTATACTTTCAAAAATAATCATATTTAGGGGGTGAGTTAGGGGTGGCTTCCGGGGATGTTACGGACTTGAAATTTTTACTGTGTTCTCCTAACAGCACTCTTAACCTATGATTAAATTTGCAGCGGGTTCTAAAGCCTGTAACTATATTTTCAAAAATAATCATATTTAGGGGGTGAGTTAGGGGTGGCTTCCGGGGATGTTACGGACTTGAAATTTTTACTGTGTTCTCCTAACAGCACTCTTAACCTATGATTAAATTTGCAGCGGGTTCTAAAGCCTGTAACTATATTTTCAAAAATAATCATATTTAGGGGGTGAGTTAGGGGTGGCTTCCGGGGATGTTACGGACTTGAAATTTTTACTGTTATCTCCTAACACCACTCTTAACCTATGATTAAATTTGCAGCGGGTTCTAAAGCCTGTAACTATATTTTCAAAAATAATCATATTTAGGGGGTGAGTTAGGGGTGGCTTCCGGGGATGTTACGGACTTGAAATTTTTACTGTGTTCTCCTAACACCACTCTTAACCTATGATTAAATTTGCAGCGGGTTCTAAAGCCTGTAACTATATTTTCAAAAATAATCATATTTAGGGGGTGAGTTAGGGGTGGCTTCCGGGGATGTTACGGACTTGAAATTTTTACTGTTATCTCCTAACACCACTCTTAACCTATGATTAAATTTGCAGCGGGTTCTAAAGCCTGTAACTATATTTTCAAAAATAATCATATTTAGGGGGTGAATTAGGGGTGGCTTCCGCGGATGTTACGGACTTGAAATTTTTACTGTTATCTCCTAACACCACTCTTAACCTATGATTAAATTTGCAGCGGGTTCTAAAGCCTGTAACTATATTTTCAAAAATAATCACATTTAGGGGGTGAGTTAGGGGTGGCTTCCGGGGATGTTACGGACTTGAAATTTTTACTGTTATCTCCTAACACCACTCTTAACCTATGATCAAATTTGCAGCGGGTTCTAAAGCCTGCAACTATATTTTCGAAAATAATCATATTTAGGGGGTGAGTTAGGGTGGCTTCCGGGGATGTTACGGACTTGAAATTTTTACTGTTATCTCCTAACACCACTCTTAACCTATGATTAAATTTGCAGCGGGTTCTAAAGCCTGTAACTATATTTTCAAAAATAATCACATTTAGAGGGTGAGTTAGGGGTGGCTTCCGGGGATGTTACGGACTTGAAATTTTTACTGTTATCTCCTAACACCACTCTTAACCTATGATCAAATTTGCAGCGGGTTCTAAAGCCTGTAACTATATTTTCGAAAATAATCATATTTAGGGGGTGAGTTAGGGGTAGGTTTATAATTGGGGGTTAATAATTTAGGGTTGATAATTTTCGAAACCTCCACTGTCTGTCTGTTATCAAAATATAATAATTTACTTATTTTTTAACGTCCAAACGTCCGATTCTAAAATAAATTTTTTTTTCCGAAATCGTTCATTTGAACGTTCGGAACTTCAGGCACATTTTTTATACAAGAAATTCAAACTGGAAAATTAAAAAAAATAAATATTATGTATTATTATTACCCGGATAGCTCAAAACAGAGTCCGATGGAGAAGCTTTGTGGAAGCCCTATGCTCCCGAGAGGGTTAAAACAGGATAATAATAATTATTATAGAAAAAACACCTTTAGGCGAAGGGGAAGTGAAATATGGTGTGGGCAAGCTTTTTGCCGGCCGAGCTTCCTGCGATGGAAATTTTCGAGCGTTTTCATATATGCCTGACAGGAAAAAATTTTGATTTCTCGAAATCTACTGAATAGAAATCCACACCATATTCCACTTCCCCTTCGCCCAAAGGTGTTTTTTCTGAAAATCAAGAAAAGTGCCTGTTTTCAGACGCTTTTATGAGGTATTAAACCGAACCTCACAAACTTTTCATGAAAATGGGTTGGTAGAGTAACTCTTCGAGAATAAATACGGCTTTTCAAAATAACTCTAGCACCACCGTGGGCCTTGTTCAAACTTTTTTCCTGAAACGGCTGTTTTTACATTTTTGAGATTTACGCGAAAACTTATAATTTTTTTTGCATGACATTTTTATTGTAGGTAGCCACTAACAGAAGCCACAATTTCAGCCCTGAAACAAGATTCTACGATAATTACAGTCGCTGTAATTAAATGTCAAAAAATGGCCATATTTCGCGGTTTTTATTTTTTTGTGCAAAAACCTTTTGACCGATTTCAATTGTCCAAAACTCATAATTTTCGTCTTTTTAAGCGCTATTACGTACTATTTTTTGTTTTCCAAAAACAAAATTTTTTCGCACCTAAAACGATGAAAAACGTGTTTTCGCTACCATTATTAGCTTTTTTCTACCTGTTCTCCTGGACCGATTTTTTCCAAAACACATTCATTAAATTCCTACGATTTTTCTCTTAATTATAGCGTCGAAAAATCGCAGGGTAGATTTATTTCAACTTTTGAATACTTTTCCGCTATCTCTCCTGGACTATCAAGTGCTTTTTTCGTTAAAGCATTATTTTCTTTTCGTATCTATCCACGTCCATTTTCTTTCCTTTATCTGTTTGATAATTAGTTCTTGTTTTGTCAAATTCCATAATTCTAAGTTTGATATTTGCCTGGGCCAGAAATATTATGTATAATTCCCTTATATTTATTATGCATAAATAAAGATTTTCACTATATATTTCTTCAATTTGAATTTCCTTCTCAAAAAAAAATGGAGAAAAGACTCTATGATGTCTTGCGCATTCGTGTGGACATCTGTACGCCTTATAATATGATGGAACATGTGACGATGATGATTATGAAGATGACAATAATAATGATAATGATACTGATGATTATTAATATTGAATTGTAATTTGTAATATAATTTTTAAAACTTTTTCAATAATTTTCTACCATAAAGCCCTTTGGGGCACTTATGCCTCTTTCAATATTGGTTTATAACATCTTTTTCTACCAACATGCAAAATGGCATAAGTGAGAAAATTGTCAATGTTTCCACAAATTTCTTACAACTATTCCGATACTTTAAAGTATGAAAGCCCACCCAGGCACTTATGCCATTCAAACTAATGATTTTTTTAATTATTTATATTATGTTGATCTTTGTTTGATTAATGAGAAAATCACAGAACCAAGCTAAAAAATTTTATCAACTTTTGCAGAACCGAAATTCATTCAGCCCTTATCTGCCCTTATGCCAATATTTTTAATGGACTGTGTAAGTTGAATAATTTCAAACTTTACATTGGCAGCGGTGAGAAAATTACATACTATCACCCACATTTTTTTACACTTTCACCCTACCATATCAACCCTTAGAACCCTGGCTGCACTTATGCCTAGCTCATCGATCATAAAGTCGGTGCTTAACTATCGTTTTATAATATTGGCAGAAGGGAGAAAATTGTTTAAGAAAACAAAAATTTGTGACAAAATAAAAATTTATTTAAAAGATGTTGGCACCGCGGGGACCGCTCAATTTTGCGATGATTCCACTTATCTCTGATGTAACTTTCGGTACTCCAAGAGGCATAAGTGAGAAAATCGTGCTTGAACTTCTGTCATCATCTCCCGGTCTATATGGGGCCCCTAGAGAGACTATCAATAATATTGTGCAATCTTTTGATTTGCGCAATATTATTGACGGTCTGTGGATGATTTTGAAAGATTGTCTGAGGCAGCTATGCAGCTCTTCATAACTACATATATAAACCAAAGTAGTATTTTAGAGCATCCCATTGCTTCACAACACAACATTCACAACACTTTCATATTAAAGCCATCGGGTTGTGCAAAATTGTTTTAAATCAAAATTAAAATAAGATTTCGAAAAGTGGAGTAGAATTTGAAAAGTGGCCACTTAATTCGCAAAGCAAAACATGTGGAGTAGATCTACTACAATTGGAGTAAAGTGACAGCACTGATTGCAACACTTCCCTCTTTCCGCTTTGCTCCTCTCGCCTACACGGTTTTACAACACGTAAGCAATACTCGTGGAGATTCGCACATTCTCAGCTCAACTAACGACTGTGCAGTCGGGGTGGCATTCGAATTGCACAGATTACCTTATTAAGATTTATAATCTCTCGGTTGACAAGGGTCTTCAGCAGGCTACCTGACCCCGAGCTCGAGCATGCGTTGTCGTAAAACTTGTCGCACCTACTCAGGACAACGTAAACTGTGCCCGATGGAATTCAAATTTTTAACGCATGTGCAGGAGCAGGTAAAATGTGCTCGGTGGAATGCAAACTTTTAACGAATGTGCAGGAGAAGGTAAAATGTGCGCGGTAGAATTCGTTGTGCATATTCAAAAGAAAGTCCCAGCGGCTGTATTTTTCTGTACCAAGCCTGTGTTAAATAAAATCTGCATAATATTATTTTTGCATTAGGCCATTCAGACATAGGAAACGGAAAGACGAAAACATGAAATGCATCGCATGGAATTTGTTAAAATAATTTCAAATTTTTATATACATAAGAAAAAATGCTGTAGTTAATCTTAAAACTTTTTATAGTATTATTTTAATCCACTTCTTGACAAAAGCCCTCCGCCAGAAGTATTCTTTTTACAGAGATATGTGTTCGAAAATTATCCGAAAATAAAATCCTTCTGGCTGCTTTTGGAAAAATCAAGATCAAAATAATATAGTAGATAAAATACTGCGCGAGTTAGGGTGTTTTCAATGATGCAGATTGCGTTCGCAATTGACTTATTCAGCAACACACTTCCATTGCTGAATAAGTCAATTGCGCACGCAACTTGCATCATTGAAAACACCCTTAAGGTGCCAGCCCATAGAACGCGTTTCATGCGTCGCTTTCAAGCGTTGCGTTGACATTTAAGTTGGAATACATGCTTCTAAATAGCAACCGCCCCAATAACGGAAGAAACGCGTAGGCGCGTCGCATGTAACGCGCAAAGTTGCCCAACTTTCAACTTTTCATGCGTCTGGCATTCGATGACAATCAGCTGTGCTCTTGTAAAAGAATTATGAATATCTTGATCTGAACAAATCAAGTATACCTTCAGTTTTAATTACAAGAGCACTGCTTATAAACATTTTATATATCAAAAAAACACTCGATAAATTATAATAAACAAATTTTAGACTGGCATTATAAATAAAGTTGGAAGTAATGTTAAATGTCAAAGCGGCGCCGCGCCGGGTCAATTGGGACGGTCATACGCGTCACACATTTGTTATTAACGCAAGGCATGAAA
The DNA here is from genome assembly GCA_963855945.1 of Thereva nobilitata. NCBI lineage: Eukaryota > Metazoa > Arthropoda > Insecta > Diptera > Therevidae > Thereva > Thereva nobilitata. The sequence goes on from OY979695.1 coordinate 73,751,887, forward strand.
GCGGCGCATGAAACGCGTTCTATGGGCTGGTACCTTTACTCTGCGCATGCTAAAAACATTTTTGTTCAACGCGCACATTCTAAGTTCTCCTGCACAATTATAAATTTCAATTTTACCGCTCACATTTTACCTGCTCGTACACATGCCTTAAAAATTTGAATTCCACCGGGCACATTTTGCGTTGTCCTGAGTAGGTGCGACAAGTTTTACGACAACGCATGCTCGAGCTCGGGGTCAGGTAGCCTGCTGAAAACCCTTGTCACCCGAGAGATCATAAATCTTAATAAGGAAGTCTGGGCAATTCGAGGCCACCCCATTCGAGCTCGTGTTTTTGAAATGGGTGCATGATTGCAAAAGCATTCCTTTCTCATTCAACCAAACCAATCAAAAACTTCTTTGAGCGATTTTTAAAATTGTGTAAATAATTTTGGCACCTGGAATACATGTGCAAATAGTTTTGAAAACTTTCTTTCTCTATGTTTTTGTGCTTTGCTGTACTTATTTTTTTGTTGTTGTATGACTTAAGTTAGCTTTAATAATGAAGAATCAGTAAAATAAAACTGAATTTAAAATAATGAAAATTTTAGGCTTTCGTTCCATTTTTCCCTGTGAAATTTCGGGTGTGCAAATATTTGTAGCAACGACTGTATCTTGTGATTAAGTAATTGTTAATTTTTTCAGTACATTCGTGAATGCAATTAGTTATTTTTTTTTCTTCTTTTTAAGCTATTTTTTTAGTTAGATTCTAGATTTTCTCTTCTTTACTATGCCATTGCTAAGTTTATTACTTTCGGATTATTTTTGTATAGGGTATGACATGTGTAGTATATTGATCGTGAAGTGCGTTCGTGTTGTTAGTGCACTCTGCTGGGCCCTGGTTTTGATTGCTTTTGCATATGGCTACGGATAATTTATCGCCCCTGGGCCCGGTAAGAACGCTGTGCAGTATTTTTACATCATATAGGCCGGGACTAAATGTAATATATCTGAATGCGAGAAGTGTGAGAAATAAGGTCGATCAATTGCATGATATGTTCTCTGGGACGAATATCCATATAATATGTGTGTATGAAACGTGGTTAGATGATAATGTTAGCTCCACTCTTGTTGCAATTACGGATTATAACCTGATTAGAAATGATCGTCGTAGGCGTATTGGAGGAGGTGTATCGATTTACGTACAAAATACCTTAAAAGCAACTCCTCTTAAAATTTCGTCACCTGCTGAAATTGTTGAATTCATTGGTGTTGAAGTGGCATCTCATAATGAAAGTTTAGCCGTATTTAGTGTTTACTCATCTCCAGCGACCTTCAATCCATGTAACTTCAATGAACTTTCCGATTCACTCAATCCTATTGTTCAGAAGTATCGTGACGTTAGGCGGCGTTCATACTGAGGCGATATACGATAAGCGACATATCGCTCGCGATATATTGCTAGGAGGGCTCACACCAGCAAGCGATATATCGGCGCGACCTGGGCGATAAAAATGTGGTGGGAGCACTATTCTCATTACTTCAGTTACAAATATGAGTTCAAGTGAGAAAGACGTTGTAGTCGCTTATTGGTTCTGACGTAGAATGAGAAGAAAAAGGAAATACTGGGTCCATCTTACCAATGTGCACCATAGCTCGGCTGTTGTTTCTCGAGAGCTGTCTCAACATGAATCAAATTTCAGGGAGTTTTATCGGATGAATCCTGAAAACTTTCATTTTCTGAAAAGCCTGGTGTCACGAACCCTTGAAAAAAAAGATACACAATTCCGACACGCGACGGCCAATCCCCAATACTCACGCTGAAAATTTCTCGATCCACACGTTGGACAATTAGCATTGGGGACAACCTTGGTGCTAACGCGTGGAGCCGGCCTAAGGAGAAAAAGAACATTGCCTTACCTTACCTCTGCACTACTAGTAAGGCTGAGGTAGCCGTACGTTTCAAATTATTTATTTACTTTGGCATTACTTACTACACAGTAGAATAGAAGTATTGTAGTAACTATTTTGATATTTTAAGACCAAGATGATTGAGATAGTTTATTTTAGACCTTCTTTTGCTTTTTTTCAGTTTAGTGATATAGACGTCCACGTCCAGTTTGACAGGTGATCAATTTTGTTTACATACATCATTTCTTCATAAATGCGTTTATCAAACAAACCTCGTTAACATACGCGTATAATGTGTAAACTTAGATACACGTATTCATGAATCCCCTAACTTGTAATAAACCAAATACTGCGCCAGCAACGAATCGCTGAAGCGACCGGCAAAGAATTATGTTCCCACCACATGTTTATCGCGCCGATATATCGCCGAGGCGACCAGCAAGTCGCACTTCAAGCGATATGTCGCTTACGATATGTTGCTCTATCGCGCCACTGTGAACCTTTTTTATCGCCTCCCTTTAGATTTCAAGTATTTTTTTGTGCGTGTCGCGTATCGTATATCGCTCGCAACATATCGCTTATCGCATATCGCTCCAGTATGAACGGGGCCTTATTGTTTGTGGTGATTTTAATGTAGACGCTCTGAAAGCCGGCTTTGCAGTGGATGAATTGTCCTATCTCCTGCTGACATTGGATCTAAAGGCTCTCAATAATCAACCCACCTATTATAATACGTCATCCATCCCCCTCCCAGTTGGATTACATGTTGACTACAAACATACCTAAGGTACTATTTCATAATCAGATCTCGCCCCCCAGCAACTTTGATCATGATTTTCTCCTTATAACGTATAAGATGAGATTGGGGGCTATTCCTAAAATCCTTTCCTTCACTTATCGTGGACATTAAGAACATTGACAAAGATTCCCTGGTGTATGAGTGTAGTGGTATGTCGTGGGATAAGGTATATCGAGATGGGATTCTGGATGGCAAGGTGCAAAACTTAACAGATGCTTTATTAAATTTATATGATCGTTATGTCCCTCTAAAGATGTGTCGTGTACGTCGGCGAAGGTGCCCTTGGATTACTGATGACATCCATCGTGCAATGGCTGAGAGAGATTACCTCATTAAGCAGTAACGGAGAAGCGAGGAAGTCTTGATATATAGCAGATATAAAGCTGTGCGTAATAGGGCAACAGGTACGATTTGTTCGGCAAAAAGTGCATATTTTGCCTCTAAGTGGGATAATCAGCCTTCGAAAATGCTATGGAAGAATATCCGCAATTTGGGAACACATGGCAGTGATGATAACAAAATTGCTATGGACCCAAATGTGCTAAATAACTTCTTTGTGGATAGAAGCGTTCAACAATCTGACATTCTGTGTCAAGATTCAAATGACCTGGCTGATGTGGGGTTTAGTTTTAGATGCACTGAGGCTTCTGAAATACTTACACTCAACTATACACTCTATCAAGTCGAATGCCACAGGACTCGACTCTTTAACACCCGAATTCCTGAAATTGTTAGTGCCTTTTATTGTGAGTCCTTTAGTTCATATTTTCAACTTTTGCTTGACTACCTCCCAATTCCCGACTGAGTGGAAGAAGGCATTGGTAGTAGGAGCCTGGTGATTTTCGTCGTTTACTGTACTTCTTTGCGAAAGTTTTGGAAAAAGTTATGCACAACCAAATAATGGAATATCTCAAACAAAACAATTTCTTATCCAAATGGCAGTCTGGTTTTCGACCGAATCACAGCTGCGAGACAGCCTTATTAAAAGTTACGTCGGACATCCACGAGGCACTAGATAAGGACCACTTAGCTCACCAAAAGCTTCTTAGTAAGCTTAATAGGGATTTTAACTTTTCATTTTCGGCTGTGAAGCGGATAAATAATCTGACTGGCAGATCCCAGGTTGTTAACGTGGGAAATGACTATTCGTCCGCTGCGTCTCTTTATTTGGGTGTGCCTCAAGGCTCAATTCTTGGCCCACTCTTATTCAACCTGTACATAAATGACCTACCAAAAGCAGTACGAAATTGTGCTATCCATTTATATGCCGATGATGTCCAATTGTATCTCCCTCGTCCGATTGGGTTAATCGAGGACTGTATTGTGCGGATAAACGAAGACCTGCAATGTGTTCATGAATGGTCTCAGACCAATGGTCTGTTGCTTAATCCATCTAAATCTAAGAGACTTACCACCTGTCGTATTAAATAATGCCGTTATCGACTATGTACATTCTGCGAAAAATTTGGGTGTTCAGCTCAACTCCAACTTTAGTTCCTGCGGTCATGTTCGTTCGACTCTGGGTAAAATTTATAGTAGCTTAAGGCAGCTGTGGATTAGCTCGGTTAGTGTGCCTCCTGGATTATGAATGAAGTTAGCTAGGACTGTCGTGTTACCTCACTTTGTGTATGGTAGCCTTATCTTTCCCAAATTGGATTCTGTATGTGCGAGGAAAATAGCGATGGCATTTAATGATGTCATTAGGTATATCTACAACCTATCCAGAGGAAGTCACATTTATGCGTACGTCAATTCGTTTGTCGGTACATCCATTGAGACTTATTGGGCAAGGTGTGAGCTTGCCTTTCTTCATAAACTGATCCATGCTAGGAGCCCACATTACCTAACATGAAAAGTTAGTGCTCTTGAGATTTAACAGAGGTCTTCAGCTCCTTATACCAAGGTGTAATTCTCGCTTTGGCGAGCGTTCTTTCTTTGTCCAGGCTATTCGTAGGTGGAATTCTCTTCCGAATTATGTGCAGACTGAGGGATCCAGTGTGGTGTTCTGCAAGTTGATCAGGAACGTAGAATTATAGTCATGTTTGTGGATGGTACACATATCATTCTATAAATTAATTGTAATTTTAGTTTTGTAATCTTAGTTTTCATAGTTTTGATTACTCGTCAGTGTTATTCGCTTCACTTTTTGTATTATTATTATTATTATTGTCCTGAATTGTATTTTCTATTTTGTAGTGCTATATAAGAGGTTGTAATCTTCAGCACTTTTATAATATTTTATTTAAATTTGAATTTGCTCTACTCTCATTGTTTTTTTGTGTTTGTCTCAATGATGATCCCACGAGTAGCGCTAGAAAGGACAGTCACCCATGGCAGAACTCCGCATTACCATGTGAAGGCTAAATTGAAACGAAGGTCACTTGGTATTCGGAGTCCATCGTTAGTGGTACCCTGACGCCGTACCATTCATCCCCTCAGCACGATAATTTCCACCTTGGGATTGCATGTATCTACCTTAGTCAGGGCGCCCGTGTTTTCGACATTTTTTAATTTTTTTGTGAAACATTGATTGTCTTTGTTTTTCTTTTTGTTTACTCAATTAGTTATTGTTTTTGGTAAGTCAAATAAATACATTGATTGTTACAATGCCTCGCCGTACAACTTTTACAGGCAGAGTTGAGCGGCGAAGCCGTAGAATTTATATAAGATCATTGAGAAATGTTATCGCAAATTCATTAAACCTTAATGATATTGATAGTTTGGTAGATTCATTTAAATGTGGTTTAAATTTATTTCAGCGTAAGTTGTGGTTCCTGGAGTATGCGTTGTTTATTTTGTGGCGCTAAACTTTTCCATTGAAATGACTTTAGGTAACCCACAAGCATTTACTTTATGTTGTCATAAAGGCAAAGCTCATTTCGAGTCTTTGCGAGGGACTCTCTTCCTCTGTAACTCAATTAACCATCGTTCCAAAAAGTATTTCGAAAATATTAGTTCATACAATTGTTCATTTGCAATGATTAGCTCCGAAGCTAAGTTGTCTGATACTGTTTTGAATGTTGTGTATCATTTCAAGATTCATGCTCGTGCTGAGGCTTTGATTATAGTCACGCATGGTACTAACTACAACTTTACTTTTATGATGTTGACCCCATAGTTCAACATAGAATGCGCGAAAGATCGAATGTTAGATGTGTCGTAGATTTAATGCGTGAATTGGCTGTTGAATTAGATCGCGTGAATGAATTTGTTCGCTCATTCAGATGAGCTGAATAGTATCGACAGCCGAAAATTTAGCTCCAAACGTGAGTATGGTTATTAAAGTTAACAGAAATACAGATATTCGTCGTTTTAATGATGTAGCAGTCACTTTCAGAAATGGCGACGGCGAACAATCGTTTCAGCGAAGTATGGAAGTATTTTCAAAATTACCAAATACCTTTCGTAACATTCTTTTATTGGATTCATCTTGACACTTTGTCTTATCTACATATTATTATTTCGAAATTGGCTGGCATATTAACAAAGAATACAACATAACTTCTACTTCTTTTTCTACTGCTTCTCGAAAAAAATTACAATGCTACCATATGCGTCTTATCGCCTTATTATTCGTGATGAGTTCAGTATTTTGCATCAATCGCAAAAATTATTTTTATAATGGGTTGTTAATATTTATGTTCGCATTGAAGGCACTCGATTACATTTTATTCGCCAAAATTATACAAGACTGTTTAATAATTTTGCTGATTTTTTGCATCAACATCTTCTAGAAGTTATGGTTAATAATATATAAATAATTCAAGTAATTTTCTAATTTTTAAATTATTCATTGTGAATTACAGTTTTCGATTTCACTCATTTTTGTTTAAAAGTAAACGCAAATATTTTTATATACGAATCTCGACAACAGGCGGTACTAAAATTACTTAAGTAAAAGCAATCCCAAAATCGAATAGTTGGAATAGTTAATTAAGAACGCAAAAACAAATTAAATAAATTCATTTCATATTCTAGATGAGGTTGCAGTTATTGATGAAATTCAATTATTACGTGATCCGGGCAGAGGGTGGGCGTGGACGAGAGCTTTCTTAGGTGTAGTTGCAGAGGAACTTCATGTTTGCGGCGAACTTGGAGCGTACAATCTTCTCACCAAAATTTGTGAAACGACTGGTGAAGCAGTTGAGTTAAGGAAGTATGATCGTTTAACTCGGTTGTCTGTGGAAGATTCTGCCTTATTATCTATAGATAATATTCTACCTGGGGACTGCATAGTGTGCTTTAGTAAAAATGACATATTTACAGTGTCACGAGATATTGAAGCAAGGTAAGTATCTTTTATATCACTTGTTATACCATATTATGTACATTGCATCCCTAACGGGGCTGCATCTCATTAAAGTAATCTATAAAAATGAATGCGTTAGTCTCGCAAAAACTCGAAAATGGCTCGACCGATTTCAATAATATTTTTTTTTGTTTTGTTCGCCTCAATACAGGGGTGGTTTTAGAAAAAAAGCATTAGGAAAAACCAAAAGAAACAGTACAAATGTATATGAAGTTATTTATGTTGAAATAAAAGTTGTTTTGTTGCTACTACATTTTTTCAATTCTGCTACCATTTTTTTTTACATATTTACTACATTTATCAAATCACCAAGGCTCAACACTGATCTGCAGTGAAAATTCCCAAAATTACCATTTTTTTAGATTTTTCAGTAGTTCCTTTGGGTTTTTCTTATTTTGTTTTTAAACCACCCCTGTATTGAAGCGAGCCATTTTCGAATTTTCGGCAATTGATTTTTATCTAGATTATTGAAAATTACACTTAAACATTAACTTATTAACATCTTTAAGGTGCAAGATCGTATGAGCTATGAGTTTTAACTTTAGCATGAATGAATGTTTAATGAATCCATCGATAAATTCCTCGGCTGAGATAGTACCTTTTTTTGAATCATAATGAAAACTCATATAATGTCGAAGGCGCAAATGATTACACGGTATTATTTGACGAGGAAGGAATGTGTTGGCTTATGTGGTAACGTGACTCATGAAGGTTTTGAAATGACCGATTCAATTATTATTAATTGTTATTACATTAAACATCGTTTTTTCTTAAAAAAGGTAGTGGATGTTGAGAATAGATTTAGTTAAAGCAAATTTATTTGCATTTTGCGAACATTCATTTTGATCAGCCATTCTATTAAGGTACCAAAGCTGCAAATCGCCATATGCCGTTTGCAACATAAATCTCCAAGCAATAAGTGACGAAAAGCGAAAAGATATGAGGCTTTGGAATGCGGCCGGCCTTAGATATAGCCACTTTGGACTTAGTTTGAGGATTTCAATATTGTAAAGTTCTTAGGAAAGTTCGACAGATTTGAGTGACTGTGAAAACATTTCCGAGTCATTTGACATTGTTCATTACAATGCCGAGGAGAACACGAGCTTGCATAAGTCAGTCAAATGCGCAGCGAGCTACTTGACGTGCAAACCGCACTGATGACCAGCGAGCGACGGATAATGAAAATAGTCGTATTGGCATGTCCGAATTACGTCCGAGAGCCACTGAATATAAACGACAAGCAAATAGATTAAGAATGCAACAAGTTCGTGCACATCATACACAACGACAGCGAGTACGACAAAATGAACATGACCGAGCAATTTCTTGCTTACTTTCAAGGTAAATACAACGCAACTGCCTTTCGAATCATTCTCTGTTGTATCAGAAACAATTTCATAATTTCACACACCATTACAGATTCAAGGGAAAATATATCATTTATTAGGAGCATATTGAATCTAATGTCTCGAAAACTTATACCAATAATTGGTTTTTCGTTAGTGTTTAGGAAAAGTTGTTGTAAATGTTCTGTTCGTCTATCTAAAACCTATCAATAGCCGGACACTTTCTAACTTTAAAGCCTGAACATGTAGCCGAAGCGAAACGAAAACGAAACGGTACCGAAACGAATTCCAATATGATAGCGATTATATAGCCATAGTACCGAATCGGTTTTTGACATTTCTAGATAATTTTTATGCTCAGTGAACGAACGGCTGAACAGTTTTTAATTTAAATAAAAATGTGACAAGAAAATTATATAAATATTATAAAATAATATGCCGGATGTTAAAATGGTTTTTCTGTTAAAAATCTACAAAAGAAAAAGAAAATCTGACGTTGAAACCTGACAAACAGCTGATGAGTACTTTCCAGTGCTGACTAGCTGAAACGAAAGCCGAAATGAAATGAATTTATATCCTCCGATCCGTTTCGGTTTCGTTCGCTACATAATTGAGTTCATACATTTTCATACAATTTATTTCCTTCATTTCGGTTCGGTTTCGTTTTCTTTCGGTTACATGTTCAGGCCTTTAGTATTCATCTATCTTCTATCTTAATTTATAAAAACTACGTGTCACAATGTTTGTACACGCTAATCGCCGAAACCGCCCAACAGATTTAAATAAAAATTTGGGAATGTGTAGGGTTGGTTCCAGATTGAAAGATAGGATAATTTTGGTCCAGATAAGTGAAGCTGTTGTCGAAATATAGAGAATTTCAATGTTTCACTGATTATATTTAAGTTGGCGGGGCGAAAAAGTATTTAATTTTAATTGTCATGTAGATATAAAAAACCGTTAGCTTTAAAAAAGCACTCCGATTTATTAGACCGGGAGATGATGACAGAGGTTCAAGCACGATTTTTTCAGTCATGCCTCTTGGAGTACCGAAAGTTACATCAGAGATAAGTAGAATCATCGCAAATTTGAGCGGTCCCCGCGGTGCCAACATTTTTTAAAGAAATTTTTATTTTGTCACAAATTGTTGCTTTCTTAAACAATTTTCTCCCTTCTGCCAATATTATAAAACGATAGTTATGCACCGACTTTATGATCGATGAGCTATGCATAAGTGCAGCCAGGGTTCTAAGGGCTGATATGGTAAGGTGAAAGTGTAAAAAAATGTGGGTGATAGTAGGTAATTTTCTCACCGCTGCCAATGTAAAGTTTGAAATTATTCAACTTACACAGTCCATTAAAAATATTGCCATAAGGGCAGATAAGGGCTGAATGAATTTCGGTTCAGCAAAAGTTGATAACAATTTTTAGCGTGGTTCTGTGATTTTCTCATTAATCAAACAAAGATCAACATAATATAAATAGTTAAAAAATTCATCAGTTTGAATGGCATAAGTGCCTGGGTGGGCTTTTATACTTTAAAGTATCGGAATAATTGTAGGAAATTTGTGGAAACATTGACAATTTTCTCACTTATGCCATTTTGCATGTTGGTAGAAAAAGATGTTATAAACCAATATTGAAAGAGGCATAAGTACCACAAAGGGCTCTATGGTAGAAAATTATTGAGAAAGTTTTAAAAAATATATTGTAAATTACAATTTAATATTAATAATCATCAGTATCATTATTATTATTATTATCATCTTCATAATCATCATCGTCACATGTTCCATCGTATTATAAGGCGTACAGACGTCCACACGAATGCACAAGACATCATAGAGTACTATGACTAGTCTTTTCTCCATTTTTTTTTTGAGAACGAAATTGAAATTGAAGAAATATATAGTAAAAAAACTTTATATATGCATAATAAATATAAGGGAATTATATCTACATAATATTTCTGGCCCAGGCAAATATGAAACTTAGAATTATGGAATTTGACAAAACAAGAACTAATTATCAAACAGATCAAGAAAAGAAAATGGACGGTAGACCTAAAAATACATGGAGAAGGACAGTAATGAAAGAAATCAAAAATGTTGACAAAGCAAGTGGATAGCTCAAAACAGAATCCGATGGAGAAGCTTTGTGGAAGCCCTATGCTCCCGAGAAGGGTAAAGCAGGATAATAATAATAATAATACATAATATTTACTTTTTTAATTTTCCAGTTCGAATTTCTTGTATAAAAATTATTTCTATTTATTATAAATATCATTTCCGACACTTATGATCTTTATTATACTTTCTAAATCAACTTTTTCTATGTATTTTACATAAAATAAGTGAAAAGATGGTTGCAATCTTTACAAATATTTACAATAATAAAAATGAATACAAATACAGTACCTTATAACTTCTGAAATAATTTTTAATAAAAGACCCTTTGTTACGCTTATGTCTCTTTCATTATTGGTCTATAACATTTGTTTCTACCCACGTGCAAAATAGCATAAGTGGGAAAATTGTTAAATCAATTATAGAACTCCCAAAAGCCGACGTTACATTGGCTGATACTTGATTAATGATTTTAACGTATAAGCCTTTTGTAGCACTTATGCCTCTTTCACTATTAGTTTAAAACAACCTTTTCTATCTACATGCAAAATGGCATAAGTGAGAAAATTGTCGTTATTTCCACGAATTTTCTACAACTTAATGACTTATGCCTTCAGTATAGATACGCCCGACCGTTATGCCGATTCAAAAAAAGTGTTCAATTTATCATAAATATTATATAGTTTCAATGGCATAAGTGAGAAAATCACAGAACCGAGCTAAAAATTGTTATCAACTTTTGCAGAACCGAAATTCATTCAGCCCTTATCTGCCCTTATGGCAATATTTTTAATGGACTGTGTAAGTTGAATAATTTCAAACTTTACATTGGCAGCGGTGAGAAAATTACCTACTATCACCCACATTTTTTTACACTTTCACCCTACCATATCAGGCCTTAGAACCCTGGCTGCACTTATGCCTAGCTCATCGATCATAAAGTCGGTGCATAACTATCGTTTTATAATATTGGCAGAAGGGAGAAAATTGTTTAAGAAAGCAACAATTTGTGACAAAATAAAAATTTCTTGAAAAAATGTTGGCACCGCGGGGACCGCTCAAATTTGCGATGATTCTACTTATCTCTGATGTAACTTTCGGTACTCCAAGAGGCATGAGTGAGAAAATCGTGCTTGAACTTCTGTCATCATCTCCCGGTCTATATACGAGTGACAACGTATGAATTAGTGTATTGAGTGTACTGAGTGTACAATGTGTACAGTATATACAGTGTACTGTGCACTGTCTACTATATGCACTGTGTACTATATACTATGAGCCCGCAAAAACACACCAGTTAAGAAACATATAATTTATATACAAAGAAATATTGGGAAACCTGTAAAATATTAGCATCCATTGCTCTTTATATATAGTACTTCCACCGAAAAGTGCGTAAAAGCTTTTAATTGGTGCGATTAAAAAAAGTGTTAATAAGAAAATATATAAATGTCGAGTTTTTGCATTATGCCTCAGATTGCGGTGCATCTTGAAAACGGTCAACGTGTATATTTCACTGAAGAAAATGCTCTCCAACGAGCTTTACAGCCACCAAAAACTACACTTACTGAATTTTTCACACTGTGCCAAAAACCTGATATTTTCGGACAATTCGTAACAGCATTCTTATATACCGACGTCCCTCGCTATTATACATTTAGCAAATCAGGTAAAAAATGGAAGCCACGTAGACAAGGCGAACCACATCTAACTATTGCACGCGTATTGAAAGCAAAGACATTGGGACGACTTTACACAGTACATCCAAAACAACGTGAATGTTTCTTTTTGCGTTTGTTGTTGCTGAATGTTCCAGGGCGAACGTCTTTCGAATTTTTACGACCAGTCAATGGTCAAATATTCGATACATTTCAAGATGCATGTCGCGAGTTGCAATTGCTGGAAGACGACAATCATTGGGATCTGACACTTACTGATGCAGCATTTGCATCCACGCCGAATAACATTCGTCAACTGTTTGCAATTATATTGACGACATGATACCCAACAGAACCATCGGTTTTGTGGGAAAAATACAAGAACGGCATTGTAATGCCATCAGACACAGCACGCGACAAATAACAAAAGAAAACATTAATTAGCCGTCTTGCGCTAAGCGTCAACAGATGTACAAAAGTATGCAATCTGACGCCGCCGGACGTGTGAAAAGTTTTCAAGTTCATGGTTGCGCGCGAAAACAAAAATAAGTTTTCAAGTTCATTGCGCGCGAAAAATAAACAAAAAAGTCAAGTGCATCCGACTGACCGGTAATATGAACCCTTTAATGTAGGAAATGTATGGGTGCCCCAATAATGCATAATATAAATTAATAAACAACAAGAATTTATTTGCACATAATTGGGAAATTTTAGAAATCAGCAAAATTTTGGTTTTGAGGTTTTTGGAGGGGCAAGATCCCTGGCCATTGGTCGATGTATGCCTAGAATGTAAAATTTAGGATAAGAACTTGTATAAATACCCGAGTATCAAAAATAAAGACAGTTAATAATTCAAATCTGAGCATTGATTACTAAAATAAAAAAACCTTTCCTGAGTTCACTCTGCCTGCGCGGAAGAACTCTTGAAAGAGGAAAAACCCTGCGGACTCTTCCGCACTTAATCTAACAAATAATAAAAGACTAGTCAAATCAAAAAAAACTTCGTAAAAGTATATTCAAATATAAATTCAAAGTTATCAACGAAAAAAACTTTACATGGCGACCCTGCCTCCCGGACAACTGGACCAGCAATTCTTTCATCAATTCATAAGGAAGAGAACGTGCCCTCGCCGTATCACCGGAACCAGCAAGCTGACAAAAGAAGAACAAATCCCAGAAGCAGCCAAAGAAGAAATTCAAAACATCCTCCAAAAGTCTGACGAACACAAGAAGATACCAGCAAATAAAATTCTGAAGTTAGAATTAGAAACAAACTCGAAAGCAGGCCCCCGACCCATCACCATAGATGATTACAAAAAACGACAGGCAGCAAAGCAACAACAACAGCAACCAGTTCAACAAATAATAACCCAAATTAAAAAAACCACGGGGAGGAAAACGTGAAAAACTGAGGACACAAAGAGCAGAAGCCTTCAGGATAGCAGCATTGGCGGTAACACAGAAAGAAAAATCATTCTTTCTCAATAAAGCAAACGCGATAAAAACCCAGCTGCAGCAGCTACTAACCAACAATGGTAACAGCAAAATGCAAAAAGCAAATAAACACTAGCATTGAATTAAAATAAAAAAAAATAATAAATAAAAATTTTTAAAAATAATATATGCACATAAATCAAAAAAAAATAAATAGATATAAAGACAAAAATGTTGCTAAGATCATTATAAATAATAAATATTAATAAAAATAAAGAAAAATATATATATCAATATCAAATGAGTTATGTCATTGAATAGAGTCAAAAAAATTATTAGAAGAAGCTGATAGAATTCGATTGAATTTTAGGAAAAATCTTACAAGAAAAGAGTCTAGCACCACTTTATTAAGAAAAGAACTTGCTATACATGAGCTAAAAGCTGAATTATCTGAATTAGCACAAGAAATTAATGTGCAGCAATACGAAGTACAATTCAAGCGAATATATACAGAAATTAAAGAATTCATAAGAATTAAATCAACAGAAAATCTAGAAGCCATAAGTGAAGGAAACGAAGAAGATTTTGAAGGAGAAGAAGAAAATGAAATAGAAGCCATAAGTGAAGAAAACGAAGAAGATTTTGGAGGAGAAGAAGAAAATAAAATAGAAGCCATAAGTGAAGAAAACGAAGAACATTTTGAAGAAAGAGAAGGAGAAAATAACATAGCTAGAACAGAGAAAATAACTAAAATGGCAGCACTCGATATTATTACCACGCTAAAAATTGTCCCAACGTATGAAGGCGACGCTAAGGAACTCACGAAATTTCTGAACATAATAGAATGCATAGCTGAAACACTGTCTAACAGTGAAGAAATCCTAAAACTAATAAAAGTTGTGTTAAAAGCAAGAATATCAGAAAGAGTGAGAGTAAAACTAGGTTCCACTGAATCGCTAACTGACTTTGAAAAATTCAAGGAACATTTCAAAAAACGATTCCTAGTCAAAACGAATCCTTGGAAATTACAGAATGATATGGCAAGAATCCAACAAGGGGATCAATCGGTCCAAAATTTCGCAACACGAATTGAAACCTCATGATGCAGTTAAATGATGTTCAAATCTCTGAAAAAGGGGAAGAACATAGGATAATTATACAAGAGCTGAACAACCAAACAGCACTTAATACATTCCAGGCTGCCTTAAGCGAACCATACAAGACAACAGTATTTGCAGCCATGCCAAAAGCGTTCGATGATGCTGTAAAAATAGCGTCTCAGGTAGAAGCGATTTCAAGCCCGACACGAAAAATAATTCAATTTAATGTGCGCGGAAGAGGGAACTTCCGTCCAAATAATTACAGGCAAGGATATCAAACCTGTAACCGGCAACCGAGGTATGCTACCTATACACAAAGGCAGAATGCAACCAATCAAAATAGATGGCAGACGTATCGGAACCCAACATCAAACCAACAACAACAGCTCAGAAATCAGCAGCAATACACACCCAGTACACAACGATACAGAAACAGGCCACAGTACAATCGGGGATACAGGAACCGAGGAAGAAGCTACACCAACAGCAGAGCGGTAAATGTTGTAGTGTCGGAAAACGAGCAAGCCGTCCCCGAGGCCCAGCAATCGAGGGACGAGATCTTCACCGTAGAAAATATAGAATAAAAATTTATGCATTCAATAATGTTCATAATTTAACGAATTACGTGACAGCTAAAATAAGCCATGCAGACGAACAGATAAGCTTTCTAATAGATTCAGGTGCAGAAATCTCAGTCATAAAAAGAGGTACTCTACAAGAAGAAGCCAATATTAAAGAAGAATTTTGTAAAATAACAGGAGTCACAGAAAATGAAATCACCACCTTAGGAACAATAACAACGGAATTACTAATAGAGGGACAAAAACTAAAGCAAAAATTACATGTAGTTCCAGACAACTTTGCAATAAGGGCTGATGCAATATTGGGGATAGATTTCTTATACGCACGTAAATGCAAACTAGATTACGACATATTCACATTAACAATCCCAACAAGGAACTCTGACCTAATTTTGCCTATTCACACCAATCTACCACAGTACGAACACGTAAGGATACCACCAAGATCGCAGATTACACAAGCAATCACTGAAAAAGTTACAGAAGATAGTCTAGTCCTCAACCAAGAAATAGAATCAGGAGTATTTATTGCTAATTCAATAATACCAGCAAAGGGCGTATCTCATGCTAAAATTCTCAATGTGAATGAACACGAGGTTATACTGAAATTACCAGCTTTAAAAATTCATCCTTTAAAAACTACCATATATTCAACCTCAAGAAACAACACAATACTACGAGTTACTACAATACAACCAAAAGAGCTCAGAAATTATTAGAGGAATTAAATGTTCGAAATCTCGATCCACATGCTAAAGATGCTCTCCTAAAAATTTGTACAGAATATGCGGACGTATTCTACCTAACAGGTGACAAACTCACTGCAAATAATTTCTATAAGCAGAAGATAGGAATAAATGATGGAAATCCCGTTTACATAAAAAACTACCGACTTCCACAGACGCAGTGTGAGGAAATTAATAAACAAGTTGAGAACCTAATGACTGACGGCATAATAGAACCATCTACAAGCCCTTATAACTCACCACTACTCGTTGTACCAAAGAAAACAGAGGATGGAAACAAAAAATGGAGAATGGTTGTTGATTTCAGACAACTCAATAAGAAAATAGTAGACGATAAATTTCCGCTCACCAGATTGGAAGATATATTAGACAATCTGGGAAGGGCAAAATACTTTTCCACCCATGATCTTACAAGCTCATTTCACCAAATCGAGTTACATCATGACTCAAGACCCCTGACAGCCTTTTCAACAAACAAAGGTCACTTTCAGTTCTGCAGACTCCCTTTTGGTCTTAAAATCTCCACAAATAGTTTTCAGAGAATGCTCTCTATAGCTCTCGCGGGACTCGACGCAGAGACTTTTCTCTACGTCGATGACATAATCATATTCGGATGTAGCCTCGACCATCACAACCGAAACTTAATAAAAACATTTCAAAGACTAAGAGATTATAACCTAAAGCTAAACCCGCAAAAATGTAATTTCCTGCAGACAGAGGTTGTATGTCTTGGACATTTAATAACTAAAGATGGTGTTAAAACTGATCCTAAGAAATACGATACAATAGTTAATTATCCAGTACCCAAAACTGCAGATGAAGTGAAGAGATTCACTGCCTTCTGCAATTATTATAGACGCTTCATACCGATCTTTGCATTAATTGCAAAACCACTTAACACACTTTGCAAGAAAAGTGTAGAGTTCAAGTGGACAGAAGAGTGTCAATCTGCATTTAATGAGCTTAAAAACAAACTAATAAATCCACCCATTCTACAGTACCCTGATTTTGACAAACCATTCATCCTAACGACAGACGCATTAAACTACGCAGTAGGAGCAATACTATCCCAAGGTGAAATTGGAAAAGATCTACCAATATCGTATGCCAGTCGTACATTAACCAAGCATGAATTAAACAAGCCCATTATAGAAAAGGAGCTATTAGCAATTCATTGGGCAATAAATCACTTTCGACCATACCTCTATGGAAGAAAATTCATAGCAATAACTGACTACCGACCTCTTATAAGTCTGTTCACACATAAAAACCCTTCTTCGAAGATGACAAGAGTCAGAATGGATCTAGCAGATTATAAATTTGACATTGTGTATAAAAAAGGATTGCTGAATACGAATGCAGACGCGTTATCGCGGATAAAATTAGACTCAGACATGTTAGTAGCAATGATGCCTACAGAAGCTGAAGTTAGAGTAATCACAAGATCAGCAAGCAAATTAAACCCCCATCAAGACAAAAACATAAGTGCCACACCAAAGAATGTAGAGACAGGCCATCTGTACATTTGGGAATGCACTTCAATCTCCGAAAGTAGGAATATAACGAAACTAAAATTTATATACTCGAGTACAAGTGTGAAAAATGGAATGCCATTAAGAAAAGAATCGCAAAATAAGAAAATGAACACAACTAAAATAAGCATGCAAAAGAAAGAAATAGTAATAGAGATCAACGATAATCCACGACTAGATTTGGGTCTAGTCCTTGAGAAACTGATACTCTTCGCTAAAGTAAATAATATCAATAAATTAGCCATGGCAAAGAATGATTTAATATTACAGCGATTCACAAGGAAGAAATTTGAAGAAGAATTCAATAAGTTGCAAGGTAAAAAGAGACATGAACTGACAATAATGATATATGAACCAGTAACAAGAATCACTGACAAAAGTGAACAAACACACTTAATAGAAACATTCCACAATACATCACACTTAGGTGGACATTCTGGAGTTAGAAGGACGATTAATAAATTAAAGCAGAGATATTGCTGGAAAAACATGAGCAAAATGGTTAAAGACTACATAAACAACTGCAAAGAATGCTCAAAAAACAAAAAAACAAAATACACAAAAGAAAAGTTGCAGATAACAGATACTCCGCAAAGAAGTTTTCAGATAATCTCAATGGACACAGTAGGACCGCTGAAGCAAGCTAAGCACTTCAGATATATACTAACGTTACAATGTGATCTAACGAAATACATACAGGCAATCCCAATTGAAACAAAGGATGCAAAAACTATTGCACGCACACTCGTTGAACATGTCATCTTAAGGTTTGGAACATTTGAAACCATCCGGACCGACATGGGTACAGAATTCTTGAATCAAACATTTAAGGACATTTGCCAAACACTAAACATTCAGCATGTGACATCAACACCATACCACCATGAAACACTAGGTGCAATAGAGCGGAACCATAGGACCCTGAACGAGTACTTACTGTCATTCAGCCAACGACATGACTGGGACGAGTGGTTACCCTATTTTGTTTTCTGTTATAATATAACACCACACAATGACACAGGCATTTCGCCTCATGAATTGGTCTATGGGAAAATAGCGAGTCTACCTGGAACAATAACAAATGAAGAACCGCATACGCTGTACAACATTGAAGATTATAATAAGGAGTTAAGGTGGCGTCTGAACCAAGCGCACCGAACGGCTCAAACACTGTTAAATTTAGCAAAAGAAAAGCGTAAAGCCAAATGGGATGAAAAAGTAAACCCACTACACGTCTCACCAGGGGACTGGGTCTGGTTACGTGCAGGTAATCAAAAGAAGCACCATGCACCATATAATGGACCATATATAGTCATAGATACAAATAATGTTAACACTAAGCTACTGATAGATAACGTAATAAAGGAACTAATTGCTCCTTTAATCCCTCATGGGACTAGGGCGGAAACAGTTGCCCTCCAGCGGACTCTGTTTTGCGCGACAGCTCTCAGCTCTGACCAGGATCTCCCGGTTGTTGCGGCCTCTGATAATAGGGTTCTCCTCCACGTTGTTCTAGGTCTTCCGACTCGACGGGATCCTTGCGGATTCCAGTCAAGGGCCTGTTTGGCCAGATTATCGTCTTCGCGTCGCAAGGTGTGGCCAATCCAATTCCATTTCCTTCGCCTGATTTGGTCGTCTATCCTTTCTTGGCCGGCACGGCGCCATAGTTCTTCATTTGAAATTCTATCTTGCCAGCGGATTTTTAGGATACGACGTAGGCATCTGTTGATGAAAACTTGTAGGCGCCCTGTGATGAATTGGGTGACTTTCCATGTTTCGCAACCGTACAAAAGAACTGCCTTAACGTTGGAGTTGAACAGCCGCAATTTGGTGTTAATTGAGATCTCTGTTGATCTCCATATGTGAAACAGGCATGCATATGCGCTTCTTGCTTTATTTATTCTGGAACTGACATCTTCTTCTGTACCGCCGTTTTCGGTAATAATACTACCGAGGTAACAGAATTTGTCGACCAGTTCCACGCCACGGTTATTTAGCGCTGTTCGTTCAAGGGTGTTTGCATTTATCTGCATTTCTTTTGTTTTAGTCGGATTTAACCTTAAGCCTGCCGAGCTACTTTCTGTTGCCAAATTGTTTACCATGTTTTTGAGGTCCTTATGTCTGTGGGCCAGCAAACAGATATCATCCGCGTAGTCGAGATCCTTAAGGCGGTCTAGCAATCCCCATTGTATGCCACCTGTTCTTCTATCTAGAGCGCTGACAAGAATGTCGTTTATTACTATAAGAAATAGTAATGGTGAAAGTAGACATCCTTGTCGTACTCCTGAGCTCACCTCAAAGCTGTCGGATAATTTTCCATTATGGAGAACTCTGCATTTGGAATTGTTGTATAGAGCTTTTATCAATTCTATTATTTTGTCCGGCAGTCCACGTTTCCGTAGAGCTTGCCATATAAAGCTCCTATTGACCGAGTCGAACGCTTTCTCATAGTCTACGAAAGCAAGGTAAAGGGGGGATCGGAATTCAGTAGACTGCTCCACTATGATTCTCAAGGTGGTAATATGGTCTATGCAGGAGCGGCCCTTTCTGAATCCAGCCTGCTGTCTTCTAAGCGTTAGATCTACTGCCTCTCTTATCCTAGATAGTAATATATGGGACAAGATTTTTCCCACCGTAGATAATAAACAGATGCCTCTCCAGTTGTCACATATTGTTAGGTCCCCCTTTTTTGGTATTTTGACTATGATACCTTCCGTCCAATCGTCCGGAAAGGTACAGGTGTTCCATGCTATTTCCAGGATTGGCTGTAGCGCATCTGCTATGAGGCTTGAGTCGGCTTTCAACAATTCTGGCGGGATGCCATCTTTTCCAGCTGCTTTACCATTGGCCATTGCATGAATTGCGGTTACTATTTCTGTCTTGGATGGTGCACGAGTGGCGATTCTTATTGGCTGTGAATTGTTGTTATTTTCTTCAGGTTCCTGCGAAAAGGAACCATTCAGGGCGGCGAAGAAGTAGTCTCTCCATCTTTGGAGTTGCTCCTCGTTGCTGCACAGCAGCCTTCCATCCGCACTCTTTACGGCATGTTTTTTAGTAGAGTGCTTTCCCGAGAGCTGCTTAGTAATTTGGTACAGCACCTTACTGTTGCCTGTGTTTGCCGCGTTTTCCGCTTTCTCTGCGAGCTCATTTATCTGCCGCCTTTTATCACGCCGGGTACTTCTCTTTACCTCCCGGTGTAATTGGGAGTATTCCCGTTCAGGTTGTTGGTGTCTTTCCGGGTCGCTTGTAGAGTTCACGTTATTTTTGAGGGCCCTTCTGCGTTCTATTTTTTGCCAGGTTGTGTCCGAGATCCAGTGTTGCTGGTTTCTTTGGACATAACCGATGCTTGTTTCCGCTGCTGTTATTATAGCGCCCTTTGTTGTGCTCCACAGCTCTTCAATATTCGTGTCGTCAGAAACGGTTTGCTGGTTTAAGATTTGTTGCAGATTTCCAGCAAATGCTCTCCTTCTAGTGCTCTCCCGCAGAAGGTCTACGTTAAACCGTCTACGGTTTATGGCATCGCGTTGAACGTTTCTGATTGCGGCGATTTTTAGGCGGATAGTTCCTACTAGCAAATGGTGGTCACTTCCAGTGTCTGCTCCCCTAAAGCTCCTGACATCCTCCAGAATAGTTCTCCATCTGCGGCTGACGGCCACGTGATCTATCTGATTTTTCGTTCTACCATCGGGCGATACCCAGGTCTCCTTGTGTATCTTCTTGTGACAAAAGTAGGTTCCACCTACCATGAGTTGATGGGAACTACAGAAGTCAACGAAAAGCTCACCATTGTTATTGGTAACTTGGCTTAGGCCTTGATTTCCAATAGTGTGCTCAAGGCCGGTGTTGTTGGGGCCGATCTGTGCGTTTAAATCACCCATCAAAACAATGATGTCTCCCCTTGGAATAGAGCGAAAAACCTCATTCAGTCGCATGTAGAACTCGTCTTTGATGTCATCTTCTGCGTCTTCAGTCGGAGCGTAGCGTTAGTTTTTAAGCTACAGCGATACATAAAAAACCAAAATTTTTGTTGAAACAAAATCTAAATTTTGTCACTTAACAGTTTTTTACGTATCTTCAATAGTTTTTGAGTTTTTTGGAAATATACGCAGAAATATGTAAAATTCGTAAAATCCCCTTTTCATTTTGATCGTACCCATTTCGAAAAATTCACCCTGGAAATCGCTCAAACTATATAGATCCGATAGTTATCACTAAAATAAAGTGAATCCTACGTGGAACATGATAAATTTGAATTTGGGTGGAAGTGGTATTAGTTTTATTGATCATTTTTTTAAAAAAATTTTGTACGGTACACCTTCTCTTTGTCATAACTCATTCATTTTACATGCAAATGACTTTTATCAGTTGTCATTTTAAAGGTCTTTTCAAGCACTTTAAAAAATGTAATATAAGTTATCCTCGAAAAATGCATAGATTTTCCGTTATTCGACGTTAAATACAACGTTTTGAGTATTTGGTTATAAATAGGTCCCCTTCGATCAATCATTACTCGGTTTGTTTTATACCTAGACCATTCATTCAAAAAACATTTTCTTTGTTTTTTTATAAGCTTTATTTTTAGTCCTAACAAAAATTTGATAAAACGCGTATTTTTGGACTTATTGACCAAAAACTGTTCGAAAACGTGTGGTTTTTTAATGAAAATTGCAACTTTTCAAACGCTTATAACTAAAAAAATATCAATTTTACCAAAAAAGTTTGTACAACATATTTTGCTTAAAATTAGCCTCTCTATCGAATAACGGGGTTATTTTGACCAAAAATATTTCCACCCCCGAGTTGGGGTGGGAACCACCCCCAAAGAAAAAGCGGACATTGGCATATTGTAGACTTTGATTTTTGAGTAATTCCATATCTATTGTTAAAATTTCAAGTAAATCGGTCGCCGCCGAAAAAAAGTTGAGGTGATATCGGTTGGGGACTGGACTATATGGAGAACGGTCACCAAATTAATGCTGTTTATACTGACTTCAGCAAGGCTTTTGATCGCGTTGATCACTAATCTTAATCACAAAACTCTTAAGGCGGCGTTCATACTGAGGCGATATACGATACGCGACATATCGCGAGCGTTACGTCGCGGCGATATATTGCTAGGAGCGTTCATAACAACGGGCTACAAATCGGCGCGACCTGGGCGATAAAAATGTGGTGGGAACACAATTCTCACTACTTCAGTTACAAATATGAGTTCGAGTGGGGAAGACGTTGTAGTGGCTTATTGGTTCTGGCGTAGAATGAGAAGGCAAAGAAAATACTGGGTGCATCCCTACAGTCTTACCAACGTGCACCATAGCTCGGCTGTTGTTACTCGAGAGCTGTCTCAACATGAATCATAATTCAATTTAATACGAATGAATCCCGAAAACTTTCATTTTCTGAAAAGCCTAGTGAAATACGCGCACTAAGTTTACTCTCCCAGCGGGAAATGTAGGCATTCGACGCATTGTTCAGGACCTCGTACGAAGGCGTGGAAGCATTACTTTACGCTATCCACTTCTTTTATTTTTTTACGTTGATGTCCTAGGGAGAGAAGATATATAAGCCAGCTATTTACCTTACCTCTGCATTACCAGTAACACCAGCTCCACATGTTGGTTACCAGCGTATATTGGCGCAGATTCCGACACGCGGCGGCCAATCCCCAATACTCACGCCAACTGCAAATTTATCGATCCACATGTTGGGCAAGTAGCATTGGCGACAACCTTGGTGCCAACGCACAGTGGGACAGAATCCCAAAAAGCTGGCCAAAACCCCTAATGGCTCCTCTACATGTTGGCCAATATGTTTGCCGCCAATACCTTGGCCATCGTGTAGAGCGGGGGTTTTGGCTCACGTTGGTATGTTTTGGAATGATGCCCACAAGGAAAATTGAGAATGCTTTCTCTTGGTAGGAATAAGGAAGCCTTCCTGTCCGTTGCCAAGAGAAGGTATAGAGAATTGTTTGAAGCTGGACTTGTTTAGTTTTCCGTTTTAAAGGGTTCTGTTTTTGTTTGAGCTGTGGTTACTGTAAAGAACTATTTTATAGTGAACAAATCCACAGATATAAAAACTAAGATTTGTAATTAAAAATCATGTTTGCGATTTAATACTCTTCCGGAATGCAAAGTGCAGTCTTCAAAATAGCTTCCAAGAAAATTCAAATGAAGGTTTCTTATAAAATTCGAAATAATTTACAAAGAATGTTTTCATATCACTTCTGCAGAATAAAAACAGAAGACTTCGGAAAAACTTCCATGGAAGATAAAAGGAAGCCTTTCATCCAATGACATGGATGTATAAAAAGAATATGAACTAGAGCACGGAAGCGAATGTTTCTAAACTTCTTCAGAATGTTTCTTGCATTCATGATTGTATGTTTCCTTTTCCTTGTGGGTGGGGAGTGATGGCCAACACGTTAGCGCGAGATCCGTGTGAGGTGGTTTTTTGACCAATACGTTGCGTTGACGCGAGATTCGTGTGGTGTGATGAAAGGGTTGTGGCAGAGTTATGGCCCGTCCACACGGTGGGCCATTTTGCCACAACCATTGGCACACATATTGGCCAACCTGTAGAGGAGCCATAACATGAAGATTCTATTTCGGGACTTTCTCTTTGCGGAATTTTAAGTAGGGGCCCCGAGGGTCACAGAAAATCTGTCCTTGGGGTATAGGTACGTTTTCTCCCTTTGTAGGATGAGTTCGAAAGTGGCCGTTACACGAGACGCAGCTATCGAAGTTTCTAACACATATTGTGCATTGAAAATAACTATTTGTTAAATAGTGCCAATTAGTGCTTTTGAAAAGTTTAAAAATGGATTCTGTTCATGAAGGTGAGTGGAATTAAATCGAATATGTATAATCGTAAAATATTCATTGCAGAATTATTGATATGAATTTAAATAAATCAACCATTTTGCAAAACGCAGAGAAAAACTAATTTTTCAAATAACTTAAAGTGTATTAGTCGTCCTCGCTCGTTTTCTAAAAAATGTTTTTTTCACTTGTCATAGTCTAAAGAAAAAAACAAGAAGTAAATTAAAGTGCGAATTTGTGCGAATTTGGAGATACAATTTTTTTTCTGAAATCGCGCAAAAATCGTTGCACAGCAGGTAATGAAACCGACAAAAAGTTCCGAAATGGCAAGGAATCTCTTGAAAACTATATAACAGGGGTTTTCAAGGTCGCAAATATTTTATTTTATTATAGTCAGTAGCCTTATAGTCATGAAGTGTATATGACATATGTCATTCAACAATTACCATTATGTATGCGATTGGTTTTTGTGGAAATATTATTGCTTATTGGTTGAAATTTTTACATCTTATTTTCGGATGGCAAAGTCATTGATGTCATCACAATCTGAAGACATGAGCATGAGCAAATCTGACTCTGTAGTTAACAAAGCGAGTGCGTTCAATCGTTCTGCAACTAGTTTTGATCTCAAGTAGTTTTTCACTCGCGCCAGTACGGAAAATGATCGTTCAGCCCCGAGTAAAAATGAATGATGAACGGGCAAATGCCGACTGTGATTGAAACATAGTCCTCGGCCATCTGGCGGTTAACAGAAGGCTCGTTGCAGGACAGTACGGCCGTACGGGGGCGATTGACGGTGAAACTACGGCCTTACAGTTCCAATAACGGCCATACGACGGTGGTACGGCAGCCGTATGGTTGCTATTACGGGTATACGACGGTGGTACAGTGGCAGCAACGTGGATATTCGCCCTCCTATAAGAAAATATATTTCACTGCAATTAAATGTTTGATTTTTTTTCGGTTGTGTTTTTTTTCAAGCCGTTAAATAACAAAATTTCCCACTAAAATATAAATCAACACGCACCACACACCTCACGTACAACAAACCGACGACTAGCGAGCTCGTTTCTCTTGTGCATCGATATCTTTAAGTAGGATAAATCGAAAGAACCATTGTACATAACGAAAATGATGAAGTTCCCATAAAACACATTCAACAATAAATTTGGTGCAGATTCTTTTTTTGGCTCAAATTTCCCGTCGAATGCCCGTTTCTGCAGCTCAGTACTTGGGCTTTTAAATTTTTGGGTCAAATTTGGCCGTCGTAAGGCCGTATGTGCTCCCATTAAAAATGGTTAAAAACTCTACGGCCATCATATGCCCCTTAAAAAGCCAAGCGGCCGGTATTTGCCCTTTATAAGGCCGTTTTTTATTTTTACTCGGGGCGCTACAATTTGATACGGGTGTGCAAACGAGCATTCGGTATGCTATATCAACATTCGGAAAAACTGTGTGGAGCTCATTGCTTCTTAGTAAATTGAGCAGATCCATAGGAAAATTTTTTTCCATATTCTTTTTGACGCAATAACTTTTGAATAAAATCATTTCATTTGCGAACGATGTTTTGATATCTTGATCGTAGAAATTTATTAATTGAGCAGATTTTTCACGAATTTCTTTTTCATTCAAACAATGCATGTCTGTAATGACTGAACAATTCTGATAAAGAACTTTGTACGCTTTTTCTCTTTTTTGTAATTCGGATAAAATTTTGTCTAAAATGACGTTAAAGGTATTTATTCTGAAGTTTTCTCGACCAACAAGTTCAACTTCCCCATCTCTAGATTCATTGGGGCTACGTAGACTAGTCATGATTACTATGTAGTAAAACCGACTTTTAAGAAGAGAGGAGTGAAGGGGCGGGGTGAGTATGTCACCCCTTCACCTCTCTCTTCTTAAAAATCGGTTTTACTACATAGTAATTATGACTAGTCTACGTAGCCCCATTGCATCTACTATAAGTTTTCTTGTCTTTTTTCGCGTAGTAGCCGTTTTATATTCTTTGTTTTCGGAAATAGCAAGCGCTTTATTTTCATACGAATCAAAATTTTCACGCGTATCACTAATCATTTTGTTCTGCAAAAAGTTCAATTACCTCAACAATAGTTGTCTTGATATTTTGTAATTTTTTACTCACAGAATTCAGGGAAGATAACAGGAACCACAACTGTTGCATAAACGAAGTTTCCAGTAATTCAAGTTGTTGTCGAATACGTGCTTCGTTTCGGGTCGTACATTTTTCAACGATTCATTTTCTATTTCTTCTAAAGCTGAGAGGACTTCTGGGAAATGATGTTCAAGAGCGTGAACGGCATTATCTTGAGCTGACCACCGAGTGCCTGACAGTGACTTCACAGTAATTATGCGTCCAGATTCGGAATTTGCACAGTGTTTCGTCAAGATTTCCCAGTGGTGGGTTGATGCAGAAAATAAATTGTACACGGTTTGGATCGTTGCAAAATACGTTACGGCCATCGGACAACTTTCTGCCGCATGTTTTCCAAATTTAAAGAATGAGCAGCACAAGGCGTAATCAGAGTATTTGTTGGTTTCTTTGATTCTCGCTTGAAGCCCTGGGTACGGTCCAGACATGTTTGCAGCGGTATTGTACGCTTGTCCTCGACAATCGTTGATGTTGATGCTAAGGCTGCGGTTACGCTGGCTAAAAGTTGTTGATAGTCCAGCTGGTGCCAGCTGTTACAAGAAAATTAAACAAAGTAACTGATCCAGACTGGTTACGCTAAAGGTTGCAAGCATTCACACTATCATGAACATTCATGACAGCGTGATAGAAAATCAAATTTGTTTAGTTAGCTGGCACCAATTGAGCTTGAAGTTTGAAAAATGGATTGTGAAAAATTAATAAATGAAGTGAGGAACTGGAAAATATTACGGCGGCTAATTATAAGGACAAAAAGAAAGTGAAGCGTGCGTGGGATGAAGTAGGGGACACATTAGACTTTGAGGGTAATTAAGTTTTTATTATTATTTATTTAAACAAAAATAAGTCGTAAAAATATTTCGAACGTTGCTGGCACTAAAACTTGGATGATTTGAGGAGGTGCCATCGGCAGAGGTGGACGTTGTAGTAGAAATTTGATTTTGTACACGAAGTACACTGATGTTGTACCTTAACGTTACTGAAAGTGTTTCGGCAGTATAAATTACTCTTTGGAAGTTTGTGTGTTGCTTCTGAATTTCATCTTTTATTTTACACAAAATGTAGTCGAAAGCCTTGCGGCTCATCCTGTAGTATTCATAAAATCGATCTTTATCTTGCCTCAACTCCATGTTCAAATTATGGAACTCGCGTTTCAGACCGTTTTTTAAAAATGGGATGTACACCGAATTTTCTACTTCTTTTATATAGCATCATGTACTTAAGATAACTACTTTCTGTTAAAAATAGCATGTCTTCAAATGACTCGCCCATCATGAAAAATTGTTGTTAATTAATAAAGCACTGAAAAGTTTGTACCAAAAAAACGATATCATCCGAACTAATCGATGCCGTGTACATATAACTAGCATGAACTGTTTTGCAGCATAACCACTATACAATGAAAGCTTGAATTGTAACAGTTGGCACCAGCTGGACTATCATCAACTTTCAGCCAGCGTAACCGCAGCCTAAGGGATTCATGTGTTGACAAAACAGCATTTTCAAGATTCTGCGCTTTGTGTCCTGGATTTTCGATAAATTGGAGGAAACGCTCCACAGGAACTCCATCTTCTTTCACATATCTTATGATGAATGACAGCTGATCCACATGAGAAATATCAGGACAAGCGTCGACAATCATCGAGTAGTATTTGGCTATCTTGATTTCTTTGACGATTTTGTTCAGGACTTTTTTTCCCAGAAGCTCGCTAAAGTCATTGCAAATTGTTTTTGATAAATAATTTGTTCTGCCGCTACCTTTCTTCCCAAATCTGGTAATATGTTCGGCAAGGAATGGACCAAATTGAGCGATTAATTCTAGTAGCATCATGGAGTTGCCGTTATGTTATGAACCGAATTTTTCGTCGTCACTTCTGAAGTCGCCGTGAGGCTAAAATTTTTATTACGTCCATGACTCTCTTTAAAACATTTCTCCAGTAAGAGATTATGTAAAAGTGTGATGTCTGCATCGATTCTTCCCTGGATTTGAGCTCTGTCCTTGAATTGAGTACTGCAATCATGATGAGTGTTGGAATTTTTGTGGAGTGTGATGCGATGTCCAGCATTCTTCCAGTCGTTGAATCCATCGTTGACAAAAGACGATTTCTCCCCAAATAAAAGGCGTGGAACGCAATAAACTCTGCCTTTGCTAACGGAGTAGGCAAGCCACGGTCGTAGAGTTTTTTCGCCGTTCAAGAGTGTTCGATGAAAGAAAGAAACCGAAAAGTAGCGCGTGCAATCATTATACATCCTTTTGGACTCAGAAAAATTAGCATTGATGTTCTGAGTGAAACCGTTCAGAGTTATACGGTCACAAAGTTCGTCATTGTTGATAATACATGTTGCGGGATCAGCGGGATCATTTATTGGTAAGATTTCTTTGCCAGGAATATTGCCCGCATTCTCATTAGATGAAAGATCTCCGTCGTCTGGCATTTCATGTTCTCTCATTTCTGTATGCGAATCGGACACGGAGTTAGGGTCATCTTCACGCTGACAGTTGGAATCTGCACAAACAAAAAGAAACGACATGTTTAGCTAAAAGTGACTCCGAAAAATTTTATCTCCGAATTGACAAATAATACCTTCTAGATCATTACGAGCTCTCGAAGTTTCTTCTTCAACTGATTCGGAATTTGTTTTTTGAAGAATATAGTTAACCTTGGAGTTTTTGCTAAGACTTTCATTTTTCTTCGATTTTTCTGCCGCCGTTTGCGGTACTCAGCCCCGTTGAATCTTTTACGGTTGTCACTCATTACAAAACCCAGCGTTGAATAAAGTCGTAAAACGAAACTGCTCAACCAAACGGGGTTTACATGACAAGCACTTAAGCTTCAAGATATCATGGAAACGCAATATAATACTAAGGTCGGTAAAAATGGATATAGGGACCTTCTACACCAGGGGTGGCCAACCCGCGGCCCGCGGGCCGCATGCGGCCCTTCGCTGGAAATTGTGCGGCCCGCGAGATTCAACAAGATTTAACAAAATATTTTGTGCTGAAGGTTCCAACATGTGAAAAAAAAGAGTCAGATATGAGCAATGATTAAAATTCACAGCCTGCCATAGAGAATTGGTTCTCGGGGTGACCGGGTTGATGGATAAGAATCCAAGTAATTGTTTTTCTCGGTAACAATTCAATATAAATACCGCATCCGCAACAAAAATTTAGTGTCTTGGAGCTAGCAGAGAAAACAAGCATATTTACAAGGAAGTACACTTCTTTGGTCAACATCCAGCTAGTGTGTTATGAGTGCAGGATTCTTTTTCTTCTGCTCCTTTATTCCCGCACGGGACATAAGGCGGAAACAGTTGCCCTCCTTGTTGTGGCGTCTTTTGGTAGGGTTCTCCTACACTTTATTCTAGGTTTTCCAACTCCACGGGTTCCTTGCAGATTCCAGTCAAGGGCCTTTTGGCTAGATTCACGTTTGAACCTCGCAGGGTGTGGCCATTCCATTCCATTTCCCTTGCGTGATTTGGTCATCTATCGTTTCTTTTCATTTATAATTCTATCTTGCCAGCAGATTTTTATTTAGGATGAAAACTTGAAGGCGCGTTGTGATGGATTAGGCCACTTTCAATGTTTCGCACATACAACAGAATTGCCTTAACATTGGAGTTGAACAGCCTCAATTTGGCGTTAGTTGAGATCTCCGTCGATCTCCATATGATTTATATATTATGGTAGTGACGTAACTAATGATTTAACAGAATTAATCTACCAATTCCACGTCACCATTAGTCAGCGCTGTATTGTATTTCTTTAGTTTTAATCGGATTTAACCTTAAGCCTGTCAAACTACTTTCTGCTACTAAATTGTTTAACATATTTTTGAGGACCTCAATGTGAAAAACCCTTTCAAAACATGATTTTTATGTTATAAAAGAAAAGTTTTGTAAATTGAGATGTCTGGGACAAAAGGTTGACTGCGAATCGTTTGTTTTCGAAAATGGAATTTACGTAAAATGAATACCGCGCCACCTTGTCTGACGAAAACCTGCACCACCAATTACATTACATTTCACCTAGTTTCTTAAAAATGCTCATACCTCGTCTATTGCCTATTTTAACTCACATTCTTGCCTCACGGTATTCAAGTTTCCCTCGACTTGGAAGCATACCTATCCCCAAGTGTCCTTCTCAGTCCTATCAGTATTATTCTCTTTCTGCTCTTAAATTTTTGAAAAGTTTCGTATCTATGCGCTCTCAAAAGTTTAAACCTGGTGGCTAAAGTACCTCAAGTGCCCTACTCCACGCTGGCGTTTCTCAAGGCTCCATTCTTGGACTACTTTTATTCAGTATTTTTATTAACGATATTTTAAGATTCATATGTATGCAGACGATGTGCAGCTTTATTTTCCTGCGCCAAGAGGTCAAATACATTATGTGTGTGGAGAAGGTTGCTGTTGACTTGCGTCATGTATGCTTATAGTCGACATTAAATTTACTGCAGCTCCTTCGAAATCCAATTTCATTTTTATCTCTCTCACTCTGATAGTGTTCGTCCTGACTTTTCTGCTATCGCGTTAAACTCGGTTCTTCTTGTTTGCGTTAATAAAGCAAGAAATCTTGGGCTAGTACTGAATAGCAGCATGACCTGCTGCGATCACATTAGTTTCATTGTAAGTAAAACTTACGGACTCCTGTCTAAACTTCGTTACCATTGTGGCTTGCTGAAAAGGGCTGTCCATCTGTCCTCTCTTGATTCTTTTTGCGCCCATAAACTTGAAGTAGCGTTTAACGATTGTGTACTTACCTGCATACCTCAACAGTTTGTGCAGCTTTTGCAATCCCTCACAGATAATTTATAATTCCGCGTTTCCGCGCGTTGATTGGTCAGCATTCTTTCTTTGTCTTCGCAGAACAGCTTTGGAACTCTCTCCCTAAATTATATTAAATTAAATTTGAATCACCCGGCCCGCGGGATCATAATGCATTTTCAAAGTGGCCCGCGATACCATTTGGGTTGGCCACCCCTGTTCTACACGTTAAACTTTCCGTTCAATACTTCAACATTTCAACTCTTTTTTTGTCGCATGCAATTCGGCCAGTTTCACATGGGCGTACAGCGGACGAACAACTGTGCGCTGTAATCGTCAATTCCCTTTTGTCAAAATGTAATATTCGATGTCAGGCCAAGATCGAGACTTATAAATCGAGTTTTTTCTCGATTTAGGCATTTTTAACTTATAATGTTGGTAGGCGTGCCAACGAAGTAGGCGGGAAATTCAATTCCCACGAATAAAACAAGTTTTCAAAGTTTCCGCCAAAATTTGTCGCCGCCCAATTCTCGCCGCCCTAGGCACCTGCCTACTCTGCCTCTATGGTAAATCCGGGCCTGACTGCGCCAGCAACGAATCGCTGAAGCCACCGGCAAAGAATTGTGTTCCCACCGCATTTTGATCGCGCCGATATATCGCTGAGGCGACCGGCAAGTCGCACTTCAAGCGATATGTCGCTTGCGATATGTTGCTCTATCGCGCGACTGTGAACCGTTTTTATCGCCTCCCTTTAGATTTCAAGTATTTGTTTGTGCGTGTCGCGTATCGTATATCGCATCGTATATCGCCTCAGTATGAGGGGGCCCTTAAAATTCGGCATTTCTGGTCCTATCCTATATTGGATTAAATCATACCTCAACGGTAGAACACAAGTCGTCAGATTTCAAGGCCTTCTATCGAGGGACATCGAGGCACCTTTCGGCGTCCCGCAGGGTAGTCACTTAGGACCGCTTTTGTTTAACATATTTATTTCCGATTTGTCCGAAATTCAATTAAACATTCCACATCTCTTCTAGGCGGGCGACTTGAAAATATATTGCGCCATAAGATCCCTTAAGGCTGGTACAGACTATGCCAGTATTTTAGTTGAGTGAGTAAGTAAACCAGTATGGGCAAACAAATTTAGTCGAGTAATTTACTAAAATCATTTAGTCGAGTCAATCCCTTCCTGTTCTATTTTTTCGGTCGAGTAGCGGCAGGATGCCATGACTTTGTCATGCAAATTGATTAATTTAATAATTTTTACTTTGCTATCTTGTCGTCTGTTCATTTTGACACTTTACTTACTAATGCACTGTGTTCGGACACTTTTTAGCTACTAATGCGTTTTAAGACGTTAGTGGTAAGTAAATTACTCGCCACTCGACTAAAATACTGGCATAGTCTGTACCAGCCTTTACAGATGTTTCTCTTCTGCAGTCGAAGCTCTATGAATTACAAGACTGGTGCCTCATCAATAAATTGCAACTTAACATCAATAAATGCCATGCAATTACCTTCTCTCGTAAAAATAATCTTCAGCGGCATAATTATTATCTTAACAATAGGGCATTGAATCATGTTGATAAAATTGTTGATCTGGGTGTAAACCTCGATAACAAACTAAATTTTAATCTACATAATGATAATAGTACTGCCAGAGCCAATAAACTTTTAGGCTTTATAAAGAGAAGGGCTAAAGAATTCAATAACGTTTGGGTTACGAAAACCCTATTCTGTTCACTAGTAGTACTAGTAGAAATGTAAAAAAGCGTGGGCGCTAGCGAAAAGTTCCGGTGTTAATAAAATAAGAATATAGGTAAAGAGTCCCACGCTGTTTTACATTTCGAAAGGTAGGTTGTTTCCATATACTGGCTGAAGCAATAAAAATTTTACATTTGAAATTATTTTTTACTTTTTAATTCATTTAAAATAAAAGCGTACAATCGTTGCACTACTACATAGGCATTACAATCGTTATACGAAAATGATGGAGAAAAGTGAGTCCAGAGTGTATTATTGAACTCATATTAAAACCGGTTTGAAGTGATGGACAAGCGAACGGCCATTGTACATAACGAAAATGATGAAGTTCCCATAAAACACATTCAACAATATGTACATTTGGTGCAGATTCTTTTTTTGGCTCAAATTTCTCGTCGAATGCCCTTTCTACAGCTCAGTAATTGGCCCTTTAAATGTTTTGGTCAAATTTGGCCGACGCGTCGGAAGGCCGTATGTGCTCCCATTAAAAATAGTTAAAAACTCTACGTCCATCATATGCCCCTTAAAAAGCCAAGCGGCCGGTGTTCGCCCTTTGTAAGACCGGTTTTTATTTTTACTCGGGACGCCACATGAGTTTAAATTGTTGTTGTATTTTATGGTAGTTGCATTAAATATTTACCGCAAACTCCTAACTCTGTGCGCTTCCCTAGAGTTCTACTCTAGTTCAACTCGATTTGAAGTTTAATGAAAATTCGATAATTGATTACTTGGCTCGAACGTGACCTATTAGTCGCTTTAATTATCTTTTGTTTTTTTTCCTACATTTGTAGAGGCAAAGAAGTCGCTGTTATATATGGTGGACTTCCCCCAGGAACCAAACTTGCTCAGGCTGAAAAATTTAATGACCCAGATAATAGCTGCAAAGTTATGGTGGCGACGGATGCCATTGGAATGGGACTTAATTTGTATGTAAATTTTTTCATCATTAAATTAATATCATTTTAGTTTTTTTTTCTAGGAGCATAAGAAGAATTATTTTTTATTCTCTTATAAAACCTACAACAAATGAGAAAGGTGAGAAGGAAATTGACATTATATCTGTCTCTGCAGCTTTGCAAATTGCGGGGAGAGCAGGACGTTACGGAACACAATGGGAGAATGGATATGTTACAACATTTAGGGCTGAAGATTTACCAACTCTAAAACAGCTTTTATCAGAGGAACCTGAACCATTATCTCAAGCTGGTCTTCATCCAACTGCAGATCAAATTGAATTATACGCCTATTATTTACCTAGTTCTACTTTAAGCAATTTAATGGTAAATATTTTATTTTTTATAAAAATTGCCTGAAATTATTAAAAAAAAAAATATTATACCCTTTTAAGGATATATTCGTGTCACTTAGTACCGTTGATGATTCTTTGTATTTTATGTGTAATACCGAGGATTTTAAATTTTTGGCTGAAATGATACAACACGTTCCTTTGCCACTGCGAGCCCGATATGTGTTCTGTTGTGCGCCAATAAATAAGAAAATACCATTCGTTTGCTCAATGTTTTTAAAGGTAGGTTTGTTTTTGAAAAAAATACATTAAGAAAATTAGTTTTACAACGAAATAATTGGCAAAATCGAATATTTGTCCTTTAAAAGGAGTGCTGGGTTTAGTAAAACCGTAATATAAATGTGAGAATCTACAATTTATACGCTCTTACTTTGAAAACCTACAGTTGTTCTTCAGAGTTTTCACATTGTAACTAATTGCCGAATGCGCGTAGTAGTTTCACAATGATCAACATCCTTAATTGTAATCCAGTAAAGACAAAAATATGCAATTAATTTCGAATTTAGTCCGTTTCTGTTCAAAAACGCATTTTTGTTGAAAATAAACTATTTTTATATTATATTTATTATGTACGAATAATATATGAATAGTATTAATTTTTATTTATTTTCATTTGCACGGTACTCTTATATCTGATCTAATATATTCTATGTAGTTTGCTCGTCAATATAGTAAAAATGAGTGTGTCACCTTTGACTTCTTGGCTTTACATTGTGGATTGCCTGTTTCACCACCAAAAACTATAGTTGATTTGGTTAATTTAGAATCAATTTTTGACGTTATGGATTTATATTTATGGTTAAGGTATGTAATCATTTTACAACTAAAAAATACAACTTAAAACTAAAATTCTTTACAGCTATCGATTTTTAGACCTGTTTCCGGATTCAACAGCTGTTCGAGCAGCGCAGAAGGATTTAGATTATGTCATTCAAGAAGGTGTATTTCAAATTACACGACTTTTAAGGAATGCCGAAGTAGCAACAAATAATATTGAAGAAAACGAATTTCAGGTTGCAAAGAAAGCTCACACAGCTAAAGGTAAGAAACGGGTTTTTATATTTCATTATTTTAAATATAATATGTTACTTTGAATAGATTGTATAAACGCTATATTATTATTTAATATTTCGTTCTACGACAAAAAATAAAAATCCATGTATCTTTCTAATTGTAACGACGCGACACCCAGTGGCGGATCTAGAAATTCATTTTGGAGGGGGCTATCCTCATCCAGTGGCGGTCTTAAAACTTTGCGGAAGGCGAGTGGGGTTCGACAAATATAAATAAGCTATACGTTTCGGAATGAATATGACCCTATCAAAAGACTTAATCGTTTCTTTAGGTTAGCTTTCTTTCAAATCTGCAATAATGTAGTCTAAGACTGGGATATAAATTGGCCTTGGTTATCTGCGGGTGGATTAGATCGATGTTCTTGTCGAGCTTTTGAGGAATTACGTGGAGTGGTAATTTGAATATCGTCTGCAATCATTTTCGTCTGCCAGCATTCAGATGCCTTTTGTCGATATGATTGTAGAATAGCCAGCACGTTTGCATAAACCAAGTCTAATGATTCAGACTGTAGAAGAGTGCTAAGTTGTTGTCTAGTTCCCAGAATATCGCAAAGAATAATTACTGATACCAAGAAGTCGCTGTTCTCGAGGGTACTCCGAAAACAAAAAGCTTCTGATGATGTTGGCTTATCCTGCTTTAGCAAACTGATTCAATTTTTTCATAGTCCCCCTTATCATTTCTGCAGGACACCACCCTGCAAGTCTTTGCAAGAGAATTATTCAAAGAAAGATTGTAGTATGGACATCTTTTGGCATTCGTTGCTTCAAGCTGAATCGTTTCAACAGGTCCAAAATGCTTTTGATTTGTAGGACTCATTACACTGCAGTTGTCCGTTCCGACCCCGACACATTTCGGGGTATCCGAAGCAAAAGACTTAACAATATCCAGCACTATGTGACCTAGAGCCTCGCCAGAAAGCCTGAGCGCCAAAATTAATCAGGTTCGAACTCCAAAAAAATCTTATTTGATTATTTTACCGATAAACGAATCGATTATTTTTATTAACAGTAAAAAGGACTGAAGTTCGCCTTCCAACATAATATTTTTCAAGCGCGATTACTCGTTCGAGGTGATTGATATTGCTTTTTGGGGGGGCTATGGCCCTCACCTGGATCTTCCACTGACGACGCACAGTGGTTCAGAAGGCATGAAAACTTGGACAAAATCAAAAATCCATTTGATTCACAGAAATATTTGTAAATAAGGGTTTTTGATGTCTCTGAATTCGAATTTGATAATAAAATTTGAAAATTCAAAATGGCGGATCCAAAATGGCGGACTGATTTGGAAAAAGTCGATGGATTTGCATGAATATTTGTATACAGGGGTTTTCGGGATCACGTAATTCGAATTTGATATCAAATTCTGAAAATTCAAAATGGCGGATGTAAAATGGCGGACTACTTTTGAAAAAAACTGGATGAAGTTGCATGTCATAAAAATTGCAGGGGCAAGCCGGGGCAATAGCTCTTCATATGTACCGTTACAGGACCTTATAATGTACAATTTAAGATCAACAATTAGGCGGATGAAGACGGATGAAAAATATATGCATCGCCAAATTTAAATATCTTGAACAAATAATCACATTTACAGCTCCCCGACTATTAACAAATATTTGATCACATATACGTTTAATCATATTAAACATACCTTGATTAACGTCATCCATTCCGAAATTTGTAAAAATATTTCATACAAATCACTAAAGCCAAACGTTCACTATCACGTACAATGCACTCACTGTGACCTACGTTTACACAATGAAGTGATCGAATTCAAACACGTGGTAAAGGAAAGTTACAAAAGACACGCACGTAATACCCTCGACAGACTAGCACCCTTAATCTAGATTATGACGTCAGAATGACGTAAACTCCATTTAATTTCCATATCTTTTAGATGGTTCTGCGTCATTCTGACGTCATAATCTAGATTAAGTTTCTAGTCTGTCGCCGGTATTAGCGACTCCGTTTCGGATGCTCCAAAGCCTCCTCTACAAGATTCAACAGTACTAAAAACGAAATAAGGACTTTCATTTTTCGACTTTTGTCCAGGTTTTCATGCCTTCTGAACCACTGTGCGACGCCGTATACAAACACCCATTAAATTAAAACTTTAAAAATCCTTCTTCTTTTCAATTCAGCAAGTGCAGACTCGTTTAGAAAATAAATACTTTCATCAAATTACAATTGCAATATTTTCTTTTCCTGAAATCTGTACTATGCTAGTAAAATTAGCTTTCGACACTAGCTTACAATATGCAGGGTAGCCCTAAAGGGGCTTTTACGAGAGTTTCTAAGGGCCAGTTTTACACGGGCCGACTTTTTCAGAAGATTTTTCTTGGTTGTTTGTCGGCCGTGTGAAACTGACCAAGGTAATAATAAAACTCTATGGCAACTGTACAATAATAAGCGATAATTATTTACTGTTTTACTAATGATTTTGAATGGTTAAAATTTAATACATATAATTACTCAATCAGAAATTAGTTTGAATATATAATACAAAATATTTACTGTTATTATTTGAGAAAATAAAACAATGAAAAATATATTATACAGTATAGAAGGAAAAAATATATAAAATATATAAAAAAATAATATAAAAAAAAACCATTGAAATTAGTCAAAATTTATATCGAAAAGATGGTTTCGATCATAAAACTAAAGTGC
This sequence comes from Thereva nobilitata, assembly GCA_963855945.1. Lineage (NCBI taxonomy): Eukaryota > Metazoa > Arthropoda > Insecta > Diptera > Therevidae > Thereva > Thereva nobilitata. Next base: position 73,789,964 of record OY979695.1, read on the forward strand.
AAGGGTTTGCTAACATGAATTTAATGCCTAATACAGAGTTTAAGTTATGAGAATGGCAAACGATAAGCAAAAATATTTCTTGCTACATGACATTTCGAATCTATTAACTCCAAACCGTAGTCCATTTTAAATAATTTTTACCGGCCCAGCTGAATCTGGTAAAATTTTTGTGATAAAACTATCATGGAAATCTATAACAGATACCCTGATAATGATGGATACTGTAACTCGTACATCAATTCCATTCAGTACTGAAGTAGCACAGCAGTATAGAGCACTATTTTATGCCAAAGTGTTAATCATTGACGAAGTAAGTATGATTGCGCGTTGAATTACTTACTCAGTCGACTCACGATTAAAGCAGATTATAGAAAATTTCAATTCTAACTGTGGTGGTACAGATGGTATTTTGATTGGAGATCTGCGCCAGTTGCTACCAGTTCGAGCTACTACAATTTACAAGCAGTAGAAGCAGAGAATTGTTATTGACCAAAATTGGAACGGTTAAAACTCGAAGATTGTAAACTAATTTTATAATTGAGGCTATCAGTGCAAAAGTGGTGTAACCCCAGACGATGTAAACCACCGGTGTAGTCAGCTTACACCCTTTTTTCTCTATTACTTCGCTATATTTGTTCTGTCCAACAGTTATGTTATGTACAGTTATGTTTTTGGAAGGAAAAAGTAGCTTACTCCACTATTGTATTGAAAGTTCATAATGTAAGGAATGTATATTACACCAAAACCGCAACCAGATTAAATTGTGGGTTACACCACTTTTGCGCTGATAGCCTCAATTGTATAATTCAATATAAGCGATCAAACGTTCTACTTGGAGGCTGGTTGCCGTATATCAAAATGTTCACGACACTACTAAAATTATTTCTCTTCTAATCCTAACTAAAATCACCTGCTAGTAAACCCATTCTCCCGCGAGAATGCATTTTCACCAATGCGTCGCCAGCTGGATCAGCTTTAATAATCTACCTGCTAATTGTCGTGTCCAGGATGTCGGCACGACAAGGTCAGGGAGTGCTTTCTGAATTATCTCAAAGAAGTACACCTGGCCTTTCAATGGTTAGGTTTATTAGATTTTTTATATTATTGTTTGTATTGTTTATGGTGGAGCAGCTCGTAAACCTTAACTCCTTAGGAGCAGCTCGGAAGCTTTTTTAATTAGGCGAAACTGAAACTTCTGAAAGTCCTGCAGAACAACGATGACTTGCAACCAGTTATTGATGTTTTCAAAGACCCTCTCATCCAAGATTGCCAAAGCAGGAAACGTGTTTCTCATGGCTCTGTATGGGAAAGGGCATGAGATGAGCCTGATACAGGCAATGTATCTTAATCGTACAAAAGTAAAACGACCATCGCCTCCCTACCACATGAAGTTGCTGCTCGACAACATTCACTGAGAGTTTACCGACAGGAAAAAGGAGACCAGGACGACCTAAGAAAAGATACGTAGACGGCGTCGAGGAAGACATAACACAATTACGAATAAGAAACTGGAACTGGAGAAACTGGAGACAGACAATAATGGAGGCGAACGCTGGAGGAAGCCAAGCCCAACAATAGGTTGTGCTTCAATTGCTGCTTGATATTTAAACCCGTATTCCGTGTAGCCCCGTGACACGGTATCCCCGTGCACCGGTAAAGATAGCCGCTTGTTTTAAAAAGGCTGTTAACGATTATTTGCCGTTTTTGCTCCTGTTAATGTTGATATCTATTAGTTTAGTATGGATGGATATAAAAACTATTTATTTTTTCTTTCCTTAAAAAATAAGGGTTAAAAAATAAACATTCGCAACAATATTGAATATCTCGGAAAAGAAGAGGACATAAAGTACTTTGAAGAGAAATTTGGCGTACCCCCTAGAATTTTCTGCGTACCCACGCGTACCCCACTTTGGTGACCACTGCTCTAGACGGTTGAGCCATGAAGATTTTCACAATCTATAGGAATCTAGAAATCAGCATAATTAGCTTTCACCTGCTAGGTGCATAATTAATATAGAATTAAGTTAGAGTTGGTCAATTTTATAAACTCAAGAAATAAAGGCATAAATTTAATTTGTAAAACATTTTTTTTATTCGATTCCGAAGTATAAATTATATTTCGCGCACCTGAAGTCTACGGCCGGAAGCAAAATGTAGCATAATGCCTTAAATACGAAAAGTAATCTAAAAAGAATATTCCATTTCATCGGAAAAATAATATGCCTGCATGCAACAAAAAAGCAAAATCATGACCTGCGACCTGCGACAATTCACCATTTCAAATAACCATATTAAAAAATTGGAAATTAAAAAATCCATCCGGCGCGGCGGTGCCCTGCGCCTGAGCCCTTGGCTAATCAAATACAAATCAAATAGATTATGCGCACCTGAAATCTTAGGCCGGGAACAACTATCAAAGACCGGGAAATGCGAAATGAAGCGAAATGGCCTTGAACATGAAAAGTTATCTAAAAAGAATATTCCATTTCATTGGAGAAATATTCATATATGCCTGAAAACAAGAAAAAAACAAAATCATGACCTGCCATAATGGCTATGAAAAAAAATCCATTCTACGCGTGAGCACAAAAAAATTGTCTCGTCTGCTGCCTGGCTGAAAGGGCAAAGTGAGTGAGGGGTGGAGCAGGCGAAAAAATACATTTCGTCCGTGTGGAACGAAGTTCTGAAGCCAACCTGCCCTTCCTCTCTTCCTTTGTCCATCAACAGAGAACTTGGGGAAATGCGCGGAGAGCTTTGTGGAATGTGTATCCTAAAGCTTCGCCTTAGGATTTATTATGAATCCTACCCAGCAATTTGCTGGTGCTAAAATTTTGTATGAAGCGGAACATCTGTATTACAGATAGTTAAGTCTGTGCTTATATGGTGATAAATGCTTTCCAGCATACGAGCTTTTGCTCATGTTGCCAATTTCGAGCGATATCACTACAAAGCTCTTTACACTTTTTTTCTACGAGAGATATCGCGATTTTAATCATTTTTCATACAAAAAAATTATATAAATTCTGGTCTGCCAGGGTTAGGCCACAGCCAGGGCGCGGCGCACCATACGTTTTAGTAATTATTAGGTGTATACTTCAATTTAAAAAAAATTATTCTTCTTGTCGATAACATAGGGTTGCACTAAAAAACCACCTAATTTCCTCCTACCTAATTTCTCACCTTAGGCCACACTTTAGTTCAGGTACACGACGCCTAAAGTATTCTCCCACGGGATACAGAAACAAGGTAATGTAAAAGACTGAATATCGTTTTAGTGTGACGTCACTCAGTGACCTCTTCCCATATAAAATCGAAATTGCTGTTGTTTTTTTTTCTGCATTAGGTCACTGGGTGACGTCACATTTTTCTACGATATTCGAAGCTGTCAGTCTCTTTTACATTACCTTCTTTCTGTATACCGTGGTATTCTCCTATCTGTCATGTTACTTACAATAGGTTTTGTTTTCTTCTTCGCGATAACATAGGGACAACTTATGAATTAGTGTACTGAGTGAGTGTGTACAGTGTACTGTATACTGTGTACTATATACTGTGAACCTTTTTTTTTAGTTTTTAAAAAGCATTTATTTATTTATTATCTCACCATCTATCTTAAGGGGCACCACTAGTGTGAAATTTTAAAAAAAATAAAATTGCACATTTCGATAGTCTATACTTTTAAAAATAACATAATAAAATTTCAAGTGCATATCTCAAATAGTTTTTGAGTTACAGCCATCTGAAGAGCAGTTGCTCATCGGTCCGAAACTTGCGTTAGCTTAGGAAAAAAAATTTCAGTAACTTAAACTACGCGTTTTTCTCGTAACTATATTTTTCAAATTTGCTGCAGTTATAACTCGAGAACAAATCATCCGATCGGTTTAATTCTTTTTCCAGCTTCTTTTATATATGTTTCTCCGTACCATCAACCTCCAGTTTTCCGATTGCATAAAAAATTTAATTTTGGCAGGCCAAAAATCATCCAATTTTTGCACGAAAATTGAAACTTTTCTTAAAGACTCCTCCATTTTGCTAATTTTAAATTTTTTTTTGATCGAGGGTTATGGTACGGGCAATACCTTCTAGTTTCATAAACTTTTTGGTTTTTTGGATTTCCGGCACTGTGAAGGTCGGTATCACTGCAACAGTGGGGGGATTTTTTTTCTTGGCCCTTAGGAGATTACGAATAACTCGCTGAATTACCAATTTTGTGATCTAAAAATTTTATTATGTATTTGTTATATATCCACAAATATATCCCTAAAACGTTAAAACATTCCATGCATTAGTTTTTTTTAAAACATTTCCAAAACCCACCTTTTTTTTAGGCGGTCACACTAGTGGTGCCCCTTAACATGAATTTAACTAATGCTTAAAGTTAATTATTCTAGCCTATTCTAATCTATCTAACTTACTGGTCCTTAGCAGGCACTCTAAATTAATCTCTATCTTAAATTAACTTATGCCTTTCGGCTAACACTTTCAGATTTTATTTTTCTTATAAAAAGTCGTTATAGTCTTAGTTCTAAGAAAATTAAGAAAAAACTTAGATACTATATTTATTTTAAATAAAAAATCTTATTCTACTTAATTCTAAACTTACTCCTAGGAACTATCTGGTCGGGGGGCAGCGGAGATAAAATCGTCTCGGGTGACCCCCGTCCAGGCGACGAGCTTCCATGAGCTCGTGATGAGCAAAATCACAAAAGTTCGTGGAAGCTAGCACCACTAACCTAAGCTTACTTAAATCTAAATTTATTACTAGGTAAAAATTAGAACTAGATCATATCTAAGCCCTAAGCTAATCATTAGAACTAACTTACAAGCTAAGCTAGTCTATGTCTAGATTTTTTAGGGCGAATACACGCAAGCAACATTTACTCGTCCTTTAGTCGCCAGTACAAGGAGCTGGCCTTGGAGGCATCTTTTTTATCTCTTTATGAAATTCTTGCACTGAACCTCAAGATATCCTGAGCGTTCATGTCATCTTCGCTAAAAGTATATCGCTTGTCACAAGCCCTGTGATGCATGTGGTAGAAGAGAGGCACCCCCGATCTATCTTGGACCAATCTTTTTGAGTCCAGGTAAACAAATGCCTCTGGAGGAATAAAGTCGCGTTCACAAGCTGTTTTGTGGTATCTTGCGTTCGGGTAGAACGCTCCCCGGATGAGAGGGTTGTCGCTCTCCATCGCTCTAGCAATGTTGCCTCGAATCAACTTGATTATGAAGTTGTCGATCCTATTAACAAATGCCTTAAGGCCAATTCACCCCGCCGTGTTCGCGAATGCGATTGCGTTTCAAGTGCGATTGCGATCAATCGCAACAAGGCAGTTTAAATTAGGAGTGCACATCGAGAACGTAGATCGCTAGCGTAGCGATTCCTGTCGCGTTCAGTTTTGTGAACGCGTCCGGCGGCATTTGATCGCACATCGGAAAATCATCGAAACAACATGGATACGTCGACCGAAATTTTTATTGAAACTGAAAATATATCCGATTCTATTTGATTTATCACACGCAGAATACTAGAATGTTAAAAAAAAGATAAAATATGGGAGGAAACCTATATTAATAAAAAAAAGTTTCTATATGTATGCGTGTATGTGTGCTCTAAAAAGAGCTTCGAAACTTTGCCACCCAAATATGAATTTGCCAATTGTATTCCGATTTCCATGAAAATCGGTATTTGGGGGTTTTTAAGGTAGCAAATAACGAATTTATTATCAGAACTTATAAATTCAAAATGGCCGCGCCTAGGGAATTCTACTTTTAAGGCTTCAACAATATCTATATTGTGGACCCAAATTCTTTTCCTAGTTCTGAAAATCGAAAAAAAATATTTTTCTAAAAATAACTGTGAAGGTCGGTATCACTGCAACAGTGGGGGGATTTTTTTTCTTGGCCCTTAGGAGATTACGAATAACTCGCTGAATTACCAATTTTGTGATCTAAAAATTTTATTATGTATTTGTTATATATCCACAAATATATCCCTAAAACGTTAAAACATTCCATGCATTAGTTTTTTTTAAAACATTTCCAAAACCCACCTTTTTTTTAGGCGGTCACACTAGTGGTGCCCCTTAACATGAATTTAACTAATGCTTAAAGTTAATTATTCTAGCCTATTCTAATCTATCTAACTTACTGGTCCTTAGCAGGCACTCTAAATTAATCTCTATCTTAAATTAACTTATGCCTTTCGGCTAACACTTTCAGATTTTATTTTTCTTATAAAAAGTCGTTATAGTCTTACTTCTAAGAAAATTAAGAAAAAACTTAGATACTATATTTATTTTAAATAAAAAATCTTATTCTACTTAATTCTAAACTTACTCCTAGGAACTATCTGGTCGGGGGGCAGCGGAGATAAAATCGTCTCGGGTGACCCCCGTCCAGGCGACGAGCTTCCATGAGCTCGTGATGAGCAAAATCACAAAAGTTCGTGGAAGCTAGCACCACTAACCTAAGCTTACTTAAATCTAAATTTATTACTAGGTAAAAATTAGAACTAGATCATATCTAAGCCCTAAGCTAATCATTAGAACTAACTTACAAGCTAAGCTAGTCTATGTCTAGATTTTTTAGGGCGAATACACGCAAGCAACATTTACTCGTCCTTTAGTCGCCAGTACAAGGAGCTGGCCTTGGAGGCATCTTTTTTATCTCTTTATGAAATTCTTGCACTGAACCTCAAGATATCCTGAGCGTTCATGTCATCTTCGCTAAAAGTATATCGCTTGTCACAAGCCCTGTGATGCATGTGGTAGAAGAGAGGCACCCCCGATCTATCTTGGACCAATCTTTTTGAGTCCAGGTAAACAAATGCCTCTGGAGGAATAAAGTCGCGTTCACAAGCTGTTTTGTGGTATCTTGCGTTCGGGTAGAACGCTCCCCGGATGAGAGGGTTGTCGCTCTCCATCGCTCTAGCAATGTTGCCTCGAATCAACTTGATTATGAAGTTGTCGATCCTATTAACAAATGCCTTAAGGCCAATTCACCCCGCCGTGTTCGCGAATGCGATTGCGTTTCAAGTGCGATTGCGATCAATCGCAACAAGGCAGTTTAAATTAGGAGTGCACATCGAGAACGTAGATCGCTAGCGTAGCGATTCCTGTCGCGTTCAGTTTTGTGAACGCGTCCGGCGGCATTTGATCGCACATCGGAAAATCATCGAAACAACATGGATACGTCGACCGAAATTTTTATTGAAACTGAAAATATATCCGATTCTATTTGATTTATCACACGCAGAATACTAGAATGTTAAAAAAAAGATAAAATATGGGAGGAAACCTATATTAATAAAAAAAAAGTTTCTATATGTATGCGTGTATGTGTGCTCTAAAAAGAGCTTCGAAACTTTGCCACCCAAATATGAATTTGCCAATTGTATTCCGATTTCCATGAAAATCGGTATTTGGGGGTTTTTAAGGTAGCAAATAACGAATTTATTATCAGAACTTATAAATTCAAAATGGCCGCGCCTAGGGAATTCTACTTTTAAGGCTTCAACAATATCTATATTGTGGACCCAAATTCTTTTCCTAGTTCTGAAAATCGAAAAAAAATATTTTTCTAAAAATAATTTAATTATACAATTAAATACAATTCTTCTTCATCTTCGCAAAGCGCTAGTAGTAGCAACGCCTTCTTCGTACCAAGAACACATGTTGTTGAAGTGTGTGAATCGACCTTTATAATAGAGGACATTGTTGGCGTGAAACTTAGTGAAGCCTGACTCGGGTGTTCGATACAGGCTTAAGCACGCTCTTAAGCATTGTCTTTCGAAAACCCGAAGCTTTTCCATCTAAAAAGGGGATATGTTGAACCATACTGAGCAACCATAAGTTAAAATCGGTCTGACCAAGGCTTGATAGCAGATCACCTTCACCCGTGGGTTTAAGTGTCCGCTATAAAAAAGCCTTTTGGTCATGTGAAACGCCTTGTTTGGCTTGGCTACAATAGTTATAGATATTGTTTAAACATTATTTCTGATATTTGTACAGGGTGTATTGCATAAAGTTACACAGCGGCCGGCTGTGAATAGGTTTTGGATGGACGAAAAAAAAATCGTATAGGTGGGTGTAGCAAAATCGTAACGGTTTAGCCGCTACGGCGTTTTGAAATTTCTTTTCTAAAGTTTTACATATCACCCTGTTTTCTTGTAACCTTACAACATATTTTCATGAGTAAGGTATCAGTATACGCAGAATACTTCCACCTATCTGAAACAGTGAAAGTAAGGGTTCTACCCTGCCAACTTCCACAGTAATGAGTCGTCAAAGTCAAAACTTCGGTTTTTTTAACTAAAATTTCAACTAAAACCACCTTTTTATCCAAAAAATACCTAGTGAACGAATATTTTTTATTCCAAAATTGGAAAGCTTGGACAATCTATACATAATGTTTGAACAATTTTTATCCTACGGCTTTTATTTTGGAGTTATAAGCAATTTCGATGTTAAAATAGGCCTTTTTGGTACTTTTCGACAAGCTTAGGTGAAAAAGTACTAAAAAAGTACGAAACAGAGCCAATTTTAGGATTAAAATTGTTTATATGTCTAATGTCTATTAACTACTGTGGGAAAAATCTTGTCCCATATACTACTATCTAGGATAGGAGAGGCAGTAGACCGAATGCTTAGAAGACAGCAGGCTGGATTCAGAAAGGGCCGCTCCTGCATAGACCATATTAACACCTTGAGAATCATATTGGAGCAGTCTACTGAATTCCGATCCCCCCTTTTACTTGCTTTCATAGACTATGAGAAAGCGTTCGACTCGGTCAATAGGAGCTTTATATGGCAGGCCCTACGGCAACGGGGATTGTCTGATAAAATAATAGAATTAATAAAAGCTGTTTACAGCAATTCCAAATGCAGAGTTCTTCACAATGGAAAATTATCCGACAGCTTTGAAGTGAGCTCAGGAGTACGACAAGGATGCCTTCTTTCACCATTATTATTTCTTATAGTAATAAATGACATTCTTGTCAGTGCTCTCGATAATAGAACAGGTGGAATTCAATGGGGATTGTTAGACCGCCTTAAGGATCTCGACTACTCAGATGATATCTGTTTGCTGGCCCACAGACACCAGGACTTCAGAAACACGTTAAACAATTTGGCAACAGAAAGTAGTTCAGCAGGCTTAAGGCTAAATGCGACTAAAACTAAAGAAATGCGGATAAATGCAAACACCATTGAACGTACAGCGCCGAATAACCGTGACGTGGAACTGGTAGATAAATTCTACTACCTCGGTAGTATCATTACCGAAAATGGCGGTGCAGAAGACGTCAGTTCCAGAATAAATAAAGCGCGAAGCGCATATGTATGATTCGCTCACATATGGAGATCAACAGAGATCTCAATTAACACCAAATTGCGGCTGTTCAACTCCAACGTTAAGGCAGTTCTTTTGTACGGTTTCGAAACATGGAAAGTCACCCAATTCATCACGGGGCGCCTACAAGTTTTCATCAACAGATGCCTACGTCGTATCACTAAGCATATAACACATAGAGGAGTCACGTAGAACAAAAATTTGTGCACGGCATTTATCTTCTTTCCTGGGGACCCAGCGCGCCTGCTACTATACACTAGAATCTGCTTCAGATCGCTAAGTGCTTCCTTCGGGGACCCAGCGCCCCTGCTACTATACACCAGACTCTGATTCAGAGGGCTAAGGTGGTAGCAGATTATTGTGATAGAGCATTCCCGTAGGTAAGGGAATTTGGGGGGAAGTTTGTTCTGGGTCCCAGACGTCTGAGATGCGTGGATTGAGTTTTTTCCTTTTATGCGCATCCGAAGAAAAATATCAGTCATCTGCCCATGAACAAAATGAAATTTTGGTGGATAGCAAATGTACTTTTTTGTTTTAGCTTAGGAATATTCTTTCGGATATTGAATTTTTTTTGTTGGAATCATTGTAAAATTTAAAATATGAGATTACAGATTTTATTTAATTTTGTAAGTAATGATGATTTTAAGGCTAGCTGAGTACCCTAAATTTCACCCGATGAGGTTTTTATGGGGGTTGAAAGAGGGAAAATTTATTTTTTCTTAATTATCCATTGGTTTGTTTATTTAAATAGCTATTACAAAAATTGTTCATTAGGTTTAAAAATAGTTGTAAAAAAGTTCGTTCAATTTTCGGAAAACAATATATTTTGTCTTTTTTGTACCATTAGTAGATAGTTATAAAAAGTGCGATAAAGTTTGATTGTCCCTTCAAAGTTAGTATTTTTGTTTAACATGAATACTTCCACCACCGGAGTACTTCCACCATCTGGGTACAGTATAAGGGGCTTTTTTTTATATGTGGTGTTCCCCAGTAGGCCTAATCCACATTTAGAGGTATGTTTTACATGAAGTAACTCCACGGCAACGTAAGAAACCAAGGCGGAAATTCAAGGAACTTGGCCTGTACCACTGGCTCGTGAATTTATAAGCGCAGGTGAAGTCTATGTGTCAATACTTGTGATCGTTGCATTTTTCAAGTAGGCGTTATATACGGTTAGGCTGAGCGCTTCCTTAAACCAGGGCTGCGGAGTTGGAGTGGGAGTCGGAAGGAATTTTATAGTTACTGGAGGCGGAGTCGGAAGAAAAAACAAAAAAATTGTCGAATCTGTAAAATACGAAATACCATAACTATAAATTATAATAATTATTAATTATTGAGTACATATTTTAAAATGAACTACACATAATGTGAGTATTTCATTGTGGTTAGCTCTTAATGGCGGTCAACTTAAAAATTATTGTGAAAAATTACTGGAATTCCCGCAATAAAGAAAGGCGAACGTGATAAGCTGGACACGTCGACCCCATGCCGGAAGACAGAGCAGCCAAGAAGGTCTTCACTTGCATCATCGAAGGAGAATGACCCGTAGGCAGGTGGAGGAAAAGGTGGAAGGATACGATTGCTGCAGATGCGGAGACATTACTCAGTTCGATGGATAACTTCGGCCAGAAATCGAGAAGATTGGAGGAAAAGAAGCAGAACGTGGTAAAAGAATTCGCTACAAGGGTTGGAAAACCCCGCCCCGCGGTCGCAAGTACGCCAGGAAGCGATTTATTATACGAATCAGATGCAGAACACGATAAAATAAAAATTACAGGGAATCCAGGATGTAGACATAATTACCGCTTAAAGACCAATGTTTTGTAACCGTACTCGTAAAAAGCCTTTACATAAGCGCATGTCGGCGAGCTTGGAGTGACTTTAAATCCAGCCCGTCATATTCAGATATCCGATCATACCTCTCACTTTAAGCTTCGAAATCTCTCCCAACTTATAGTAAGCAAGAAAAAGTTTCCAATTTTACAGTGTTTTATCCTAGCAAGAACCAGACAACTGCAAAGAAATTGTTCGTCAAAGAGGGGAAAACAACAGTTATACATATATAGGACCACGTCATAGCTCTTGTTAGGCTGCAATATTTCCCATCACTTTCTGGTGGAGGTCTGGACATTAAAACCTGAGTTGAAATTAATTTTCGATGTGATCAGTTCTGTGTAGAGCCAGCAACTATGTGTACCTTCAAGTTTCATCTCTTGCCGAAGGTCTGCTTACTGGCATAAAAAGCTATACTGGCGTTCTTTGCCCTTGTTTCGAAGTTGAGCCTGCAATAAAGGTTTCGGTCCAAAATATTTGTAGGTAGACTGAAACCATAGATATTTTTCTATAGGTGAAAATAGCGGCGGCGAAAGGCTTCCTTCCTGGGGTGTGCTACTGCACGTCGTCTCTGCCACTCTGTTGTTGCTTAAGCTGTTGTGGACGATTCTAGATTTTAGCATGAAGAGCACTGACCACAATTGGCTAGGGCCAGCTGGTTAGCCTCGATGGTGACTTTGTTTAAAGTGCCTTCTCTATCCAGGAAGATTGCCAAGGTAAATTGGTTGTATTATACGGAGTACTCTACGGTACGCACTACTTCATGGAGTGCGGTGTCATTCGAATTTCTCTTGCAATATGCCTACTGAGAGGAAGACTTCAGCTATAGAATTTCGGAGGTATAGGTCTAGCATACGTTCTAGGCTGTTGACGACACCCATATCATCCTTTGCCGTTTTGCCTACCTACCTTCGAAATAAATACCACTTTGACCCTTCTCCAGTAGTGCAGGCTATTCCTGTAGATTGACAAGATCATTGAACCACCATTGATGTCATACGTCTTATTATGTAATCTATTCCTTGTGATGAGAGAAATTTTTCAGTGACAAGAGCTCCTTATAGTCCGGTTGCGCCCTAAACCTTCATGAAAATTTTTAATTGCGCCCTTGCTTCCAAAAAGGTTAACCACCCCTGCACAATAAAGTTAGTTCTTTTTTGTTCTTCGGTACAAATTTAAATATTTCCCATTATATATAGCAGCCGGAGTCGGATTTAATATTTCAAAAAATTGGAGTCGGAGTCTCAAATTTTAAGGGCCGACGCACGTCCCTGCTTCAAACTTCATCCAGATTTTTCTGTGTCACTCCAGATTTTTCTGTGTCGCTTGGCCGTTGAGTTACTTCATGTAACATAGCTCTAAATGTGGATTAGGCCTACTGGGCAACACCACATACTTATAAAAAAACGCACCTCATACTCTACCCCCGCGGTGATGTGGAAAGGAGTATTCATGTTAAACAAAAATACTAACTTTGAAGGGACAATCAAACTTCATCGCACGTTTTATAACTACATATCTACTAATGGTACAAAAAAAGACAAAATAAATTGTTTTCCGAAAATTGAACGAACTTTTTTACAACTATTTTTAAACCTTATGAACAATTTTTGTAATAACTATTTAAATAAACAAATCAATGGATAATTAAGAAAAACTAAATTTTCCCTCTTTCAACCCCCATAAAAACCTCATCGGGTGAAATTTAGGGTACTCAGCTAGCCTTAAAATCATCATTACTTACAAAATTAAATAAAATCTGTAATCTCATATTTTAAATTTTACAATGATTCCAACAAAAAAAATTCAATATCCGAAAGAATATTCCTAAGCTAAAACAAAAAAAGTACATTTTGTTATGTTTAGTATATTAATTAAACTCCGATTTTGTAAGCTAATTATGAAAATACTTTATTGCAATGAATCGATATTGTTTAGTTCGGCTGCTCTGAATGCTGGTTGAGAATCGACTGACTCTGTTATCAGTGGATGGTTACAAGTTGGAATCGCCGCCTTTAATTTGGTTGACTGTGCAGCTAACAATGTGTTTATTTTGATATGGGTGTAACATCTTTCCCTTCATCGGAAAAAGAAATACTATGGTTGATAGCGCTCCGGTTGTCTCCGTGTCCTTGCTGAACGGCGTAGCTGAGGTGTTGAGTCTGGAGGTGTATTACCTCTGCCATGGGTGGTATTTCCGATAATATCCCGGTGCTCTTCTGCAAGTGTTGATTGTTGTCCTTTTTGCTCTTCAACGTCGTCGGTTGTAATGGTTTTCGCCTCTTGGGAGTTCTCATCCTTATCTGAACCTGAAACTTGAGGTGTATGCGTGTGGAAATGTTCTTGGCTAGTTTTAGGTAAGTCAGTCTCTGTACTTTCATTGACGGCTATATTTAGCTTGTCAGTAAATGTTGGCTGACATTCTGTGGGTCTTAGTTGGTCAACATGCCGCGAGAACTTCTCCTTTTTTCTTAATAATAATACCGAATTTCCATTTTATGTTCTTGTTGTTATAAAATCGTGCTTGAACCTTCTCTCCGATTTGAAAGACGCGGGTATTTTTGTCTGATAGGTCATGTTTTTCGCTCATTTCCGCTTTGAGGTCCTTTTTGACAAGATCTATTCTTGTTCTAATGTTTCGTTTAAGCATTAGTTCGGCTGGACTTTGACCAGTTACTGCGTTTGGCATTTTCCGGTACTGCATTAATAGCCGACATAGTTTTTCATGTAGGTCAACGCTTCCATTCGCAACGGTGCGAAGACCATGCTTGATTGTTCGAACATAACGTTCAGTTTGCCCATTTGATAGAGATATCTTGTGTTACAGAGTATGCTCATCATCTTTGCTTGCTTTGTTTAATATCTATGCTCCGGAGTTGTGTCTTAGAACTAGACCATTCCTTAAAATACCATCGCATAGAAGATTGTATGGGTCAAATGAGCCTATTACTTTCTCAGCATCGTGTTTCAACTCTATATGTGATCATCTTGATCTAATTATGGAAAGAGATGAATTTAAACTAATAGTGAAATCTCACCTACTTGCTACTACATAGTCTGCTTTTGGTGATTTGGCTAGATAGACCTGTTCTACTGTCTATTTAAATTTTTATTAGTTTTAAGCTTGACTTCTTAAGCAAAATCTTCCTTTGTGTCCTAATTCCAATAGTCTTCTGTTAAATAAGCAACCTGTTTGCATTTAATATTAATTATTGTAATTTATTAATATTGTAATCTTTGCTTGGTTTTTAGTTTTAGTGTTTGTTAATTAACGTTAGTTTTAGTAGATAACTAAATAAATATTTATATTATATAGATATAGTTTCTTATACATTTCTAATAGTCTGTAAGTTCGCATAAACTGTTGAGTAAATAAATAAATAAATTTGATGAGGGATGATAAGGCGCACAAAGTTTATGTTTGATTCCATTTGATCTTAGGAAACTTCGAAACTTATCAGATGTAAATGATGGGCCGTTATCTGAAACAAGTGTGAGAGGGAGTCCGGATCTTGAAAAAATTTCACGTAGAATTTTGATGGTAATTTTAAATGTAATGGTTTTTGTCGGTATCGCTTCAACCCACTTACTGTCTGCGTCTACGACTATTAAAAAATTTTGTTCGTAAAATGGTCCAGCGTAATCTATGTGTATCCTTTGCCAAGGATAAGCCGGATAATCCCATGGGTGTGGATTTGCCTTATTTGGGTTTGCTTTGTTTTTGCAGCAGCTTCTACGTTGGCGAGTTAAATTTTCAATGTCACTGTCTATTCTTTTCCACCATACGTAGCTACGTGCTAGTGCCTTCATGCGCACTATTCCGAAATGTCCTTCATGGAGTTCCTCAAGGATGCGCTGTTGTAAAACCTTTGGTATCATAACCCGTATGCCATTGAATACGCAGCCTTTTTCTATGGAAAATTTGAAAACTGCCTCACGATTTGGTAAAGGATCACCTTGCTGTAATGCATTAAGATAAGCAATCTCTGTCTTTAAGTGTCTCTATCTGGATATCTTTAAGTGTTACTGGTAAATTTTGTATTTGCATAATCTGAAAAATTGAATCATCTCGAGAGATCTCGTCTAGTGCATCTTCTTATGGAAATCTTTAAAGAAAGTCAGCATTAGCGTTACTTTTGGTGTCTCGATACTTTATGTCATAATCGAAACCAGACATAAAGCTCGCATATCGAAGTAGACGTGTTGCAGATGTAGCTGGGAGGTGTTTACCCGGATTTATTATTGTTGTAAGAAGCTTATGATCGGTTATCAGGATTATTTTCCTTCCGTTACAAAACTGGAAAAACTTTTTAAGTCCCCAATAAATAGCAGTTGCCTCCTTCTCCAACTGCGAATAATTCTTCTCTGATTTGCTCAAAGATCTTGACGCGAATGCTATAGGGCGCTCTGAATTATCAGGCATCAAATGAGAGATTACTGCTCCAAGACCATGCGGCGACGCGATTGAATCTAATATAAATTGGCACTTAGCTTTATTTAGGTGTAAATTGTAGGAACGTAATCTTTGAAGAACAGATTGAAGTCGAGTAAGAAGTTGTATGTATGTACTACCTTGAATAGTGATATCATCGAAAAAGCATGCAACTCCAGTCAAATCTTGCAGAACGGAGTCCATGAATCGTTGCCATCTATTAGGCGCTGGCTTTACTGCGAACATCAGTCGCTTTACTTTGTAATTTCCTCGGTGCGTGCTGATAGCTTGTAATAATGAACTTTCTTCATCCATTTGCATGTGAAGATATGCTTGATGTAAGTCAAGGGTGATGAAGTACTTTCCTCCACTTAATTTTGAAAATATTTCTTCAACTCTAGGTATATGAGGGGGCGAATGGCTAACAAAGACCTCGGAAGGTGGTGGCACCCGATTTGTCACTTCTGCCAAAACCCGAGAAGAGTCACTGCAGACGAACATCTAGCATCTCTGTTAGCAAGTCCTAATCCCACCTCCCCGTGGTGCCCCCTGGGGTACTTCTTCGGAAGGAGCTAACGGGAGACGGTCGAATGGCGAGTTCTCTGCGCCACAAAACAGAGTTTTAAGTCGGTTGGGCTGAGGGTTAGCAACCCGCTCCCATAAAACACACAATTGCTACGAATCGGCAAACATTGCCTCGGAACCGGACGGACAACACGACGACGACCTTTGCTTTTCGAAACAGGACACGAATCGGATCATGGAATGTGAGAACTCTGCTTGCTTATGGACGGCTGGATGAGGTCCTCAACGAGATGAACCGCTATAAAATCAAGGTCATGGGACTCAGCGAGACCAGATGGCCCGATGCGGGGGAACATATCTGCCCAAACGGTGAGTCCTTCTTATATTCTGGGAGAAACGAAAATGAAAACCGTAGGAATGGCGTTGGGGTAATACTCACCAAGGAAGCCAGGTCCAGCCTCAGTAGCTGGTCACCAGTTTCTGAGAGGATTATTACCGTGCGCCTACGTACCAGGCTAAGAAGTACTACGATAGTCCAATGCTACGCTCCGACTGAAGACGCAGAAGATGACATCAAAGACGAGTTCTACATGCGACTGAATGAGGTTTTTCGCTCTATTCCAAGGGGAGACATCATTGTTTTGATGGGTGACTTAAACGCACAGATCGGCCCCAACAACACCGGCCTTGAAAACACAATTGGAAATCAAGGCCTAAGCCAGGATACCAATCACAATGGTGAACTTTTCGTTGCCTTTTGTAGTTCCCATCAACTCATGGTAGGTGGAACTTACTTTTGTCACAAGAAGATACACAAAGAGACCTGGGTATCGCACGATGGTAGAACGAGAAATCAGATAGATCACGTGGCCGTCAGTCGCAGATGGCGAACTATTCTGGAGGATGTCAGGAGCTTTAGGGGAGCAGACACTGGAAGTGACCACCATTTGTTCATAGCAACGATCCGCCTAAAAATCGCTGCAATCAGAAACGTCCAACGCGATGCCATAAACCGTAGACGGTTTAACGTAGACCTTCTGCGTGAGAGCACCAAAAAGCGAGAATTTGCTGGCAAACTGCAAGAAATATTAAACCAGCAAACCGTTTCTGACGACGCAAATATTGAAGAGCTGTGGAGCACAACAAAGGGCGCTATAATAACAGCAGCGGAAACAAGCATTGGTTATGTCCAAAGAAACCAGCAACACTGGATCTCGGACACAACCTGGCAAAAAATTGAACGCAGAAGGGCCCTCAAAAATAACGTGAACTCTACAAGCGACCCGGAAAAACGACAACAACTTGAACGGGAATACTCCCAATTACACCGGGAGGTAAAGAGAAGCGTCCGGCGTGATAAAAGGCGGCAGATAAATGAGCTCGCAGAGAAAGCGGAAAACGCGGCAAACACAGGCAACAGTAAGGTGCTGTACCAAATTACTAAGCAGCTCTCGGGAAAGCACTCTACTAAAAAGCATGCCGTAAAGAGTGCGGATGGAAGGCTGCTGTGCAGCGACGAGGAGCAACTCCAAAGATGGAGAGATTACTTCTTCGCCGCCCTGAATGGTTCATTTTCACAGGAACCTCAGGAAAACAACAACAACAATGCACAGCTAATAAGAATCACCACTCGTGCCCCATCCAAGACTGAAATAGTAACCGCAATTCATGCAATGGCCAATGGTAAAGCAGCTGGAAAAGATGGCATCCCGCCAGAATTGTTGAAAGCCGACTCAAGCCTCATAGCAGATGCGCTACAGCCAATCCTGGAAATAGCATGGAACACCTGTACCTTTCCGGAGGATTGGACGGAAGGTATCATAGTCAAAATACCAAAAAAGGGGGACCTAACAATATGTGACAACTGGAGAGGCATCTGTCTATTATCTACTGTGGGCAAAATCTTGTCCCACATATTACTATCAAGGATAAGAGAGGCAGTAGATCGAACGCTTAGAAGACAGCAGGCTGGATTCAGAAAAGGCCGCTCCTGCATAGACCACATTAACACCTTGAGAATCATAGTGGAGCAGTTGTAACGGTCGGTTATTTACCGAAAATTTCCCCCCTTTTGATGGTCCCCCATCTATCGGAAATTTCAGGCGTCATGAATAAAATTACTTCAAAAATTAAATTTGGGGAAGACTTTTCCAAAATCAAGTAGTCGTAAAAACAAATATTTTGGAGGTTCTTGATGAAAAATTGGGAAAAAGTTAGTTGTTAGTTTTTGGCTGAGCAATTAAGAAGGTTTTTTTTGAAAAAAAAACAAAACCAAGATAGCAAACAGTTAGTTTTTGTGGAATTTTTTTAACGAGAAGGAAAATAACAAAAAAATCTAAGTTTGGAGACAAAGCTGTGACTGTTCGAATACAAAATTGTTGTAAAAATAATATGGTTTTGAAAAACCAATTCCATCAATAATCCAGGTTGTTTTGAGAAAAAAAAAAATTGAGGAACTCGGTGAAAGTCTGAAGGACCGGTTCCGGTGGATGCAAATGCGGCCGTATAAAGGACCCTATCTGTTCCTGTGGCAATAAGGACTGTGTCTGAATGACACTAGGATCATAGGCAGTGAGTGGCAGTAAGGCACGTATCACGCAGAGGGAATCTTTTGGTCTGGAGTTGCTGGTGGTTATATTCGGCTGTATACTGAATGGGGTATTGAGGTTCCTGTAAGTATTTTCGTAAATTAGTTTAGATCCCGTACCAAAGGGGACAGTGGAAGGGCGTGCTTGACGTCGCCGCTCGGCGACTATTAAATATTTAGAAGAGACGTGGTAGTAGCGGGCCATATCAGGCATAGTTAACGCAAGGCGGACAATATCGGGTGGTCCGAATAATTCCCTGAGGAAAGCTGAAAAGGGCGGAGAGAGAGGAGCTGTCGATAGATGGTAACCTGGCGTGCAAAGGTTGTTTGAAAAACGTTAATTTGTTTTATTAGTTACAGTATATATACTTATTTTTGTTGATAATGTTTACAAAATTCTTAAAATACTTATCAATTACTTACATATTATTACAATATTGATCAAATATTTAAAAACTATTATAATATTTATCCAAAATTTACCTATATTTACAACATTGATCAAATATTTACAAATTCTTATGCTGTTTATCCAATATTTACATATATTTACATATTCCAATAATAAATATCATATATTTACACAGATTTTAAAAAAATATAATCTGGTTACTTTTTACGTTAGTACACACCTTTAGTTAGAATAATTCTGCCTTAGAGCATAAATATTATCGTGTGGTTTTGAGTATTGTACGAAACGAAAGAATCCTCGACTGGTGCCAGCGCGACGATTGGTTTGTTTCTTTTATGTTGAGGTATTGAAGTTCTTATTTTGTGGTAATAGCTGGTTGTATCCACATTACCTAGAGTGTAGGAGTATTTGTTGTTTGGTTTTTTTTATACTATTTAATGTAAAATTACCTTTATGTCGCTGTTTGATTAATATTGTCTTGATCTGTGAATTGTTAAATAATATATTTGGTGTCAATTCCTTTACCTCCACGAGTATTAATGGGCAGAATGGCCTAAGGGGATAAATTATCCAGGATGGTTGGGTTCCACTTTCTCTCCAGGGTCCTCTCAAAGACGCATTGAACATTTGCAGGTCCACCAAGTCGATGGAAACTTCCCGCGAGGAATACCTTTAGCTAATCTGGAACAAGAACGGTATGAAGAGATCTCCCTGTTGAATTAATAGGTAAGTGGTGAATCATATGTGTAGAGTCCCGGTCACACCACCCCACGCCCCCACCGGCGAGCTAGCGTAAACCGTGTGGCCGGTTTAGCATCCCCTACAAACATTGAGGAAACTAGGGAGGATGTAGTCTTTCAAAATTTTGTTATGTTTACCCAAGCACGATGTCAGTAGCCTTGCTGTCACCAGCAAGGAGCTCCATGGTGCCGGTACATAAATGGCGCCCAACGACTTTGGCAAACGAGTTTCAAGATTAAATTCCGGCGCCCCTTTATTTCATAAATGGCGCCCAACGTATGCTTACATCTCAACGTCTTTGGCCAACAAGTTTCGATAGTAAATTACGGCACCCATTTATTTCATAAATGACGCCCCATCTTCTGTATCTTATCAAAATTATCTTTGACTATGGTTCACCACCAATGCCTTTTTTTTACAGATTCATCTCAGTTGTCTAAATTCAGTGTGAATTTTATTTTGCTTTCACTTTTAGATTGTCCCGCATCATGTTATCTTCTTCGCTTTAGGCATCTTTGAACTAGGCTTACCGGCACCGCTGGCTAACAAGCGTATGACCGCTTGGCCATGGGTGAAGGCTGAGTCTGGAGTTGTCGTCCTGAGTATCAGGCGTCATACCGCCTGCCAGTGCTTCGTTCAGTGAACAGGATCCTTGTTACTTTTTGCTGATGGACGTTTGAGTTGTAACTCGGGCTTAACCGTCTGAGGTAACAGGCGTGCTATCGCCTGCCCACTGCGCCCCGTGGACTTCTTTAATCCATTCAGTCCCCTCAATTTTTTTTCTTTTCTTTCATTTTAGACAATTGGTCGAAATGTGGTAAGGGATGTGGTCACTTCAGGTGCACCTCTAGAAGGCCGCACAGGCTTAACCGTCTGGCTAATCACCTGCGCCCTGTGGACTTTTGTTGAGGGACATCCGGCTACTTCCTTGTGCTTTTAATATTTTCTCTCCAGTCTGTCCCCACTGCTGATTGATTTTCCGTAGTGTAGCTCAGTTGTGGTTGGACAGCGGACTAAATCCAAATTCTTTTTATTTTCGAAGAAGATTTCCTTGTCTTTTAAGTTGAGGTAGACTCTTCATGTCGTTCAAGTAGATGAAGACGTGTTGTGCTTCCGGCGTCGTCGATGGCGCTCGGTGTTGGCTATGTCTCATAACTAACACCGACTGACACCGATGACCTCGGCCACCAACGAGAGTCCTGGAGAGAGAAATTGATTTGCTTCAACCATCCTGGAGAATTAACACTCATTTACAAAAACTTACACTTTATTACTTATTAATCTGGTTCATACAACGTATTGTGGTGGAATTATTTATCTTATATTGTTATCATTTTGGCGGTATATAAGTATTAACGGCCTAGTGACCATATCCATAATCTTTTAACTACAGCTTTCTATTGTTGAATTTTTTTATTATTCCCCCATATATTATCCTTTCTTTCGTTTTACTGGATATCCGGGTTAACGTCTCTGAAACGATGGACGTGACCGGATCAAGGACATTTTATGGATTGCCGGTGGTGCATAAGGTGCTGCGGAAGCCGCACCGCTTATACTTTTTATCCCCGCACGCCACTGTATTTGTTTCGTTCCATGCAGCCATCAAAGCCAGGAGGTTGTCCACAACGATGGAGGGTGCCGCTATACGTTACACCCTAAACATTATTAAATGTTTGGAAGCACACCCAGGTGCTTTTGACACCATGGCCTCCAGGACATTGACAATGCTGGCTGATATTGTTAACAAGCCGCTTACCCTGATCCACGTTGTTGAGATTATTTTTCAACATTCATTGAGCGAACCAAGCTTCTGCCATACTGGATCTAAACTGTATGAGCTGGTTGATTCAATAAATCCTGTGGATGACAGCGTCTTCAGAAATTTATTGCGACTGACCCTGGCTTATCAGCAGGATATTATTAAAAAGTACGTCCCACCGGTAGGAGATCAAGTACGCGGGATAACGTTGCTCGTGGCAGAAACGTACCGTCGGTTCCAGAAGGTTCGTTCACTGGGAAGCGAACTAGGACAGATGCTTGATGGGATGTTGAATCAGCTGCTCCAAGAGCCCACTCCGGACAATTTAGAATGCTTCTGCCAAGCGTGTCAAGCAGCAGGATGGGAAATCCGGGAGGATTGTCCTTACCAAATTTGGCTTACCCTACGCGATTTACACCGGGAGTCACCCTGGTTGACCGTCCTGGGTTAAGTATTTTAAGCGGTGTTAATTAGTTCCTTGCTGTTGCTAACTTTTTTATTCTTGACTTCGTTGTTCACGTTTCGTTAATGTTATTTATTGTTACGTTGATGTTAACCAACCAGTTGGCGATTTAGTTACTTTTACTTTTATGCGTTACCACCGTTAGGGATTCATTCATGATATTCTTCATGGTAGTTATATGGATATATGTTAGATTTATTTGCATTTAGGAGAGATGTTCCTTGGTTCGTTGTTTATGTTAAACCATCTCTATTCCCGACCTTATGGTTAGTGGCGTGTTAGCTTTAGTTAGAGTCAGGTAGTAACCATCGACGTTCGTTACGTATTAGTATTTTCATATCGCCTCAGTCGATATTATTAAAATTTCTTCAATACGATTCTCTTTGTCTACTGTTTCTTCGATTGAAGCATTCGGTTCGTTATAAGCACTGACAAGTTCACGAAGTACCATACACATACGTCTTCGCGCGCTGTTCAAACCCACCTTTTTCTTCACTTTAATATCATCGTACGGCGACGGTGGGTGATTCTCGAGGAAATTATTTCTAAATCGACATCATTTACGTAATATTCCTATTTTACACCATGCTGTTCGTCCGATCTTTTAAACATTTCTACTGTTGATTCAGCATTGGTTCCTTCTATATGTACTATACATTTGATTAGGGGGCCTTAATCCGCTTAGGTAGCTTCCCTAGCGGATGGTACACCTCCTTTGCTTTTCGGTCAGTCTGTAGAACAACTCTCGGCGAATGAATGTTTGTCCTGGCGATCCACCGGGGAATGTCAAAGGCAATGTGGTATTGCTGGAGACTGACCCGATGGACCGAAAGGAGACATTTTCGGCGTGGAGGTCTGGATGATTGTAGAGACCCGGAGGGGGACAATGTGGTATTGGCTTCCGCCGGATCTTTACAACTCCAGACTTACCCTCCGAGAGACTCGTCAGACTGTCCATCTCTAAAAATTTGAATTTTGACAGCATGACTACATTCCGATCTTTTTGCAAAGCATTATATACCAAAGGCCCGGCTATCTCTGCAGCGGTGGCATGAGACTCTGAATCTCAGGGTGTGAGACGAGCCACACGATGGCGCCAAACACTAAGTCTTACGGCTGAAAAACCTTCCGTTTTTTTCGGCTCCTCACTGCCTCGCAAGTCGGCTTTGTGGACCCGAGGGTATGTAACGGTCGGTTATTTACCGAAAATTTCCCCCCTTTTGATGGTCCCCCATCTATCGGAAATTTCAGGCGTCATGAATAAAATTACTTCAAAAATTAAATTTGGGGAAGACTTTTCCAAAATCAAGTAGTCGTAAAAACAAATATTTTGGAGGTTCTTGATGAAAAATTGGGAAAAAGTTAGTTGTTAGTTTTTGGCTGAGCAATTAAGAAGGTTTTTTTTGAAAAAAAAAACAAAACCAAGATAGCAAACAGTTAGTTTTTGTGGAATTTTTTTAACGAGAAGGAAAATAACAAAAAAATCTAAGTTTGGAGACAAAGCTGTGACTGTTCGAATACAAAATTGTTGTAAAAATAATATGGTTTTGAAAAACCAATTCCATCAATAATCCAGGTTGTTTTGAGAAAAAAAAAATTGAGGAACTCGGTGAAAGTCTGAAGGACCGGTTCCGGTGGATGCAAATGCGGCCGTATAAAGGACCCTATCTGTTCCTGTGGCAATAAGGACTGTGTCTGAATGACACTAGGATCATAGGCAGTGAGTGGCAGTAAGGCACGTATCACGCAGAGGGAATCTTTTGGTCTGGAGTTGCTGGTGGTTATATTCGGCTGTATACTGAATGGGGTATTGAGGTTCCTGTAAGTATTTTCGTAAATTAGTTTAGATCCCGTACCAAAGGGGACAGTGGAAGGGCGTGCTTGACGTCGCCGCTCGGCGACTATTAAATATTTAGAAGAGACGTGGTAGTAGCGGGCCATATCAGGCATAGTTAACGCAAGGCGGACAATATCGGGTGGTCCGAATAATTCCCTGAGGAAAGCTGAAAAGGGCGGAGAGAGAGGAGCTGTCGATAGATGGTAACCTGGCGTGCAAAGGTTGTTTGAAAAACGTTAATTTGTTTTATTAGTTACAGTATATATACTTATTTTTGTTGATAATGTTTACAAAATTCTTAAAATACTTATCAATTACTTACATATTATTACAATATTGATCAAATATTTAAAAACTATTATAATATTTATCCAAAATTTACCTATATTTACAACATTGATCAAATATTTACAAATTCTTATGCTGTTTATCCAATATTTACATATATTTACATATTCCAATAATAAAGATCATATATTTACACAGATTTTAAAAAAATATAATCTGGTTACTTTTTACGTTAGTACACACCTTTAGTTAGAATAATTCTGCCTTAGAGCATAAATATTATCGTGTGGTTTTGAGTATTGTACGAAACGAAAGAATCCTCGACTGGTGCCAGCGCGACGATTGGTTTGTTTCTTTTATGTTGAGGTATTGAAGTTCTTATTTTGTGGTAATAGCTGGTTGTATCCACATTACCTAGAGTGTAGGAGTATTTGTTGTTTGGTTTTTTTTTTATACTATTTAATGTAAAATTACCTTTATGTCGCTGTTTGATTAATATTGTCTTGATCTGTGAATTGTTAAATAATATATTTGGTGTCAATTCCTTTACCTCCACGAGTATTAATGGGCAGAATGGCCTAAGGGGATAAATTATCCAGGATGGTTGGGTTCCACTTTCTCTCCAGGGTCCTCTCAAAGACGCATTGAACATTTGCAGGTCCACCAAGTCGATGGAAACTTCCCGCGAGGAATACCTTTAGCTAATCTGGAACAAGAACGGTATGAAGAGATCTCCCTGTTGAATTAATAGGTAAGTGGTGAATCATATGTGTAGAGTCCCGGTCACACCACCCCACGCCCCCACCGGCGAGCTAGCGTAAACCGTGTGGCCGGTTTAGCATCCCCTACAAACATTGAGGAAACTAGGGAGGATGTAGTCTTTCAAAATTTTGTTATGTTTACCCAAGCACGATGTCAGTAGCCTTGCTGTCACCAGCAAGGAGCTCCATGGTGCCGGTACACAGTCTACTGAATTCCGATCCCCCCTTTACCTTGCTTTCGTAGACTATGAGAAAGCGTTCGACTCGGTTAATAGGAGCTTTATATGGCGAGCTCTACGGCAACGTGGACTGCCGGATAAAATAATAGAATTGATAAAAGCTCTATACAACAATTCCAAATGCAGAGTTCTCCATAATGGAAAATTATCCGACAGCTTTGAAGTGAGCTCAGGAGTACGGCAAGGATGTCTACTTTCGCCATTACTATTTCTTATAGTAATAAACGACATCCTTGTCAGCGCTCTAGATACTAGAACAGGTGGCATACAATGGGGATTGTTAGACCGCCTTAAGGACCTCGACTACGCGGATGATATCTGTTTGCTGGCCCACAGACACCAGGACCTCAGAAACATGTTAAACAATTTGGCAACAGAAAGTAGTTCAGCAGGCTTAAGGTTAAATCCGACTAAAACCAAAGAAATGCGGATAAATGCAAACACCCTTGAACGAACAGCGCTAAATAACCGTGACGTGGAACTGGTAGACAAATTCGGTTACCTCGGTAGTATTATTACCGAAAACGGCGGTACAGAAGAAGATGTCAGTTCCAGAATAAATAAAGCAAGAAGCGCATATGCATGCCTGTTTCACATATGGAGATCGACGGAGATCTCAATTAACACCAAATTGCGGGTGTTCAACTCCAACGTTAAGGCAGTTCTTTTGTACGGTTGCGAAACATGGAAAGTCACCCAATTTATCACAGGGCGCCTACAAGTTTTCATCAACAGATGCCTACGTCGTATCCTAAAAATCCGCTGGCAAGATAGAATTTCAAATGAAGAATTATGGCGCCGTGCCGGCCAAGAAAGGATAGACGACCAAATCAGGCGAAGGAAATGGAATTGGATTGGCCACACCTTGCGACGCGAAAACGAGAATCTAGCCAAACAGGCCCTCGACTGGAATCCGCAAGGAACCCGTCGAGTCGGAAGACCTAGAACAACGTGGAGGAGAACTCTATTAGCAGAGGCCGCAACAACCGGGAGATCCTGGTCAGAGCTGAGAGCTGTCGCGCAAAACAGAGTCCGCTGGAGGGCAACTGTTTCCGCCCTATGTCCCATGAGGGATTAAAGGAGCAATTAGTTAGTAGGTATATGATAGTTTTCGTCTTCTATTATTTTACTAATAGTAACCTTGTAGTCTGCGCAAAGCCGAATACTTCCATTTTTCTTTATAACCGGCACTATTGGTGTTCCCCACTGAGAGTATGTAATTTTCTCAATAACGTCCGCCTTCTCAAGTCTATCTAACTCAGAATCTATCTTTCCTTTTAGAGCGTAAGGGATCGGGCGGTGTCTAATGAATATAGGCTCGCATCTGCTCTTTAGCTTTAACGAACATTTGAAGTTTGGAATCAACCCAATTTCTTGGGCGAAAATGTCATCGAATTCAGTCACCATCTTTTGCAACCGTTTCTTACATTCGCTTTCAGAAATATCATAGTTTTCGATTTGATGTAAGGAATCAATTCCTAATAATTTTAATAATTTTAAACCACGAATCCTTTCTCTTCCCAAAATTGTATCAACATTTCCACGTAGCACGTAAAGATTTCCAAAAATTTCTCTCTCGCCGTAAATTACTTTAACTTTAATCACGCCTGCTGGCCGTATAATTTCACCCGTGTAGGTCTTTAATTGAATATGGGTTGGTGTCAACTGCCTATGGGGCCATATGGATTGAAAAGATTTAAGTGCAATCGTTGACACTGCTGCCCCTGTATCGAACTCCATTGTGCAGTTAATGTTGTCGATTGAAATATCTATAAAAAATTTGACACTGTTATCCGAAATGCAATAATCAACAACATTCAAGAAATTATTACTGTCTTCCGAGTCTGAGCTAGTATTGTTATCCTTCTTTAAATTGTGGATCTGCCGTTTATCCAAGCTGGCAGTGATGGATTTACGCTTAGGCCCGCGAGGCCCGGGCCTAGGGCGGCAAAATTTTAGAGGCGATTAAAATTTAAAAATCAAATTAACTTAGTTTTGCTTTGTACTTTGAAGCACTCTGAAAAATGGAGAGATCCAAAGTCGTGCCTGTCGTACCTTGTATCTATAAATGTTTTTCAAATTTTTCAGAACGATCGCCAAGGTCGCACTGGTGGTGGTGTTGCTATATTCCTTAGGGCCTACCTAAAATGTATGATTATCGGTCCATCTATGAACCTTGGTATTGAGTTTATTTGTGTTGAAGTCTTAAATGGTTCTGAAAAACTTTTACTTGTCAGTGTTTACTCCCCCCCGGGCTATTTAAACCTGATAATTCCCCTGAACTGGAGCAGACCCTAGAGCTTCTTTCTCACACGTATGCACATATAGTTGTTGCCGGGGATTTTAATGTAAACTTACCCGAGTAAAAATAAATGGTGGCCTTAGAACGGGCAAATGCCGACTGTGATTGAAACATAATCCTCGGCCATCTGGCGGTTAACAGAAGGCTCGTTGCAGGACAGTACGGCCGTACAGGGGGCGATTGACGGTGAAACAACGGCCTTACAGTTCCAATAACGGCCATACGACGGTGGTACGGCGGCCGTATGGTTGCTATTACGGGTATACGACGGTGGTGCAGTGGCAGCAACGTGGATATTCGCCCTCCTATAAGAAAATATATTTCACTGCAATTAAATGTTTGATTTTTTTCGGTTGTGTTTTTTTTTCAAGCCGTTAAATAACAAAATTTCCCACTAAAATATAAATCAACAGGCACCACACACTTCACGTACAACAAACCGACGACTGGCGAGCTCGTTTCTCTTGTGCATCGATATCTTTAAGTAGGATAAATCGAAAGAACCATTGTACATAACGAAAATGATGAAGTTCCCATAAAACACATTCAACAATACATTTGGTGCAGATTCTTTTTTTGGCTCAAATTTCCCGTCGAATGCCCGTTTCTACAGCTGAGTACTTGGCCTTTTAAATCTTTTGGTCAAATTTGGCCGTCGTAAGGCCGTATGTGCTCCCATTAAAAATGGTTAAAAACTCTACGGCCATCATATGCCCCTTAAAAAGCCAAGCGGCCGGTGTTCGCCCTTTATAGGGTCGTTTTTTATTTTTACTCGGGTACTAAAATCTTCCAGTCAGGAAAAATTCTTCAATCATACAATGCAGACCTTGCCAATTACTTTAATGCGACGATCCCATCTCTACTTGATGTCTTCCTTTGCTGTGAACCTAGTATGATTCTCTTTCAAAATCAAATCTCTCCTCCAAGTTATTTGGACCACCACAAGTCTGAGGTCACTGGAACTGATAATATCTCACCTATATTTTTAAAAATGCTTCTTCCGTTATTAATAACTGTTACTGTTCATATTTTCAATGCTTGTCTCACTGTGTCGAAATTCCCTACCGCTTTGAAATATGCTCTGATAATCCCTATTGCCAAGTGTTCCAATCCTAGAAGCCCCTCGCGTCCTGCCGATTCTGGCTAAAGGTCTTGAGAAGTTAATTGCAATGCAAATGATTGCTTACTGTGAGCACCGTATGCTTGTAAATCCATGACAATCTGGCTTTCGGAAACATCATAGCTGTGACACTGCTCTCCTAAAAATTACGACAGGCATACGAAATTCTTTCGACTAGTGCCGCCTGCTGTCGATATTCGACCAAACTTATTCTAAGAAAGAGTAAAACAAAACCGGAGTCATTTTTACTGAAAAAAATATATATCAAACTGAAGTGCACCAATCCACCGATTTTTTGATGTTAGCTCGCCTAAAGAAAAAAACATTTATTGCGTTCCATTACTCTATTGTGAACGATATTGAACATCGTGTCCGGGCAGGAAATTAAATAAGATTTTATTTTGCATTTGAGTGGGAAAATGTGAGTGCAGAGAGAATATGAATATGAACAGTGAGTGCAAAGAGGAAATCGAAACAAAATGTATGTATTCTCTTCAAATATGTATTATTTTCCCGTTTAATTTTATGGATAGCGCGTGCACAGTGTATCAGTGCATATTTGAATAAAAAAATGTTCAGTATAGTTAAAACTCTACCTGGCTTTCACACCTTTCCTTATGGACGTACCTGAATAAAATATATATTCTGACCATCTATGAAAAAATATCTTTCGTTTGATATATATTTCATTAAGATACGTGCACCAGAAATAGGTTAAAAAGGGATCACAAAGGTTGGCGTTGCCTATTAATATATAGAAGATGCTAACAAGGTATGTTGTCTACTCTTGCTAGACTTCTCCAAAGATTTTGATAACGTCAATCACTCCGTCATTTTACGCAAACTCTGTACACAATTTTGTTTTCCTTCTCCTGCTCTTACGCTCATGTAACTTTTTAGCAGCTCGTTCACGACAGGTGAAGATTTCCCATTTAATTTCCTCTCCTGCCATGCTTTTTGGTGGCGTTCCCCAAGGATCTATCTTAGGCCGTCTACTGTTTAGTATACATACAGGGTGTATCCGTTAAGTTTACAAAGCGACCGGCTGTGGATAGGTTTTGGATAGACGAACAAAAAATCGTATGGGAGGGGGAAACCGTAACGGTTTAGCCGCTGGGCCTTTTTAAGTTTTTTTTACAGTTTTGCATGTCACCCTGTATTTTCGTAGCCCTATGACCTATTTTCATGAATAAAGTATCAGTGTACGCAGAATACTCCCACCTATCTAAAACTGTTAAACTGAAGGTGAAAAGTATCACTACAAAGCAAAAAAGGCGCCATATCGGACGGGGCCTAGGGCGCCGTCGAGCTTAAATCCGCCACAGCAAGCTGGTTTTAGTAGATAAACACACACTTTGAACGTGATCCTTTTTGTCACAACTAGAACATTTTAAATTTCTTTGTTTACATTCATTAGCTCTATGATGTTGTTTACCACATTTGACCACACTTTCCGCGAATTTGTTGAAGCTTTTTGAAATTTGTAATTGAATTTGATTTTGATGCATTCTGATTTTTCCTATGATTGTCGTATCGCTGGGCTTTCTTTGAAAAATTATTTTTATTTACGTAATGTAATGGTTTGCTGCACATTTCCTTGCTTTCCATTTTTGAAGATTCAATAGATAATGCCAACTTTACAGCATCTTCAAACGTTTTTGAAGTTTCTTGCTGCAGTAATTTTTCTCTGATATCATTATCACGAACACCACGTACAAACTGTGAACGCAAATGAGTACCGTTGGTTGATTTCTTGCAATTGCCGCAAACAAAATTGCAATTAGTTGACAATTTTTTTAATTCTGCTTGAAATTTTGAAATGGATTCGCCCTCTTGTTGAATTCGTAGCGAAAATTTATGTTGCTCAGCGATTTCACTTGGCGTTGGGCATAAATGTGCACGTAGCAGAGATGTTAATTCCTGATATTTTAATGATTTCGGAAGCTCAGGTGCATTTAAACAGGTGAGAGTGTGATAAAGCTTGGGTCCTAGGCAATTTATTAAAATTTGCACACACTTTTTATCGCCTTCATCTGTTGTATCAGATAAGTCCCGTAATTCCAAATAATTCTGCAATCTCTGAAAGTATGTGTCAAAATTCTCATTGTCCTCATCGAACGGTAATAACTGCAGCCCACGAACATCACCTTTAGAGCTTTGTCCACGGTTTTCCACGTTTGCTGAGGTTTGAAATCTTTGAAGAACCGCAGTGAGGTTTCTTAACGGGCATTTTCCCTTTTTAACCACGGTTAAGTAACCAAAAACTTATGGTCGATTAGTGGTGAATATGTGTTCGGTACAAAGCGGTTGAGGTGTATTTATGGTACATGGTAAAAGTATTTATTAACCGAACAGATCCTGGTTATGTGGTGTATTATATGTCAAAACGTCATTTTATAATGGGTAGTAATACAATAATAGTTGTTTTAAACGAAATTGTAATTGATTTGATGAACACGGAAGAAAACAGTGATATATCATCAGAATCTGATACAGATGATGAACTTTTATTGGAAGAAATAAAAAATAAAAAAATTAAAATCATTGATACTTATAGAGAACATTTCAGAGTGACGAGAAATACAGTAAAGGTATGTTGCTACAATTACAAAATGATATATTTACGTAATTATATTTAAATATTTTATTTCAACAGACTATTGTCGAATATATAAATCCTTATTGGAATAAGTTTAATAAAAGGCCCAGAACAAATGCAGAAACTGCTGTTTTATTAACGCTGTGGTTTCTAGGAAATCAGGAAACTTTTAGACAAGTCGGTGATCGCTTTAATTTAAGCATGAGTACAATTTATGCAACATTAATAGATGTGTGTAAAATCCTATACAGATTAAAAACGAAGTTTATTAAATGGCCAGTACTACTAGGAGACACAGCAGAAAAATTTAATAATTTAAGAAGACGTAATTTTCCCAATGTGATAGGGTGTATTGATGGGACCCATATACAAATCCCAGGACCCAAAGGTAACAATTCTTTTTACAATAGAAAAGGATTTCACTCGATCATCCTACAAGCTGTCTGCGATGCAGATATGAAATTTACAGATGTTTATGTTGGCTGGCCTGGATCTGTCCATGATGCCAGAGTATGGACGTCATCTCCACTATACAAAAAATTAAAAAATCAAAATACATTGACAAATGAATATCACCTTCTTGGCGACAGTGCGTACCCATTGGATACCTTTCTGATGAAACCATTTAAAGATAATGGCCATTTAGACAATAAACAAGTATATTTCAATACAGTCCTGAGTTCTACACGTATTCGTATAGAGCAAGCTTTTGGAAGACTAAAGGGGATATTCAGAAAATTAAAATATGTACAGGTATATAAGCAGAATAATTTAAAGTACATTGTCATCGCAGCATGTGTGCTTCATAATATTGCACTTAATGAGCAAGATGCTGCAATACAAGAAACTCCCATAGATATTGCTGCCCCTTCAGACTCTCACCCTGAAGAAGAAATTGAAGAAAATAGTAATGAAGAAGCTAAAAGAAAAAGAAACGAAATTTGCGATTTAATTTTTAATCAAAGAAATATGTAAATATGTACCTACATATTTCCTTTCAAAATAATTATCAAAACGATGAAATTTTTTTTATGTTTTATTAACTGTAAATTCATTTTAATAAATTTTTTCACATTGTGTTTAATAAAATAAAAAGTCTAATTCATTGCACATGTAAATAATAAATCTAAATAAATATGTTTCATACAAATTAAATTCATATTAGAACTCTTAATTCATGTAAAAAGTAATATGAAATGTTGGGTAAATTCAAAAACTCATCCCTGCCGCATTACTGCAGAATTCAGCCACAGACTTCAATTGAGGGATGAGTTTTTGAATTTACCCGTTGTCACTTATTTTATGTCCTCATTTTGGAACTACTTGCGATAAAACATTGGTAAGATTTTTTAACACCTCAATTTTCATCAGCTCCAGTCCTTTTTTATCTTCCCATTCTTTTTGTTTTCTCTCCGTTTCTTCTTTTTTCCATTTAAGTTTATCCTCAAAATAATTTTTTTTCCAGTCTGTATTTTGCTTGTTTTTTTTAGTGGATGTATCGGCTGAATTAATTTCTTCTTCAGATTCACTATCACTTATTGTTGCACCAAGAAGTTCTTTTGGCGGATTTACATTTTTTTTATTTCCGTAGACAGAATCAAATGACTCATAATAAGTCCAATTTATCCTTTCTTCACCGCTAGATTTTTTCTTTGCCTTATTTCTTTTATAAGTCTTCATGAGATTGCGAAATTTTTCGTCGCACTTTTTCCCTGTCAAGTCATAACCTTTTTCTTGCAATTTGCTTGCAACTATGTTCCACAACTTTATTTTTTTGCAAGTTGGGCTGGAAAATTTATTTTCCATCTCCAATCGTGTACTTATTAATAGTTGAGTGCTGCAATCAGTCCATTTGGCATCATCACCAGCACCAGCACCAAATATTTCCGCCATAGAATTTTCAATATCTAAAATTAAAAAAAAACGTCAAAAAGGCAATTGTATATAATATGTAATTATGTAATTACATAAAAAATGAATTATTATTACTTTTTATATATACCGATGTTACTAGCCTCCATTTTTCCATAAACAATAAACTTTTCATCACTTCATTTACAAAATTCTGTGTTTAGTTTGGTGCATAACCAAAGCTTTCGTGGTTAAAATTTGAATAATAGTTTTGGTTATGTTGGTACACATGGTGAATATTCGAAAATAGTGAATTTTATTTGGTGCGTAAGCGTAAGCACCACGGTTAATAAACGAAAATTCCCAACATCTCATTAATATCTTGCTCAGCCATTGTAAATGATTACATTTTTAATGCGTTATTTTATATTGACCTTAACACTGGCACTATGCAAAAATTTTATTTATATAAATAATGTGTAATGTAATAATTAAATTTGTAAATTTGTATTTAATAATATGTACGTATTTAGAAATGTAGTATCAATATTTTAAAATCAAAAAAAAATTTTTTTCCTCAATAATTCAATCAAAATTGTTTGAAGATCAGTGTACCGTATTGTCTTGTACCGTAATTCTTTTGTACAATGTAAAGTTCACTGTTTTACCTCAAGTACCGGATTTATGAATTTCATTTGAATGAAATTTGCCAAAAATGTCCTCGTCGCCAGTTGTTATATTTAGTATAAAGGAAATTCCGATTTTGTAAGCTAATTATGAAAATACTTTATTGCAATGAATCGATATTGTTTAGTGCGGCTGCTCTGAATGCTGGTTGAGAATCGACTGACTCTGTTATCAGTGGATGGTCAAAAGTTGGAATCGCCGCCTTTAATTTGGTTGACTGTGCCGCTAACAATGTGTTTATTTTGATATGGATGTAACACATTTCTTCTGCTATCCATCAAAATTTCATTTTGTTCATGGGCAGACGACTTTGATTTTTTTCTTCGAATGCGCATAAAAGGAAAAAACTCAATCCACGCATCTCAGACGTCTGGGACCCAGAACAAACTTCCCCCAGATTCCCTTAGGGGGCGTCCATAAATTACGTGAGGTGTTTAGGGGGGGAGGGGGTCGAGCCGAATCTCACCAAATCTCACGTGGGGGAGGGAGGGGGTCTTCGCAAATATCACGTAATTTTTTTCCCGCAAGAAACAGTGTAAAATCGCGAGAAAACTGGGTTAAATTAATACTACAGGTAAATTAAGCCGAAAAAAGCGATATAGCGGAAATAATTAGGTACAGGCTGAAAATTGGCAGAGAGCTTCTTTTTAGGCTTCTTAATAAGGGGTTATAAAGTCTACAGATTTTCTACCTCGGGAAGCCCATTTTTTAGGGGGTTTTAGCCCTCAAAATGGGTATTTTTCGATGTTTCTGTAATTGTTTTTGCAATATTTGTTAATATATTTTGTTTTTTTCAATTTTAAGTACAATATCTGTAAATGAGAAAATTTTTAAAATCGTCTTTTTGAACCGCACTTAGATTTCATTCACGAAAATCTTGGTGCAGTATCAGATGAACACGGTGAAAGATTTTATCAATACATATTGCAAATAGAGAAGGAATAATGAATCCATTACATAAAAATAATACTATTACTATACAAATACTATTACTATATTTCGACTCAATAGCAATTGGGTATAAAAATTTTGCACTGCCGTTTACACTGTATTTGTTCACTGTTTTAAATACCATCCAACTGGAACATCCAAAAAAAAGTAAAGAAAATAATTTAAATATCTGGGAATGAAGAGTGATGACAAATTCTTATCATTTTATACAATGGTCTGGGAAAAACTGCGAAAATAATGTATGCATTGACTTATACGACCATTTTTGGACAGATTGCGACCCTACGATGAACTAGTGTGGGGGTCTAAGCTTAAACAAAACAAAAAGGCCTAGAAGCCCAATTGAAAAACCTGGAAACTAATGCCCTCCTAAGTATCTCAAGTGCATAATGTACCCAATCCTACTGCAATCGTAGAGATTATATTAAGAATCGGCTCTTTTAACATC
Source organism: Thereva nobilitata (assembly GCA_963855945.1). Classification (NCBI taxonomy): domain Eukaryota; kingdom Metazoa; phylum Arthropoda; class Insecta; order Diptera; family Therevidae; genus Thereva; species Thereva nobilitata. The sequence continues at coordinate 73,825,150 of OY979695.1, forward strand.
AGTCAGAATACATGCTATCTGCGATGCATTGTCACTACAAAAAGCAGACATTTGCACCAGGCGACATAATTCTATCTAATTCTATCTAAGCATATTACAGGACTCGAATTTTGAATCGACGACCATCTGCTCTGACATACCTACTAGAGGCCAAGATAGATTTTGAAAACCTTTTGTTATCATTATCGAGAGTTGTGAAGAACGGAAGTCTAACAGATCCGCACTTCTTGAATCTGTATCCTGATGTACAGGCGGCTCAAACGTCAATTTGAGAAGCTGGCTGTGACTTCAGACTCCGCTTTTCTAAGGCGATACGAAAGTAGGAAGCAAACGGAAGCTAGTAGCGATGCCTGATAAATCTTCGAAGAGAAATTATTTACAGCCAACCAACTTCATTTATTAACTTAATTTAACATTTTGATGCGAACAATAAATTGTTTCAAGAATATTTCAAGAGTTTTTAGAATATTTTAAAACAAACAAATAAATGCAGCGCATGCCCAATGGCTTTCATCGCGGACTGAAATCCGATAACAAGCGGACAAATTTAATTCGAATTCGCATTGGTGGAGGATACCATTTTTTTATTTCCGAATTTCATGACTTTCGAATCGCATTCTAGGATAACCGCCCGGGTTCATTCAGTCACAGGTTTTTTTCCCAAAGATGACATCTATAGAAGAATGCTCCGAAGTTTGTATATCTCCAGAGTCATAAATGGCTCTACCATTACTATTCAAACAGTCAAGTCGTTACTCTCTAAAAACGAATCAGTGCATGCCAAAGTCAACCTTCGTATGTCAATACATTGTAAAATTCTAAATTTTTTTTATATTCCATATGCTTACTCTACAAATACACGAGTTGAGCTCAAACTAGAATTGAAATTTTTCTGTTCTCTTGTTAAGAAATCATTATCCCTGTAAGGCACCATGAGGTTGGTTTCCAAAGGATAGGCAGAATCACCTGCTAAATGGTAATCCACAGGTATTGTAGTTTATATTGGGTGCATGCCGAGTTGGTGCTGTTATGATTTTGTGGTACTGTTCTTCAACAAAAATTATGTTTTTTAAATAAATCCAACGCAATCAAGTACAGATTAAGGTATTTACACTAAAAATACGCATAAAAGTGTAAATCCTACAAATTTTTTAAAATTTTAAAAATATCACGTGAGATTGTTCGGGGAGGGGGTCGAGCCAAATCTCACGACATCTCACCAAGGGGGGAGGGGGGTCGAAAAATCGCCAAAATCACCTCACGTAATTTATGGATGCCCCCTACCTCTCCGGAATGCTCTATCACAATAATCTGCTACCACCTTAGCCCTCTGAAGCAGAGTCTGGTGTATTAGCAGGCGCGCTGGGTTCCCAGGGAAAAAGAAGATAAATGCCGTGCACCAATTTTTGTTCTACGTGACTCCTCTATGTGTTATATGCTTAGTGGTCGTATCCTAAAAATCCGCTGCCAAGATAGAATTTCAAATGAAGAGCTATGGCGCCGTGCCGATAAAAGAAAGGATAGACGACCAAATCAGGCGAAGGAAATGGAATTGGATTGGCCACACCTTGCGACGCGAAAACGAGAATCTAGTCAAGCAGGCCCTCGACTGGAATCCGCAAGGAACCCGCCGAGTCGGAAGACCTAGAACAACGTGGAGGAGAACCCTATTAGCAGAGGCCGCAACCACCGGGAGATCCTAGTCAGAGCTAAGAGCTGTCGCGCAAAACAGAGTCCTATGCCCCACGAGGTATTAAAGGAGCGTTATGTATGTATGTTAAGGTGAAAAAGTACTAAAAAAGAACAGGCGCAACGCGCAAATGCGGTGCAGGCAATGGCCGCGTTTATGCCTAAATTACTTTAACTGTGCTAGGCATGTTAACAACGGCATAAACAGTATTTTTTTATTTCTGCTTTTTTGCTTAGCTAAAATGTAGCACTGCTTATAACTGTCAAAATGAATTTATGTTTACTTGTAAATTTTTGTTATAAGCAAATGATTTAGTAATATTTCAATACAGCATGAAGATATTATTATTATTAATTTTCTTGCTTTGTTATTATTTCTAAAATGAGAAATGTTATTATTTGTGGTTGTTACTAGTTGTAAAATGAGAACTGTCAAATGGCGTGCTAGGAACGGTGCTAAGTTAACAGCGATAATTTGGGAAAGCTTTCTGCCGGCCAAGCTTCCTGCGATGGAAATTTTCGAGCGTTTTCATATATGTCTGACAGGAAAAAAATTTGATTTCTCGAAATCGACTGAATAAAAATCCATACCACCATAGTCCACTTCCCCTTCGCCTAAAGGTGTTTTTTCTGAAAATCAAGAAAAGTGCCTGTTTTCAAACGCGTTTATGGGGTATTGAATCGAACCTCACAAACTTTTCATGAAAATGTGTTGGTTGAGCAACTCTTCGAGAATAAATAAGGCTTTTCAAAATAACTCTAGCACCACTGTGGGCTTTGTTTTTTTATATTCCATATGCTTACTCTACAAATACACGAGTTGAGCTCAAACTAGAATTGAAATTTTTCTGTTCTCTTGTTAAGAAATCATTATCCCTGTAAGGCACCATGAGGTTGGTTTCCAAAGGATAGGCAGAATCACCTGCTAAATGGTAATCCACAGGTATTGTAGTTTATATTGGGTGCATGCCGAGTTGGTGCTGTTATGATTTTGTGGTACTGTTCTTCAACAAAAATTATGTTTTTTAAATAAATCCAACGCAATCAAGTACAGATTAAGGTATTTACACTAAAAATACGCATAAAAGTGTAAATCCTACAAATTTTTTAAAATTTTAAAAATATCACGTGAGATTGTTCGGGGAGGGGGTCGAGCCAAATCTCACGACATCTCACCAAGGGGGGAGGGGGGTCGAAAAATCGCCAAAATCACCTCACGTAATTTATGGATGCCCCCTACCTCTCCGGAATGCTCTATCACAATAATCTGCTACCACCTTAGCCCTCTGAAGCAGAGTCTGGTGTATTAGCAGGCGCGCTGGGTTCCCAGGGAAAAAGAAGATAAATGCCGTGCACCAATTTTTGTTCTACGTGACTCCTCTATGTGTTATATGCTTAGTGGTCGTATCCTAAAAATCCGCTGCCAAGATAGAATTTCAAATGAAGAGCTATGGCGCCGTGCCGATAAAAGAAAGGATAGACGACCAAATCAGGCGAAGGAAATGGAATTGGATTGGCCACACCTTGCGACGCGAAAACGAGAATCTAGTCAAGCAGGCCCTCGACTGGAATCCGCAAGGAACCCGCCGAGTCGGCTTTGTTCAAACTTTTTTCCCGAATCGGCTGTTTTTACATTTTTGAGATTTACGCGAAAAGTTATATTTATTTTTGCATAAAATTTTTATTGTAGGTAGGCACTAACAGAAGCCACAATTTCAGCCCTGAAACAAGGTTCTACGATAATTACAGTCCCTGTAATTAAATGTCAAAAAATGGCCATATTTCGCGGTTTTTATGTTTTCTTGCAAAAACTTGTTGACCGATTTCAATTGTCTAAAACTCATAATTTTCGTCTTTTTAAGCGCTATTATGTACTATTTTTTGTTTTCCAAAAACAAAATTTTTTCGCACCTAAAACGTTGAAAAACGTGTTTTCGCTACCATTATTAGCTTTAGCGATTTTTTTCAAAACACATTCATTGAATTCCCACGATTTTTCTCTTAATTATAGCGCAGGGTAGATTTATTTGAACTTTTTTTCTATCCCTCCTGTACTACTTGAAGTTGAACGTGGTGAGGTGTTTCCCAAAGGTGTTTTTTGTTATATCAAAACTACGATTTCCGTGGCGCCGATATTGAATTTCGATACAAAACCCCAAGATAAGGCGAAAATGTAAAATGATTTTTTCCGATATCTCGCTTTTTTTTGAGATATCGATACTTGAAGTTTTAGTTATTATATTTTCAAAAAAATACTACAGCGTTAATCATTTTCAAAAATACTAATAGGGAATTGAAGGTAGGGATGGGGGCTTTTTTTGGGGGATTATAAGGAAAATAACTGAACATTTTCCATCTTTTAATTTATATATGCTCAATGGTATTTGTTGTAATGTCGCATAAAAATTACAGGTAAATGTTTAGACGAACGGAGCGCGGTAGTGACAAATTTTATGTTTATCAATTCTGGTGAACGCTCTGGGCGGCGGCGGGGAGCGTGACACGGGGGGCGGAGGAGGGCGCGCGCCCATAAAATTTGTCACTACCGCCCCGTGCGCCTCCACGTCTGCCCCCAATTTAACCACCGCAATGTATGCACTAATCCGCCCCGCGAGGCCCGCCGCACGCATTACCCACCAACCACCCCACCTTCAATTACCTGCAAATATTTTTTGGAAACGATTAACGCTGTACTATATTTTTAAAAATACCTAAAACTTCAAGTATCAATATCTCAAAAAAGAAGCGAGATATCAAAAAAAACACATTTTACATTTTCGTCTTATCTTGGGGTTTTGTATCGAAATTCATGGCTTAAATATCGGCGCCACGAAAATCGTAGTTTTGATATAACAAAAAACCTTTGGGAAACGCCTCAAAACGTCAGACTTCAAGTGTAAATTGCTCGAAAACTAAGTGAGATATTGAAAAATTTTGTTTTATATTTTCGTCTTATTAGCTGCATTCCATTGGGCGAAATTTTCTACTCCCGAGTACTCCGGAGTTCGGACGCGATTTTTGATATCAGAAGAAAATACGAGTAAAACATAACCTCAAATTAACTTATTGTCCTTAAAAGAAACGTGAATTAATTATTTTTTTTATAATAAAAGGAAATTTTATATCTTACTGTATAATATATTTACGGTTATTGTAGATTTACTTGAAAAAAAAAAACATTAGAATAATTAATCGACAGTTTACTTAACCTTAAAAAACAAAAGGCCATCTATATTTAAGTAGTTAAAGCTTGCAAACCTGGCGGAAATTTTATGCGTTTCTACTAGGAGTAAAATACTCTAAAGCAAGAGCAGAGGTAGTTGAGTGTACGCGGGAGTACTCCGGAGTAGCAAATTTTGCCCAATGGAACGCAGCTATTTTGGGAAGCTTTATCAAAATCCATCGTCAAACAGCGGGGCCACGGAAACCGTACAGGAGCCAAAAGTCCCCACATACCGCGAAGCCAATGTCCCCATTGCAATTTCGCTTGTATCTGTCAGTACCTTTAAGGTCTCAATGCGATTACTAACCGGGGTGAAGTCACACAGGCTCACCACCCAAAAACCTACCCCAAAGTTCCTTCTGGAGTCATTATTGCCGCTGTAGAACTTTTCGGACACTTTCGATTTCACTTTGGCTGAAAATTTCCGTGAAAGAACTGCACCTGTTTGAAAATGCGACATCAAGTAAATCATCCTCTAATTTAATGTCATTTTTTGTAACAGCGTGCGACAAAGCTTAAATGAAAAAGTACTAAAAAAGCACCAAATAAGGCCAATTTTAACATCAAAATTGCTCATAAATTCAAAAGTAAAGGCCGTAGCATAAAAATTGTGAGACATTATTCATAGGAAATTGACGAAGCTTTCCAATTTTGGAAAAAAAATTGATTACCTACGTATTTTTTGGAGAAAAAGGTAGTTGAAGTTAACATTGTTGTTTGATGACTCATTACTTTCGAAGTTGGTAGGGTAGAACCTTCACTTTTACAGTTTTAGATAGGTGGGAGTATTCTGCGTACACTGGTATCTTATTCATGACAATAGATAACAGGGTTACAAAAATACAGGGTGATATGCAATATCACATATACAGGGTGTATTGCATAAAGTTACAAAACGGCCGGCTGTGGATAGGTTTTGAATAAGCGAACAAAAAATCGTATCGGTGGGGGGAGGGGGGGGGGTTGTGAAATCGTAACGGTTTAGCCGCTAGGGCGTTTTGAAGTTTTTTGTTTAGAGTTTTACATATCACCCTGTATTTTTGTAACCCTATGACCTATTTTCATGAATAAGGTATCAGAATACTCCCACCTATCTAAAACTGTAAAACTCATGGTTCTACCCCATCAACTTCCAGAGAAATAAGTCATCAAAGTCAAAATTTCGGTTTTTTTAACTAAAATTTCAACTAAAAACACCTTTTTATTCAAAAAATACGTAGTTAACTAATATTTTTTTGCAAAATTGGAAAGCTTGTACAATTTCCTATGAATAATGTCTTGGCAATTTTTATCCTACGGCTTTTATTTTTGGAGTTATTAGCAAGTTTGATGTTAAAATTGGCATTATTTGGTGCTTATTTGGTACTTTTTGGCAAAGCTTAGGTGAGAAAGTACTAAAAAAGTACGAAAAATGGGCCAATTTTAGCATTAAAATTGCTATAACTCCAAAAATAAAAGCCCTAGGATAAAAATTGCCCAGACATTATTCATAGGAAAATGTTCAAGCTTTCTAATTTTGCAAAAAAAATATTAGTTAACTACGTATTTTTTGAAGAAAAAGGTGTTTTTAGTTGAAATTTTAGTTAAAAAAACCGAAATTTTGACTTTGATGACTTATTTCTCTGGAAGTTGAAAGGTTGGAACAGTTTTACAGTTTAAGATAGGTGGGAGTATTCTGCGTACACTGATACCTTATTCATGAAAATAGGTCGTAGGGTTACAAAAATACAGGGTGATATGTAAAACTCTAAACAAAAAAACTTCAAGACGCCCTAGCGGCTAAACCGTTATGATTTCACACCCCCCCCCCCCCCCCGGCAACGCCCGAAAACGATTTTTTGTTCGTCTATTCAAAACCTATCCACAGCCGGCCGTTTTGTAACTTTATGCAATACACCCCGTATATAACTTTTTTTTTCTTATTTAAAAAACCTGTTCTTCGGTGTAATATATTTTAAAGCATTATTTTAACTCATATGATTAAAAACAGTACTAAGTAATAAACTTATTCTCAGTAAATATAGTCTTAAGCCGTGTCTCGTTTCACAGTTCAAAGGACGAAGGTGGTGCGAAGCAATACATAAAAAGCGCTCCCTCGCGACCTGATTTGATGTGATCTATTTTAAATGGATCAGGTACTCGAAACAATGATCCTTGTATTGTACTTTGCTAATACTTTCTCGCTGCACTGTGGATACACAGCATAATAAGTAATTTCTTTATGTTTCTTATAAAATTTATCATTTTCAGGTGACAGAGTGCCGCAAACAACTGGTCGACTGACAGAAAGGTTATTGGCCCAAGGGCTTCTGACGCCTGCGATGTTGAAAGAACTAAGACGAGAATGGAATGAACAAAGTAATAGAGGCACCAAAGAAAATGAGATTCCGTTTTCAAAACAACGCTTATATCGAAAGAGAAAAAATAAAACCTAAAGTTGTATCTAAAAATTGTAGAAAATTATATTTTAAATTCTGTTTGTAAATTAATTTCTAAATGTCCAAATCTTTAAATTAAACTATAAAGGTCCGGTTACACGCAACGATCTGCTTGTGCAAATTGACTGGCGCAAGTCAATTGGTGCAAATAAACAGAGTGAACATGAATCAGTTTACACGCAACGATTTATTTGTACAAATTGACTGGCGCAAGTCAATTGATGCAAATAAAATGAGTGAAAATGAACCAGTCACCAGTGAACAATTGTGAAGCATGCTGAGGGTTGTAGCTGAGGTTTGAACATCGTTTAAACGCTCATGCCAAAACACCAGCCTCAATTCGATTTTCTAAGAACACATATTTTGCACAAGGCAAACTTTTTTACACGCAACGATTCACTTGCGCAAATTGACGTGCGCAAGCCAATTGGCACCAGCAGTTCGTTGCGTGTAACCGGACCTTAAGACACAATTTGTTTTGGTCATCATGCAATGGCAACACAAAAGCAGAAACGTGTTGCGGCCATATAATATTAGCATCTATGTAATAATTAAAGGCGAGAGGCGGTGTACGCAGCTTCATCAATATCTGTTTGCACTATAACGTCGAGATAAAAAACAAAAGTGAACCTTCCACTCGGGTCGAGCACTGCCATCGATGTACCGAGCAGCAAACCGCTGACCTAAAGATTTTACACATACGAGTATATTCAAATAAACTATTTTTATTTAACTTCTATTATTTATTTAAGGTGAAATCAGACCAATTTTATTGCTAAAAAGGTTTTGTCTGATTATGGTATGACCAATCTCCAACACAACTTAAAAAAGAAAGTTTACTAATTTTCATTATCGTAAACGCGGTTGACATAATTTACAAGTGGATTCCTTGTCGTAAAATAAGGGGCCATCCATAAATTACGTGAGGCGTTTTTAGCGATTTTTCGACCCCCCTCCCCTCTTGGTGAGAAGTCGTGGGATTTGGAGATTTTTCAAATTTTAAATTTTTTTTCTAGTATTTACACTATTATGCGTATTTATAGTGTAAGTACTAGAGGGGCCCTTATTTATATGGTTCTCTATACCGAAAAAAAATCCTATAAAAATTTCAGCTGAACTGGTACAGTCTTAAGCCCGGTAGCCACTTGTTGCAAAGCAGCGTATTGTATCCCCGTATCGTTTCAATTTTTGATTGATACGAATAAAATAGGAACCAAAATTTTTCGAGTATCATCACTGCGTTCCGAATCATCCAGCCTGTATCATGATTGATACGGGAGCGTGATACGGTTATCTGGTCAGTGTCTGATTTCAAGAGATGATGAGAAAAAAGCAGCAAGTGGCAGCAGCCGCGTATTTTTTCATTAATTACATATTATCAAAAAAACATTTTTTTTTAAATAATTATTTAAATTTGCATGTGCGCACGTTATTAACAAAGATCACTAAATAGTGGAGGAAGATGCAATGGCAACGAGGCAACGGGATGCGCGCATGCCCGTCCACACTACATCCTAAAGCGTATCGTATCATTCCTTTGATGTGACGGAGAAAAACCGCTAAATGAGAGATCGGGTTCGTGCTGTATCTTTTCGCACATTTTGATACAGAGCATTGCAAATTTTTTAGAAAAAAAAATAAAGATCGGGGATACGATACGCCGGTTTGCAACAAGTGGGTACCGGGCTTTACCCGTGCCGAAAACGCTGAGAAACTGCTTTTTTTTGTTTTGTGTTGGTATTGTATTGTTAATAACAAACACTAAATTGAAATTTTTTTTACAACTATTAATAAAGATCTCTTGATTACATTTAAAATGATACCTAATTTAACTTGATAGGATGAATAGAACCGGAGTAATAGCGATTTGAAAAAGGGCATAATCGGCGAGTGACGTAAACTTTGCCCCCGCCCCACTCATTTTTTTTTTGAAAATATTGACAAGATACTTGTCCGCTTATTTTGTATAGGGACTGCGTAAAATAAATTTAATAAATAAATCAAAAATGTTGATTAATAAAAGTTTTTTTTATAAATACCGCGTTTTCGGCACGGGTTAACTTCAAACAATTGAGATGAAATTTTTTGGAGAACTATTTTTTCATAGTAGAGAACCATTTCAGGGGTTAGCATGTAGAAATTAGTTAACCCGTGCCGAAAACGCTGTAAAGGTTGTTATTTGAGAAGAGTTTTTATATTCAAGAGAGTTGAAGAAATTGACATATTTCAAACAGAGAAAACACGTGTTAACACGTCCAGCGCACTGCCAAAATAAAACCCGCCTCTGTAAAAAAGCACGCCACTGCCTTTTGTGGTCATAAAAAAGCACGCCTGTACTTTTTGTGGTCGTAAAAAAGCTATACAAAAGCAAGTTGCAGGCACAAACGTGCTTGTTATGTGCCTGCAACTTGCTTTTTTAGGCAGGCACAAACAAGCATGTTTGGCCTGTTGGGGTAGGGGGACGAGTGGGGAGAAAGAGGGGGAAACTTTTGATCTGCATGAGAGTTAGATGGTCAGAGGTTGAAGTGTCATTGGTTGATGCTTACGTAGTAATTCAGTAATCAGAAAAATCCGTAGGATGGGTCGTGGTGGGGGTGGGGGGACGAGAGAGGGGAGGAGTTGGATGCTCGGTGCTTGAAGGGCCAAAGGGGTGGTTGTTTGGGGTAGCCATTGGGTGGACTACAAGAATAAATTGTTTTACATTCAGAAATCAGAGGCCTTATTCTCTATTACAATATTGTTATACTAGTGGGGCCCCTGTTTAAACACAAAACAGAAAAAAATAGCAAAAAAAAAATCAAACACAAAACGAAATTCTCTTCTGTAAAAAATTCTCTTCCGATCAAACAAAACAACAGAAAATAAAAAAATGCTCGTCTGAAAAAAATGCTCGCTCGATTTCTTGGAAAAATGTTGAAAGTGGCACAACTAGAATATTATTATTGATTTTTTAACGAAACTGACGAAATCGAATTCTCTATTACAATATTGGCATTAATTTTACATGAAAATGTAACAATATTGTCAAATTTTTACTCGAAAGCTGTTTCGTTTTCGAATCGGATTTAACAATATTGTAATAGAGAATAGGGCCCCAGTTATACAGCCTGTTTCTTTACGAAAGGGATCCCAATTCATGTTTCTTTACTTTCTCGGGATCATTTCCCCTCCATCCCAAAGAGCCAGAGGTCTGGAATTCTGGCGGCTTGGATTAAATGTGAAATCTCAAAAGGTGACAGTTCTCAGCTAAGGTGACAGTTCTCAATTTTCAACATTGTTCGAGATTTTATCAGCAATACCATAACATGTAGTCAAATTTCTGATATTCGTATAACAATAGGTCACCATGTACTATTCAATGTGATTCAGGCTGCACATCTGGACGATTACCGCAAGAGTACCCCGTTTTCGGTACGCTGATGCCAGCCTCAGTCACATCGAATATTTTTACTTTTATCATTGTCAAGTATGATCTCGAGAAATAAAGTGCAGTAGAATCAAGTGCGGTTTGTTTTTATCCTCAGTTGTTTTCAAAGTCTTAAGGTTCTTTTGTGACAATGAAGTTCCTACCTGCTGGAACACGGTCAATTGTTTTTAAGTTATTAGTTTGTGCACAGGTAGTGATAATTTACGGAAGTTCCTACGTGCTGGAATACCAACCTCCATTCTAAATTCCTAAATACAGGAATAATGCTGTCCAGGGAGCGACAAACATCAATTGATTTAATAAAAGATATTCGTGTTATCGAGGCAATAGTGCAAATAATAAATAAATTGAAGTGTTGTGTTATCGAAACAACAGTGAAAATAATAATTAAATTGAAGTGTTTTGTTATCGAGACAATAGTGCAAATAAATAAATAGTTCTTCTTCTTGGATTTCTCAAATATCCCAGAAAGCGTTTCTTAACTTTTGACATTTCTATCCCCACCCTTTCAAAAAAACTCGGGATCCCAGAGATCCCGGGATTCATAAAGAAACACACTTTAATTCTCCTAGCCCCATGTAGGTGGTTTTTGTGCGCTCGGAGGGGTGATGGGACTTTGTGCCCATTGAGACTTTTGATCTACATGTTGAGAACTATCAACCTGCAAAATTTCAAGAAAATTCACCGAAAGACATTTTCCCATAGAAATGGTGCGGCGTCCTTTTCTCCTTGCCTTCGGCACGGGTTAAATTGTACCAATTCGGCTGAAATTTTTATATGATCATTTTTCCGTAATGGAGAACCATTTTAGGGGTCGGCAACCCCAAAAATGTAAAAAAAAATCGCCATATCGCCGGGTGGCCCTTATTTTTAAAAGTTGGCAATTTCTACATGCTAACCCCTGAAATGGTTCTCTACTATGAAAAAATAATTCTTCAAAAACTTTCATCTCAATTGTTTGAAGTTAACCCGTGCCCGCGGTAAAGTTTGTTATTTTAGGAGAAAACTTTTATTAATCAACATTTAGGTATCTCGGAACCAGACTAACGTACGTCACATTAGGCCAATTTTTCAGGAGAGCACAAAAACTGTAAAAAATGAACTCTATCTCTGGCTGCAGAGCTAGCACTTGAATAAGCCAGCAAAAAAGTATTGACATTATTAAAATTGTATATACTTAACCCATTTATAGGTATTTCCTTTAGAATGAACGCCTTATTTAGTCAGGGCTGGACTTACGTTTTTTGGCTGTACTTATAAAATCGTTATTGGACTTAAGACTGGACTTGGGTCATATTGGCTGTACTTATAAAGTCCCTACATACCTAAAAAACCGAAAAGATTAAAATTTAATAAAACTCAACAAGAAATAAAATTCAAAATCCTTTCAAAATGCAATAATAATAGCAATCATTCTGATTGCAATCCTTTGGAAAATATTAATTATGAAAAATAAAATAAAATTTGTACTAAAAGTTAAATATACCCAATCAATTATAAACCTTGTTTAGAACCAACAGCAATAATTATATATGTCAATTTTGAATCAACAACAGTATCAATACTAGGGACCGAGAGCTGGCAACAAACCTAATTTTAAGTCTAAATTTTAAAACAAACCATAAACTGTACTTTTGATAAATTGCATTTGATTCTCTCGAAAAACTTTACTTCTCTTCCTTGCCGTGCTAGAGTTCACACGCTAGTGTCCGCGACTTAACTCTTGTATACTTACTAACGGAATATTAAAAGTATTAAAGTATTACAACGTAGTGGAATCAGTAGTGTTTTTATTTCTCTATTAAGCCCCATCCGGATATATTAACTCCTAAAACTTAACATACAATTTTATCTAACTTTAACATACATTTTTTGGTCCTTCGAGCCGGATCGGGCTAGTGATAACGGATAACGGTTCATACTCTCGGTTAATGGTTCGCTAGTGAATCGCAGTGTCTTTAAAATTTGATAAATACCTAATCAAATTAGCTAAAGTGAAACGTTTTTCCGACAAAAAACTAAAAGTGAAATTAGCTTCAAATTTTATTCCAAATTTCTAACTGTGTAGTGGGAATATTCCCGTGAAAGCTTTTATGGTCCACACGATCACTCCATGTGCTTATGCAGATCGCAGCATAAAAGCTCCAAGCTCTAAGCTCTATACTTCAAGCTACCCCACAGATGAAGGAAAGCTCCTGAACTTTAAAGATCGGTGAGTTCGTTCCAAGTTATACTTACTAATACTCTAATACTCAGTGTCACAAGCTCTCTGGAGAGAAGTCAAAATAATAAACTTTAAAACTACGAGAAAAGAGCTTCAACTGATTGATACTCTTATACTCCTTATACTACAAGAAAAGCTTTCACTCTCAAGGCAGGAAATTCTCAAAGCCTCACAACTTAAAGCTATTATATATGCAACTCCATTCACTGCATAGACTTCATGGACTTATAATTAAAACAAACATGAAACAATTCTCGTAAACAATGCGTAAACATTTAAAACCAATATTAATTAGCAAACGAAATTTATATGTGTTTCTTATATACAAGAAAGTAAAGCAACAATTTATTACTTTTAAATAAATTAAGGATTTTCAGACTTTAGACTTTGCTACAAATAAACTGTCAAAGTGCTACTTAAAAGTTTACTAATTGGAACTAATATTACAATTATTTTTAACTTATTGAGAAGATTATTATTCCATTATTTTAGAAGTTTTCAGACTTTGTATTACTACGCACAAAGTGTCAAAGTGCAACTTAAAACCAAATGAAAATAGAACCGGAGTGGTTAATATCGAATTTTGTGGACTTATGTTACTAGATAAAAAACCCGACTCTTTTGCAAATATAAATTATTATGGTTGTGAAAACGACTCGGTAGTGTCGCGCTTTGACTATGCGGTCTTTACGTTGGCTAAATCATAAAACAAAGTAGCCTCTATTTTATGTACCTAATAAAGATTAAAAAAATTTTGTGTGACTTGTTTTGGATAACTAATAAATCTAACATCACTTTAAATAATCTACATATATTAATAATATAAAATATTTTAGAAACAAGCAAGTGGTTTTATCTTTAACTAAATAAATATCTCCAACGTAGTTGCGACAAAATATTAAACTATTACAACAAAACTATTGCGACAAAATATTAAACTATTAACAACATTATGAACGCAGCTAAGGCTAAACTTAAAGCATCCCAAGAGCGTATTGTAAACTTCTTAACAAACGTACATAAAGTCGGCAAAGACAAACGAAATGAGATCTTCCTTCGCAACCGTTTGCAATTACTAGATTCATATTGGCAATATTTTATAAAAGCAAATGATGATTTGTATAAACTAGTCTCGGATGATGAAAAGAAGCGAGAAAACTACTTCACTGCTGACGTGTTCTCGACCGTGGAGAGCGCTTACATGGACGCCTTAGGTTGGCTGAAGGAGCACCTCGCTCAGTATGAAGAGAGCCCTCGTGACGCATCACTGTTAAATTCCACCGTCCATAATCCTACCACTTCATCATATCAGCCCATTAAGTTACCAAGAGTGAATCTTCCAACTTTCAGTGGTTCTTACTACGATTGGCCCTCCTTTAGAGACACCTACATCTCCTTAATCCATCAGAACCACAATCTAACCAATATTGACAAAATGCATTACCTCAAAGCAGCTGTTACTGGAGAAGCGGCAAAATTATTAAAGCATTTCGCGACAACTAGCGCCAATTATAGCGCCGCCTGGGACACCCTGTCCACGCGCTTCGAGAACAAGCGAGTCCTGGTCAACTCCAATTTAAACGCGCTGGTTAACATACCGGCCATGGCTGGGGAAACAGCTGCGGAACTTCGTAGACTTGTTGATGGATTCAACTTAGCTGTCCGAACATTGAATAATCTAGATCGTCCTACTGAACATTGGGGTGATTGGTTCGTGTACCTACTCTCGAACAAACTAGATAGTTGTACACGCAAGGACTGGGAGACGTCCCTTAGTTCATCTACAGACGTGCCCCCCTTCAAATCACTCCAGACCTTCTTGGAATCACGCCTGCAAGCCTTAAGCGCCATAAAAGATTGTGTGAAAGCCCTACCGCGACCAGTAGTACTGCGTCAACAGCCATCGCATCCAAAACTTACTACTCGCAGCCATCACACTACGAAAACCAAATCTAACGAATGCGGCTGCTGTGGCCGTGGCCATTTCATCATGTTCTGTCCTCAGTTCCGCTCCAAGACCATTGAAGAGCGCATAGATTTACTACGGAAGAAGGCAATCTGCACAAATTGCCTGAAGTCGAGCCACGTAAGTGCAACATGCACTTCAGAGAAAACCTGCCAGCGGTGTAACCAAAGACACCATACGATGATCCATCAGGCACCTGTACACGGAGTGGAAAGCCAACAATGGCACAAATCAGAACAGTCTGCTAGCATGACAGCCAACCCTATGCGAACTGAAACCTCTACATCTAGTCAAACACTTGCCCACGTAGCCAGCAGTCACGTCAACAAGCCTAGACAAGCCACCAATTTACTAGCTACAGCCATGGTGCTGGTAAGATCAGCTGAAGGTGGAACTATTCGCGCCCGAGCATTAGTGGATCAGGGATCGGAATCTTGCTTCATGACTTCGTCTTTGGCTAACGCTTTAAGACTTGCCAAAAGTACTGCGGATATTTCAATCTATGGAATGGGCAATACTCTTGTAGGTACAGCTAATGCAGTCGTTCTTCATGAAGTTATATCTATCATTGATCCTTCACAAATCTATACAGTTGAGTCTCTGGTCCTTCCATCACTTACCCGTCTGATGCCAGCAAAACGCATTAATAAGCGAAACTGGCCACATATAGCAGGATTGCAGCTGGCAGATCCTTCATTTGACAAGCCATCTGGAATTGATCTGGTTCTTGGTGTTGATTTACACGCAAGAATTCTATTAGCCAACATTCGTAAAGGTCCAGTTGGAACCCCCGTAGCACAAGCTACAACTTTAGGCTGGATCATATCAGGGCCCATGGCTCAAGCAGCAGAACAGGCTTCACTCACAACGAGTCATCACGTCACTACTACCACAATCAACCTTGACACCCTATTGCGAAGGTTCTGGGAAATTGAAGAACCGCCTCAGCAACATTTGCTGGACCCGAAAGACGCTGAATGTGAGAGGATCTTCCAGAAGACTCACTATCGAGATGCAAATGGTAGATTCGTCGTACGCCTACCTATAAAGAATACTGAACTCCAACTAGGAGATTCACGTGAAGCTGCCTTGAATGCCCTGATCCGTATGGAAAGAAGGTTCAACCGAGATCCACCGCTACTCAAAGCATACTCGGACTTCATGGAGGAATACTTATCTCTTAATCATATGGAATTGGTGCAGGATGAGGGAGAAGCACAAGGTCCGGTATACTATTTACCTCATCACGCCGTATTGAAACCAACTAGCTCGACGACTAAATTACGAGTGGTCTTCAACGCCTCACAGCAGACTCGTACTGAAGTATCATTAAACGACCTACTACATGTTGGACCAAAGCTGCAAAACGACGTCTTCATAGTATTAGCGAGATGGCGTTTCTTCCCGTACGTCTTTACCGGTGACTTGGAGAAGATGTTCCGGCAGATTTTGATAAACCCGGCAGATATAGACCTACAAAGGATATTGTGGCGACCCTCTCCATCACAACCAGTCAACTGCTACCGTCTTCGCACTGTTACTTACGGCACCGCCGCGGCACCCTACCTGGCTTGCAAGGTGCTCAAACAACTGGCAGACGATCACCTACTAACACATCCTGAAGGTGCAAAAATCATCCATGAAAACACTTACGTAGATGACGTTCTTTTTGGCTCTTATGAAAAGGCGACCGCAATCCGTGTTCGTGACGAATTGAGAATGATCTTCAAATATGGAGGCTTCAACCTGCGGAAGTGGATGTCTAACACTCCCGAATTGCTGACAGACATCCCCGAAGCGGACAAGACTACAGGTATAAACGAGAAACTCATCACGGATTCCCAAATAAAGACATTGGGCCTTGGTTGGAACCCCCAGCTCGATACCTTTCGCTACTACATCACTCTTCCCAGCACTACGAGCTCATCTAAACGGTCTATTCTCTCCGATATAAGCAAAATCTACGACCCTCTAGGATGGTTGTCCCCAGTGACGATTACTTCCAAGATACTCTTGCAAAAATTGTGGACTGCAAAGATAGGCTGGGATGACCAAATCCCTGCCGACCTCAATTCTTCATGGCTGGACTATAAGTCCGAACTAAAGCACATAAACGATCTTCACATCAAACGTTGGTTAGGAACAGGAAAATCTCTTTCCAATGCTGAACTACACGGCTTTTGCGATGCTTCGCAAGCTGCATATGGAGCAGCCGTCTATCTGCGCATTGCACAAGATCCGAATAATCCACATGTAACACTTATTGCAGCCAAAACCAGAGTGAGTCCGCTGCGTACTGTTTCGTTGCCACGCTTGGAACTATGTGGAGCGGCTCTTTTAGCTGAACTTATATCCTACATTCAACATAACTTAAATCTGGAGGCGATACCCACACACGCTTGGTCGGATTCAACCGTAGTGCTAGCTTGGCTCCGTGAGCATCCGTCTAAATGGAAGGTCTTCATAGCCAACCGTGTTGCTCTGATCCACGAAAAACTTCCACAAACATTGTGGCATCATGTCCCTACAGCGCAAACCCCTGCAGACTGCATAACCAGAGGTATTCCAGCGGCTAAACTAAGAGACTATAAGCTTTGGTGGTCGGGACCAGAGTGGCTAGCGAAATATCCTGTCGATTGGCCCAAGATGACTGACCTTTCTATACCTTCGGAAGTTTATGAAGCTATTCGCCCGAACCAGTCAACATCTATTTTTATCGCACACAGCGTGCATGATTCAAGGACATTCCTTCTGCCGAGGTACTCGGACTTGTCGAGGCTCCTTCGTACAACCGCCTACTGCCTTCGATTCATACACAACAGCAAAACTCCAGCGAAGTTAAGACATACAGGCTACTTAAGCCTAGCCGAACTGGATTTAGCCTTAGAGCACTGGATTAAGGTTGAACAGCGACAGGCATATCCCAGTGAGCTCAACTGCCTAGCGTCAGGAGCACCAGTCCCCACAAGAACTAAACTTAAAGCCTTGAACCCTATTATTGACTCCAAACATATATTACGAGTGGGTGGCAGACTAAAAAATGCGCTCTTAACAGAAGACGAAACACACCCTATCATACTTCCAACTGATAGCTACTTAACCAAACTTCTAATTGCCAATGCCCATTCAAAAACTCTACATGGAGGCACACAAGCTACACTCCAACAACTTCGACAAAGGTATTGGATCCCCAATGGTCGAAGAAAAGTGAGACAATTTAAGGCTGGAGTACAATGATTCCGCACCGTACCGTTTCGTATAAATGTCAAAAGTCGGATTGTAAGAATTTTCATTGGAAGGGTTCGTGGAAACGGAAGGGTGACTACAATGGACGGTTCGGAACGGTGCGGAATGGAAGAGATGAGCAAATTCCATCTTTTTACGAAAAGGTCGGAAGACATAACCTCATTTGGTGGTCGGTAATTTAAAACATAAATGTGAACGACGAAAAATTAATTGAATTAGTAAAAAAATATCCGGAAATTTTTGATAAAAAAAATTATTTCTATTTGGACACAACATTTTATTATTTCTGCACTCATTTCTTTTCAGCTTGATAGTTGTCAAAAATGGAATGAATAGGTTATATTGTAGCCAGTTATCCAACTCCACGGGACGGTACGCTTACGGTGCGGTTCGGAACGGAATCATTGTACTCCAGCCTTTATACATCAGTGCGTTATTTGCTGCAGAGCGCGAGCTAAAACTTCTACCCCGCTTATGGGCGACTTACCTCCAGATCGTGTACGTCCAACTAAACCCTTCCTTCATAGTGGCGTGGACTACGCTGGACCCTTTATGATCAAACCGAATCGAGGCCGAGGACGGACTCGACTCAAGTGCTATGTAGCAGTCTTCGTCTGCTTCTCTACGCGAGCAGTGCACCTAGAATTAGTCACTGATTTAACCACTGAGGCATTCATCGCAGCGTTCCGTCGATTCGTAAGTCGTCGTGGAAGATGCGCAAAACTATACAGTGACAACGGCAAAAACTTCGTGGGCGCATATAGGCAGCTGTCAAAATATCTTTACCAACTTACTCACAGCAAGGACCTTCCGCAGCTCACCCTCAAGGACGGAACAGAATGGCACTTTATACCCCCCGCTTCCCCACATTTTGGTGGTCTCTGGGAAGCTGGAGTAAAGTCCTTTAAGCATCACCTAAAGCGAGTGGTTGGCAGTCAAATTCTCACTCTGGAGGAGATGTTCACCCTACTCGCACAGATCGAGGCCTGTCTCCACTCGAGGCCACTAAACGCTATCACAGATGACCCCACGGACCTGAATGCGCTAACCCCTGGGCACTTCTTAGTCGGAGAAAGTTTGCTCGCCGTGCCTACGCCAAATACACTAGGTACGCCACTTAACAGATTGGATCGTTGGCAACTAGTACAGCAGGCGTATGAAAGCTTCTGGGTTCGCTGGTACAAGGAGTACCTATGCCACTTGCAGTCCCGTTACAGCTGGCAACATAAAACTAAATCTATAACCGTCAACGACCTCGTCGTTATCAAGGAAGACAAACTACCCCCCCAACACTGGCGGCTAGGACGCGTCACAGAACTTCACCCAGGAGCGGACGCGCAAGTTCGAGTCGTGACCATACGACACAAAGATGGATACTGTAAACGTCCCGTGACGAAACTCTGCATCCTTCCCATCGACTTCTAACCCAATTAATCTAACTTTAAGCTATAGATACTAAACAAATTACAAAAAAATTGATAATAATAAATATGAAATAATCACTTTTCTGTCCGTAGATTTATTAAACTTTTATCAGCACCTTACTATGGCGGGCGGCTCAGGACTAGGAACTTCCTCATGGCGGGCGGCCGTTCTGCACCTCTGGATTTCGTGCTCCACACGAGGCGGGCGGGATGTTTAGAACCAACAGCAATAATTATATATGTCAATTTTGAATCAACAACAGTATCAATACTAGGGACCGAGAGCTGGCAACAAACCTAATTTTAAGTCTAAATTTTAAAACAAACCATAAACTGTACTTTTGATAAATTGCATTTGATTCTCTCGAAAAACTTTACTTCTCTTCCTTGCCGTGCTAGAGTTCACACGCTACAGTGTCCGCGACTTAACTCTTGTATACTTACTAACGGAATATTAAAAGTATTAAAGTATTATAACGTAGTGGAATCAGTAGTGTTTTTATTTCTCTATTAAGCCCCATCCGGATATATTAACTCCTAAAACTTAACATACAATTTTATCTAACTTTAACATACAAACCTCCAAGACCACAAATCGATCGGAAGTCCGAAATTCCTTTTGGAAAAAAAAGCCGCGTGTCGAAAGAAGAAGAACCGCTTCCTTCTTCTCGAATCACCCTAGAGAGCGACAGAAGCAAGAAAAAGTGTTATAGAGTTTTTTGATTGAATAAGCAAATTGTTGACGTTAGAAATATTAAATATATAGCTAGTAGCTACCAATTCAGTTTAGTTGTGCTTTATACAGAAGAAAGCACTAACAAAAGTTAAATTGCAACAAACACAAATTGTAACCTAAAAAAAAACACAAAAGGAATAATTTAGCCACATCAATAGCCAGAATAGGCACCAAACGCTAATTATGCAGGCCTAAAGGGAATCAAATCCTAAGTAGAAGACACAACTCAACATTACAACGTTAATGGAACATTAATGGAGAAGCACCAAAAATGCACCGAAGATGATATAACCCAGCGCGGGACCAAAACAAAAAAAAGATAATTTAAAACTAATTAACCAACTAACAAAAAAATTTCTATAAGTATTTTGCATGCTCTATTTTTGTATCGATTCATTCTAAATCAATATTTATCTAATTTATTTATTTATGGTTAATTCCTGTACATGAAGTATGTATAAGGATAGGAAATATGTAATGGGCCCAAGTAAAATGTAGGTTAGGTAAGGTAAGCCTAAATTGTAGTACACTGCAAAAAAAAAAGGAAAATAAGAGAATAGCGTAATGAACAGAAATGAAAATAAATATCAAACCATAATTTTACAACAAACAAAGGGTTTTTCGAAGGGAAGGATACGATTTTTTGCATAACATTTTTTTACAGTGGGCCTCTTTAAACAGGGAACTCTATTAGTTCGTCGCCTTCCACGGCCTTACGAAAAGTTCCCGCCCGGGAGAAAACAGGGATATTGAATTTTAGGAAAATACGCGACAAAATTTGGGGGCTCAACCGGGATAAATATATCTTTCTTATCAACGCGTAAATTTCCAATTAAAGTCATACTTATGTGCCAACGTTCAATTATCATACTTATACTAATATCATGCAAACTAAGATAGCCATAGGAGGCACCCATTTCTATTTCAACTCAATTCAATTCCCTTTCAATATTTCAATATAGAGACCAGTGACATTCAATATTCCACCTATAAAGTCGATTTTGTACTCAACACGGGTCCGGTTAATCTGCGTACTTGCGAATAATTTGAAAAGAAAAGGGCCAACAAACATATCAATCAAGTGATTATTAAGTACCTACTTAAATACGTTTAAGCTAAAGTGAAAATAATAGCATATAGTGTCCAACTAAATACGCCAGTAACCACAGTTCGCGCCGGAAATTAATTTGAAGTGCTTTATGTTTTCAATAAACGGAGGGAAACAAATATTACGGGATCCACTATGGCAAAAGCGGAAAATAATAAATTCTCAACTTCCTAAAAGGCGAAAAATGTCGCCGACAACAAGAAAGATTATGACAGGGCTGCTGTGACAGAACAACACAACAAAGTGTTATTAAATTTTTGTAAGTAGTGCAATTGGTGCCCAATTTATTTAATTACGATATAATCGAAAGTATAGTGATTCGTCTAGTATGCGAAATTTTTAAATTAAATTTAACCTACAATCAAAATTGAAAATAGTACCCATTTAGTACACTAGTTCTATGGTTCTACTCGTTGAATTAAATTTATGGTGCTATCGTACTAATTCTTCAGTTTTATTGTATTTGTGATGTTATTATTATTAGTAAATGCAATGAGGTTACCTCCCAATGTTTTCAAAAAAATTTAAATGATTTAGTGTTACCTTATAGTTCATAGTGCCTGTGTATTTCATATAGGTCGCTTGAGAGTAATATCGTCGTGATAGGGTCTTGCTTTTAGGATCCATTACAGCCGTTTGCGGACACTTTGAATACTCCTCTTATGTATAAGAAGACTTCTTTTGCTCATTTAAGTCTGTCTCATGTCGTAGTTACGTCGCCCAATTCTAATTTCACCATACCTTTTGTCTTAATAGGCATCATCAGAGTAAAATGCGTTAAAATAGCGAAGTGACGATCGCAACTTAAATGTATAAAGTTTTGAGTAGAAAGTTTAATTTGATAATAAAGTAATAAAAACAAGTGGCGCACATTAAAAGGAAAGTTAATATTTTTCAATAGTATTGATTTTACTTATCAAATGAGCAATGCCTATTAATCGTGTGTGGAATATTATAGACCTCCTTATAGCGAAGAGAAGCGGCATGGTCATGAAGTCTCAATATAATTTCAGTCGATTTTTAGATATTCAAAATTTTGCTTGTTTACTTAGAAGTTTATTTTAGACGAATGTTGTCAACTCTCATTGTGTTGAATTCTTTTGTGGTTCTAAACATCCGTAATAATAGATGGTCATCTTACTTAGTAATTCTCTAAAATCTTGCTGACTGTATCAACGCCTTGGTCAATCACCAATAAATGATCGATTTACGATTATGTACTAAACACATACGGATCTAGTTTCGAAGACATCTAAATTGTTTCAATTTGTGGTTCTGTGGATTAAAATTAGAATTGGATACCTTCTTGTTATAATTAATTCGAATTTCGCTGCAAAATTGTCCGTCTCTGCACCGAATACCGTTTATAACCTTCACATCGGCTAAATAACTCTGGTTTATCCTACATGAGTCTTTCTTAACGTCATCCACTCCTTCCGGTTTATAATTATCACTACTTGTTATCCTGCGCTACTTCTACTTATCCCATCTCCAGATCCATTTGCTTTGTAAATCCCTTCGGAATTTAAATTAAAACATAATGGATGCGCTGAAGAAAACGCTAGACCACGTCTCTGATAGTTTAGTCCGCTACGAATTAGAATGTCGAGGTCAGAATATAAAATACACCACAATGCGAACCAGGAAATTGATGCTTTTAAAAATATTAGAGGATGAAAATAAACATGACAAACCCTTCGACGTCAAACCAATATTAAGTCCGGCTGACGATATAGCACAATGCAGTAAAATATTAAATATTTTCGAAGAAGAGTTTGAACTCCAAAAATATACGGTTAGTGTCGTAGAAGCACTAGATTGTAAAATGGATTTCCTGAAAATAAGGATCGATAGGATCTCACCTACCACGGAGATGGAAAAGGAAGGCTTAGCTACCTTAAAAACTAAATTCATAGAAATCCACATGAAAATCTCCAATATTTCAGTCACGTCTGAGGATTCCGCCGACCCTGCAGTCCATTTTGGCATAATGAATGAGGGTAACCAAGGTGCTCTATCCAGTACTCCAGATAACCCTGGGAATGCGAATGTGCCCAAAACAATAGTCTCGTCAGTAAATGAATTCAAATCCAAGGTTCCGGTTTGGAAATGGAATGTTAAGTTCACAGGCGACTTAAAGGGTCAATCGGCCTCTGATTTTGTCAGAAAGGTGTCAGACTTAGCAAAATCTAGAAATGTGTCACACCAAGAACTTTTTAATTCTGCCGTAGAACTTTTCGATGGAGTAGCACTTAAATGGTATCAGTCAGTAAGCTTACCTGAATCTGCAAAGAATTGGCAATCCCTTTGTGAGAAGCTAATCAGCGATTTCGAAAGTCCCTTATATGTGGAAGACTTAATAGACACTATAAAAGCACGCAAGCAACTCGCCAATGAAAGTGTTATAGTATTTTTTTTCAACAATGGAAAGCTTATTCCTTAAGTTGAATAAACAGTTGGATGCCACAGAAAGAATTAAAATACTCAGGCGAAATATCCTAACCGAATATTCAAGAGTCTAGCACTACACGACTTTAAGACAGTCGACGAATTAAAGACAGCATGCAAAACGTTAGAACATACCTTCAAGGAAAGCAATAGGAGTAGATATAAACAAGATAGGTCAGACCCAAAGAGTGTCCACGTAGTTGAACAGGAACCAAGGCAAGAGTCAATATCAAGAGACGACAGAATAGATACGAATAATGATAGGGATAGAGGGAATAGAAACCGATTTAATAGTAGCAGTAATAATAACAGAAACTGGAACTCGCGTGGAGACCAAGACCATCCCCGTTATCCTAACAGGCCATGGCAAAGAATGAACCCACATTTTAATCAAGGAAACTTTAGAAGAAATTATTGGCAAAATAATAATTATAATAATAATGATAGACGCCAAGCATATTATGAAAATGAGCGGTATGATAGAAATTTCCCGGAAAACCAACCTGGAGTCGGAGTCAACGGACCCGACACGGCTCTTTCAGAAAGGAGAGGTGGTCCCGAAAATGCTCAACCCTCAACAAGCCAATCGAACAATTAGCAATTCATAGTGAAACAACCGACAGTAGACCATTTGTCAATATTAAAATATTTAATGTTAAAGTATCTTGTTTAATGGATACCGGCTCAGCATATTCTATCGCCCGAAATGAAGGAATTGAATTTTTAAAACAACTTGGTATAAGACTCGATCGGAAAACAGCACGCAGATTCACAACAGCAGATGACACAATGCACTCTGCAATTGGAACATTTGACGTACCAATACAAGTAGGTGATCTTATGAAGGTGATAAGAATGTTTGCCATTCCCAGCTTCCCACATAAATTAATTTTAGGAGTAGACTTCTGGAAAAGCTTCGGAGGAAAGCTAGAACTCAATGATGAAATATAGCCTTGCAATACAATCAACAGCGCCGCAAATATAGAACCGCTACTTTACGACCAATCCGATCTAACCCACCAACAAAAATTTAAATTGGAAAATATTATTAAGAAGTTTCGCAAATTATCAGAAAGGGGCTTAGGTAGAACATCATTACTACAACACAGAATTGATACAGGAGACACGGAACCAATCAAACAGAGGTATTATCCAGTATCACCAATAATACAGAACAAAATGAGCAACGAATTGGAACGCATGTTAAAGCTGGACGTGGTCGAACCGTCAACCAGCCCTTGGTGTTCACCAATTGTCCTAGTTAAAAAGAAAAACGGCAAGGATCGACTCTGCTTGGATAGTAGGAAACTTAATAGTGTCACCAAAAAGTGTGCATACCCACTCCCTTTTGTTACTTCCATTTTAGATAGATTAGGAAAAACAAGATATTTAACATCTATCGACTTAGAAAGCGCCTTCTGGCAAATACCGCTTTCTAAAGAGTCTAAAGAGAAGACATCATTCGTCGTGCCTGTTCAAGGCCTCTTCCAATTTAAAGTTCTCCCATTTGGTCTAAACAATGCCGCTCAGACTATGCAAAAGTTGATGGACGGTCTTTTCTTACATGCAGCTGACAACGGCATATTTATCTATCTAGATGATATCATTATTACTTCAGAAACATTTGAAGAGCACCTTAAAGCTCTAGAATATGTTCACAGCCGACTTAACTCCGCGAACTTGAGCATAAACGTAGAAAAAAGCAAGTTCTGTCGTTCCTCTCTCCAATATCTCGGATTTTTACTAGACAAGCACGGTCTACGAACAGACCCTGAAAAGGTAGATACTATTTTGAATTTTCCACAACCCAAAACATTCAAAGAACTGAAAAGGTTCCTCGGCTTATGTTCCTGGTATAGGATATTCGTGAGAAATTACGCAATTATCGCGGCACCTTTGCATGATCTCCCTAAAGGTACAAAAAATAAACCGTTACGATGGACAGAGGCTTCGCAAAATAGCTTCATTGAGTTAAAAGACGCCCTAACGTCGTCACCAGTCTTGTCAACACCTGATTTTGAGAAACCTTTCAGCGTCCATTGCGATGCATCAGATATTGGTTTAGGAGCCCTAATCACGCAAGGAGAAGGCGAAAACGAGCATCCCGTGGCGTTCGCCAGTAGAAAATTACGCGGAGCTGAAGTAAATTACTCAACCACCGAAAAAGAGTGTCTGGCGGTGATATTCGCAGTTGAAAAATTCAGACCATATATAGAAGGTAGTCATTTTAAGGTGTATACCGACCACCACTCGTTAGTTTGGCTATTTAAGCAACAAAACCCTTCAGGTAGGATAGCGAGATGGGTTATGCGGTTGCAACAATTTGACTTTACAGTGATACATAAGAAAGGAAAACATAACGTCGTTGCAGACTGTATTTCAAGGATCCCTGACGTGAACATCGTAAATTTTGAAATACAACCAGATGACAAATGGTATCTGAAAATGGTGGCCAAAATATCACTCAACCCCAATCGATTCTCGAATTGGAAAATGGAAAAAGATAAGCTATACATGAAGTTTAAAGATAGTGACATAAAATATGGTACACAACTATGGAAACTTGTGGTGCCGGAGTCAGCCAGAAACGATGTGTTACATGACTGCCATGACAACCCAACGGCAGGTCATTGTGGTATTACTAAAACAAAGTGTCGAGTTCTTAGTCGTTATTATTGGCCAGGAGTTCCACTAGATGTTAAAAGATACGTAGATAGATGCAAGATTTGTAAACAAAGCAAAGCGAAAAACACTAGGAAAAGTGGTAAAATGGGCCAATGCAAGCAAGCCAGTCAACCTTGGCAGATGATTTCTATGGACCTTCTAGGACCCCTTCCAAGGTCAACAAAAGGACACATCGCCTTACTAGTAGTCGTAGACTTTTTTACAAAATATTCATGCTTATTCCCACTAAGGTCTACAACAACACCACACATAACAAAGAACGTGGAAGATAACGTGTTTTTGAAATTTGGAGTTCCCGAAACAGTCATTTGTGATAATGGACCTCAGTTTAAATCAACCGAATTCAAGAACCTGTTAAATAAATACAAAGTTCCCTATACTTGGTATAATTGTAGTTACCACCCTCAAAACAACAATACTGAGAGATATAACCAAAGCATCGGAAATATGTTGAGAGCTCATGTTGGATCCAATCACAAGCACTGGGATAAAGAATTAAGTAAAATTAATGTGGCCTTGAACACAGCAATTAATGAAACTACCGGAAACACAGCCTATTACCTGAACTATGGTAAGGAATTCGTGTACAGTGGCACCGAATATCGATTATACGAAGACCGTCAAGATCCACTTAAAGCACGCCAAGACTTTCTAAGACGATTCGATCTGGAGCGTCATAAGACCCTGGACAAGATAATAAAGTGTCATGAGAGAAATAAACTAAACTATGATAAGGGACGTGATGATAGTTTAACATTCCAAGTAGGAGATACTGTATATAAAAGAAACTTTGCACTCTCGGACAAATCCAAAGGATTCTCCGCGAAGCTAGCACCAAAGTATGGGCGCCAGAATAGGCGCCAAACGCTAATTATGCAGGCCTAAAGGGAATCAAATCCTAAGTAGAAGACACAACTCAACATTACAACGTTAATGGAACATTAATGGAGAAGCACCAAAAATGCACCGAAGATGATATAACCCAGCGCGGGACCAAAACAAAAAAAAGATAATTTAAAACTAATTAACCAACTAACAAAAAAATTTATACTATGCCTTATAACATTAAGGACCGTTTTCACCATCTCCGGTTAAACTGTCAGTATACTTCCAGTTTCTAAACTTGTAGTTAATTTAACTGTGACCGTAAAGTGTCAGTAAAAAAATGTCGTTTTCGCCAACTATGATTAACAAACTTGAAGTTAAAGTTAAAATGTACTAGTTTTTTGATAGTTACAGTACATCAAATGTCAGAAGTGTCAATATTTATTAAAAGAAAACTTCGTACACTTATATATTCTTGATATTCATCAATTGAATCGTCGAATTTGCACATAGTTTCTATTAATCTTTTGAGCATGACTAAAAATTAAATTCATATTTTCCATATTAAAACCAAAGTGCAAAAATGTCAATCCCAGTGTCAAACTTTCAGTTAAATTAATTAACCAGTAGAAATTCTTTCGGTTAAATTGACTACCAGTTAAATGAAAATTAACTGACAGATTGACTCTAACCAGAGATTGTGAAACGCATTTTTGACTAACTGCAGGTTAAAGTTTCAGTTAACGTTTAACCGCAGATGGTGAAAACGGCCCTAAATCTAATTACTTATCCAATTATTATAAAATTATATTCATTTTTCTATAAGTATTTTGCATGCTCTATTTTTGTATCGATTCATTCTAAATCAATATTTATCTAATTTATTTATTTATGGTTAATTCCTGTACATGAAGTATGTATAAGGATAGGAAATATGTAATGGGCCCAAGTAAAATGTAGGTTAGGTAAGGTAAGCCTAAATTGTAGTACACTGTTAAAAAAAAGGAAAATAAGAGAATAGCGTAATGAACAGAAATGAAAATAAATATCAAACCATAATTTTACAAAATAAAAAAACAAAGGGTGTTTCGAAGAGAAGGATACGATTTTTTGCATAACATTTTTTTACAGTGGGCCTTTCTAAACAGGGAACTCTATTAGTTCGTCGCCTTCCACGGCCTTACGAAAAGTTCCCGCCCGGGAGAAAACAGGGATATTGAATTTTAGGATAATACGCGACAATGTGTGCTACAGTACACATCAATCATTTGCTGCGATTTATTGGGACTGGTAAACTACTCAAAACTGCTGCTAGCTACTCGCAACTACCCTCTCTTATCCCTCGCTATTATTTTTGGGCAGACACATTTTACTGGTAATTGTCAAAAATCGTGTTCCATTGGAGATGTACTCGCAAGTACTTGCGAGTAGAAAAAATCGCCCAATGGATCGCAGCTATTGTAACAATATCATATAAAAATGAATTGCCACATGTATGACGGAGCATCACTTGAGTACGGCTTGACCGATTTGGCTGATTTTTTTTGTTGTGTTCTTTATTGTTAGGACAAGGTTCATATGAAAGAAAATATTTGGAAAATACACGGGAAAAGTCCGAAATTTGGATGGTATTTTTATATGAAAAAAATTATTTGTCTAGTATGTACATTGAGTAAAATTTAAGTTGGCGGTGCGAAAAAATATTTCATTTCAATTTTGATGTATAAAAAACGGTTATATTTTCAGGTTCATTTTAAAGTTGACTGATACTATGTACTAAGTACTATGCACTATGCACTATGCAGGGCCGGATCTAAGCATAGGCAACATAGGCGCTCGCCTAGGGGCCCACACCACAAAGGGGCCCGCACCACACACAAAAATATTTTATGCAGTCCATAGATTATATTTCTATTAAAAATAAAAAAGATTATAGAAATTGTTACTTCCAAATATATTTACAACTCGAGCTGTTTTAAACTATCCCAGAAGCTTGGCGAGAAATAACGATTTTGGCCAGTTAGGAGACGCGAACTTCCTTCAACTCAGTAATAATGAGCGAATAAATAATCCAAATTTAAAAAAAGGCGCATCGTTTCGTTTTCACAAAATGATGAATGCTAAAGCCTAGTAAGGAGTTCGAACGGAATTCCTTTCCCCATATAAAATATACGTAAAAAGATGCACGGAATTCCGTTCACCAAATTTTTCCGTGCCTTTTTTGTTTTATGAGTACGCAGTTCGAACGGACAACTATTGTTATTATTTAGCTTGTGCAATGCTCTAACAGGTGGCTTGCAGGGAATTGGAGACTTTTTTCCGTTCATGTTGGAACGGAATAATTGTTCGACAATTATTCCGTGTTGTGTGTTAGGTAATTTTGACAGGGCGAATGAAAAGAGCTATTGCCGTGAGTTCGTGGTTTTATATGTGATTTTTAACAGTCAGTTGTTCGCTTTTTCCCAACTATTAGCTTTTCTCCACGGTATTCTACACGCAATTTTTCCGTGTAGAAATCTTTACCAAAAATGCTGAACGGAATTCCATTCGAACTCCATACTAGGCTTAAACAACGAACTTTTCGTCATTTGATGACCGGATTGTAAATTCACAAAGATGTTTCGTAAGAATCGAGGGGAAAAAGCGTTGAGCCTCTCCTGTATTCCTGCCCCCTAAACGTTGTAATTGTGTTGTACTCCTCCCTCCCCTGTCTATACCGTCCATCGAGCCATGATTTTTCTCTATATGGCTGCGTACGCGCCGTATCAAAGGTTAGAAAGAAATCTCGGTGTGTGTATATATACGAACAAGCTGAAAAAGACTATGTAGGTTGGCCAAGACCAATGTGACAAGCCAAGTAAAGGTATCCGGAACACTGTCCAGACCAATCAACATCTATAATGGACTCCGACAAGGGGACGAGCTGGCCTGCCTCCTTTTCAACCTGGCGTTGGAGCGTTACATCAAGTGGCACAAGTCCACCCAATTACTGGCTTACGCAGACGACAGTGACATCATTGGAAGAACATCAACAGTTGTACAAGAAGCTTTCACCCACATTGAGCGGGCGGCAGGAAATCTGGGACTGGACATCAACGAAAGCAAAACAAAGTAGATGGTGGCCTCTTCAAGAACACCTAACATTGGTCCCACAATAAAGGTAGAGGAACGCGAGTTTGATGTGGTAAAATCATTTACCTACCTCGGGTCAATAGTAACAGCCGACAAACGCATGGAATCAGAAATACGTGCACGACTGCTAGAAGCCAACAAAGCCTACTATAGTCTGTCAAGATCAAATCCAAACATCTTCTAGCCATAACGTCTAAACTTTTACTATATAAGACGATGGCCTTACCTGTATCTACTCACATATGCATCCGAAACGTGGGTGCTTATCAAAAAGCAGTCGAACCTCTTGGCGGTGTGCGAGAGGAAAACTTTTACTATATAAGACGATGGCCTTACCTGTATCTACTCACATATGCATGCGAAACGTGGGTGCTTATCAAAAAGCAGTCGAACCTCTTGTCAGTGTGCGAGAGGAAAATGCTTCGGAGGATTGTTGGCCCCTTAT
Organism: Thereva nobilitata; assembly: GCA_963855945.1. Taxonomy (NCBI): domain Eukaryota; kingdom Metazoa; phylum Arthropoda; class Insecta; order Diptera; family Therevidae; genus Thereva; species Thereva nobilitata. Next base: position 73,856,166 of record OY979695.1, read on the forward strand.
GTGAGGAAGGACGATTCCGGAGACTCTACAATGACGAGATCTACGAGCGCTATCACGACATAGATGTTGTGAAGAAAATAAACCTCGGTAGACTCCGGTTGGCAGGGCATCTAGCTAGTATGAGTGAACATGAGCTTGCTCGGAACGTTCTCTGCGGTAAGACAGAAAACCAATGGCTTGCTTAGCAGAAGTAGAATGATTTCGGTCGAAGGGAAATTGGCCGGAGATAAAAATACAGCAAAACCTAACATTACCTACTTGAGCGAAGGGCAATCGTTATAATTGTCCAAAACTCGTATTGTCTCGCCTGGTGTGATGCTCCAGATCAATGTAGTGGTTTTTTGAGTGTGACAAGTCCGGATGATCCTGGCAATGTCCAGGTGCGGGTGTCCGAACTTCCTGTAGATGACGAATTTGAAAATTTTAAGATATTAGCTGTGTTGCAAAATTCGAGCAAAGTACTCGCCAGCAGTTGGCCTACTCGTTCCTACTTCTCAACAAAGGCATGATTAGAGAGAAAGCCAACTACTTGCGAGCACATTGCTCGAATTTTGGAACACAACTATTGTTCTCTATCTACTGTCAATGGTATGAAATTTTTTGGGGGGCCCGCACCACACTTTCTGCCTAGTAGCCTCCACATCCTTAATCCGGCTCTGGCACTATGTACGATGTATTATATACTATGTATGTATTATGTACTAAGCACTATATACTGACTGTGTACTACGTATTATGTACTCTGCACTATGTACTATCTACTATGCACAATGTACTATGTATCATCTATATCAGGGGTGGCCAACCCAAATGGTATCGCGGGCCACTTTGAAAATGCCTTATGATCCCGCGGGCCGGGGTCATATATTGGGTGATTCAAATTTAATTTAATATAATTTAGGGAGAGAGTTCTAAAGCTGTTCTGCAAAGACAAAGAAGGAATTCTGACCAATCAACGTGCGGAAACGCGGAATTATAAATTATCTGTGAGGGATTGCAAAAGCTGCACAAACTGTTGAGGTATGCAGGTAAGTACACAATCGTTAAACGCTACTTCAAGTTTATGGGCGCAAAAAGAATCAAGAGAGGACAGATGGACAGCCCTTTTCAGCAAGCCACAATGGTAACGAAGTTTAGACAGGAGTCCGAAGGTTTTACTTACAATGAAACTAATGTGATCGCAGCAGGTCATGCTGCTATTCAGTACTAGCCCAAGATTTCTTGCTTTATTAACGCAAACAAGAAGAACCGAGTTTAACGCGATGGCAGAAAAGTCAGGACGAACAGTATCAGAGTGAGAGAGATAAAAATGAAATGGGATTTTGAAGGAGCTGCAGTAAATTTAATGTCGACTATAAGGATACATGACGCAAGTCAACAGCAACCTTCTCCACACACATAATGTATTTGATCTCTTGGCACAGGGAAATAAAGCTGCACATCATCTGCATACATATGAATCTTAAAATATCGTTAATAAAAATACTGAATAAAAGTAGCCCAAGAATGGAGCTTTGAGGAACGCCAGCGTGGAGTAGGGCACTTGAGGTACTTTAGCCACCTGATTTAAACTTTTGAGAGCGGATAGATACAAAACTTTTCAAAAATTTAAGAACAGAAAAAGAATAATACTGATAGGACTGAGAAGGACACTTGGGAATAGGTATGATTGAAGCATGCTTCCAAGTCGAGGGAAATTTGAATGCCGTGAGGCAGGAGTTAAGAATGTGAGTTAAAATAGGCAATAGACGAGGTATGAGCATTTTTAAGAAACTAGGTGAAATGTAATGTAATTGGTGGTGAAGGTTTTCGTCAGACAAGGTGGCGCAGTATTCATTTTACGTAAATTCCATTTTCGAAAAGAAACGATTCGCAATCACAATCTTTTGTCCCAGACATCTCAATTTACAAAACTTTTCTTTTATAACATAAAAATCATGTTTTGAAAGGGTTTTTCACATTCAGGTCCTCAAAAATATGTTAAACAATTTAGTAGCAGAAAGTAGTTTGACAGGCTTAAGATTAAATCCGATTAAAACTAAAGAAATGTGGATACAGCGCTGACTAATGGTGACGTGGAATTGGTAGATTAATTTTGTTACCTCATTAGTTACGTCACTACCAGAATATATAAATCATATGGAGATCGACGGAGATCTCAACTAACGCCAAATTAAGGCTGTTCAACTCCAATGTTAAGGCAATTCTGTTGCATGTGCGAAACATTGAAAGTGGCCCAATCTATCACCATGCGCCTTCAAGTTTTCATCCTAAATAAAAATCTGCTGGCATGATAGAATTACAAATGAAAAGAAACGATAGATGACCAAATCATGCAAGGGAAATGGAATGGAATGGCCACACCCTGCGAGGTTCAAACGTGAATCTAGCCAAAAGGCCCTTGACTGGAATCTGCAAGGAACCCTAGAGTTGGAAAACCTAGAATAAAGTGGAAGAGAACCCTACCAAAAGACGCCACAACAAGGAGGGCAACTGTTTCCGCCCTATGTCCCGTGCGGGAATAAAGGAGCAGAAGAAAAAGAATCCTGCACTCATAACACACTAGCTGGATGTTGACCAAAGAAGTGTACTTCCTTGTAAATATGCTTGTTTTCTCTGCTAGCTCCATGACACTAAATTTTTGTTGCGGATGCGGTATTTATATTGAATTGTTACCGAGAAAAACAATTACTTGGATTTGTATCCATCAACCCGGTCACCCCAAGAGCCAATTCTCTATGGCAGGCTGTGAATTTTAATCATTGCTCATAGCTGACTCTTTTTTTTCACATGTTGGAACCTTCTAGCACAAAATATTTTGTTAAATCTTGTTGAATCTCGCGGGCCGCACAATTTCTTGCGAAGGGCCGCATGCGGCCCGCGGGCCGCGGGTTGGCCACCCCTGATCTATATACATATATAATAAAAATGAAAAAATGTTCCTTAGTTAATCCATAACTCGCGAATAGCTCAACAGATTTCTTTGATTTTTTTTGATACTTTTTGTAGTAGTCTGTGGGGGGTTTATAGCCAAAAGTCGGTAAAATTAGAAAAGAAAGTTGTTAAATCGCGGTAAATGTACATGCACGCACAAAATTTGATGTACACTGCGCGACAACTGTTTGACCTCACAGGGTTTTTTTGGTTTTTTTGGGTTTATTTCTTTTAAGTAGAGAGTATCAATTCAAGTGTATTTTTTCTTGAGTACCTAAGTAAATTCTAAGAATTTGCAAGCGGTGCCATGAAATGTGCTTGCGTCTACGAATTTCCAAAACCCTTCTTCTAAATTTTGTGAATAAAAGGCGCGACAACTGTTTGACCTCACTTGATAATTGATTGAAAAAGAAATAGAAAAAGAAGGTGAATATGCAAGAAAAATAACAGAATACTATTTACATTTAATATTACTTATTTTCTAATAATTTATATTTCCGCCATTGCTGTTAATGAGCTTGAACATCCTCCTAGGTAATGAATTGTATAAATTGCGAATAATGACCATAGGGATCTCGTTCCACACCTCTGCGATGGCAAATCTTAGTTCAGCTGTGTCCTCAAATTATCTCCCGTCTGAGTAAAGCCTTCTTGTCATCCATCCCCATACATTTTCTATAATGTTAAGGTCCGGAGATAAAGAAGGCCATGGCAAAACTGGTATGTTCTCTGCTTCGAAACATTCTTTAACCACACGTGCTGTATGAATAGCGGCGTAATCATGCTGGAAGATCCAATCGTTGCCTTGCATGTACTCAGTAAACATTACTTTGGCTCTAGAGAGCATGTTTCTGTATTTATCTCCTGTTTGCGTACCTTCCAATATCACCAGTTGAATGGGCCCATTATATGAAATGCAACCCCAGACCATCACGCCTGCTTCTCTCCTGTGTCTTCTTGTTAAGTATCTTTCTTCTTTGCGACAATCGTGAAAGTAATACGAAAAACCGTCTGGACCGTCTAAACAGAAGCGTTTTTCGTCCGAAAAGATTACCTTTCTCCATTCTGTTGTCCATGCCATGTGTACTTCAGCAAAACGGAGCCTATTTTCTTTATGGCGTTGGGTCCATTTCGGTTTCTTCTTTAAGCGACGATGTTGTAAATGTGGATCAGCCTTAATAATTCTTTGGACAGTAGGAAGAGACGCTGTTGTGCCCGCTTTTTGTCCTATTTTCCTTGCTGGTAGGGCAGAGTTTGATGCCTCTCTTAGAATAGAACGCCTCTCCCTCACCGTGGTTGCTGTTTTCACACCTCCTTTTTGTTTTTTTCCATAATTCTCTGGGTCCCTCAAAAAATTATTTACAACTCTGGCACTTCTACCAAGCCTTCTGGCAATTTCTCGATTGGATAAGCCTTCATCGGCATACGCTTTAATCTTCCCAATTTCTTCGGAATTTAGTCTTTTTCCACTTCCCATTATCTATTTATTCCTTTCAAGAACACTACAAATACTTCACGACAACACACGAAAACAATTTTCAACAATATTTACCATCTCTTTCTATGAATTTTTCAATAAATTCTCAAATGAGGTCAAACAGTTGTCGCGCCTTTTATGGGCAAAATTTAGAAAAAGGGTTCTGGAAATTCCTAGACGCAAGCACATTTCATGGCACCGCTTGCAAATTCTTAGAATTTACTTAGGTACTCAAGAAAAAATACACTTGAATTGATACTCTCTACTTAGAAGAAATAAACCCAAAAAAACCAAAAAAAAACCTGTGAGGTCAAACAGTTGTCGCGCAGTGTATGTATGTATGTTCCCTAATAACTCCTAAACCATTCAACCGATCACCACAAAATTTTACCCATATATTATTTACGTTAAAGCCCAGTATGCAAGGCTCAAGAAATTTCTTTGCCTATCTAAAAACTATGTAAAAAAAATGGTCAAGAAATGGTTCAGAAATATTTTCTGGAGCGATTTCTGTAACCGGTCTGCTAGAGTCAAGAAATTCACACCAGATATATCGTGTGTGACACGCAGATGTCGCTTTTGATAAAATTTTAGTTTTTCCTCTACAAATAAGTGTCGATTCAGGAATTTTAACGGTTCATGAGTACATGACATGTCAGCTGTTTTTTGAAATTGAAAGGAACTTTCCGCAATACTAAAAATAACATTTTGTTAAATTTTATTATTATTTTTTTAATTCTTTTTTAATTCCATATTAATTAAAACAATTTCATTAATTTCAAACAATCATAAAACAATTTATGTAATGTTCGCAATGAAAAAAAGTAACTGTCAAAATTTCTGAACTGTTGTCAATTTTTCTTAAGGAAATAAATGCAGAAGTTTTCTTGAGCCAATTTCTTGAGCCTTCCATACCGGGCTTAATACAGTGTTTTTGGCGTCGGTGCTTACTTTCAAAATTCACTACTAGGGAGCGCTGTCATAGCGAGCTTTGTTTCGATAGTATTATACACTAGCAGGACCCAGCACTCGAAATTCGAGTGCCATTTTCTATACCTTTTTGGAATTTAAGCGTATCCAGTTTCCTGTCTCCAATCGCAAGGCCAATCTTTGGAAGTGTGTGGAATTTACTTATTTTTTGTAAATGTTTGTAATATTCTTATGAAAAGTTGTTGAAGAGTTGAATTTTGAAGATTTGGAATAATTTAAAATGTTTTAACGTTCGTGGTTTTTAAAGAATAATTAGGTAATTTTGGTCATATAAGTATGTATTCCGCCACTTGGGCGTGAGAACTTTTTTGGGACCGTGGGAACTAGGTCACGGCAAGGTCATTGACCTTGGGAAATAGGTCAAGGTTAATCACCTGTCATCAATCAATCACGGCCTTGGGATGTAGGTCAAGGTGGTTGTCCTTGAGACGCTTGGACGCGTCGGTCAGGGCCGGTGGCTTGGGGCTCAGCGGGGGTCGGCGGGCTCTGCGCGGCTGTGGCGGGGAACTCGACGGGGCTGCGGCGGGGTCCTCGGCGAGGGACTTGGCGGGGACTCGGCAGGGCTCTGGCCTTTGCGGCTGGCGCTCCTTGCTCCTGCCCCCGCCCTTGTGAGAGTTGGCACCGGTTATGACACCAAGGCTAATGACCTTGCAGGCGGCCACTTCCGTCCGTTCTTGGCGAGTATTGCATGGTTGTTGTTGTTATAACCTAAACTTATGAAACCGAGTGAATGAATGAAAAATAATTTGTTACTTGCTGACTACTACGGCGGTGCTATTGATATTGATCTTACACTCTGTACTAGTCATTGCCTATAAAAATCGCAAACATGGTCGGGAATCGAACTCGCGCCAGCGAATCGCGAAATGAAAAACCAACACCAATGCAGTTGTGGAATTCTATTTTTAGATCTTGCGAGGTTTACCTGTGCGACCCGACGAAAATAATGTGCACGTGATCGTGATGGCAGTTGCAAGAGCCTACGAAGTGAGAAAGAAAGAAAAAAACAAAACAAAACCAAAAAACTGCAACAGCAGCAATTTGAGCAGAAAAATCTGTCGGTATAAAATGAAAAAAAGGAAACAGCGGTTCAAGACGTGCAAATAAAAAAACAACTTTAAAAAAGCGAGGCTCAATGAGAAAGAATAAAAAAAAGATCTTCAGCGAGCCGCGAGTGTGCAAAGCACAGAAAACATTTTACACCTTGAATACTAATGAGCTATCGACCGGCGAGAGAGGCGTTTTTCGAATCGAGTACTTACTATAGAAAGAAAGGATGAATATTAATTAGCCGTGTTCCTTTTCTGCAATTTTTTACTCGTATTTACTTGGAACTACTCCTGCTCTCACAGAGGTTTGTATAGGTTTTACTCACATCGACAAATTTTGCGTTCCTTTAATTTTTTACTCCGGAGTACTCCGGAATAGAAAAGGAACACATTATTAACAACAGTTAATAATATTATTTGAAAACAAAAAATTTTTATGTTACAACAAACAAAAACATTTAAAAACAAAACGTATTGCAAACCCATTATAACAGGCGATCATACCGTGAAAGAAGAAAGAAAGGCAAAATGCCCGTGTGGATCTTGAACAAGAAAACCAGGTAAACTCCCAGCAAAGCAAATTTTTCACGTGGATTGCTGCTGCTTAAGAGGAGCCTCAACATATGAATAACAAAGTTACGCGAGGTGCCTCTTGCCCCGCAGACAGACACTGTGGACCATGAAAGCAAAAATTGATCTTGAGCACTACATATGAAAGGAAATAAGAGACACAGAGCAAGGCAAGGCCAATGATTTATGATGGCCACGATTTTACAAACAATATTATCCATGCGCTAAGGCTGCTTGCCTTACACTTTGCTGTTGTGGAAACGGTTCTGATCGAGCAGAATCTTTGCAAAAAACTCAAGCGAAGACTTGAAGCGCAGAATGTATGTTTTATACGAGCAAGTTTTCAATATAAAATAAGTAGTTTGTCTACTGACTTGAATGAAAAGCTTTTGCAAAAAGTTATGCACTTTAGCAAAATTTTCTGCAAGTAAAAAACCTGCTAGCACAATCAATTTGCTTAGTTGCTGTTTTTGTTTTTCTTTACACCAGGTTTCGCGGTCTTTTTGCAGTTGCGACCAAGATCACTGACAAAATCAATTTGCTTGGCGCTTCCTCCGAGAGTATTTTTTATTTGTGTTTTCTTATACCAGATTTCGTGGGCTCTTTGCAACTGCAGTAATTGTGCTTCTAGCCTTTCTTCTAGTCTGTGCTCCTGTTACTTTGCTTTTAGATTCACTTGATACTACCGCTGATGAACAAGCCACCTCGTGACGTCAGTCTTATTGCATAGTTGCAACAAATTAGAAATCTGAAAAAAACTAATCTTACGATAAAATAAAAATTTACCAGTCGAATTAATTTTTAACATTTTTAAAACAATCTTAAAATTATTATTTTCGAATTATTGTTAAATGAAATTTATTTTCATATAAAATACAAAATTAATTCTTTCAAACATTTGGCAGCAGCAAAAAAATATAATTTTGTGTGTGTGAATAAAAAATCCAATAATAGTTTAATCTTTACGGCCGATACACACCTTAATTTGTTTTTATTTTATTAAAAATACAAAACAATTTTAGTTTTAAATACTAATGTATTCTAAAGAACCAGCACAAAAATTATACATTTGTATAATAAAATTATGCTATTGTTATTGTTATTATGTTTTGTGAACAATTTTTAATGCTTCTGCATTTTTGTAGCTAATTTTCTCAACAACTATTTTTGGACATTTCTTTTCTACAGATATTTTTTTAAAAGCTATCATGAGACAATTATATCTAATTATATTGATAAAGTTTTTTATTTCATTAACTGAGTAAAGACAGACAAAAATAGCTGGGCAGAATCAGTTGTTTGCAAATGCAAATGCATTAACGAATAATCGCATAACAAAAAAGTTTTTTAGAGGGGTCTTTCCATGCAACCATTTACCGCTAAAAATAAAAAAACCTGCATGGGTAATAGCTAATACGGATCCTGCACATAAAGCCGGGAATCATTGTAGTCCAAGAGCTAGTGACAGAATTGCAAAGTGATTTTGTAGAGGATGGGCCTTTGATATAAGGTAGATTAGGTAAAGCACAACCGATTAAAAATATTCGCCAGTTCGAGTCTACTTAAGTTTTAATTTTATGAATTTTTGAACTTGTCGATTTTTTGAGCATGAAAAAAGTGATATTGCAGAGGATGGGACTTGGTATATAGGTTAATTGGGTTGCCCCCAACACATATTCCGATTCCCATCTCATTTGGAGGTTAGGTTTGACTTTTGGGAATTTTTGAACATGTCGGTCTGATCAAGATGGACAAAGTGATATTGGAGAGGATGGGGTTTGGTATAATGGTGAGATAGGCCACCAAGAACCCTAATTAAGCTGCCCATCTCATATGCAATCACGGTTGCGATTTTGGCGGCTTTTAATTTTGTGGCCATTTTCGGTATGACCCAAGTGATTTTGTAGAACCCAAGATTTGGACCATAGGCTCGTGGCATCTGCCAAATGTTACATTTTCAATCCCATCTCCGTTCCATCAATATTTTCCGTTTAATTGAGAAAAATTGGTTGATGGAAAAAAAAACATTTTGATGATTATACAGGGTGTATACCTTTAAGCTTACAAAGCGGCCGGCTGTAGATAGGTTTTGGATAGACGAAGAAAAAATCGTATGGGTGGGGGGGGTAAATCTTAACGGTTTAGCAGCTAGGGCGTTTTGAATTTTTTTTGTAGAGGTTTACATATCACCCTGTATTTATGTAACCCTTTGAGCTATTTTCATGAATAGGATACAGTGTACGTAGAATACTCCCACCTATCTAAAACTGTCAAAATCAAGGATCCAGCTAGCCAACTTCCAGAGCAATGAGTCGTCAAAGTCAAAATTTCGTTTTTTTTTAACTAAAATTTCAACTAAAAACAACTTTTTCTCCAAAAAATACCTAGTTAACTGATATTTTTTTTGCAAAATTGGAAAGCTTGGACAATTCCTATCAATATTGTCTGGACAATTTTTACGCTACGGCCTTTACTTTTGAAGTTATTAGCAAGTTTGATGTTAAAATTTGCCTTATTTGGTGCTTATTTGGTACTTTTTTGGCAAAGCTTAGGTGAAAAGGCACAAAAAAAGAGCCAATTTTAGCGTTAAAATTGCTTATAACTCCAAAAATAAAAGCCGTAGGATACAAATTGTCCGGACATTATTGATAAGAAATTGTCCAAGCTTTCCAATTTTGTAAAAAAAAATATTAGTTAACTAGGTATTTTTTGGAGAAAAAGGTGGTTTCAGTTGAAATTTTAGTTAAAAAAAACCCAAAATTTGACTTTGATGACTCATTGCTCTGGAAGTTGGTCAGGTGGAAAAAATGGTTTGTACAAAAGTTGTAGATCTTTTTATTACCTACAACTTTTATATTTAACTTTTTTCGATAGGAGGTCTACTTTCGCCGAAAATCGTCCAACGTTGGAAGCCAATATTCGAATGAAACGTTCACCGCATCGTGAAGAGCCGGCTTAAGCCCGGGACACACATTTGCGCACAGCGTTACGGCCGTGTGTTGGAAAACACACGGAGAAAAAGTAAACAAAGTAAAATCTTACCAGTCAGTCCCCACATTTCCGCGTCTCCATGTCCGCACCGCATCAAATTTTACTTGTTTATTTTCTCTCCGTGTGTTGTCCAACACACGGCTGTCATGCGGTGCAGACACGGTTCGGATATGTGTGTCCCGGGCTTTAAGAAGCAAACGGAGCCCGCAGCATGAGTGAAAAAGCTGCGCTTTTAAACAACCAGAGCGAATGGGAAACTCGTTTTCTTTTTATTTGGTTTTTCCTCTACATGGAACAACGGGGAATTCTCTTTAAAATTATGTTAAGGAAGATCGATTGAAGGAGCATATTCCAAATTAAAAATCTGAAATTTGAATACGTTATTTATTGATATCTCATACATTCAATAAAATTTTTTAAAAAACATTGGAGGCTTGCATTCGAGTAATTAGTATTCAATATTCAAGTAAAGGTCGAGTAAAAATGATATTAAACGTGGGAATTTATTGCACATAAAAATGGATAATTCTTCATAACTAGACGTCAAACTGCTTTAAAATTTTGTCAATAATTATAATCAGATTAGAATGTCAACTTTTATTTACAGAATAAATTTGACTTCTATCATGGGAATTTAATTTTACATTCTCTGTCCTTATATTATATTATTTTCAGAGATCGATCCTTCTTAAGTGGTTTGAACGTTTTCGGTTTATCGGTTTATTTTAAAAGGAGATCAATACATGTAATTGTTATGGCATTCTAAAAAGAACCTAGGTGCAAATGATGAAAATGAGTTCGATCACGAGATTGTTGTGTTTGCCGCCCCCTGAAAGTGCCGCCCGCGTGCGGTGCACACTCTGCACGCCCGCACCCAGCGGGCCGGGTTATAATGTATGTTTGTATATACAATACACAACTACTCATAATATCTGAAATATATAACATAAATATGCCACTAGAGGGGTATATACATCCATTTTAACTCAATTTGCTATATAAAACTAGATTTTACGATTTTTCAACTTCAACTGGAGATGGCAAGGGTTTCTACAACTGGGAAAGAGATGGGCAAGTGGATATGTATTGTAGATGTTGTAACGAACCCTAATATTCAAATCCCATCTCCTACAAAATCACTTGGGTCATACCGAAAATGGCCACAAAATTAAAAGCCGCCAAAATCGCAACCGTGATTGCATATGAGATGGGCAGCTGAATTAGGGTTCTTGGTGGCCTATCTCACCATTATACCAAACCCCATCCTCTCCAATATCACTTTGTCCATCTTGATCAGACCGACATGTTCAAAAATTCCCAAAAGTCAAACCTAACCTCCAAACGAGATGGGAATCGGAATATGTGTTGGGGGCAACCCAATTAACCTATATACCAAGTCCCATCCTCTGCAATATCACTTTTTTCATGGTCAAAAAATCGACAAGTTCAAAAATTCATAAAATTAAAACTTAAGTAGACTCGAACTGGCGAATATTTTTAATCGGTTGTGCTTTACCTAATCTACCTTATATCAAAGGCCCATCCTCTACAAAATCACTTTGCAATTCTGTCACTAGCTCTTGGACTATTGGGTAGCATTTTATTTTCCAAAACAAGGACCTGCGGAGTACTTTGACTCGTTTGGAAGATACCCCAACCAATCTTTACTTTAAAAATTGTTTATTAGATAATTCGAGCACTTTTTTAAATAATAAAAAACGATTGCAGGGACAATATTCATCAACTTGTGGGCATTATTGCTACGTGTTTCTATATTCTCGATGTAGGGGGCGAGGTCTGAAAACTTTTTAAATCAGTTTTCCTCGCGTGACCTAGATTTAAATGACAGGAAAATAATTAATTTATATTTAAAGGATTTTGCACAGGGTGGCGGGAATTTTTGTAACCAATCATGCAGACCTGAGATCAGAGCTATAAAATTCTGAACATAAAGTGTTTTCAGAGTACAAGTTTAATTTGAGCAACATGGAGATATCACGAAAGAGACAAGGGATATCATACTCAAACTCAAGCAGACGGAACTATACAAATTATTTGAGATATTGAAATTTTTCAACATCGTCGTGTTCCATAACAACAACGCTATCGATTGTCTAAAGGAATACTACAACAAGTATGCGAAAAAATGCAAGGAAAAAAATGTTTTAACCCTAACATACGAAGATTTTTTTATTCCAAGTAGAACTTCCTATGTACATTTGAATTATTCGCGTCCCTTTTACGAAATACCTATGCATTAGTGTTGAGCCGGACTTACACGAGGCAGTACATTTGTCCCTTACACGATGTAAATTGTACTGAGGCCTCAGTTTTTTTAAATGTCCCGGTTCAAAAATAATGTCCTACTGGTTTAAAAGCGTGTATCGAGATAAATGAAACGAGGTGTGATTCTAAACTACTTAGTGGAAAGACATTTCTTCCTTCTTTTGCGGCAGTAAAATATGCAATTTAAACTGCGGCGAGGTGAGATTGTAAACACGAACTGGAGAAACATTTCTCACTTCTTTTGCTACAGTAAAATTTCCAATGTGAACTGCGACGAGGTGAGATTGTAAACACGAACTGGAGACACATTTCTCACTTCTTTTGCGGCAGTAAAAAAAATATCCACTTTAAACTGAGCCGTGGTGAGATTGTAAATACGAATTGGAAGGAGAGACCTTTCTTAAATTTTTCGGAGTGAGGTTGGTCCTGAAGAGACATTTCTTACATTTTTCGAGGGAGTGAGGATTTGTTTCGAAGAGACAATTCTTACATTTTTCGACGGAGTGAGGTTTTGTCCTGAAGAGACGATTCTTACATTTTTCGAGGGAGTGAGGTATTGTCCTGAAGAGACAATTCTTTCATTTTTTGAGGGAGTGAAATTTTGTGCTGGAGAGACATTTCTTACTTCTTTTTCGGTAGCAGAATTTCCAACTTGAAATTAGGCAAGGTGGGATTGCAAAATATAAATATATGGCCAGGGACAACTAATTAGAAACAGTTTCATAAAAATTGCATTTATACAGTTTTTATGTAGGAATCAAATTAAAGAATTCCCACCACCTCCTCTTAATTTTTTTTTAAATCTATGATGATTGAAGGAAATCAATAACAATATCATAATGAAATCCTAACAGGATTGCTACACAAAAACATAAAAAAAGTATAAATGCAATTTTTATTAAACTGTTTCTAATTAGTTGTCCGTGGCTGTACATTGTGGAGGCTTACTCTAAGGCAGTTTAATGAATATTAGAATTAAACTTGTAAAAATGCACTTCATTGGTATTTATTGTCTTTCTTTTTTTTAATCTGCTGGTTTTTGTCATTTTGGCATTACAATAGCACCTCGCCTCATTTGAAGTAGGACATTGTACTGGCTCAAAAGAAAAAAGAGGCACCTCTTACAAACTCATTTTATAATCGTGTCCTACCCAACACTACTATGCATTGTATTACTAATCTTATTTTTGATTCGATTAATTTTGGAAGAAATAAATAAATAAAAAATATATATAAATTGTTTTATTTAAAACTTTTATTTATGTACAAATAAGTGGTTTTGGCTTTTCTTCAATTCTGTGTTCCTGTTACTTTACTTTTAGATCCACTTTGTACATACTTTTGTTTTTAAAGTTTTTGTTTGTTGTTTCATAACATTTTTTTGTTTTCAAATAATATTATTAACTGTTGTTAATAATTAACATCCATCCTTTCTTTCTATAGTACGGTATATGATCGTTTTCTCCAGAGTTTAGGATCATATTTACCGTTGTTGGCACGTCAACAGTGGTGCACCAAGAACGCCAATAGTTTATTTAAATAAATCTTTGGTGACAGTGAAAAGTTTTTAAAAACAAAGTTAGAATGAAAACAAAGTGGCTGTAAAAGCAAAGTAAGTAACAGGAACACAGGCTTAAAGAAAGACACAGCTCATAATCGCAACAAGAATTTTACAACAAAAACTGGTTAGGCAGCAAACAACTGATTCTGCCCAGCAATTTTTGTCTGTCTTTACTCAGTTAATTAAATAAAAAACTTTATCAATATAATTAGATATAATTGTCTCATGATAGCTTTTAAAAAAATATAATGTCAAAAAATAGTTGTTGAGAAAATTAGCTACAAAAATGCAGAAGCATTAAAAATTGTTCACAAAACACAAAAACAACAATAACAACAGCATAATTTTATTATACAAATGTATAATTTTTGTGCTAGTTCTTTAGAATACATTAGTATTTAAAACTAAAATTCTTTTGTATTTTTAATAAAATAAAAATTACTTGAACAACTAGTTTTGCTTTAAGTTGTATAGGCCGGTTTTACACGACCGGACACCGAACAGACAAAACGAACGAACAAACTGGGGTTTATGGGGAAGAGGGTGAGAGAGGACGATGGAAAACCGGCCCATCTCTCACCCTCTTTCCAATAAACCCCAGTTTGTTCGTTCGTTTTGTCTGTTCGGTGTCCGGTCGTGTAAAAGGGCCCATACTAACAATGGAGTTTAATGTTATGAACAAAACCTTTGAGGGAGACATAAGATATTTTTTGCTTTGTCATTCCTAATTGCTCCTTTAATCCCTCATGGGACATAGGGCGGAAACAGTTGCCCTCCAGCGGACTCTGTTTTGCGCGACAGCTCTCAGCTCTGACCAGGATCTCCCGGTTGTTGCGGCCTCTGCTAATAGGGTTCTCCTCCACGTTGTTCTAGGTCTTCCGACTCGACGGGTTCCTTGCGGATTCCAGTCGAGGGCCTGTTTGGCTAGATTCTCGTTTTCGCGTCGCAAGGTGTGGCCAATCCAATTCCATTTCCTTCGCCTGATTTGGTCGTCTATCCTTTCTTGGCCGGCACGGCGCCATAGTTCTTCATTTGAAATTCTATCTTGCCAGCGGATTTTTAGGATACGACGTAGGCATCTGTTGATGAAAACTTGTAGGCGCCCTGTGATGAATTGGGTGACTTTCCATGTTTCGCAACCGTACAAAAGAACTGCCTTAACGTTGGAGTTGAACAGCCGCAATTTGGTGTTAATTGAGATCTCCGTCGATCTCCATATGTGAAACAGGCATGCATATGCGCTTCTTGCTTTATTTATTCTGGAACTGACGTCTTCTTCTGTACCGCCGTTTTCGGTAATTTTTCATTCATGTGGAAGTAATTATCACTTTCACATAAGATATTTCAAATGAGTATTTTTTATAACTGCAAAATCAGTTGAAGTTATTGTTATATCAACATTTGCCATCGATGGAGGACATCATGAAGTTTGCATTCAATTAAAACCAACGCGTGTACCCAGTGCACGTGAAAGATGTGAAACATCTTTGACGATCTTTATCTTTCTTTAAATTGAATAATTAGTAAGAATAAAGGCTATTTTACATCCCAAACGCAAAGTGGAAAAGCAGCTCTGGAGCTCTTTTATCCCACAGACATTTTGAGTTTACAAAATTGAAAAATATTTCACTGCACAACACATAACAAAGTTAGCAGTCACTGGTAACGAATGTTTACTGTTGGCGAATGTTCAACCGATAGGGATAGACCGTTTGTTCCGAAATTTCTACGACGAGACGTTTTTAATATGTTCCATAACTTAGCACGTCCAGGTATTCGAAGTACGAGAAAGTTAATAGGAGGAAGATACTTTTGGCGTAGGATGAACAGTGATATTAATGTATGGGCGAAAGCATGCGTAGAATGCCAGAAAGCAAAGGTTCATAGGCATACCAAATCGCCAATTCAAAAATTTAAGATACCAACAGGAAGATTCGAACATATACACATAGACATAGTTGGACCACTGCAGCCAGCAGAAGGATTTTCCTATTTATTAACTATCGTGGACCGTTTTACTAGGTGGCCAGAAGTGTATCCCCTTAAGAGCATCACCGCACAGGTGGTTGTAAGAACATTGTAGGAACAATATTTCCCAAGATTCGGAATTCCATTGACAGTTACCACAGACCAAGGAGGCCAGTTTGAAGGAAAAATGTTTGAAGAATTCTCGAAGCTTTTAGGAACACATAGAATTCGAACAACGGCGTATCATCCGCAAGCGAATGGAATGGTGGAGAGACTGCATAGACAACTGAAGGCGTCATTGAGAGCCAAGATGGTTAATCCGAATCAAGTGTAGTCCAGCGGAATTGGTGCATGGCCAAGCGCTAAGAATTCCAGGAGAATTTTTTGTAAGGGACGCTCAGCTTGTATCAGACCCGACAGACTTTGTGGGGATGTTGAGAAATCACATGAGGAGTATGGTTCCAACGGATTCTCGAGATCACAAGAAAAGATTCTTTGTGCCAAAGGGATTGAAAGACTGCGAATTTGTTTTCCTGAGGACGGATTGTTACGTTCCAATTTAGGCCGGTAGCTCAGTGAGGGGGCCGTGGGCGCACGTCCGACTTTGAGGGCGCCACGTGGTTATTCAGGTCCACGAACCAATACACAAAAGAAAAAAAAACAATACGCAGATAAAACAAACTAATAATAATTCCGATTCCTTCACTTTTATTCACACAATTTTACGTTTATTCAGAATAACAAAACAAAAAAAAACGAATAGCTCAAAAATTCAAATAGATGTATATAATAAAGAAAAATTAAAATCACCAACTTTCTACTTATCTTAAAAAAAAGAAAATCCGTGGTGCAACCCTTCTCCTATCCTCCTTCCTTGTCGTAAATACTTTCACTCTGCACTTTCACTCTTCCACTTTTTAAAAAAACTGAGAGGACGATCCCTCCAGGGGCCCGGATTATATCGGGAATTGCCCACTATTTTAGGGACTTCCAGTGCGCTTTCCAAATCGGTTTGGCCCGCTTGGAAATGCAAAATAATATTATTTACAAAATTAATATTTTTGTTTCAAAATGCGCACTGGGTCCCGGGCATCCCTTTTTCCACCCGCGGGAAAATTCTCGAGGCCGGGCTTGCCTTAACTTTGGGTTTAAAAGTTGGGCTTGACAGCCCCCGGCCGCATTTGTAGAAATCCCGGGGTGGACAATTATATTTAACTTAAAATTTGTTGGAGCCCTCCCTGGCCGCTGGTCTGTCCTTTACATGTGGGAATTGCAGGCAGAATTTGGAGTACCGGGAAAAATTCGTGTTTGAAATTTCCGGAGGTTAGGATCGTTGGGAAGCCTTGCACCGCGTTCACAATTGATCTGCGAATTTAAAAACGGGTGCAAACAAGTAAGTTTTGGCTTAATCTAATTTAGTTGACGATTCCTCATATTTTATCTTTTCTTCCAGGGACTCCGACATTCTCCTCTGACTGGGGACACCGCTCATCACCCACGGTCCTTACAAAGGATCCATTCTCTCCCGGGTATCTCTGGCGTCGTCTAATTGGGTAGGACCTGAAAGAAGAATGGATCAGCAGCATCGTTGTCCGAAAACAGGTAGATGACACAAACAAGGTGAGACACATATAACATTCATTAAATCATTTAATTTACTTTCTTTTCTTTTAGGACGACACAGAACATAACATGCCTCCCCTTCTTCCGAGAGATTTCGATAGAAATCTCTAAGAGAACCGTACTTGAACCTAATTCAATCGAGTACCCCAAGTATCGATATCTCCCGGACTGCTACGTGACTAATAACTGAGGAATCCATCTTGTCCTAACCTAATTTCGGAACTGTGCGTACTAACAAGCTAGTCCTATCTACTAATTCTAACTTCAAATCCACATACTATTACCCTTATCCTAATTTCGAATCCAATGTATTTTACTAATTTCAAATCTGATCCTACTTCCTATAATATTTTACCGACTTTCTTTCTTAAAATACGTCCTTATTTTTAATTTCAAATTCATAAAATATTTCGCTGAGTGCAACTCCGAACACCCCAGGTACTTCCTTATGCCTAGCTTCAAATTGATATAATATATCACCAATTACGACTTAAATTCCTAAGATACTTCCTTATTCCTAACTTCAAAGTCATTTTAATCGAGTGGGACAGGGTTTTCATATACCTTAAGGTCCTTTGCGTGCCATACTCCAGCATTTTTTCCCGCCTGATCTTTTAACTGGTACGTCCATGGCGACAATACCTTTGCTATAATATATGGCCCAACATACTTCGGGGCCAATTTCGCGCTGAAGTATTGAGCAGCGTCGGACAGCACGTAATTTTTCCTCCGAACTGAATCATTTATGTAGAACCTTTGATCCCTCCTCCGGAGGTTATATCCTTGCTTGGTGGCTTGCGCTACCTTGCTCAACCTTGTCTTGACGTCCTTCCAAACCTCTTCTAATGCTTTAGCGCGTGCTTCTCCTCCATCCTCGTGCTGAGTGGACGTTTGTTTTACGTCGCCACGCATATTCATCTCTCTTCCGAAGTTAACAAAATACGGAGTTAGCTTGGTCCCTTCATGGGTACTTGTACGAATAGCACAACCTATCTTGGCCAAATATGTATCCCATACTCGATGGTTCTCCGCCACGTCAGCACGCAACATAGATTTGACATTTTGATTCATGCGCTCTGAAGGATTAGCTTGGGGGTGGTAAAATGCTGTGTACTTGACCGTCACTCCGTATTCGGCGTTCAGTTTTTTAAAAGCTTCCGACTTAAACTGGGGCCCATTGTCACAAATCAGGGACTGAGGTATACCAAAAAGGAGGAAAACATGCTCTTCCAGAACACGACATATCGGAGCAGCTGTGGCAGAACGCAAAGGGAAGAACAAGGGGAATTTACTAAAATAGTCGACCACCGTCAGGATGTACTTGTTCCCCCGGGTGGAGCGAGGTAATGGTCCATGGACTCTCGAGCTCAATTCCTCAATTACTAACCATCATTCCTTCAATAACGCTGTTGTCTACGACTTCAAGAACGCTAATTTTAACAATATTGGCTTCGAACTATCCTCTATCGACTGGAATAGTAGACTATCAGGTAACGACCTTGACGCGATAGTCTCTACCTTTTACAATATTGTCTTTAAAGCCGTCGACAAATATGTACCCAAAATTAAAAAAAAGGATAAGCTATCGGAACCATGGTTAAATAAAAGCGTTCGGGCTCTACGTAACAAGAGAAACAAACTATACAATATAATGCGAAATAGCCCGAAAGTAAATGAGGAAGTGAGTTTAGAGTACACTAGACTAGCTTCTGAATTCTCTAATAGGTCACGCAAGGCCTATACTGAATACATTAATACTATCGGAGAAAACATCATAAAGGACCCAAAAAGATTTTTTGATTTCGTTAACACTAAACGAAAGACTTCAGGTTATCCGAAAACCATGACAAATGGTAGCACATCCTCCTCATGCCCTCAAGAAATTTGCAACATGTTTGCTGATAGGTTTCGTGAAGTCTTCAGCCCCAAATTTGGTACCACAGACCCGAATTTCACTGAAACGGAAACTGAAACATCAGCTCTTATAAGCAATCTATCCCTGTCTATTGACGACATTATGTCCGGTTTAAACAGCCTTGATGTCACTGAAGGTCACGGTCCTGACAATCTACCTCCCTGTTTTTTGAAATTGTGCTCACAACATTTATTATTCGCTCTTCACATTATTTTCAATAAATCATTGTCGCAAGGAAAGTTTCCTACAATGTGGAAGAGATCCTATCTCACACCAATCCACAAATCAAGTGATAAGCACTTTGTAGATAATTACAGACAGGGGCGGCGCTTTCATAGGTGCGAATGGTGCACTTGCACCGGGCGCTATTGGACGGGGGCGCTATTTCAGATATTCAGATTTTAAAAAAAAATTTAAAACTTTGAAAAAAAAATGTTTAAAAATGTTTTTCTTACATCCTTTTCATATATTAAAGGATTTCATTTTTATTAACACGGCTTAATTTTCCAGTTTATTTTCCCAATAAAATATTCTATATTTCAACTCATGTAACAACACAACACAAATTCCATACAAAAAAAAACCTGGAAATTTTACTTCCTCTCGTACTATTTCCTCTCGAGACTTTTGCTTCGTGATTTTCATATAATTTCTGTCCAGAGAATCAGCAGTAGTAAAAATTGAGGAGAAATATCCACCAAGTGAGAGAAAAATCCCTCATTCTACTGATGTTCTCAAATTTGAACGTGAGATGTAAATACAGAACTAACCAGTGGAATGAAGGAGACGAAACACAAAATAATTTCATTTTCACTACGCTGGAGCACTTTTTGAAATGTTTGTAAAATGCACCATATCAACTAAACAAAGGAAAAAATTGTTCCGATGGCTCTGTATTGTGTATTGCTGGCTACTGTGATTGATATAAACTTCGGGGCGCTGGTGGTGCACTTTTAAATTTTGTTCCAAGATTTGTTCAAAGAGGTAAATAAACGAAATGAGAACAAAATATCTTGCGATTTCTAAATATCTTGCGACTGTCTACCAAATTAATATGTAGATTTTTTTTATGTTATACGAGTTATTGATGGTGCAAATTTAAGTTTTGTGCCTGTTTCTCTGGAAGAATTTATAAAGAGAAAATTGAGTGAAATATTTTTATTAGATTTAAAATGTTGAGTTATAAAAGTAATATTTTAGATTTAATAACAATTATTAAATTACTAATTTCAGGTAATACATTTGTAAATTATATTATTTACATTTATATTTTATTGGAATTAATTTGTTTATTGTTTTTATGTTACGAAATTTAAAATATTTTACTGTGTCGCGAATTATTAAAATGGTATACCGGGCAAATATAAATAGAACATATAATTTTCCATTAATTTACTCTTGAACTCAGACTTCATTGATGCATCGTTTGATAATAGGTGTGAACTTCGAAAAAAACGTATGTTTCTAAAGGCAACTTCTTGTTTTGATACTATTCAAAATTTATATGCTTATTTCTCCAGTTCGGTTAAAAGATTATTATTTTGAAAAAGAAGACACTAACAAGTAAGACTAGTAGTGAAAGTAGCATAGACGCGTTAAAACGATTAGTTCGTCAATTAGATGGTGTCTACGAGGCGTTGGTAGAACTCGTTCAGGTAGGGAACCCGTATCGAAACATACAGCAGAATTACGAAATAAAATTACTGAGTTAAATTTAATTTGTTCCATAGTAATCTAGTGTGATATTTTAGAAAAATAAATATACTTACAAAGCCCAAATGTCTGCTGCAGTTGATATTTTAAATTCCAGAAAAGGTTTTTGAAGTGAAAATTTCTATAGGCACGTTGGGCACTTTTTGGCCCGGGGAAAAACTAAAAATTCGCGTCACGCTAACGAACCATCATCACGCTACCGTACCATGTGAGAAAAAATTTGCCTTTGGGGGTTTTAGTTTGTATTAAGTGTTATAAATTATTATACTATATTACTATGTATTTATATATTCTTATGTTTGATTATATATTATTTTTTTTTATTTGGAAGACTAGAGCATATTATGGATTTTTTAATGGTTTTATTTAGCTTGACCTCGTATATTTGTTTGTTTGTTTGTTTCTTTGGTTCAAATTTTCCGACAGCTTTTTTAACTACTTCTACTAAACCGATTTGTATGAAACTTTGCACACACATTGAGTTCCCATGACAATGCAATCTGACAACTTTGTAAAAAAATCAAGATGGCGGTTTCAAGATGGCGGACGAATTTTGCAATTGTGTTCCGATTATATTGAAAATCGGTATCAAGATGTTTTTATCAGCGCAAATGACGATTCTGCGCTCAAAATTTGAAAATTCAAAATGGCGGTGCCAATATGGCGGATGAATTTTGCAAATGTGTTCTGAATCCATTGAAACTCAGTATGGGGGGTTTTTAAGGTCACAAATGGCGAATCTGTGGTCAAAATTTTAAAATTCAAAATGGCGGCGCCAATATGGCGGTACGATTTTGGCAATTACGATTCGATTTCACCGAAAATCGCTATTTGGAGGTGTTTAAGGTCGGAAATAATGAATTTCTTGTCAATGATAGAAAATTAAAAATGCGCTGGCAATATGTATGGTATGCATAACAAATCACTTCACCAGAATTTTGTAAAAAGTAAAATGCATAAATACCTGTATAACGACTGTATAATTAAATAATAACGACTTGTCTAGTAAAATGTGTTTCCAAGTCCACAAAAAAAAATTTCAAATGCATTCACATTCATAGACAAAATTGTTTGACCATTATCCTCCTGTAATATTAAGATTGAATAGGAAATACAGAATGACCATAGAAGTTTTCACTTCCATCGTGTGGTCCTACGCACACCAGTTTTTTTTGATAGATTTACGATCAGAGCAAAATATCAGGAAGTTATTGAAAAAGTCAAGCAAATTGCTACCAAGTTAGAAGTGCCTTGTGTATTTTCCGCTTCTTCGTCCTTGCGATCCAGACGAAAAAAGTTTTTTTCATATGATCAGCTGATGGGGCGCAATATAGCATAATGCACCGGGCGCAAAAAAACCACGCGCCGCCCCTGATTACAGAGGCATTGCCATCCTATCATCAATTCCTAAACTCTTCGAAAAACTTGTATTTGATAAGATGGTCCCTCTAATTGACCCATGCCTTAACGAGCAGCAGCATGGTTTTAGAAAGGGACGTTCGACCACCACAAACCTTATGATTCTAATCTCCGAACTTCTGTGTGGTATGGAGAACGGTCATCAAATTGATGCTGTTTACACTGATTTCAGCAAGGCCTTTGATCGTGTTGACCACCATATTTTAATTGCAAAGTTATTAAAATTCGGGATATCAGGTCCTGCCCTTGCATGGATTAAATCATATTTGAACGAAAGAATACAGGTTGTGAGATTTCAAGGATGTTTGTCAAAAGAAATCGAAGTAACTTCCGGTGTTCCGCAAGGTAGTCATTTAGGTCCACTTTTATTTAATGTATTCATCTCCGATTTGTCTGTTAAACTACAGAATATCCCACATCTATTTTACGCAGATGACCTTAAAATATATAATGTCATAAGGTCCCAAGTTGACGTAGCCTTCTTGCAATCGAAACTGAATGCATTACAAGAGTGGTGCATTTTAAATAAATTGCAACTTAACACCAGCAAATGTCACGCAATTACCTTCACCCGCAGTAAAAATGCACAGCCCCAGTGCTATTATCTCGACGAGAAAGCACTGGATCATGTCGATCAAATTAGGGATCTAGGTGTCGTTCTAGACAAAAAGTTGAATTTCAATTTGCACTACGACAATATCACTGCCAAAGCCAATAAGCTTCTAGGCTTTATAAAGAGAAGGGCTAAGGAATTTAACAATATTTGGGTGACAAAGGCCCTTTTCTGCTCACTTGTCCGCACAATTCTTGAATACGCATGCCCTATCTGGGATCCTATATTCCAAATAAGAAGCAACAGGATTGAATCGGTGCAAAAGAAATTTCTTCTTTTTGCTCTGAGAAACTTATATGACCCGCGTGATTATCAAAACCTACCACCCTACACGGATAGGCTCAAGTTGTTGGGGCTTATTCCGCTATCTTGTAGAAGAGAGTTGCTTATTTCTTGCTTTACCTTAGACGTCCTAAGCCATAATATTAAAGTGCAGTTTTTGTCGGACAGAATCAGATTCAATGTTGAAGTTCGACACACTAGGCATACGAAGCTGCTAAAGGAATATCCACATCGTACCGAATACGCAAAGAACGAACCCGTCAACAAATGTTGTGTGGTTTTTAATAGACACAGTCCATGTTTCTCCCCTACCATCAGTAAACCATCTTATAAAAGGAAAATGATTGCCCTCTTTACATCCTAACCAAAATCCTATCCACTAATAATTAAAATTTAAGTTGACAACATATTAAATTTATATAGTATGTCATAGTAATTGTATATTAGATTTTATTAAAAATCATTGTATCATTTGTTGTTAGCTTTAAGGTGCCTTGTTTGGCAATAAATAAATAAATAAATAAATATTTTGCAATTAGATCGATGCAAATACATTCCCAAGGTCGGTTGCCCACAACCCTTGGTACCATTAGCCCACTGACCTTTTTACGTTCTGGCTTAGTTGACTGGCAAACTGCGCAACGTTTAACGTAGGATGCGACGTCGCTTTTCATTTTAGGCCAATAAAATCGCTGGGCAAGCCGGTCATAGGTCTTCTTAACGCCACCGTGTCCCGCCGTTGGGGCGTCATGCGCCTCCAACATGATCTTTTTACGTTCCGACTTAGTTACCACCCTCCTCCAGCTGGAACCTTCCTGAGCCAACTCGGGGTATTTTGGACGTATATGCTTCCAAAGGTTACCGCCTTCGTACCGCCAATCCGGAAAACGCTCTGGATCGCCTCGTACCTGTGTTGTCATGCGTTCATACCAAGAGTCGGGCTTCGCGGCGTCGTTGCTGAGACAATCGAGGGTAGAGACCGATCTTGACAGCAAATCCGGTAGTAAGTGTTCCCTGGCCTTCTTATGAATGATTTCAAAATCGTACTGCTGCAGTCGAATCGCCCATCTCGCTAGACGTCCTGTGGGGCCTTTTAGATTGTGCAGCCATACTAAGGACGCGTGATCGGTTACCACACTGAACTTGGTCCCTTCAATATACGGTCGTAGTTTCTCTATAGCCCAGAGTACTGCTAAACATTCGCGTTCGGTGGTCGAGTAGTTCCGTTCCGTACGATTTAATGATCTGCTGAGGTAGGTTATGACCTTGTCCTGGCCCTCCTGCTGTTGGGTGAGGACCGCACCTAAACCATGGCCTGATACATCGGTGTGAATAGTGAAAGGGAGTTCAAAGTTGGGACAAGTCAAAATAGGTGCACTCACCAGCTTATCTTTTGCCCTCCGGAAGGCCTCTTCGCATTGCGGCGTCCACAAGAACTTGCGTCCCTTTTTCAACAGCTCTGTGATCGGGGCTATAAGCGTGGCGAAATTGGGTATGAAACGTCGGTACCAGGATACTGTGCCTATAAACTTCCTCACTTCGGATACTGACTTTGGGACGGGTATATCTAAGATGCCTTGCACCTTCCCAGGGTCGACCTGCAGTCCATTTTCGCCGACTATGTACCCCAGGTACCTTAACTCTGCCCTGCAAAATTCACACTTATCAAAGTTAATTACCAAGCCTGCTTCCCACAGCTTGTCCAATACTTCCTTTAATGCCTGCTTGTGTTCCTCAAACGTCGGGGTGACGATAATTATGTCGTCGAGGTAGACCAAAACGCGATCATCCAAGGTCCCTGCCAGCACTCTATCGATTAGACGTTGCCAAGTAGCTGAAGAGTTTGTCAAACCAAAGGGCATCCTGTTGAATTGGAATAATCCTCTGCCCGGAACAGTGAAGGCGGTATACTGCCTAGACCCCTCTGCCACAGGAACTTGCCAGAATGCGGACTTTATATCCATGGACGACAAATACTTGGCATCACGCAACTTGTCCAATGTGGCAGATACGAATGGTAATGGGTAAGCGTCCTTCTTCGTAACTTTATTCAATTTTCGGAAGTCCACGCAGAAGCGGTATTTTCCGTCCTTCTTTTTAACTAAGACGACGGGTGACGACCAAGCACTGTTCGACGGTTCTACAACTCCTGCTTCCAGCATTTCGTCCAGCTGCTCGTGGATTATTTTCTGCATCGCTGGTGATACCGGGTAGTAGCGCTGTTTAATAGGTGGTGATTCCGTTTCGATGGTGTGCTCCACCTTGTTGGTGCAACCCAATTTGGTTCCCATTTTCGCCTTCGCTTCGTCCACCAGTTGGCCTAACTCCCGCTGTTGACTAGGTGAAAGTTTTGATCTACTTTCCAGGGCACTCACCTGAATTTCCGTATCCGCCCCGCGGAACTCCCAACTGTTTTCCGTGAAATCCGCCAAGATACCCATCTTCCGCCAAAAGTCGATGCCAAGTATGATGGAGTGCGGTAGTTCCGGGATTATTTGAGCTTCGCATACCAAGACTTTACCCTCTAAGGTGATGGGGAGGTTTACTACTCCTATAATACTTACGGGATTCCCATCCGCTAACCGCGCCTTGTTCTGAGCCGGTTTGCACACTTTTAAGTTCATCCTGCTTAATTTCTCCCAGCCTGGCCCGCCGATTACCGTCCTACTTGACCCGGAGTCCAGCAACACACAAAATCCTACTCCCAACACTTCCACTGCGAGATGGGGACGCTCTTCGTTCTCACTATTGTGAAAGATATAGTCCACGGTTACGTGCTGAGCCTCTCCACCTTCGGCTGGCAAAAGTTCTTCTTCGATCGGACGTGCTACGGCTCTTTCCGGAATACCCGACCCGCCGTTTAGGCTCGGGCTCCCGGATCGTTTCCCGCTTCTTGAGTAGGCTCCACGGTCCTTGGCGCTGGCGACTCCGCTCCTTGGTTGCATCGTGGACATTGAGGACGAATCGTGCCGGGTGTACCACATCCGAAGCACCTCCTCCGTTGGCATTGTCGCGCAAAGTGTCCAATACGGCCGCACCTGAAACATCTCCTACCTGTCGCTGGGCTATTGTTGCTGGAATTGGCTTGGATGGCCGAGACTGCATGAGGTTCTGCTGACACATAGGCGAGGTCCGGTTCTAAATCAGAGGATCATTGCAAAAGCCATATGAAGGATCCTGCAAGGTGATTAAAAGGGGGGATAAAAATTTCTCGATTGATGTTAACGGTAAAGTGGTATTGGTATCAATCGATAGATTAAAAACGGCTTGTATAGAAAGAAGCGACGACATTAATAAGCCAGTAACACGAAGTACAAAGAAAAGAGTTTCGTTCCAATTGTAGAATAAATTTTCAGTTTTGATGTTGGATGTATATTCATGGACGCTCGCGCTGAAGGGGGAGTTATGTAGCAGTCGCTACGCATTACTTTTAATTTTCTCTTAGTACGAGTTTTATTAATTATCTAAGTCAAATAAGTCAAATATGAGTACTTACGATTTTGGAGTACAGTGTGCGTTACGTCATCGTTTTGGGATTTTCACTACTACTTTGAAACTACACTTTAGGGAAATCACAATCACGTACGCAGACACTGTACAAGTATTAATTTTTCTAAAAACATAGACACATGAATTTTTGATTTGTAAAAATAGAAAATAAAATTGTAGTAGTACTACTAAGAACGTATTTTGATTAGCCCCTATCCTGGGTTGTAATTTTAAAATCAAATAATTGTAACTAGTCCAGTCAAATTAGTAAATGAAATTGCATTTTAAGATGCACAGAATTTTTTTTTTGGTATTTGTTCGGGTACATCTGACAATGATAAAACCAAGTTTGTGGGGTCGCAGTGGCTTGGGAAAAGCCGCCATCTTGAAAAAGAGAGAGAGCTTGTTTATATTAAATAGCTCGTTTGCATGCAATGATAGCTGATAATGATTAATGGCAAAGTTGTGGAGAATAAAATTATCTAAAAAATGAGCCCTCAATGAGCTCCGTAAGTTGATTTGGCTCAAAGTAATGGCCGGTCAAAGTTCAACCATGATCGTGTGGTGAGGTTTGAATGCAGTTTTTTGCAATTAACTCGCTAAATGCTAATTTTTTTGGGTTAATGCCCATTAACAAATTTAAAGCCCTAGTAATTACCTTTAGAATGAGGCCTTAATCGTCGTTATCGCTTATGTAGTTTGCGAGCAATCCAACGCCAAAGTTCGCACTGGACGTGCCTGAAATAACCTGATAACGCCATTTTTTTTGAATATTTTGTTAACGGTTGCTCATATGAAAAAGTAGTAAATGACAGGAATACGGGCAATGAAAATATCTTTCCAACGAGGTATTGGTCGAAACTCCACGTCGATTATGTCCGCGATACAGCCGGTCAAAGGTCAACCGATAGGTTTACGAATTTTTACCTATTTAACAACTTTGGAAAATGATAATTATGGGAAATAGTAGCTGAGACACATCAGTTTTGACATGCTGACCTTGAATTGTTTTTTACTAAAACACAACAAGAGAATGTTATGAACGTGACTTGTTTATAAAAAAAAAATATAGTTTAAAAAAACTAAAAAATACGCTTTTATGTTAAAATGAACTAAAAATTAAAAAATAATTTTGAATGTAAAGTTTTTATTGCTCCAGCCAGTATATGGAAACAACCTACCTTTCGAAATGTAAAACAGCGTGGGACTCTTAACCTATATTCTTATTTTATTAATACCGGAACTTTTCGCTAGCGCCCCACGCTTTTTTTACATTTCGAAAGGTAGGTTGTTTCCATATACTGGCTGGAGCAATAAAAACTTTACATTCAAAATTATTTTTTAATTTTTAGTTCATTTTAACATAAAAGCGTATTTTTTAGTTTTTTTAAACTATATTTTTTTTTATTTTCTACTTTTTAGTCTATCATATATCTTCCGCCATTTTGTTGTGGCCGACACAATAGATTTAAAATTACGTCACACAGCTTACTGTTATGTATTCGTCATATACTTTCATTTGATACCCGTACCAGGGCGCTGTAAAGAAAAAGGTAAGCCGCTATTTTGTGTTGGCCGCCATTTTGAAAATGGAGTGTAGCCATACAGCTAATTGTATTCTACTTGTCATACCCTTGTAACCCTTGTTGGGGGAAGACATTTGCAAAAATTTTTACAAAAAAGTCAGATTGCATTCTCCCGCGAACTATATATATGTGCAAAATTTGAAAGTGTGTTAAAATCAAGTTACAAGCCATGTTTACATACAACATACACATGGAGATGAAGCTAATATAAAGCATATAAAAAGATCATATACAAATTATGAGCAGGATCAATAGTTTTTGAGATGTTAAGTCGGTAGTGTATGAACTACAGAATGCATACT
This sequence comes from Thereva nobilitata, assembly GCA_963855945.1. Classification (NCBI taxonomy): domain Eukaryota; kingdom Metazoa; phylum Arthropoda; class Insecta; order Diptera; family Therevidae; genus Thereva; species Thereva nobilitata. Next base: position 73,884,934 of record OY979695.1, read on the forward strand.
TTTCCACACCACCTTCGAGGTAGAATGCAAGGCGCGTTTTTTTAATGGTTTCCCCTTTAGGCCTAATCCATGTTTTAGGTGCGGTTTTTTGTTTTTTTTTAATCTTTATATTTCTACGATTTAATTACACCACGTTGCGTCTTCTGCAGGGACAAAGAGGGGAATCTTATCACCGATCCTAAGTGCATGTTGGAGCGATGGGAAGAGCACTTGGCGAGTTAACTGAGGAATTTGAGGGTCCATCAATATCTGATGATAATCTTACGCTAGCGCCACCGCCTGATACCACAGCGAACTGCAATTATCTCGGTATAACGGTGTTCATTAGCGCGTATAAGATATTCTCTGATATGAAAAAATGTATTTTTTTATTGGGGCAACTGGAACATATGTAAATTAATCTTTTTTGCTTTGAGTCCATATAAAACAATGAATAAAGTCATAAATTCAATATTTTATTTAGGCGGAGGGTGTTTGGCTGAGGATTTCCAAAGAAAAAACTGCACACTCTACACAACTAAAAATGTTTAAAATACTTTAGACTATTCTGGGTGGGCATTTTCAAAGAGAGAACGAAGTGAAAAGCACAACCAAATGTGCGCAAGATATTTTGGACTGTTTTGGCCTATGATTTGCTTGTGTTTTTCACTTTGTTCTCTCTTCGAAAATCCTCAGCAAAACAGTTCAAAGTATCTTGTGCATATTTGGTTGGGTTCGGAAAGCCAAATTATTTTGTAAATACGCAATTAGGCACTTAAGCACCATTGCCGGTCCGATAACTTAGCAAGCGCAGCTCAGTTTAAGACAAGAAAGCAATGATAAATAAGGGAATACGGAATAGAAAAATGCAATAAACTCAAAATCATCGAATTTGCACTTAAGCATTTCTGGCTTGTGCAATATTTTCAGCTAATTTTAAAATGTGTTGGCCGCCATTTTGAATTTGGAATGACGCCACGCAGCACAGTATTCTACTTGTCATATCCTTTCATTTGATACCCATACCGAGTGGGTTGTAAAGAAAAAGGTAGTCCGCCATTTTGTGTTGGCCGCCATTTTGAATTTGGAATGACGCCACGCAGCAAAGTATTGTACTTGTCATATCCTTTCATTTGATACCCATATCGATTGGGTTGTAAAGAAAAGGGTAGTCCGCCATTTTGTGTTGGCCGCCATTTTGAATTTGGAATGACGCGAATTGTACTCTATTTGTCATACCCTTTCATTTGATACCCATGTCGGGGGTCGGGGAGCACGATTGCAAAATTCGGCCACCATCTTGGAACCGCCATCTTGATTTTTTTACAAAATGGTCAGATTGCATTGTCACGCCAGCTTTACATATGGGCAAAATTTGAAGTTGATCGGTTATATGGAAGTGGGTCAAAATCAAGTTGCAAGATTTGTCTACATACATACATACACACATACATACATACATACATACATACATACATACATACTGCTGAAGCTAATATAAAGCGGTAACATACATACATACATACATACATACATACATACATACGTACATACATAGATACATACATACATACAGGTGAAGCTAATATAAAGCGTATAAAAACCTATTAATAATAATGGCCGTAGCATTTCATGAAACTCAACCCAACTTTTGCCAACTAAGCTCAACTAAACTCAACCCAACTCAACTAAACTCAACTATTATTCTAACTCTTAGCAACTAAACTCAACCAAGGTCTACTGAACTCAACTAAACTCAACCAAACTCACCTAAACTCAACTAAATTCAACCCAACTCAACTAAACTCAACCCACACTATTTCGGAAAAGTATCTTGGCTCTTAAACCTTCGATTGTTATTATTTTTTTCGTCAGAAAGTTTTACTGATTGATAATTATTGTTTCTCGCTAAAAAATTTATTTGAATAATGTGAAAACTGACGATTCTCAGCTACTATTTCCCATAATTATCATTTTCAGTTGTTAAATAGCTAAAAATTCGTAAACCTCTCCGTTGACCTTTGACCCGCTGTATCGCGGACATAATCGACATGGAGTTTCGACCAATACTTCGTTGGAAAGATATTTTCATTGCCCGTATTCCTGTCATTTACTACTTTTTCATATGAGCAACCGTTAACGAAATATTCAAAAAAAATGGCGTTATTAATTATTCCAGGCACGTCCAGTGCGAACTTTGGCGTTGGATTGCTCGCAAACTACATAAGCGATAACGACGATTAAGGCCTCATTCTAAAGGTAATTACTAGGGCTTTAAATTTGTTAATGGGCATTAACCCAAAAAAATTAACATTTGGCGAGTTAATTGCAAAAAACTGCATTCAACCGTCACCACACGATCATGGTTGAATTTTGACCGGCCATTACTTTGAGCCAAATCAACTTACAGAGCTCGTTGAGGGCTCATTTTTTAGATAATTTTATTCTCCACAACTTTGCCCTTGGTCATTATCAGCTATCATTGCATGCAAACGAGCTATTTAATATAAACAAGCTCTCCCTCTTTTTCAAGATGGCGGCTTTTCCCAAGCCACTGCGACCCCACAAACTTGGTTTTATCATTGTCAGATGTACCCGAGCAAATGCCAAGAAAAAAATTCTGTACCTCTTAAAATGCAATTTCATCCTCTTTTTTCGACTAATTTGACTGGACTAAACGGGTTTTACGCGAATTAAATGTACGCGATTCTTTTAAAAAGTTAATATAAAATATATGTCATTAACGAAAGTGTTTTTAAACCGTAATTAATTAATTTGGTAAATTTATGTATTGATGTGGAATCCTTCACGTTCATCGGCAGTCGTATATAGATGTGTAAGGGAAAGACAGGAGGAACCACAGAAATTCCTTCCTTCCTTCTCCTTTTTCTTAAAATATTTCTTCTTCTTTCTTCTAAAATATTCTTTCTTTTTTTTTTAAAAAATATTCTTTCTTCTTTCTTCTAAAATATTCTTTCTCCTTTCTTCATTTTTGTAAATTTTCTCCTTATAAGTTTTCTTTCTAATATAATCTTCTTTTCTTCTAATATAATTTTTGCCTGATCTTTTCTGCGGGGTCACCAGATGATGTGGTTCCTCCTGTCTTTCCCTTGCACATCTATATACGACTGCCGATGAACGTGAAGGATTCCACATCAATATATAAATTTACTAAATTAATTAATTACGGTTTAAAAACACTTTTGTTTATTACCACATATATTTTATATTAACTTTTTAAAAGAATCGCGTACATTTAATTCGCGTATAAACCGTTACAATTATTTGATTTTAAAATTACAACCCAGGATATAGTCCAAGAGCTAGTGACAGAATTGCAAAGTGATTTTGTAGAGGATGGGCCTTTGATATAAGGTAGATTAGGTAAAGCACAACCGATTAAAAATATTCGCCAGTTCGAGTCTACTTAAGTTTTAATTTTATGAATTTTTGAAGTTGTCGATTTTTTGACCATGAAAAAAGTGATATTGTAGAGGATGGGACTTGGTATATAGGTTAATTGGGTTGCCCCCAACACATATTCCGATTCCCATCTCGTTTGGAGGTTAGGTTTGACTTTTGGGAATTTTTGAACATGTCGGTCTGATCAAGATGGACAAAGTGATATTGGAGAGGATGGGGTTTGGTATAATGGTGAGATAGGCCACCAAGAACCCTAATTCAGCTGCCCATCTCATATGCAATCACGGTTGCGATTTTGGCGGCTTTTAATTTTGTGGCCATTTTCGGTATGACCCAAGTGATTTTGTAGAACCCAAGATTTGGACCATAGGCTCGTGGCATCTGCCAAATGTTACATTTTCAATCCCATCTCCGTTCCATCAATATTTTCCGTTTAATTGAGAAAATTGGTTGATGGAAAAAAAAAACATTTTGACGATTATGCAGGGTGTATACCTTTAAGCTTACAAAGCGGCCGGCTGTAGATAGGTTTTGGATAGACGAAGAAAAAATTGTATGGGGGGGGGGTAAATCTTAACGGTTTAGCAGCTAGGGCGTTTTGAATTTTTTTTGTAGAGGTTTACATATCACCCTGTATTTATGTAACCCTTTGAGCTATTTTCATGAATAGGATACCAGTGTACGTAGAATACTCCCACCTATCTAAAACTGTCAAAATCAAGGATCCAGCTAGCCAACTTCCAGAGCAATGAGTCGTCAAAGTCAAAATTTCGTTTTTTTTAACTAAAATTTCAACTAAAAACAACTTTTTCTCCAAAAAATACCTAGTTAACTGATATTTTTTTTGCAAAATTGGAAAGCTTGGACAATTCCTATCAATATTGTCTGGACAATTTTTACGCTACGGCCTTTACTTTTGAAGTTATTAGCAAGTTTGATGTTAAAATTTGCCTTATTTGGTGCTTATTTGGTACTTTTTGGCAAAGCTTAGGTGAAAAGGCACAAAAAAAGAGCCAATTTTAGCGTTAAAATTGCTTATAACTCCAAAAATAAAAGCCGTAGGATACAAATTGTCCGGACATTATTGATAAGAAATTGTCCAAGCTTTGAGTGGAGTGGATAAAAAAAACAACGGTTATAGTCAAGCAATTTATTGTCAGGGATTATATTCCAAGCGGCCGTTTTGCGCCTTTTTTAGATTTTGTGCCAAAATTATGCTTTTGTATGAGAAATGAAATAAGATCAAAGTAGTAGTTGCAGTTTTTCAACGGCTTTTCTTTGGACGCTTTGATTTATCAACAGAATCTGAAAAAGGCGCAAAACGGCCGCTAGCGGCGAAACTATGCGTAGTTCGAAAAAACAGTGAAAACAAAATTTGTAGGAATTTTTATGCTCTACAACTTTGCTCTTTTGATATTTTCACCAAAATGCATAGTTTCTCCTCAAAATAGAGAAAAGGGCGGAAAATGGGGAAAACGCCTATTAAATATAGCCTTGAACATATTTCGTAAGGCAACCCATCATCATTACTTTGTTAGCATATTTTTTATCATAAAAAAACATTTCATTCGGTTACTCGATCGGTGAAGGTCGTTCTTCTACGGATCCTGTACTATTACCCTGTACGCTGTACGTCGGACTATCGCCCGGCTAGAGGAAAAGTTAACTAAATCCGGCTCTACACGATGCTATGAACACTCTCCACCGTTGGACGCTTGATGGTAGGATGCATCGTGTGGCAGATGCTCGAACTACGAGTGTCCAATGTCGTAGCGTCCAACGTTCGTATTTGGACACGTTCAGGCTGTGATGGGTATCACTCCAACGTTGGAAGCCAATATTCGAATGAAACGTTCACCGCATCGTGAAGAGCCGGCTTAAGCCCGGGACACACATTTGCGCACAGCGTGACGGCCGTGTGTTGGACAACACACGGAGAAAAAGTAAACAAGTAAAATCTTACCAGTCAGTCCCCACATTTCCGCGTCTCCATGTCCGCACCGCATCAAATTTTACTTGTTTATTTTCTCTCCGTGTGTTGTCCAACACACGGCTGTCATGCGGTGCAGACACGGTTCGGATATGTGTGTCCCGGGCTTTAAGAAGCAAACGGAGCCCGCAGCATGAGTGAAAAAGCTGCGCTTTTAAACAACCAGAGCGAATGGGAAACTCGTTTTCTTTTTATTTGGTTTTTCCTCTACATGGAACAACGGGGAATTCTCTTTAAAATTATCTTAAGGAAGATCGATTGAAGGAGCATATTGCAAATTAAAAATCTGAAATTTGAATACGTTATTTATTGATATCTCATACATTCAATAAAATTTTTTAAAAAACATTGGACGTCTTGCATTCGAGTAATTAGTATTCAATATTCAAGTAAAGGTCGAGTAAAAATGATATTAAACGTGGGAATTTATTGCACATAAAAATGGATAATTCTCCATAACTAGACGTCAAACTGCTTTAAAATTTTGTCAATAATTATAATCAGATTAGAATGTCAACTTTTATTTACAGAATAAATTTGACTTCTATCATGGGAATTTAATTTTACATTCTCTGTCCTTATATTATACTATTTTCAGAGATCGATCCTTCTTAAGTGGTTTGAACGTTTTCGGTTTATCGGTTTATTTTTAAAGGAGATCAATACATGTAATTGTTATGGCATTCTAAAAAGAACCTAGGTGCAAATGATGAAAATGAGTTCGATCACGAGATTGTTGTGTTTGCCGCCCCCTGAAAGTGCCGCCCGCGTGCTGTGCACACTCTGCACGCCCGCACCCAGCGGGCCAGGTTATAATGTATGTTTGTATATACAATACACAACTACTCATAATATCTGAAATATATAACATAAATATGCCACTAGAGGGGTATATACATCCATTTTAACTCAATTTGCTATATAAAACTAGATTTTACGATTTTTCAACTTCAACTGGAGATGGCAAGGGTTTCTACAACTGGGAAAGAGATGGGCAAGTGGATATGTATTGTAGATGTTGTAACGAACCCTAATATTCAAATCCCATCTCCTACAAAATCACTTGGGTCATACCGAAAATGGCCACAAAATTAAAAGCCGCCAAAATCGCAACCGTGATTGCATATGAGATGGGCAGCTGAATTAGGGTTCTTGGTGGCCTATCTCACCATTATACCAAACCCCATCCTCTCCAATATCACTTTGTCCATCTTGATCAGACCGACATGTTCAAAAATTCCCAAAAGTCAAACCTAACCTCCAAACGAGATGGGAATCGGAATATGTGTTGGGGGCAACCCAATTAACCTATATACCAAGTCCCATCCTCTACAATATCACTTTTTTCATGGTCAAAAAATCGACAACTTCAAAAATTCATAAAATTAAAACTTAAGTAGACTCGAACTGGCGAATATTTTTAATCGGTTGTGCTTTACCTAATCTACCTTATATCAAAGGCCCATCCTCTACAAAATCACTTTGCAATTCTGTCACTAGCTCTTGGACTAATAGGGGCTAATCAAAATACGTTCGTATGTACAAACTCTCTAATACACTTTAGGGAAATCACAATCACACTGTACAAGTATTAATTTTTCTAAAAACATAGAAACATGAATTTTTGATTTGTAAAAATAAAAAATAGAATTGTAAGAGTATTAGTTAGAGAGTTTGTACATACGAACGTATTTTGATTAGCCCCTATCCTGGGTTATAGTTTTAAAATCAAATAGTTGTAACGGGTTATAAGCGAATTAAATGTACGCGATTCTTTTAAAAAGTTAATATAAAATACATGTTGTCATTAACGAAAGTGTTTTTAAACCGTATGAAATTAATTGGGATCTTCTAGTTAAACACCGAGTTCAACCACTAACAATATTTATTGGTTTTATTTAAAATTTGGCAATAATACAAACGGAAAAACAACTTATTTTACGAAATTTAGTGTGATAATATAACAATAATACAAACGGAAAAACAACTTTATTTATGAAATTTACTGATAAAATTTAATGAGAAGCCCGGTGATCCACGCGCTTTTCCTGGCAGACTGATGTAGAGTTTATAGTGCATCGCACGCGCACCTCAATCCGCGATCGCGCAAAATCGCTGAATCCCCATTTTTGTCTTAATTAACGGTGATTTGGGCGATCAGCAATTGTGCACGCGCAATTGATTATTGCAATTGATTTGCAATAATCCGAAATGAGGGCGATCGATGCACTCTTGGTGGAAAACGCAAATTGGTTTTCCGGTATCAGGTAGCGGCATCAGGCACTTCACGAAACATTCCGGCGGCCTTGAAATCCTGGGATTTAAATGATGATCCCTGCTTTGCTTCCTTTTTCTGGTGCGCTTGAAAAGATAAAAGATGCAATGAGTGTGGACATCCTTTCGTCGCGGCATTTCCTCCATGCAAACGAGTGGTGCCCAGATTGTTGAGAGGTTACTTGAAGGGCGCCTCGACTCGCCCGGTTAGTGTTGAAGGGAAAGGAGTTTGGGAGTAAAGGATATGTGAAAGTAGGAAAACTACGTGTATGTGTTTGATGATTAGATGTGTAATGGAGGGTATAAATTTACCTTATCCTTCAAAGTCTGAAGAGTAATGCTATCGGCTTCGGCTGCTGTTGGGAGGCTTGAAGACCCGGCATTGACATCATTTGGCTGCGGTGTAGGTTCAGCTTCTTGTTGATCGTTGATTACAACAGACGATAACACAGTTTCATGGGACCTTTGATAGTGCTTGTGAACGATTAAAGTTGTGAGTGAATTGCCTAGTGCGGCGAGTATGTGCCAACTCCATCCGTGAATTCTTCTGATAATGTGCAGGTTAATTATCGTGTCCATTAAAAACCTTATGGCGCGAATGATGATGAATATGCCGAAAATGCTGGCGCTAAAGGTTCCAAAGTATGGCAATCCCCACCAAGTCCCCTTCTAGTATGCTGTTATTTTCCCAAGATGTTCTGTAGAAAACAAATTTAGTACGTCAATATTCCGGGTATCAGTATCATGCCCTAATAATGATTGGGTCAAAACGTTCTCGATTGCATAACGTTCTGCAGGATACATTATTTGCCTTCGAAGGTTCTGCGTAGATTCTGCTGGGTAGATTCCTGATTTTATGAGCGGTGTGTGGTCTTCGTAGTTCCAGGACACCTCGCTTGATACGGTGAGGAAGTCAGGCTTTTCCAAGCGATGAATTTCTGGACTGAAACCGTACCAGGTGCCGTGCAGAAGATATCCAGGGTTCATAAGGAGTGAGCAAGGAACTTCAGTTCCGTGTTCTTGGATTAGGTGAGTGGTAGGTGCCATAAAGTAACTTTTGTTGTTGTATGTTACAGGTAGCTCGTTATAGCATCGTTCTGTTTTGCGAATGCTTGCTTCTACTGGCTGACATTTGACAAGATAGATAAGTTCTCCTCGGGGAACCGCAGTAAAGCCGGGTTCTTTGAGTCTCATTAATGCGAATTCAGCAGGATGATGTTGAGCTATAACTAATTGTGTTTCCAAAACCTGATTTTCCAATTCACATTTTCTCTGAATGATGTGTTTGTACATGGATTCCATCTGTGCTTTGATATGGCGTTCAACATATACGAATTTCGAATTTATATAAGTAAAGAGATCAAGATTTGCTGTTGGAATTGGTCTTTTGGGGAACCAGTATTCATGTCCTGATTTCACTACGATCACCAGTCTCGGATGTTCTGTTTGGAAACCTGTAAGTCTGCACACAGGAACGGTTTTAATCACTTCCAAGGCGAAAACAATATCTCCGCTGTGCACTGCATACATAGTACGGATATTCACTCCGTTTCCCACAGTCTGGGTTTTTATGGCTAACCCTTGATAGAGAACGTCGTATTGCAGGCTTTCACAGCTTGAATCTGCGATCATTTCCCAGAAACTCATACCATACTCTGGATCGGTGCATGTACCCTTAATGTATGGGCATACGATGTTATTCCGCAACACAGCATGGTTGTCTTCTAGTCGAACGACACTGTCATAATCAGTGATGGTGATCTCCCAGGCGTGCATCACTACTACGTTGTCCCATGAGTTGGAACCGAAGGTGTAGGGAACTCCGGCACACTTTTGCGGCGACAGATCCCGATATTACTTCTGAATATCGTGAGGACGAATTTGCTTTGATATTCGCTAAAATACGATTATTTTGGAGGAGATAAGTGCAGTGGGTATGAATTCTGAGACAGCTTTCTTTAGTTATTTCAGAGATGAAGGTGCTGATGCCTCCGGGCACTACGGAGAGATGGCTGAACATCCCGCAATGGAGAACTATCTGTAAAACGTTAATCTTACATTGGTAAACGTGTATGGAAGCCACCTCGCTCAGTTGTAGAAGTTGGATGTCTTCATTGACTTGGTCCACTGGAATGTCTTTAATTTCACAGTTCCGGGTGCTTAGCAAGGAGATTTTAGTTAGATTCATTCGTTCGTGTCCACAATCATACACAATTAGGTTTTCCGTTGGGAAGATTAGTAACATACAAGTAAATGTAACATACGATATCCAGTTCATGATTCTGTCTAGGAATAAGAATTGAAAGTGAATTATATTAATCTAAGTGATTACGATGAATTATTACGGTTTGTAATCTAAGTGAGTAAGACTAGTGTGGTAACTCATTGAAGTTAGGGTGGAGTTGCTGCGTTCAATGGTAGGGGGGCCAGTTCGAAATAGGCCTTTTACATTCCCCAGATGAAGTTTTTACTCTTACAACTCTCGTTATGTTATCCCGGCCTGGGAACGTCTCGATTACTCGAGCTAATTTCCAATATGACGGAGGTGATCCCTCTTCTTTTAGGATCACGAGATCTCCTACCTTAAATTCCTTGTCAACTTCCTTCCATTTGGGTCGTTGTTGTAAATGATGCAAATATTCTGATGACCACCTTTTCCAGAAGTCCTGACGCATCTTTTGGATTAATCTCCATCGGGATAAGTACGATATGTTCCTTTCTTCGTAATTCTTTTCTGGTAAGCTCAGAAGAGGGCTCTCCACCAGAAAATGCACTGGGGATAAGGGGTTTATGTCATTGTGATCTGAGGACAGAGCACAAAGCGGTCGTGAATTCATGATTGCTTCTATTTGGGTTAACAGCGTTGTTAGTTCTTCAAACGTGAGTAGAGTCTGTCCAACTGTTCGTCGTAGATGATGTTTCATTGATTTGACAGCGGCCTCCCACAGGCCCCGAAACGCGGCGCACGAGGTGGTATGAAATGCCATTCTACTCCCTTATTGGCGTATAATTCAGCTGCTATTTGTTGGTAGGATCTGATGAATTCGTCCATTTCTTGATCGAGAATTTTCTTTGCTCCCACGAAGTTGGTTCCATTGTCGCTAAAGATTTTTTTACTAAGCCCTCGTCGTGAGAAGAATCTGCGTAGGGCGGCCAGGAAACACTCTGAGGTTAAATCACTTACAAGCTCAAGATGAGTAGCTTTTGTTACAAGGCAGACGAAAACTGCAATATAACCCTTAGTACTAGGTGCATTTCTGGTTTTCCTTGTTTTGATGAGCACAGGACATAATCAGTGCCTGTGCAAGTAAACGGTCGACAGGGAGTTATTCGATCGGCTGGTAGTTGGCCCATAATGGTAGCTGTCTGTTCATTTCGCCAGCGAGAAGAAGTGGTACATTGATGTATTTTTCTTTTTATAATGTGTTTTACACGAGGAATCCAATAGGTTTGTCTCAATGTATACAAGGTCAGTTGGATTCCTCCATGTAGCGTGTCCTTATGAATTTGCTCAACCAATAGATCTGAGAATTTGTTAGAGTGAGGCAGAATAATTGGATGTTTCTCCTCGAAAGGTAAGTCTGAATGTTCTAACCTTCCTCCTACTCTTAGAATGCGTTGATCGTCGAGAAATGGATTTAACGCCAATAGTGAGTTTTTTCGTGGCAATTTTTGGTTTGCCTTTAAGCACTCAATTTCACTAGAATACGCTATCATTTGGGTCAGTCTTATTAATGTTTGTCTGGCTTTATGAATTTCACTTGGAACCAGAACTAAATTGGGGTAGGCCTTCAGCTTTTGACACCTGTCTACGAACCTTCGGCAATATGCGATGATCCTGAGCGCATGCGTCAGATTAGAGAATCTTTCTATGATATGCTCGCTAATGCTGGTTAGATGGAAAGATTTTAATTTTTTCTTTTCCTCTGGGTGGTCTTCCGTTAAGGTTGAATGCGGTTCCTTAGGCCACTCACTCTCAGGATTTATGAGCCAAGAGGGACCTTTCCACCAAAGATAGTGGTCTATTAATTGTAAAGGGGACACACCTCGTGAGGCGAGATCCGCAGGGTTACTTTGTGAAGGAACGTGTCGCCAGTCTGCATTTCCCGAGTTTTCAATGATTTCGGTAATCCGGTTTGCCACGAACGACTTCCATCGGTGAGGTAGACTGCGAATCCATGATAAAACTATTGTAGAGTCGGTCCATAAGATGGTCTTACAATCCTTAATATATGACTCCCGCAAAGACTTTATCAATTTAGATAATAGGACAGCACCACACAGTTCCAATCGTGGTAAAGAAATTGTTTTGATAGGAGCAACCTTTGTTTTAGATACCAAAAGGTGAACTATTGGATCATTATCATGGCTAAGAACTCGTAAATAAACGGCAGCTGCATACGCCTTTTCCGAACTGTCACAAAATCCGTGCAATTCTACTGTGGATGCTGTGTAACTATTTACCCATCGTGGTATTCGTAGTTGCTCAATATGATGTAACTCGCTTATAAAATTTATCCAATCGGATCTAAGATATTCCGGAATTTTTTCATCCCAGTCAGTATGAGTAGTCCACAGTCTTTGCATAAAGATTTTTGCTTGTATAATGATAGGACTCACCCATCCAAGCGGATCAAACAGTTTTGCGATAGTAGATAGGATTTGCTGGTGTTTGGGATATGTTCTAATATTCGGGAATCGTTAGATGCAAATTTTCGCAGTGGAAAGTGGCCCTTTGCTAGTAAGGCGGTTATTTCAGCTTGGAGAGATTTCGCTTCTTCTATGGTGTCTCCCCCGGTTAGGACGTCATCAACGTAGAAGTCATTAATGAGGCATCTTGATCCACGGGGAAAATTGTTTCTTTCATCTTCAGCTAACTGTTGCAGCGTTCGGATAGCTAAGTAGGGGGCACAGTTGACACCGAAAGTTTTTAACGCATATTCCTTTATGGGAGCGTTGAGATGGTCTCTCCACAAAATCCGTTGGAACTGAGAGTCATCCGGGTGAATAAATATTTGCCGATACATTTTCTCAATGTCGGCGGTAAAAACGTATCTGTGGTGTCTCCATTTTAAAATAATAAGTGTAATGTCATGTTGTAATGGTGCTGTTACACGAATGACACACTTGCCATTTTTTCTGTCATATTTTGTCATTATCGTCATACACGGTCATAATTTGTGTCATTATTTCTGTCATAAAAAATAAACAACAACAATGCCATTAATTATGACCAGAGATTATGACAATTGTCATTTTTTGTCATTCGTGTAACTGGGGCATAACGTGGAGCCCACTAGAAGGTTATCATTTAACGATTTCCCATTTGACGATTTGCATGAGGCGTCGAAAACTACCCTTAACTTTGTCGTCGTGCTTGAGGGCTTTATTACTGCATGATGCGGGAGATAATAAGTGTGATTTGTAGATATTGGCAATTCCACCATATGCCCAGATGTTATATACTCCTTTAATACCTTATTGTATTCCTTGAGTACTTCTTTCCTTTCGTTATTTCTTTCGGTGGAAAGATAGCGTTTTAAGGCAATTAGCCTGGATTCCCCGAGTTCTGGACCATCTTCTTTGAAAGGTAAACGAACTACATAAGATCCATCGGGGTTGCGACGATGTGTGGTTTTGTAAATTTCTTCACATCTCTGATCATCTGTAGTGGTTTTCTTTGGTAGTGAAACTTCTACAACTTCCCAAAACTTCTTTAGCTGATCCTCTATAGAACAAGTGATATTATAGGACCTTACCTTCGTGGTTCGGTTCGTGGCTGCAGCTTTGCCTGTTAAGATCCAACCAAATATGGTGTTTTGTCCTACCGGTGTACCGCGAGGACCCTTTCTTACACCCTCACATAAGATAAGTGGATAAATGTCAGCCCCGATGATCATGTCTACCCTTGCTGGTATATTGAAGTTTGGATCTGCGAGGTCTAAGTTTTCTAAGTGGTCCCAGGAAAATTTAGTAAGTCGTACTGACGGAAGTAAATCTGTCAAGGTTTCTAAAACAAAAGCGGATGTCGGAATTCTAGAAGGGACCTTCGTTGAAAGAATCGTTACATTAGCAGCTCGCTTTGCTCTGGTAACTTCCTTTTGTTCAACCCCTGTGACTACGATCGGGGCGGAATGGGTTTTTAAATTCAGTTGCGATACGATGGCAGCGGTAATGAGTGTTACTTGGGAGCCAGGGTCAATTAATGCACGCCCCTTAACAATTCCACTAGGACCCTCCATTTCTATTTCGGCTGTGGCCAACATAGCCGGGTGGTTATCGTTAATGAAATGAGCAGCGACCCTGGCAGAGCCTTCCGACATTCTTTCACTTTCAGATCTCTGTTCGAATTTAGCCTTGGCCGGTTGCGTGTTAGAACTCTGTTCCTGTTTGCTTGTTGTCGGAAGATGCAGTAATGTGTGGTGTTTTCCCCGGCATTTAGCACATCTAGATTTGCTGAGGCATTTTTTGATTGAGTGAAATTCTCCTAAGCAATTTATGCAGTATCCTTTGGACTTTGCGATTCGCAACCGTTCTGGTGGATCGCTGTTTAAAAAGCTTTTGCAAGATCGCACCGAATGTTTTTCTTGACATACCTTGCATGTTATTTGACCTGCATAGAAACTTTGTATGTTGACATTACCTGTTTCTTGTTTTTTATGTGGAGGATTTTCTTTCGTTCGTACTTCACTTAGAGCTTCCAGTGTGCGAAATCTAGTTTCGAGAAATCCTTTCAGCATTTCCCATGCAGGGTACTCACTTGTGTCTGAGATTTTCTCCTCCCAAGCCTTATGAGTTTCTGCAGGAAGCTTTTGTGTCAGTAAATGAATCAGAAGGGGGCCCCACTCAGCAACAGATACTTCAAGGTTACCTAGTGAAGCCAGACATTCGGTTGTAGTGTCGATCATTGCTTTAATTGCATTGGCTGATTCATTGTTTATTTTGGGCTGCGAAGTCAATGCCCGCAGTTGGGTTGATATTAACACGCGTTTGTTTTCATACCTATCGGTTAATGCGCGCCAAGCTGATTTATAATTTTCATTTGTAATATTATACTGTCTGATAACCTTGGCCGCATTTCCCACTACGTTTGCTTTAAGGTAATGTAATTTTTGCACACTGGCTAGAGATGTGTTGGAATCGATGAGTGAATTAAACAAATCCCGGAAACTAACCCAGTCAGCATAATTGCCCGAGAATTTAGGAAGCGTTATGGTTGGCAATTGTACAGCGGGAGTCGAGGAATCTGCCTTTGTAAGATTTTGTTCACCAATTTCCTTATGATCTTTGTCAAAGGCGCTCAATTTGTCAATTAGCTCACCTTTGAAATCGAAAAAGAGTTCTTCGTACTTATCGTAATGATTTTCCTTGAAATAGGGTTTATCGTCTTCTTTATCGGTTCTAAGTGAGGTCAAGGATCGATCAGTAGCGGAGAACTTTTCCCACAGGTCGTGCCAGCCATTGACACGTCCGAGATAATAACCGTGTGTTCTCCTAGCTAGCGGCTGTTTCCTCGTGTTCCTAACAAATTTGTTCATGTGCTCCATTAAAGATAATTGGAGCTTTAAAAGCGCATGAAGTGAAGTTTCCTTAGGCGCGTGAATTGAAGGTCCGGTTTTGCGTTTGAGCTTGTTTCTTCCATTCTTTTGTTTACGCGTTAGGACTAAAATTTAGGCTGAGCTCAACTCGATTGTTAACTAAATATCGTAGACAATAACTTCTTTTTTGAACACACTTCACGATTCAGGAACACACAGTACACTTAGTTATTTACTACTATCATTGAAAAGGAAAAGGGATAGGTACTTACAATTCGTTTTAACGCTGAAGCTCTTCTCCTCGGGGTGTACTGGGCTGATGGTAAAGTTGCTGGGTAAAGTTGTAACTCGCTGATTGTAGTGTTGCACAAAAAAAATACAAACACTTCACACTGATATTTAAACAGAAGATCCGGCTCGAAGGACCATGAAATTAATTGGGATCTTCTAGTTAAACACCGAGTTCAACCACTAACAATATTTATTGGTTTTATTTAAAATTTGGCAATAATACAAACGGAAAAACAACTTATTTTACGAAATTTAGTGTGATAATATAACAATAATACAAACGGAAAAACAACTTTATTTATGAAATTTACTGATAAAATTTAATGAGAAGCCCGGCGATCCACGCGCTTTTCCTGGCAGACTGATGTAGAGTTTATAGTGCATCTCACGCGCACCTCAATCCGCGATCGCGCAAAATCGCTGAATCCCCATATTTGTCTTAATTAACGGTGATTTGGGCGATCAGCAATTGTGCACGCGCAATTGATTATTGCAATTGATTTGCAATAATCCGATATGAGGGCGATCGATGCACTCTTGGTGGAAAACGCAAATTGGTTTTCCGGTGTCAGGTAGCGGCATCAGGCACTTCACGAAACACCGTAATTAAATAATTTGGTAAATTTATGTATTGATGTGGAATCCTTCACGTTCATCGGCAGTCGTATATAGATGTGCAACGGAAACACAGGAGGAACCACATCAGTTGACATTGACCTAGTTCCTAAGGTCAATGACCTTGCCGTGACCTAGTTCCCACGGTCCCAAAAAAGTTCTCACGCCCAAGTGGCGGAATACCTACTCATACATCATATAAATGTATATTGAATCTAATGGGCGCATCCAGCGCACTCAGCCGCTGAGCAGCGGCTAAGTGCTGAGCTTGTTGGATGGATAGCTGAACTAAGCAGCTTAGCTCAGCGGCTGGCAAATTTCTCAGCGTAAAAATTTTATTCTAAGTAGCTCAGCGGTAGTAAATTGACGTTATATAAAATAGGAAAAAAATTTAATTGTCAAAATAAATTTTAACTGAGCTATCACATCTAGCCGACACACACCGCTGAGTTACTTTTTACGCTGTGCTGTTCAGCTAAGCGGCTTTTCCGCTGAGTGCGCTGGATGCGCTCAATGTCTCACACTTTTATAGGAATAATTTGTTTTTGGTTCGTGTTTATGAAAAGTTGTTGAAGAGTTGCATGTTCCATTTTGAAGAGTTGGGTTAATTTTAAATGTTTCAACGTTCGTGGTTTTTAAAGAATAAATAGGTAATTTTGGTCATTAAATGTATACAATTGAATCTAATGTCTCCAAATTTTATAGCAATAATTGGTTTTTCGTTGGTTGTTGTTTTAACGTTCGGGGTTTTAACAGAATACAGAGTTTAATTTTGAAGATCATATAATTAAACGGCAAGCACTTATTTTGTAGCACCATTTTTCAGAAATTAAACTCTCCAAATGTAATGAAAACTGTTTCACCATGTAGCCCTCAGCTCAAAGAAGTGCAGAATCAGAATTTTATTTATACACGGCACAATGCAACGCTAAAAAATAGAAAATAATTTTACAATTAATTACCATATGAAACGCATACCATCTGTTACATTTAATTCCCATATATGACCACACTTTTGCATTATGTGACATTAAGGAATAATAAAAGTTGGTTTTTTGGCATTGCCTTTTCCAACTATAAAAAATTTGTTTGATTTTTCAATTTTGTTTTATTGTTCCCGAAAAATTTTGTTATTGAATGGTTACGGGTTGCCAGAGGCCTCATCCAATTTTTCACATCCTCCCGCCGGCGATGAACTATTAACCTCTAGGGGATATAAGAGCTGAACCGGTCGCCGCATTCTGGATCCGTTATGAAACCGTACTTCTCAGGCGCGAACTTTTCCATCACGCCCTGGGGAAACATTCCTAGCAAGCTTCCACAAGTGACGAGGTGCTGACTGATCCTGTACAATTACCACATCTCCTATCTTACCATCGGAGGAAAATCTGAAATTAGAATGGTGAGCTGAACGTAGACGCTGTAAATATCAAGTTTTAAAACGTCGAAAAAATGCAGAAGATAATTTAAGTCTGGCTCTCCACTTCTCACGAATATTTGTATCTGAGATTACGCCGAATCCCGTGGCTACTGATGAAGGATAAACGCCTAACAAGAAATGGGCTGGCGTCAAAGGGGATAGATCTAACGGATCATCACTAATGTAAGTTAACGGTCTAGCGTTGATCACCTGCTCTGCCTCTGCTAAAAGGGTGTATAGTTGGTCAAAATTTAGTATGGCTCTACCAATAGTTGTCTTTAAAACATCTTTCACACTTTTAACAAGCCGCTCCCAGAAGCCGCCCCACCACGGGGCCCGCTCTACAATAAACTTCCATAAAACTCCGCTATTGGCTGCAAATCCTTGTATTTTCTCTGAATAAATAATATCTCCTAGCTGCCTTAACTCCAAAGAAGCTCTCTTAAATGTACGTGCATTGTCTGATATAATTGTGCGTGGTATTCCTCGTCGAGCGAAAAATCGTCTCAAAGCCGATAAGCAGGACTCGGTATCTAGGGCATTCGAGGTGGACGGCACGAAGTACAGAACAAGTAAGTAGCAGGATGTACACTTTTGTAGTCCCACTTTCTTTAGCAGCTTGCACATACAGAGGGCCCGCAAAATCCATTCCGGTAGTTTCGAATGGTCTCGATGCACTCAGTCTTTCTCTAGGTAAAGGGGCAAATGGCTGCGACACGCTGGTTTCCCACGATAACGCTGACATATTACGCAACCTTTATTTACAGCTTTAACTGCTGGACGCGCTTTTATAATCCAGAACCTATCTCTTATTCGTGCCAAAGTTGCATTCACTCCACTATGAAGACTTCGCTCATGAGCTTCCTTGATGAGTAATTTCGAGAGTAAGTCGAGATCTGCTTTTTCTAATCTGCTTCCTACTCGTAGAATGCCATCTTCATCCATGATCACATTAAGTGTTAAAATCGATGAACTTTTGGGTAGTTCCTTCGAGTTCCGCAGAGCCTTTACTTCATCCTTAAACGCAGTTGATTGTATATTTTTAATCCAAAAATTCTCTGCATACTCTAGCTCCTGGGCGGTAAGATGATCTGATTTAACTTGCCTTTTCTTAAAATGTGTGTTATAGGGCTAATATAAAATTAATAAAACTGGTTTTTTGAAAACAAACAAAACATCTGACTTTATTTAAAGAAAAAAAAAATTGGCTTCTCCTTTTACATAACCTGTTACATTTTCTTTTTTAACTTCTTCTTCTTATTTTATTATGACAAAAAAAACTTTTGTTTCTTTATTATATATTAATATAGTACTGCCGCAGAAACAAGAGAAACTGCTTAAATTCTCCACCTGATGTCGCTCTATGATCTCCAACACTCCTCCTTAAGCAGTTTCTGTCGGAGTTCTTCAAATATTTTTCTGCTTAAGGCCTTGGTAAAGATATCGGCCACCTGCTGCTTTGATTGTACATATTTTAAGCAAATAGTTTTTCCAATATGAGAGTTTATAAACTTGCGACGTATCTCTATGTGCTTTTTTCCTTTCGTTACCTTTCCATCTTCAGCACTTTCAAGCATTCGTATTGCTGCCTGATTATCTATGTATAGTTCAGTTGGTTGAGAGATACTTCCAATCTCTAATTCTTTTATAACTCGACGAATCCAGCAAACTTCTTGCACTCCACTTGCTGCAGCTCGATATTCTGCCTCGGCTGATGATATAGATACAACTGATTGCTTTTGTGCCATCCATACTATTGGACCACCGTATATTACAAGAATCCCACTGGTAGATCTCATATCTGACTCTGTACCTCCGTAGTTTGCATCTGTATATACTTCCAATTTCTCTGCTCCACCAAGAAAAACTCCAAAGTTCATAGTTCCTTTGATATAGCGGAACACTCGTTCTATCATTTTCCAATGACTGACTCTAGGTTTACTGACTTGTCTGCTAAGATAATTTACAGCAAAGCTTATGTCTGGTCTTGATATTGTGGAGAGATATAAAATACTTCCAATTGCCTCTCGAAACGGCTTATCTTTAAGTAGCTTATCGTTTACCAACTCTTCCGTCAGCATGCCTGCCTCAATTGGAGTAGCTACTGAGTATGCATCTTCAAATCCAAAACGAGCTAACATCTTACGTGCATAATTCTCTTGTGTGATTAAAATACCTGTTTCCTTTTGATAAATCTCCATTCCCAAGTAGAACAGCTTTCCATTTTTAGGTTCTGTTGATTTCATACTGAAATTCTTTGCTAAATCCGTTAAGACTTGTTGAATTATTTTTTTATCTGGACCAATTAATATGCCATCATCGACAAATATACCAATTTTCACTGTCTTGTTTTGATTATAAAATATACACGGATCATCATCTGTATCTTTGAACCCTAACCTCTTCAAGATTTTTGTAAAGGTTGCGTGCCAATCCTTTGGAGCTTGTTTTAAGCCATACAAGCTTTTCTTAAGAAGACAGACTCTACCAGAGTTGTCATCAAATCCTTCTGGTTGTACCATATATATTTTTTCTGACAATTTTCCATTTAGAAAGGCTGTATTGATGTCGAAGGTATATATTTTCAAATTTTGGCTTGCTGCATGACTTAACAGCAGCCTGATGCTAGCATACCTGACCACTGGAGCGAACGTTTCATTATAGTCGATTCCTTGGACTTGATCATACCCTCGAGCAACCAGACGAGCTTTCAAACTTCCATCATTTTTCTCGCGTAAGACCCATCTGCATGAAAGAGGTTTTCGACCTACAGGCAAGTTGACTAAGTCCCAAACTTCCATCTGTTTTAATGCATCAATTTCATTTTGCATCGCCTTTTTCCAACGTATATCTTTCAAAGCATCTTTTACTGCTATATCCACTGACTCTCCAATCATAACATATTCATTATATTTACTCGATGGTTTTATATTCTGTCGATTCCTCAGACTATATCTTGATACTTCTTCACTTTCTCCTTGGCCTGACTTCGACTGCTCGCTCTCACAACTTTCAAAGTACTCCTCCTCACTCTGTTCACCATTTTCAGACTCCATTTCATGTTCAGCTGACCCTTTGAAATCATTCTTTTCTCTGTCTTGACTCGACTCGTTCACTTTACAGTCTAGCTCTATATACCCATGCTCAGCACCAATTTGTTCATCAAATAACACATTGCATGACACTTCAACACGTCGTTCATTTGAAATGTAGATTCTATAACCATGTTCTTCTGTATCGTATCCTACAAATACTCCTTTCTTGCTCTTCTTATCAAGCTTTTGACGTAGATGATCTGGTATAAGAACAAAGCATTCACATCCAAAACTCTTCATAGACTTCAAACTAACTTGTCGACCAAACCACAGTTCTGCTGGTGTCTTACCAGGCACAGTACTATTACCAGTCTGATTTATAGTAAATACTGTATAATTTAACGCCTCTGCCCAAAGAGCTGGATGTATATCTCTGGCATAAATCTCTGCTCTAGCAGCTTCGACCATGGTGCGCATCTCACGCTCAATCCTGCCATTTTGTTGTGGCGTATATGCTACTGACCTTTCATGAAAAATTCCAAGTTTCTCGAAAATAGTTCTGCTTCTCATATTCTTGATTTCTTTTCCATTATCAGACATTAATATTTTTACTCTACGACTAAATTGATTTTCAACCAAATTCAGATATATATTAACCTTGTCAACTGCCTCTGACTTCTGCTTCAAGAAATAGATCATGCGAAAATGACTGTAGTCATCCTTAAACAGTAAAAAATATTTCGCATTACCAAGTGATCTCACATTCATCTCTCCAAGGTCAACGTGAACTTTCTCAAGACATGCCTTGGACACAGCATCGTTTCTTGGATGAGCTACTTTATGTTGTTTTCCATATGCACAGCCTGGACAAACAAAATCCTCCCAATCATCATTAAATTCAATGTTTTTCCGTTTTAGTATCTCTTTTACATGGCGGACATTTTGATGAGCCAATCGTGCATGCCAAAGTCTTAAACTTACAGCAGGCAGACCATATTGTGTCATGCGACGAAACATCATATTGAATAATCCCTCACTTCTTCTAGCAACTAAAACTACGTTATCTCCTTCCATGATCCATGATTCTTCCGCTGTTGCTTGTTGTGTATAACCTTTATCTAGAGCTGTAGTGACTGAAAATAGATTAAATGCAAGTTTCGGGACAAACAGAACATCTCTTAAAATTATTGGATACCAGTCTTTGCCATTATATGCCAATAGCTGTACATCACCAAAGGAAGTGCTTTGCAACTTTGTCGAGTCTCCAATTTCAATTAATATAGGACTGTCTAGTGGCCTTTTATTTATTAACCATTCTTGATTCCAAGTAAGATGATGCGTAGCTCCACTGTCTTTTATCCAAACTTCATGTTTATGTGTCACATTTTCAAGCAGCGGTGATGATAATGCAACCGACACAAACGACTTCACCTTATACTTATCGTCTCCTGACTTCTTAGGGCATTCATTTGCAAAGTGACCTTTCTCATGACAATGGTGGCAATTATAATTCTTCTTACAGTAGTCTAAATACTCATTACATGGTTTCCCTGCACAGTCTCGCTTCATGTGACCCTGTTTGCCACACCTGAAACATTTTTGATCCAGCTTTCTAATTTGATTTGAACCAGATTGCTCCTGCTTTCTTCTTGACATCTGACCTCGCTTATACTGATCCCTTTTTGCATTGTCCATCTTTCCAACTAATGCATTCTTGACACTTTCACATTCTCGCCCCTGCAGTCTTAATTCTTCTTGCTGAAGTCTTTCACGTAGATTTCGAAGTGTTTTGTTTGTTTCTGCAACTGACTCCCAAGCAGCATGGAAATGGTCGAATTTCGCTGGTAACGAGTTTAATATTCGTGACATAATCCAACTATCTTTGACTTCTTCGTCATTTGCTCGAAGTTCTTGTGCCAATCCATCTATCTGCAGACAATTTTCTGTAACAGTCTTCAAATCATCGTATTTATAACTAAAGAATTTTTGCTGCAACATGGCAATGGATTTTTGACTTTTTTGGCCATACAAATTTTCGAGTCTTTCAATCATTTCAGCTGAGGTATTACATGTAGTAATTTTAAGTGCAATTTTTTCATCAACATTAAGTCCTATGATGGTTTGAGCTTCTATATCTTTTCTTGACCACTCACTTTGATTTCCATCTGCAGCAAACGGTTTCGGAGTCACACCAGTAGCAACGTTGAGTAAATCCTTCATTCGTAATAATAAATTCAGCTTGAATCTCCAGGATACGTAGTTGGATTTTCCATTTCCTTCATTTGACTCGACCAATTTCTCCAAACTCAGCTTGGCATCCATCTTGTTAATCTACAAGTGCAATATTAACTGTCTATATCTTGAGGTTTCTTACTCATTCAAAATTGTTTTTAATTCCTTTCTAAGCCTTCTGGGCCCATAACCTGTTATAGGGCTAATATAAAATTAATAAAACTGGTTTTTTGAAAACAAACAAAACATCTGACTTTATTTAAAGAAAAAAAAAATTGGCTTCTCCTTTTACATAACCTGTTACATTTTCTTTTTTAACTTCTTCTTCTTATTTTATTATGACAAAAAAAACTTTTGTTTCTTTATTATATATTAATATAGTACTGCCGCAGAAACAAGAGAAACTGCTTAAATTCTCCACCTGATGTCGCTCTATGATCTCCAACAATGTGCGATGAATCGCAGTGCATACGCTGTTACACGGAGAACTCTGTTATAGCCCCTAAAATCTTCCAAATTGAATAATGGCGTAAAAGCCACAACTTCCTCCTTACAGACTGCAACCTGCAAGCATAATAAATTATCAAAATTGTTAACGTTAATATCAGATTGAGGCCAATTATCAATAGAATCTGATAACTATTGCGGTCCGCTAAACCAAATAGGTGAGTTGGTTAAGGTCTTTCCATT
Source organism: Thereva nobilitata (assembly GCA_963855945.1). Taxonomy (NCBI): domain Eukaryota; kingdom Metazoa; phylum Arthropoda; class Insecta; order Diptera; family Therevidae; genus Thereva; species Thereva nobilitata. Next base: position 73,908,421 of record OY979695.1, read on the forward strand.
AATTCCACGAGTCAATAGGTCGGCAGGGTTATCCGATCCTGGGCAATGATTCCAATTTGTTGTTGCTGTTAGTTGACGAATCTCTCGAACACGATTAATTACATAAGGTTGGTACTTTCGCTTATCATTTTTTATCCAATAAAGCGTGATCTTAGAATCTGACCACAAATATGTTGATTCAAAACTCACGTTCAAATGCTTCTGTATATAATGTGACAATCGCGCAGCAATCAGGGCGGCGGTTAGCTCCAACTTGGGTAGTGTAAGTTCATTTGTATTGCATTTTAGAGGCGCGATTCGGTTTTTTGCGCACAAATATGATACATGGATGGAATTATCTACATACCGACTTCTCACATACGCTACAGCCCCGTATGCAGATAAACTAGAGTCGCAAAATACGTGTAACTGTTGGCTCACTCGGGAAGGAAACGGCTTGAATATGTATCGAGGCAGCACAACATCTATTAAGTCCTCCAAACTAGTGTGGCACTGGTTCCAAATTGTCTGCAAATTAGATGGAATCGTCTCATCCCACCCCACATTCAAACGCCAAGTTTCCTGGAAAAGAAGCTTTAACATTACTGTAAAAGGTCCAAGTATACCTAATGGATCATATATATTGTTGCTAATAATTGGAGTATATTCCTTTTTGTAGAATTCACTGATGTCATCTTGCGAGTTCGCTCAAGGTCAACGACCACTTCATCGGGAAAACGATTCCAAATCAAACCCAATACCTTTTGAGTGGGAGGAGGTTCCAACTTCTCTTCAAATTTAGCAGTTAATTGCGAATTATTAGAAGCCCACTTAGGAATGTTCATTGAAGCTCGCTGAATAATCTGACGAGTCTCTTTGTAAAACTGAAAAGCAAAATCGAGATCCTCAACACTTAAAATTAAATCATCCATATAGAATGATCTCATTAATAATTCACACGTTGATGTAAAATCCTTTGACTCCATGTCGAAATGCTTCCTCAAAGTTCCACACAACAAGAAAGGGCTGCAAGCTATATCAAAAGTTACGCGTGTCATCCTAAAAACAGCAACTTTAGGGAGATCACACGGGTTGTCCACTCTTCGCTCAAACCAAAAAAAACGATGTGCGTCTCGATCCTTTTCTACCAAAGAAAGCTGTAAAAACGCTTTCTCTATATTTGCAACCAATGCGATCCTTCCTACGCGAAAGTTCAATAAAATAGTCAGGACGTCGGGCAATAGATTAGGTCCTTTATGTAAATGCTCGTTTAGTGATAAACTATGTCCTGTTCTGGCTGATGCATCAAACACGATGCATATTGGCGTCGTTGTCTTATCGCTTCGGTACACGGGACGATGCGGCATATAATATTTAGAATTCGCCAAATTATTATTCTCATTGATTCTTTCCGCTACATCTGTCGAAATCAACTCCGACATAGCTTTATCATACTCCATAAACTTGTCACGATCTGTTGTCAATTTGCGTACAAGTCTTTCAAATCTTTTGAAAGCTCCACTTCTGTGATTCTCAATTTCAACTCAACGTTTTTCCATAATAAAGAGCACTCATATCGTTCTTCACCTTTTCGAATATAATCGCTAAAATCACTATATTTAATTTCTTCCTTATCAGCAGAAATTCCAAGTCTCTAATTTCCAGAAATTTTCACAATCAGACTCGTTAAATGTACACGAATGTAAGACCGCAGCTGATATAGCTGATGTAGAGCTTTCTTCAACTATTGCTTCGATAGAAGGCCCTTGTATAGTCCAACCAAACACCGTTTCTACCGCGACTAAATTGTCACTCAAATGCACTGAATTTTGAAGAACTACACTGAAATAAATGTCCGCACCTATTAACACGCTAATTCCCTTTTCAGGTTCAAGAAGTCCACAACTGTCCGCTAATACATAATTTGCAAAAACTGACGATTAAACCTGATGGCGCAACTAAAACATCAGCACAAATTTCCGGAACTACAATAGTTAAAAATGAAACAAAGCGATTGTCATACTGAGATTTTAAAACAACGCTTACACGCTTAAATGACCTTGTGGGACCCTTTTTTGAACTGGAACTTCCGAATGGCAGAATCCTCATTTCAAACGTGTCGATGACATTTAATCCAAGTTTTTTAACAATTTCTTCTCTGATATATGACCCGACTGCCTCCATTTAAAATTATACGTATTAATAAAGAATTTTTAACTTCACCACCTGCCGCTGATGCTAAAATACAAGCCTAACTATTTCTGTTTGACTTGTAGCTACAGATTCGCTGTGAATTGTTTTGATGACGCAATTAAAACCGGTGTTTTCTTTCTCCTTTGTTTCCCTTTCGCAAATCGAAGTGGCATCCTTACCATTACACTTATTACAACGTATATTGCTTTGATTTGGGCAATTTCTAGAATTATGCCCCTTCCTTGTGCACCGAAAACATCGACCTTCACACATTAAAAGTTCCTTTCTTTGTGCTACTGTATGACGGTGATTAGACTGTTCGTTCCTACGTACGTTCCTCACGAGCTTTTAGATGAACGGGGAAGTGGAGATGATGCCCCTCATCACCTCCACTTCTCCGTTCATCTATAAAGCTTGTAAGGAACGTACGTAGGAACGAACAGTCTAATCACCGTCTATGGAAAGAGTTGCAACGTTGGGTTGTATGCTCTGTTGATTTGCAGCACTGACATATAGATACGGACTGCTAAATAAGCAAAATCCCATACAAAAAAGTGGCACCAAAAACTATCGTTGTCTCGTTCCCCCTTCAAAATCCTATGAACTTTAATCGGTTTTAAAATAAAAAACAGTTCAGTGCATGTCAGCGATATAAACATAATTAGAAAAAACTAGACAGCTATAGAGTTTTTACTTCTTTCTCTACTTTCGTTATTTTTAAAAGTTCGTTAAACAGATGGAAAGAATCCTCACATATTTGAAAAAACTACATTTATTTAACGAAAAAACTGCTACTAAATAAAAAATAATGATGGAAAATTATTTCTATCAATTATAACATACATCTTATTACTTATTTTCCTCTAAATTCGAAAAAAAATTGTTGTTTACATAGAAAAGGTCTTCTTCTTCTGGAGAAAAATGGTGCCATTGAAAGTTGTCAATTAGCAGTCCATATCTATATGTCAGTGATTTGCAGAAATAACATTCAAATTTCGCTGGTGTGACTAGCCCTGCTGTAGTGAGCTGATAGCTTTTGGCGAAGGCGAAGAAGGCAATCGCTTAGAAGTTCCAGCCTTTTCCAATGACTCGACTTCCCTCTTTAAAAAACTTAGAATACCTTTGACAGTAGTATCAGCGAGCAATAATAACTAATTGCTAATTATTGCTCGCTGGTAGTATCACCAAAATCCTGCTGCTGGAACTGCTGCTGCTGGAACTGCTGCTCAGTGAACACACACTTTCCCTATCGCTGTCTACTTTAGTTGATTTTTCCTCAGCATGCGTCTCTTGATGCGGTACGTATACTTTATAGCCTTATGACACTGGCTTCATCGTAGGCTGAAAATGCTGCCTTGGCTAGGCTGAAACCCGAAAGAAAAAATGCAAAGGAGATTTTGCCATATGTAAGAGTGAGAGGAATATACTCAAACTTTTCTTGGCTGGATTTTAAGTGTTATAAAAAGTCTAGAAAACTGTTATAAAAAGCATAAGAAAAGAATGAAATTCATGTTCTTTTTCCTATGCTTTTTATAACAGTTTGCTGCATCTCTAGACTTTTTATAACAGTGAGTGAAAAACAATAAATTGAAGTGATTATAAATACAATTTAAGTGATTATAAATATTATTGAAGTTAAAATAAATATAATTGAAGGGTAAATGTTTAGAACTGGGGGTCCGGTGTAAAATCGCTCCAAACAAATTTGGAGGTTTTTACGGTGATGTTTTAATGTCCCAATAGTCATTTTAAGGCTGGGAGACATCCCAGCTAGCACAAATTAGTAGCAATGGAGTTAATCTAACAAGTAAAAGAATCGCAAAATAAGATATGTAATGCGACTGTAGCTCCATTGCGACTGAAAAAGCAGATTTTTAACGTTTATTTTGCAACAACTTTGGTCGCAATGAGGCGACAAATGTGTTGTAGCTATGTTTTAAATGAGTTGTTGCCACAAACTGAAGTTGCACGCAACAAGATGAAAAATAATTGTAACATCCGAAAAAGTTATTGCTCTTTTAGTCGAAGAAATTTAACATGTGTTTGTAACAAAATAGAACAAAAAAGTTTAAGTGTGTTTAAAAGTCAGAGACATTATGGAATGAAATGGAAAGACAAGACATTTCTCAATATGTACTTTAAAATTTCATGATTTGCACACCAAAATTTTAAAACGAATGCCATGTTGTCGATGAATGTGGGTAACTTTCTGGAAAATTCACGCGCCACCCAAAAAATGACAATTTGGAAAATAATTGACAATTTTCGAATTTGTAATATCAGCAAGGAAATCTGAAAACTAAAGCTAAATACATTTTTTTTAAATTGCTAGTGTTATAATCCACTGAAAATTATTATAGAAAATATAAAATAGTATAGAAAAACGCATTTGATTGTTTTTCAAATAAAACTGCATGGTGTAGAACGACGAACAATATGGCGAGCATAAAGCTTTTTGACAGATTTTATCCAAAGTTCTTGTAAATGAATAAAAACCTCTCTTCAGCGTTCTTGTAACTAAATGAATTTTATAAGTTCGATCCGCTTTTTTCTTACGTCATTGAAACACAATAATAACCTCACTGCATCGTTTTGAACAATAGTTACTTGATAAAAACATATAGCAACTTAGTCACATTAAGGTTGCTAACTTGTTACTCTATTTGTGGCATTTACAAAACAATAACATTTTTGAAATGTGCTACAAAACGAAATGTTTTATTAACGTTAATTTAATTTAAATATGACATCTTTTTTTGCAACTTTTATGGAACATTTCTACAACAAGTTCGTTTCTCCGTAACAAAATTAAAACTGTAGTGTAACTGAACCGGATGAATTGTTGCAAAATCCTACTTCGAAACAATAATTTAACCTAAATGTGACTAAATTTGTTTAAAAAAACTGGATTACTTTCTCAAGTGTAACATATTTTTGTTACAAATTGAAATCTGTGCTAGCTGGGATATTTTTCATATTACAACGGGCGGGGTTGCGAATTGGGGGATTCTATGATTTGCGTGATGCTGCAGTTTGACGATAAACTATCTCATCTATTATAAACTCTACTTGATATTCTGTCCAAGTTAGTTTTTCATTTTTTATACTTTTGTTCCCAATTTCGTACAGCAACAACTCACAATTTATAACTCCCGACAGAATTTGTTATGACCTGTCCAGAGGTGCCACAAAACTGGATTCCGATTGTTTTTAAGTTACATATGCATGACCAAGAATTAAAAAAGTGACCTGCGACCCCTGCAAGGTTTTGTCTTGAAATTAATAAACAAAAATCTCACTTGAAGAAGTATACAGAGCCATAAAACATCTCGATGTATGAAAGGATTTAATTGTGGGGAAACACAACGGTGGTAAAGAAGGACTCAGCTCAAAACAGACTTTTTATTGAGGAAGTAGCAAATTGAAAGGAAGAGAACAAAGAATCTTAATTTATGTACCTGATGTTGGCGATGTTTAATTTTAAATATCATAAATTTAAATTAATTTAATTTTAATCACAATAAATTTAAATATTTCCCAACGGATTTCTTCTGGATCCACTAACAACAACCTCTTATAATAATCAGACAATCGTTCTTACTCTCGCATGCTATCTCTGTCACACAGTATAACAGATTTCGTCATTTTCAGCCTAGCCAAGGCAGCATTTTCAGCCTACGAAAAAGCCGGTGTCATAAGGCTATTATCAGTACTGACTTGAGCAGGATGAAGTAGTGAGAAGGGGGTACGTGTAATGCTGTAAGAGATCGTGAACTGCACATAAAGACATTGTAGAGCCGCCTCAAGCCAACAACATCGTAACGAGAAGAAGCCGGTGATAGAGACATGAGCTGCTGTACATTTTTATCAATAATTTTCTCTGTGTCACCGTATTCTTCAATTAATAGTGATATTGCGGCAACATAGCAATTCTGAGTAGGTGTAAAGCCTGCAATAGACTCCGCTGCTTTCCCTGATAATAATGATTTTAGGTAATTAAATTTCTCGGACTCGTTAAGCGCTGAGTTCTCGTCGATGGCGGTTCTATATTGCTGCCAAAATGGCAACCAATCTTTGTGCTCGCCAGAAAATTTAAGTAATGTGAGTTTCGGTAATTTAATAGAAGATGTTCCAGGCTGATTTTCGTTTGGATTGTTTGGTAATGCATTGCTGGTGTCTGCTCTGGCTTGGCGTTGCCTAAGTTTTTTTAGACGTTGTTCTAAACGAGCGAGAACGCTTATTGCTTTGTCTGTGTATTCCGCTATTCCTTCACATTCCTTGGCGTAGTCTTCCGTTTTCAAGGTGACCGCTATCGCTAAGTTCGACGCATCTAAACCTTCTTTAGCGACCTTCAACTGCTCTAAGAAAACCACAAGATCTTCTTCGATAGACTCGAATTTGTCGACATTTTCGTCATTAATTTGGTTTTCAGGTGAATTTAAATAATCTGTCGCGCTTTTCACAATTTTTGTCACTGGGCAACGTAGGACAGAACGGTTTGCAATTTCCATGATGCACGCACTCTCTTTGTTCACTGTTAATATATTCTTTATTTATTTATTTTTGAACTTTAAATCCCGGGTTTCGGCACCAATATCGAAAAATGAAACTCCCGGGTTTCGGCACCAATGTCGAAAAATAAAACTCTGGGGTTTCGATTAGACTAAAATATTATTACAATTATTTGAACAATTGTTTTCGCTCGCTCGAAAAGGATATTTAATTTAACGCGTTCGCTGGATCACAAAGAACTGACTCAAAATTCTACTTTAACGGATAAATTTAGACGGCAAAATGTTACGGGTTGCCAGAGGCCTCATCTAATTTTTCACACATACTTCAAATGAAGAGTTGAATTTTGAAGGTTTGGATTGATTTCAAATGTTTAAACGTTGGGTGCAGCGAGGCGCACCGGATCCCATGGTGGTGTAAACAAGACCCTAGCACGCCTTCGGGAAAAATATTATTGGCCCGGCATGACTAGTCAGGAAATACATCGCGCGAGTTACATACCCTACATAAACTACTCTACATTTTTTTCCATTTATTTCCTAAGAATTTAGTCTGGACAATTTCCTTCAGAAATTGTCATACTAGCAAAATTGTAAACTTATTCAAGGTAAACGCTTTTGATTTAGATCACCTCATTCACCAAAAAATCTCAGGTTTCAGTCTAGACAATTTCCTTCTGAAATTGTGAAATAATAAATTCTTTTCTCACAAGTAAGACTTATAAAATTTTGTAAGAAGTCACTCTAGTTTGGATTATAAAACGAGTCAGTCACGCTTTCAGTCATTGTCTTAAAATAAAGATTATTAACATTTAAAAATCAAAGTAGTGTCTTTTTATTTATTATATTTTTTTTATGTTTCCAAGTCAATGGAAACTTAAGTGGCGCAGTCGGTAGAATAGGTGACGGTCTATCCTCGTGTTCGGTAGTTTGAAAAAAAAAACGTTACAAAGAAAACTTGAAGGAACATCAGTTAAGTGTAACAAGTGATTGATAAAAAGATTGAAAGAAAATCAATCGAAATCAATCAGGAAAACTGTGTCGTGTAAAAGTACATTACAAAATTGAAAGCAAATCAATTGTGGTGACCAGTTTAAAAAAAGATCAACGAACAACGTGCGAACTACGAGGGAAGCGACAAGTGCTGGACCGGAAGATTTTAATCTCAAGATCACCTATCCGAACAATGAATATAATACTCCTCCTGGGATTAATGTAAGTCAAGTATTGAATATTTTTTTTTCCCTTTTATTATTTTCTTAATGCCAAATCCTAAGTCCGTTAAATCAAAACCCAAACCATATTCTAAATTAAGAAGGCTTTTTGGTAGCTTAGAATCTATTTCGGAAATAATTAGTGGAAACGAAAGTGAAAGTGATTTAGTGCCGCAAAATAGTAGTGAGCCAAATTTAATTGAAAGAGAAATTTGTGAAGAAGAAAATTATAACGATAATTTGGGAAATTTTATTAATTACGGTAGTGAACCCGGTACTTCTCAATTACATCCATATTTTACAATGGCTACTAATCAAGTGCCTCAGTTAGTCGTGTCTCCGACTGATGTATTCAATTCACTTCGCATCCCTGATGCAATTAAAGATTTGCCCCGGTTTGATGGCAACTCTAGATTATTATACGAATTTATTAGTAACGTCGAGGAAATTTTGAAATACACTAGCGATGTAGACCGTACATCTTATTCTCAAATATTATTAAGGGCTATTCGCAATAAAATCGAAGGACCCGCGAACGAAGTATTAAACATGTATGGGACACCGCTCAATTGGGAAAACATTAAAAATAATTTAATCTTACATTATTCTGATAAAAGAAGTGAAACTTCGCTGATTAGAGACTTGCATAGCTTAAGGCAATCAAATAAAACAATGCAAGAATTTTATAGCCAAATAATTGAAATTCAAGCCGCTATGAATAATAAAATTTTAATCCATGAAAGTGACTCAAACGTTATACAAGCGAAAAGAGACTTATTCTCCGAAATGTGCCTTAATTCATTCCTTACAGGTCTGAGAGAACCCCTAGGCTCTACAATAAGAGCAATGAGACCAGATTCTCTACCTGTCGCGTTATCATATTGCATAAAGGAACAAAATATTGCCTACATGAGATATGATTTCAATCCTAATAACCAAAAATCGCAGTTACACAAGAAACCCCCAAAGCAAATGAATTTCCAAACATCTCGCTACCAAAATAATTTTAATAAGTCACCACCCTTCTCATACCAGCAAAGACCACAATATAATTTCCAGAATCCGCCAAGAGTACTCCCCGGATACCCTCAAAATAGATCTTTTCCAAATCAATTTAACAGATTTAATAATGTGTCCAATTTTGCATCGACTCAAGCTCAAACAAATCAGTCTAGATTACCAAAACCAGAACCAATGGACATTAGCTCAGGACAGTCGAGATTCCGACAACCAACCGCCCATGGTTCTACTAATTTCTCTAATAGTAATAGAAATCTCCCAAAATATCATGCTGAGGAATTGTTTAACTTTAATCAGACAAATAACCCCTATTGTTAACCTTGCGATTACCCTGAAACAATGACAAAGGGAATATATCCACAACAACTAGATGAATATTACGACTATCCAACTGCGGAAGTAGACGATTCAATAAATTTTCCCAGAGTTGCCTCGAAGACCCAACAGGATACATAGATATAAACGTACACGGCCATATACTACCCTATATCCATATATCATCCCCTTTCGGACGCCCACTAAAATTTTTAATTGACACCGGAGCATCCACTTCATTTATCAATCCTGAATTCGTAAACCCCCGTAACCAAATGCAAGTAGATCCCATAATAATAACTACCGTTCTGAATAAATACACACTAGACAAAAGTACCAATATTCCGATTTTCAGTGAATTTAACCAACACGGAAATTTCTCATTTTTAATATTTAAATTTCATGCTTATTTTGATGGCCTACTGGGCATAAATTCATTAAAACAACTCGGTTCTCAGATCGATTTAGCTAACGACGCCCTGATAACAAATAATTCTATTCTACCCTTACTATTTAAACCAAATTTTTCTTCAGGGAAACATGTGATACCCAGTCATTCAAAGGTAATGGTAAGACTCCCCGTCGATATTCGTGATGGAGATATCCTCCTCAAAAGTTTTGAAATTAAACCCAAACTATGCGTATCTGAAGGATTATACACCAATCAGATCAAGATCAAATTCTCTTCATTGAACAACCCCTCAAGGCAGAAGCCTTCACCGTCCTAAACTACGTGGAAGTAAATAATTTTAATATCAGTCATGACATCCACGAAATAGGCAAACAGAAAAGAATAACCGAATTAATTCGCGGAAACCATTTAAATCAGGAAGAAAAAGAAGCTTTGTTCAAAGTATGTCAAGAATATGAAGACCTTTTCTTTAAGGAAGGCGAACAGCTCAGCTTCAGTAACCAAATTAAACATTCCATACCCACTACCGACGAAGAACCGATATATACAAAGTCGTACAGGTATCCATATGTGCATAAGCACGAAGTTCAAAGGCAAATCACAGATATGCTGGAACAAAGAATCATCCGCCCCAGCTATTCTCCGTGGAGTTCGCCCGTATGGGTGGTTCCCAAAAAGATGGATGCAAGCGGTAAGCAGAAATGGCGTCTCGTCATAGATTACCGTAAGCTAAATAAAAAAACAATTTCGGATAAATATCCACTTCCTAATATTACCGAGATATTAGACAAATTAGGACGCTGTCTATACTTCTCTACTTTAGATTTGGCGAGTGGATTCTACCAAATTGAGATGAACCCCAAAGACATATCAAAAACTGCATTTACAGTGGAAAGTGGCCACTATGAATATGTTCGAATGCCATTCGGCTTAAAGAACGCTCCATCTACGTTTCAACGCGTAATGGACAACGTGTTGAAGGACCTCCAAGGGAAAATATGTCTTGTATATCTTGACGATATTATCGTCTACTCTACGTCTCTTCACGAGCACATCCAAAACCTCCAAAAGGTTTTCGAGAAATTGCGAGAAGCAAACCTAAAAATTCAGTTAGACAAATCTGAATTTTTGCATAAAGAGATTGCATTCTTGGGCCACGTAGTGTCCACAGAAGGGATCAAGCCAAACCCTGAAAAAATTCAAGCAATCAAAGAATTTCCTATCCCCCGCACACAAAAGGAGATAAAATCATTTTTAGGCCTTCTCGGCTATTATAGGAAATTTATAAAAGACTTTGCCAAGTTAGTTAAACCCCTTACAGAATGTCTGAAAAAGGGCAGAAACGTTGTGCTCAACGAAAGATACACAAAGTGCTTTGAGACTTGCAGACAAGTCCTAATAAACGAACCCATCCTCCAATACCCCGATTTTTCGAAGCCTTTCGTGTTAACTACAGATGCTAGCAACTTCGCCGTTGGGGCAATATTATCTCAAGGAGCTATCGGAAGCGATAAGCCAATCTGTTACGCTAGCAGAACCCTGTCGGACTCAGAGATCAATTATTCCACAATCGAAAAGGAACTATTAGCGATTGTGTGGGCCACAAAATATTTTCGTCCATATCTGGATGGGCACAAATTTAAAATTGTCACAGATCATAAACCATTAACAGTCTAAAGGAGTCTAAAAGAGCCAAATTCAAAGCTGGTACGATGGAGACTTAAGCTAGAGGAATTTGACTACGAGATTGTTTACAAACGCGGTACGCAAAACACAAATGCAGATGCTTTAAGCAGAATAAAATTAACTGCAGAAAATCCCAAACAAATAGAGATTAACGCCAATGAACTAAATGACGATGTATCGACCATTCATTCCGCCGAAGAAAACCTAAATGATGGAATTCCAATATCTCAAAAACCCCTAAACGAGTTCAATCTACAGATGATCATCGAAAAATCAAACGAAACGCCTACGACATCCGTAGAAGCCCCTTTCCGTAATAAACAACGTCGTACTATACGAATGTCGAATTATACTGAAGAATCCCTACTTGACTTATTTAAAAGATACCTGGCACCTAATAAGCTCACAGCAATATTATCTGACGACGAAACGTTCCGCAACATACAAAACGTCTATTCCAAGTATTTTTCTCAAAGCAGAGCTTATAGATTAATCAGATGCAAAGAATTTCTCACTGATATCACCAATGTCGATGAGCAAGACGAAATCATCAATGACTACCATCAAAAGAACAACCACCGAGGAATTAACGAGACGCTCTTGCATCTGAAACGAGAATATTTCTTTCCCTTTATGAAGAATAGAATTGCACAAACTGTGAACAATTGTGAGAAATGCCAAAGATTCAAATACGATAGGCATCCACCGAAACCAAAATTTGAAAAACCGGAAACACCGGACAAACCGTTAAATATAATCCATATAGATATCTACTCCGAAACATATTCAAAGATTTTTGTAAACAATACAATATAAAAATTCATTTTACAAGTTTCCAACAAACAAGCAGTAATGCTCCAGTAGAGCGGTTACACTCTACATTAACCGAAATATATAGGATAGTTTTAGAAAAATGTAAGGAAACCCATCAGGAATTAGATCACGACGAAATTTTAAGCGAAGTAGTAACAACTTACAATAATGCCATACATTCGACGACCAGGTATACGCCGTACGAATTATTCTATGGTAGGACTTCCGAATTTAATAAGGAAATTAATTATAATAACGAACACGAATATTTGATGAAATTAAATGAGTACAAAAGCATATTGTACCCTCAAATAAAAGAAAAATTAGAAAACATAGTAAGTAAAAATATAGACAAGTTAAACGAGAACAGGGAAGAACCCCACGAATTTAGAGATAATGAATTAATTTTTAGAAAGGAATGTAGGAGAAATAAAATTACGCCCAGGTTTACGGCACATAGAGTTAAGCAAAATAAGAAGATAACCGTAGTTACAGCTAATAATAGGAAATTGCATAAAAGTAGAATTAAACGACGGAAATTATTTACAGGTTGACAGCGGTACTGAGCGCACAACTCGAAATACAGGACTTGACGAACACACAGGGAATATTACCTTTACGACTAGGTACAGCACGACTCATACGTACATACGACAATTTCATACATATAGTAATGTTAGAAAAGTACACAGAAAGCATTAGGAAATTAGAAAAAACAATAACGGCTCTAGATAACTGTGAGAAGATTAAGAGCTCGATAGAAATAACAAAAATTAAGTTAAGAGAAACCGAACAAAAACTAAAATCATTAACCCCTAGTTTCCGAGTTAAGAGAGGTTTAATTAACGGATTAGGCACCGTTATTAAAAGTATTACAGGGAATTTAGATACGAACGACGCAGAAAAACTAAATCAGCAAATAGAAAATCTAAATTTAAAGCAAAAGGAAACGCGAATTGAATTGAACAGTCAAACTAAGTTAAATGAGCAGATGATTAAAAGATTTGAAAACCTCACAGACCACATTAATAGAGAACAAGATGCTATTGAGAAATACTTACGACGCTACCAAGAACAGGAGCAAAATAGATTAAGAACAGACGAAAAATTACTTCTCTATATCCAATATTTAAATCAAATAAACTATAATATAGACATTTTGGCAAGCCACCTTACGAATCTTGCAGAAGCAATAGTATTGTCGAAACTAAATATTATCCCAAAACATATATTAAGTCCAAACGAATTGAATGACATTCGGCACAGATTTCTCAATCAAACCATCAATTTGAAATCAGAAGAACATATTTACGAATTACTTGAATTACAAGCTTACTACAATGGCTCTAATATCGTTTTCAACATTCGAGTTCCAATTTTAGCAAACGAAAATTATTCCCTATTTCATATAATCCCAATACCTGTAAATCAAACCAAACAAATAATATCCGAACCCTATATTATCCTTAACTCCCAGAATATTCAATATTTGAATGAAGTTTGTCCAAGGATAGAGGAAGTCTTCTATTGTAAGGAGTCAATTCATCAAGAGAAACTCAACCATTCTTCCTGCATCGGTAAATTAATGGAGAACAAACCTGCATCCTGCAACATGGAAGAAATAGAAACACGCACAGCAATCATCCAACCAGAACCGAACTATATAATATTGATAAACTCGCCTGAGATAACCGTCCAGTCTACCTGTGGAGTAAAAAACCAAACCGTAAAAGGAACCATCTTAATCAATTTCCGAGATTGTGAAGTCAACATCAACCAAATAACGTATAGAGACAACCCAAATGTCTATTGGGAAGAAACCTACATTCACCCGATCATCTTCAACAAAATACTCCCAAAATCTACAACTGAGAAACTTAGCCTGCAAAAATTCCAAAGATATCAGTTCCAAACGAAGGAAGCCCTAGATGTCCTAGAAATCAGAACCAAACAACGTAGCGACATAATATACTTCAGTTGGTCAACAATATCTGTTATAATCCTGGCCATGATATGTTATCTTGCATGGAGGCATCGCTTTAACACCAGATGGACCATCAACAGGACCCCATCATCCATTCAACAGACAGTTCCGGTTGCAGCGACCACAAGCTTCAGCCCTCAGTTCCTATGGCCTTCGCTTCACTCTAAGGGGGAAGGAGTTACATACCCTACATAAACTACTCTACATTTTTTTCCATTTATTTCCTAAGAATTTAGTCTGGACAATTTCCTTCAGAAATTGTCATACTAGCAAAATTGTAAACTTATTCAAGGTAAACGCTTTTGATTTAGATCACCTCATTCACCAAAAAATCTCAGGTTTCAGTCTAGACAATTTCCTTCTGAAATTGTGAAATAATAAATTCTTTTCTCACAAGTAAGACTTATAAAATTTTGTAAGAAGTCACTCTAGTTTGGATTATAAAACGAGTCGGTCACGCTTTCAGTCATTGTCTTAAAATAAAGATTATTAACATTTAAAAATCAAAGTAGTGTCTTTTTATTTATTATATTTTTTTTATGTTTCCAAGTCAATGGAAACTTAAGTCGCGCTGTGAAGTATGCAAGGAGACAAAAGCTCCAAACACACCCCTTCGGCCCCCTATGGGCAAAGCCATGGATGTGTGCCGACCTTTTCAACTCTTGTATATCGATTATATGGGCCCTTACCCTAGAACGAAGAAGGGCCACACAGCGGTGTTGGTAGTTCTAGACGCATTTTCAAAATTCAGCTTCCTCCACCCAGTAGCTGGCGAAACATCTAAAGCCGCCGTGAATTTCCTCGAGCAGCAAATCTTCCATGCCTTCGGCGTACATGAAAGAAGATCACCGGGATTGGGACCTACACCTGTCTGCAATCGAATGTGCCTTACGGAGTGCCCACCACTCCTCCCTTGATACTTCCCCTTACCGGGCCCTGTTCGCGTGTCCAATGATCCTGGATGGATCCGCTTACCCAGTACTGAAGGCTTTAGGTGCCTTGCAAGAGGGAGATATAACAGTATTGCCGGCAATACTTGGCCGCGGCTAACAAGAGACATGAGAAGCATTATAATCTGCGCTGCAGAGCGGTAGAGTTTTCGACCGGCCAGGTAGTTTATCGACGAACCTTCCCCGTAAGCAACAAAGTCGACCGGTTTAGTGCGAAGCTGGCAGACAAATTTATGAAAGTTCGCGTGAGGCGAAAGCTCGGGAGTGGAAGATATGAATTAGAAGACTTAAAAGGAAAACCGATCGGTATTTTTCACGCCAAAGATCTCAAGGCCTGACGGCCTGAGTAGCGGAAGGTGACCTCGTGGACCAGGTGTTCTAGACAACGTCTATGTGGTATAGTCGGCGGACTGAGTCCTTGGGGCAGGAGACACCTTCCGGAAGAGAGGCTTCGCGCTCAGTGGGACTCGACGGGGCAATGTGGGATTGCCTTGACCCTCCCAACGGACACGCGAAGTCACTCCGGAGCGCAATCAGGCCTAGGACACTAGGACACGTTCTAGCCTAAGTCCTGGAAGCAAGGGTGACTCTGAGTAGCCCTAATAAGGTATCTCGCCGGCCTAACCGGGTATTAATAGGGTACCCGTCGCGGTCCGCTTGGGTAGCTTCCCCAGCGGATGGTACACCTGCTTCCTATACTTGGCTGTCTGGAGCCAAGCTTTCATGTTGGTAACTTCAGGGGTTGCCAGACCAACCCTCCCACATATGTATAGGGGACCATAATACCAAGTGAGCCCTTGGACCTAACGTTATGCGGAAAGGAAACAATGCAGATTCACGACGCTTAACCAATTATAAGCGTAACGGCTTCTCTGTCGCTTTACCCTACCCTTTTAATGGTTATTAATTACATTCGGTTATTTGGGATTACTTGCTTACTTACCTTACTCCCTAGCTACTAACAGCGAGTAAACGTAATTAAGGCACAACCTGGGTACATCATCTCCTTTTCTAACTATACCTAGCTCCCTGCAACATTACATTACTTCCTTTTATGCTTTAGGTACCACTGCTATTGGTGTCCGTGTAGAATATATCAAAGCTCAGAGGGCTACTTCACATTAATCTTTATGTCAAAAAAAAAATCTAGGAAGGAAATTTTGTCTTCAAGCTTTTGAGGTTTTCCTTGTGATTTACCACTTTAAAATTTTTACTCGAATTTGAATTTTCACTCTAACCAGCAGTTAGACCCGCTCGCAAGTGGCTGGCTGATTGGTTGAACACCTTTATCTCCTTTTTACAAAGTTTTGATGTTATTCTTTAAAAAACTTCCGCAAGCTCCAACAAATCTGAATTTTCCGACTCACAAGTCCTTGGATCCGTTCGTAATTTCGTTATCTTTAACGCACTGATTGAGCGCTTCTGCTTCTGCCTGCTAGGTTTCGATCGTATTCTGTTGAAATTCCCCAAACTCCATCAAATTCGGTTAGGTCCGCCCGCAGTTCATTCTAATTTTTCACAAATTGATAGCGGACAGCGTTTGTGAAGAATACATTATTTACATCACTTGGATGGTTGGATGTAGCACTTTCTAGCATTAGCAACCTTTCTTTTTTCAGTATATTTCATCCCTGAGTTTGCGGTTAGTCATATGATCTGGCGGCTTAAGCCGACCGTGGTTTCCAGGTTCCGGAACCCCGAGACCTCTACCCTCGGAAGATTCACCTCTTCGGACCGATTAACAACCTCTCTAGGTTTGCGTTCCAGTGACGCGTATCCGCATATAACCTCCGTAATTCATGTAGCACGTGCTATTCCTATTTGCTTTTTTTGAAGTTCCGAGATCGTCTTATCAAGTATCATGACCCTATGAGGGTCACCTTCCTTCACACGATTGGGCGTTCTATCACATGGGAACTCATTGGTTAAATTTTCTCTTGTTTTCTTGAAGATCTGGGATTGTTTTATCTCCCGGCATTAGCCCGGCTCGGATTTGCTTTTATCCGCTTTAAGTGATGTTTTCTTTCGATACTTCTGTGCCGAAAACACGGTTAGGCTCTCTTAAATGCTTGGTATGGCATAATTGAAGATTGGAGAATCAATCACCACCTTCTCCCATGTCGAAATATATTGAAAATTGCTAAAATCACTCACTATCTTGATTTAAGGCCAATTTATGGCGTTCAGATTATAAACTGGTTGCTATAAGGATTTATGCACGGATCGTGTTCTGAGGTAACTCACCACTCTCAGACTTGCTTACCCTAGCTACTGGGAGCGGGGCTCATGCTCCGCAGACTCCGCTATACGGACAGCGGCCCCTTTTCAGACGAATAACATCTTTGTATCTTTTGGTATTGCTCGCGCCCCTGCTGTGCTACCAACAGCACCATTGTCCCACCAGGCCCTCCAAAAGTGGTCGCCACGGGCGACTTCAACACTAGTTCTCCAGAACGCCGTCATCCAAGACTCATGAGGCCCACACGACCCTGTAAGACGTTCGCCCATGATTTTTAGGACTAACCAACGAATTTTTTTTGAAGACTGTTGTAGGCACTACCCGCCACATATAAGACGCACATACAGGGAACGCATGGTGTAAAGGACCCTTAGGGTCCACTAGTGGCTGATGACGAGCGTGATAGACCAAGGGACGCGGATGATAGGAGAACCCCGTTTCTGAAGTAGTTGTCACAGCAGGGGTGAGAAATGAAAGATCATGCCCCATGGTAATGAGAATAATTAGTAGCAATAACTGGTAAATTATTGAGCCCTATGTCACCTGATAGGCCCGGCTAGCTCAGTCGGTGGAGCGTGAGACTCGGTCTCAGGGCGTGGTTGAGCCACACGTGGGTTTGATTTTTTTGTGAAGTAAATTCAAAAAGAAAAAAAAGAAATGATGAATTTATCATCAAACAAGGTTCCTTATATGTATGTAGCAGTAAAATTATTCTTTTTCCATTTAACAATTTTTTTGTGGGGCCTGTTGACAACCGGTCCTTTTGGCATTTTCCTTATAGCTTGGACATTATCAGTGGCCAGATGGTCTGTGAGTCGAAACATCTAAATCTTCTTGGAAATTTTTTTTGCTGTTGTTCCCTTATTTGTATCTGGTTATGTCCAGGAAGTTATATCAAAGTGGTAATCGTCCAGTACTAGACCCTTACTATAGATTTTCAGGAAACCAGCTTCGATTGAGGCTGTTTCACCTTGGTTATCTTGCAGGATGGACGTGTGAGTAACACCCCCTTATGAGTAGCGCAGTGTTGCGAATCCAGGCCTCCGTTTGGTTTTTTCGCCCCCCCCCCTCTCCTCTGACGGCTTCCAAGTGGGGCGTGTCGTAACGGACACCCTCGGCTTAGGTGGAATGCGCTTCTTGTCGCGAAATTCCACCACCGAATCGCAGTCCCAAAACTAAAGTCCTCAAGAAAAGCTAAATAATATGATTGTAGCCACCCAAAGTCAACCCTCCCAACAGTTACAACAAACAGATCAACGTAATAATTTACTTTATATCAATAATTCAGATTTTTCAAAATGAATATACCATCCTCAAGTTCATCAGGAACAACAATAATACTAATAACCATAATAACAGCAACAACAATCATACTAACAATCACTACTTAAGTCAATTACCTATGAACCCACCAGGTATTAAGAATCGAAGTCATTCCGAATCCCATTGTTTTTAAAATCTGATACTGATGTTTTACCTCGCTAAAGAATTTGAGCCATGAAGTTTTAGCCTAAAAGTGCAAATGTTAGTAATCGACCAGCTGGTAACCCCAACCACCCGCAATCGAAACCTAACATATTGCAAATACAACTACAGCCACACACTAAGGCTGTAAATAGGCAAAATTTTGCCGTCAAAATGTATCAGCCACATCGAGACGTAGAATCTGTACGGGGCAGATTTTTTTCTTATGGCCGAAAAAACGCAAGAGAATACGCTAACGGCACACGCCTGGCTTCTTGATGGTGATGGACGAACATATTTTCGGATAGGAGAGTTTTGAGTCAGTCGTGATTGAGTTTTAGAATCGAGAAGTGCAGTGATCGGATTTGTTTTTTTTGGGTGAAAAGAAAGGAAAGTTTTTCTGAATCTGGCGTCGGAGGACGGATAGAGAAGAGTTATTAGCTGGAAAATATTGGTGGAGAATATCCAGGATCGAGACTGAAAACAAAGAAACCACCCCTCAGCAGGGAACCGGTGGAAACGGTGACAGCGAACTAACGGAAAGGCTGAAGCTCCGTTAGTTCCAGAGAAAGAAGGAAAAACGTTGCTCATAGAAGAAGAAGAAAAAGGAAAACGAGAGAAAAGAAAAAAAATTATTTTTGGTGATGTAGTATTTTTCTTTATATTTTTATCATTATCTTAGATAATTAAGTTTTGGCAAGGAGAGAACATAAAAAAAAAAGAAAAGCGAAAAGTGCGTTAGGATATGTCTTCCTCGTGGAATGTAGGGAGTTACAATCCCGTGTAGTTCGGAATAACGTGAGTGTCGATTCCTTTCTTTGGTGGTGAGAACCGGATTAATTGAAAGATATTGCGTAGAGTGGATTGTAACTCCGCAAGCGGATATAACTGAACTTGATTTGTGGCACTGCAAGAAATTTTCTCTTAAATATTTGACATTTATATATTGCAGTAATAAGCTAAGTTTTCCTATTATCTGGCGGGAACTTTATAAACCCAATACTTCTCACAAATACATTAATTATTATAAGATAAATACAAAGATTTTCTTGTAAATATTTGACATTCATATTATACAGTAACACTTAAGTTTTTATTTTCTGGTGGGAAAGGCACAATACCTACGGGCTACATGAATTAAATATGAGGGCTCGTAGCTTTGCCACATAGCCAGTGAACTTCCGTATTGTTATTTCCTCTTAATTACGGCAATTTACGGCAATACAAGGATTTTCTGTACACATTTGGCATCTATATCATAAAGGAATAAGTTAAGTTTCCTTATAATTTGGCGGGAACTTTATAAACCCAATACATATCTCAAATAAATTAATTATCATAAAATACATACAAGGATTCTCTTGTAAAAATTTGGCATTTATAGTATAAAGTAACAGGTTAAGTTTTTTTTGTTCGGGCGGGAAATGCATAATACCTCTGGGCTCCATGAATTCAATACATAAGGGCTCGTCGCTTTACCATATAGCAAGTGAACGTGGGCATTTTTTATTTCTTCTTAATTACGGAAATTTTCGGCAATACACGAATTTTCTTGTAAAAATTTGGCATTTATATTCTTGTAATAAGTTAAGGCTTCTTATTATCTGGCGGGAACTTTATAAACCCGATGCTTAACTCAAACAAACTAATCATTATAAAATAAATATTCATAATTAATAAAAGAATTAGCTTAAAGTCAGTGGTCATTACGGATAATCGAATTATTATAAAGTGAACTTATAATACGAATACGAAACCTATCTCTAAACAAGTAATTAATACGAATAAACTAATCATTATAAATTGAACCATTAGCACGAATAAACGAAATAATATAAGTGCCCTGTCGCAGCGCCAGGCGATAGAACGCCTGTTAGCCTTGACGGGGCAGGTCCGACGTCCAGGCACGCATCCGCCCATACTACCAGACAAGAAAAGAAAACTAACGAGTGATGGTCCCTGTCAGGGAAGGCTCGCACAGAGTCAGGCGATATAACGCCTGTTAACCAGACTTGAGTCTCCATGACAGGAACCGTAAATGAGATTGGGAGGCTACCGCAGATAGATATCGAAAGATGAAGTGGTTGAAAAAGAAGAAAGATAGGAAAGAAGAAGAAAACAGAGGTGATAAGGGCTAGAGTACCGCGGTAAGTACCTTCGCCCACTTACCCAGAAGCCGGAGGGACTTGGACGGAGATGGAGAGATGATACCTGAAAGAAGTCCGCTCCTGGCTCCTCTCGTTGGCCTGAGCCACAGATTTAAAAAAACTAAATATCGACGGATATGAATTGAAAACTACTAGAATGAATAACATAGCTCGGAAGGGGGGGGGGGGGGGTTACTACGTAAAGAAAAAAAAATTGCCGAATCTAAGAGGATTGTGTCACTAGGTGACAAACAGACGTTTTCGAGCTAATAATACAAGACCAGAAAATCGAAACCATAGTTCTAATTCACTAGC
Organism: Thereva nobilitata; assembly: GCA_963855945.1. Classification (NCBI taxonomy): domain Eukaryota; kingdom Metazoa; phylum Arthropoda; class Insecta; order Diptera; family Therevidae; genus Thereva; species Thereva nobilitata. The sequence goes on from OY979695.1 coordinate 73,929,663, forward strand.
CTCCGTTGGGCGCCATTTGTAACTGTCGGGGGCTAAATTTGTGCCGATGCACGAAGAAGGGAAAATGCTCTAAAGGCCAGAGAACCATTGTTACAAAAAAATATAGTTGCGGAGGGGACCTAAAGAAGAGAGGGCTCGGACGGATCGACCTCCGGAGAAACTATCGCCAATGAAAGCATCACCAGCACCGACAAGCGGCACGACGTGCGGTACACGAGCAAGCTCGACGGATGGGGTGGGGTTCGTAGTACTGGGATGCAAAAGCTATCAAAGGGACAGTTACCAAAAAAAAACTCGTGCCAAAACTAAATAGGGCGATGGTGGTAGGTACGGAGCCGTCCTGTCCAACGAGAGGGAGGCTGATAGGGGAAAGAAAAGAAGGTGGTCACTGGTCCACAATCAAGGTATGGGCTGCTTGATATCAGACAATAAAATTTAGTTAGGTCGCACCTACCTTGATTGGGACACCCTTAATTAGGGGCCACACCGTCAGGGAGTGTTTTACTCCATCATCACCCCCGCAACATCCGAATGTATATATATTTATTCAAATTTGTATGTATATTTATTCAAATTTGTATCTATTTAGACTTATCTTATTTGTTATTATTTATCTTCATGTCTTATTCCGATTTTATTTTCTTAATATTGATTCATTTATTCCAATTTTGATTCAAATTTGTGCTTGGTTAGATTTATCTTATGTGTTATTATTTATTTCCGTATCTTATCCCGAGTTTATTTGTTTAATATTTATTCATTTATTACAATTTTTATTCAAGTTGTAATTGGTTAGATTATCTTATTTGTTATTATTTATTTTCACATCATTTATTCCTTCTTTATAATAAATTCCTTCCGTGCGTTATACGTTCACTTCATAACAAATTGGGATATTCGTATTGCCTATTTGACTTATATTATTTCGTTTATTCGTGCTAAGGGTGTAGCTGTCAAAAAAAATTTACTTGCTTGGACAAAACGAATTTCCGAAGTGAGCAGCATACGCACGGGACGCCATGGGGCGACATATTTGTAACTGTCATATATGTAAAATTGAATACCATATGGGTCAACAGACAGTACAAATAAAAATTTTTAAAAAGATGCTACCAATAAGAACACCAAAAAAAACTATCTCGCGGAGTATTTTCGAACCACCCTCTGCACTAACACACGGACACGCCTGGCGGTGCTGCGGCTAGCTCGCCGTTGGGAGGGTTCGGTGTGCAGGGGCTTGTCATTAAAGACAGTTACTTGATGAGTTTATCATCCAAAATTTAATACTCCATTCGCGTGTCGGACAGAACAATTTACATACCGCGAGAAAATGTAACAAATATATTTATAATGAGAAAAAAAATCTTTTATAGGGTGCCAATAGAGAGGGGAACTGAGAGGGGGGCGACGTCACGCAGCCATGCGTCCTGATTCGGGGCCATGAGGGGTCTGAAAAAAATATCACGGGGTACTCACCATACCGGAGGACATCTCCTCCCCTAGAGCGCCACACCCACCGGAGGGTCTACTCACGAGCCATCCTAACTTACCCGCAAAAAAATTTCAAAGACAAAAACGAAATTTTATCGAAATCAGAGAGAAAAACCAAACCCACCAAATAAATCTTTCCATCCACCAAAAAAAAGAAAAAAGAATCCTTCAACTCTATACAACGATTTTTTTTTCTTTATTATCCTCGGATCATCTATTCAGTTTTACATATTTTTCCTTTTTCTTTCGTTAATTAAAGATACAAAAAGTATCCCCCTCCTCCGGAGTGAAATAAAAAAAACTTTCGGATAAGTGCCAATACACTTCTTTTCTCCTTTCTTTTCTTAATTAAATATGCTAGTTCTTGATTTTACTCAATTTTGTTTGTTTTTTTTGTTGTTGTTTTATATATATTTTTATATAATATTTTAGTTAAATTTTTTTTATAAAAACAAATCGAATGAACTACAGTATATACCTATTTTTTTGGTTTTTTTTTTATTGTTTGCTTATATTTTATTTTTTTTTCACACCATCTCCCCTTTTCTATATGTTAATAAATAATTTTGTTTTCCTCATCTCAACCGTGCAAGCAATAAAATATTAAAAATCAATTGAGGGGGGAAGCAAAATTAACAAATTTTTAAACATTTTAGTATCGCTATAGAGAAATATAGGATGGGAGAATAATATGTATTTTTTTTTTCACCTTTTTCTTTTCAAAAAAAATAAAACTTATATATATATAAAAAGAACTTAAAGCAAAAGACAGTAAAAAGAACACAAATTCCTTATTGTTATTAAAAACTATATACTTAATCGTTTTTTTCTTTCTTTTTTGTTTGCATATAGAGAAAAAAAATAATGAAAAAACAATACCTATATATATCAATCGGATGCTTTAACTTAGGTGTACATATGTATATAATTTTCTTGCATTCTGCACTCAACGGTTTCGTTCTTGTCAATTAAAAAAAATTTTTGTTGTAACACACCGTAACACACAGCATTATTATTATTTAGGTACATATTTTTTTGTTGTGGCATTTTGCACACATTTTGTCATGGTTATTTTCCCTTTTTTTTTGTAACAACAAATCCTTATTTATATATTTTTTCTCAAAAAAACCAGAAACACTCCAAAAACTCGTATTTCTTTCTCAAACTCAAGAACAAACTTCTATCCTTTTTTTATTTTTTATTTTTTTATTTAAAACACTTTATCATTTTTCTTTTTTTTTTATTTAAAATGACTTTTTTCAAATTTTTTCGCTATTTAAAACAACCTTTTTATCTACGTCTTCTCGATTTAAAACTTTTTATCATTTTTTTTCTTTTTTTTATTTATTTAAAACAACTTTTTATCATTTTTTTTCATTTAAAAAAACAAACTTTTTATCATCATTTTCTCGATTTAAAACTTTTTATCTTTTTTTTTCTTTATTTATCAGTTTATATTCTCACACCAAAAACATTATAAACTTTTTTTTGTTAGTTTAATTAAACATTTCTTTTTTTTTTATCAATTTGTATTTGCACAAAAACATTCTAATTGTTTTGTTAGTTTAATTAAACATCTTATCTTCGATCCATTTATATTTTCACACTCAAAACATTATAAACTTTTTTTTTGTTAGTTTAATTAGACATTTCTTTTTTTGATCAATTTGTATTTGCACAAAAACGTTCTAATTTTTTTGTTCGTTTAATTAAACATCTTATCTTTGATCAATTTATATTTTCACACCCAAAACATTCTAAGGGCCTATCCGACTCTTCTGTTCAAACAAAGTTTCCTTTTTTCTTTCCTTAGTTTCCTTTAAAAAAAACCGCTTTAGTATCGGCACGAAACAAAAACGCGTCCGCACTGGTTAACTACTCAACGCCGAATCTCTGAAAAACCGACGCTAGCCCAACTTTTGCCCTTCAAACCCATTCTTGTGGTAAGGGGGGAAAATTGTGAAGCCGTGCATACATGCGCGGAACGCATAACGGTAAAAACCGTTGAAATCGCCTTATTTGGTCCGGTTGAAAACCGCGTCTTGTGCGTTAATTAAGGGTGGGGGTAATGGGATGAAGAAATTCACACGGAAGGGAACAACCAAAGGGATTTGGTAATCGCCGTTCCTTCATTTTCCCCGTGTAAACTCCTTCCATCACATGGACAAAAGCTTAATTCTGCGAAACGTACTCGGCATCATGTCCATTCCGCACGGTGATTGGCTGGGCGTTCGCCGCCGGCAATTCTGTTGCGCGAAAATTTATGTGTGCGAGCATTATGCCGCAGAATGGGATAGATCAAGACCCTCGTAAGTACAGGCCTGGAAGCAGACAGGCCAACTAATACTAACATAGCTGAAAAGTGGCCAAAAATTTCTGACAGTTGTGGAATTAACATGGCCGAAGCCATAAGAAGCAATTTTTTAACATTGTTTTTGCACTAAAAAGTGGTAAAATATTGTATATTTTCACTTTTTGGTGCACATGGATTATCAGTGATTAGTGCTTTAGTGATTTAATAAAAAAAATTAAAATGAAGTGAGTGGTTAAGTGTATTTTAAGAGTGTTAATTGATTAGGTGACCATTTTTGTTTACATTCGCGGTGGTTTTTTCGTGTTAATTTAGGGAAAAAATGTTGAATTTGTGTAGTAACATAATAAAAAGTGCTTTTTAAGTGATTAAAGATTATTATAGGATAGTTATTAAAAACATAAGTGCAGAAAAATGTGAAGGAAAAGTAAAAAAGTTATTGTTATTCATGTTGTGTGGTAGTACTTGCACTTATGTTTTTAATAACTCTTCTAGAATAATTTTTGGTAAATCTATAGTGTTGCAGTACCCACCTCCGATTTTTTTCAAATTTTCATATTTTATGTATTTTGATGCGTAGAATCCATTTTTGAAAAAATTAATCGCCGCTGACGCACCGTTTCGCCGTTATTCAAGCTTGAAGTTGCCAAATTTCGGTTTTTTGGAACGTCACAACTACCATATTTCTTCTCCGATTTTTTTGAAATTTACATATTTTATGTATTTTGATGCGTAGAATTCATTTTCGAAAAAATTAATTGTCGCCGAAGTACCGTTTGTTTTTTATTTAATTTCAAAGTTACATAATTCTGGTTATTTTTAAAGTGATAACCGCCACATTTACCCCCTTAATTTTTTTTAAATTTATATTTTTATGTTCTTTCATGTATATTTTTAAATAAATAAAATAAAAAAAAAATTATTTGTTTCATTTAAATGATAGCTGCTTTACAAAAAAAAAATTTTTATTATTTAATTCAAATATTGGCTGTTTTTTGGCTCTTCTAAAATTAGGAACTCCCCAGGCGAATCTTAGCATTGGGATACATGCGCAAGGATCCACCAAAATCGTGAAATTACCACTAATGTTGGGAATAAAACTGCAAATTATCCTATATGTTTTTCTAAAATTAGGAACTCCCCAGGCGAATCTTAGCATTGGGATACATGCGCAAGGATCCACCAAAATCGTGAAATTACCACTAATGTTGGGAATAAAACTGCATATTATTCTATATGTTTTTCTAAAATTAGGAACTCCCCAGGCGAATCTTAGCATTGGGATACATGCGCAAGGATCCACCAAAATCGTGAAATTACCACTAATGTTGGGAATAAAACTGCAAATTATCCTATATGTTTTTCTAAAATTAGGAACTCTCCAGGCGAATCTTAGCATTGGGATACATGCGCAAGGATTCAGCAAAATCGTGAAATTAGCACTGGTGTCGAACGTTTAATTACAACTCATCCTATATATTCTTCAAAAACAAAAGGTGCAATTGAAAAATTAAGTATGCTTTATATGGAATGGGGGCTCCCCCTTTTAGGATTTACCTTTTCGTTTTGGGGGGCTACGCCCCCCCCCCCCCCTACCCCCTTTTAGGATTTACCTTTTCGTTTTGGGGGGCTACGCCCCCCATACCCCCCTTTTTTAATTTAATCTTTTAATTTTGGGGGGTTCCCCCCATACCCCCCTTTTTGGATTTAATCTTTTACCCTTCTTTTTAGGTTTAACCTATCAATAATCCCCCGAAAAACCCTCCTTCGGCTTAATAAATATTTTCAATATGGCGGTTATCACTTTTCTGCTAACCGATTTTACACAACTTTAAAATTTCATAACTCGAAAACGGTAAATGAGCGACACTTAATTTTTCGAAAAATGGATTCTACGCATCAAAATACATAAATTATGAAAATTTGAAAAAAATCGGAAAAGAAATATGACGGTTGTGTCGCTCCAAAAAACCGAAATTTGGCAACTTCAAGCTTGAATAACGGCGAAACGGTGCGTCAGCGGCGATTATTTTTTTCAAAAATGGATTCTACGCACCAAAATACATAAAATATGAAAATTTGAAAAAAATCGGAGGTGGGTACTGCAACACTATAGATTTACCAAAAAAACCACCGCGATTGTAAACAAAAATGGTCACCTAATCAATTAACACTCTTAAAATACACTTAACCACTTACTTTTTTTTAATTTATGGACTCATATCACTAAATAACTTGTAGGAGCGTCCCTTAGCGGATTCCCTATTTTGTGTAGAATTAAAACACACGGGCTTTTAGTAGATTACTTTATTGGAGATATATTTACTAGCGGGAGTGCGGCCGATCTCTATGGCGTGTGCCATCTAACTGTTGGTGACTTCCTTTTCCTCTTCACAGGCAATATCGCCAGAAGATTGTTTATTGTGGAGGTTGGTAATATTGCCGCTGGTTGCGATTGCTGTTATGGTGATTGCCGGATATTACGACCGCCACAGCACTCCCCCTCTCCGAAAAAAAAATAAAAGTTGCTTAACTCTAACAATGCCTTGATTTTACAATTCATATTCAATGATCCAAATTCAAATTTATTTATTTATAATACATTATTAATCTAATGATATATGATAATTATTCTATGATATATGATATCTAATGTTAATAATGCGATATAGTGATGCTAGTTCGTTTTTTTTTTTTTTTTCTGTAATTAATTTCTATTAATGTAATTCAAATTCAGTTATATTTATATTGTAATTCAAATTCAAATATATATTTATATTGTTCAAATATTTAACGCTAAAGGTTTAAATTTGTAGTTTAAGTTTATGTTTCAGTCCTGATCGATTTGCTCTACTTATTAAAGGTTCATTTGTAGTCAAGAGAAATGCAGGTTTTAATTTGTCTATGTTAACTAACTTTTCTTGTTTATTTATTAAAATTTTGTATATTTTATCATTTCTAGACATTACTTCGTATGGACCAGAGTAAGGTGGATTTAAACTACCTTTGTAAAAAGGTTCTTCGACGAATACATGTGAGCAATTTCTTAGTTCCTGAGGGACGAAAATGTTGTTTTGCTTTCTAGATCTTGGCTTTTGTGGTACTATTTTCGCGATTGCGTCTTTTATTTGTCTGGCTAATGCGGTTGTCGCGACTTGTTTTGTTTGGCTATCTGTGGAAATCAGTTCTCCGGGTAATCGTAACGACTGCCCAAATAACAGTTGTGCCGGGGCTACGCCTATGTCACTGATCACTGCTGATCGAATTCCTAAGAGTATCCAAGGGAGGCTGCTATACCAATTTTTGGGCTCCTTGGATGCTCTTATGGCTGCCTTTAGTTGGCGATGGAATCGTTCTATGGATCCATTGGCTTGAGGGTGGTACGTCGTGGTGCGTACACGGTTGCTCCCTAACAAGTTTGAAATTTCTTTAAATAAGAGCGACTCAAACTGCGTGCCTTGATCTGTTGTGATCGTTGTAGGAACTCCAAATAGAGAGATCCAATGGTGCACGAAAGTTTTCACTATTGTTTCAGCGCTAATATTTCTTAAGGGAATGGCTTCGGGCCAGTGTGTGAATCTGTCTTTTATTGTTAGGATGTATCTATGGCCGTTTGATGGCGGCAGTGGCCCTACAATATCTAGGTGGATATGTTGGAATCTGCCGCTGGGCACTTCGAATTCTCCGTATGGTGAATGTGTGTGCCGATGAACTTTGGATTTTTGGCATGATTCACAAGTTTTACTCCATGTATTGACCTCTTTATTCATTTTGGGCCAAAAATATCGGGCTGTAACTAGCTTTTTAGTGGCTCGAATGCCGGGATGCGATAAATTATGCGTGGTTTCGAATATTGATTTCCGAAGGTTTTTAGGGACATATGGTCTGTTTTTGTTTGTCTTAATTTCGCACCAAATTTCTGTGTTATTCGGTGGAAAAGCGACTTTTTGTAGCATGAATGACGGGTTGTTGTTGTTTCCTTTTGCTAAAATTTCTTTTAATTCTTGGTCTTGTTCTTGTTCTTCCGCCCAGGTTTGGATATCTATGTTTGCACAATGGTTAATGGTATCTATGTGTGCTCTGGAAAGAGTGTCTGAAACTATATTTTCTTTACCTTTGATATATCTTATGTCCTCAGTAAATTGGGATATGTAATTGAGATGATTATTTTGCCTAGGTGATTTATCGGACTTAGAATATAAGGCGTTAGTTAGTGGCTTATGGTCCGTATATGTGACGAAATTTTTGCCTTCGACTAGGTGGCGGAAGTGTTTGACGGCTAAGAAGATGGCTAGCAGTTCCCTGTCAAACGTGGAATATTTTCTTTCAGGTGGCTTTAGCCGTTTTGAGAAAAAGCACAATGGTTGCCATTGGTTGGTGTTTTCTTGCTGGAGGACGGCTCCTACTGCATCACTTGATGCATCAACCCAAAGCGAAATTTTTGCATTCGGTTTTGGATGTACGAGCAGTGTTTGTTTTTGCAGACCTTCTTTTATTTGGTTGAAGATTTCTTGGTGTGTTTCAGTCCATTCAAATTTCATTTTGCCTTTTTGTTTGTTTTGAGAGTTTTTTAAAAGGTCGTACAAAGGCCCTGTTATTTTGGCGGCTTCGGGAAGAAATCTATGGTAAAAGTTTATCATTCCCAGAAACCGTTGTAGTTTTTTAATTGAGTTTGGAGGTGGGAATTCTTTAATTGTCATAATTCTACTGTTTGCGGGTGTGATGCCTTGTGGTGTTACGTCGTGCCCTAAAAACTCTAACTTATTGACGCCAAAAACGCATTTTGAAGGGTTTACGTTTATGCTAGAGGCTTGTAAGCGCGTGAAGAGAGTTTTCAGATGTTCCTTATGCTCTTCTGCCGATCTACTGCTGACGAGTATGTCGTCCACGTAAACGAATACGTATGGTAAATCTGAGAGAATGTCGTTTATAAAGCGTTGGAAGGTCTGTGCCCCATTTCTTACACCGAAAGGCATTCGGAGAAATTCGAAGAGCCCGAATGGGGTAATAACTGCTGTTTTATAAACGTCTTTTGTAGCTACGGGAATTTGATGATAGGCTCTGACAAGATCTATTTTTGAAAAGTGTGTGCAACCGTGAAGGTTTAATGAGAGATCTTGGATATTAGGCAGAGGGTATTTGTCGGGTGTTGTGACAACGTTTAGTTGCCGATAATCTCCACATGGTCTCCAATCCGTGCACCCTTTTTTTGGTACTAAGTGCAATGGAGATGCCACTGGAGAAGCAGATGGACGACAAATTCCTAGTTTGATCATTTGATCGAATTCCAATTTTGCTACCTTGTATTTTTCAGGATTAAGGCGTCTGACCCGAGCGCAAGGTAATGGACCTTGAGTATGTATATGGTGCACAACGTTGTGGTTGACCTGTTCATTGAAGTCGGGTGGTGCCTTAAGAGCAGGGAAGGCATTTAAAATGGATCCAAACTCATCTTCAAAAGAGTATAATTTTGGTGAAGGAGACCTGATATTGCGAGCTATGCCCTCGACTGAATGGGTCGTTCTTTTGTCTATCAACCTTTTGTGGCGGATGTCTACTAATAGGTCATATTTGAATAAGAAATCGGCGCCTATAATGGGATATTGTATACCGGCAACGACGAAGGTGTGGTCGTAGCAGCGCCGTAGGTTTAAGTTTAATGAAAGCTGTTTATTGCCGTAGGTCGTGATCGGAGAGCCATTGGCGGAAACTAAACGGTAATCAGATTTGTGAATTTTTTCTGGAGTTAGTCTTTTTGGAATTACCGATATTTCTGCACCCGTGTCAATCAGAAAATGTATTTTTAAATTTCTATCAAAAATGAAGAGACGGCGAGATATGTTATCCGACTTCGTTGCCGTGCACGTAGTAGGTATTTCTAGTTTTTTGTATCATGAAATTCTCTTTTATTATTATTGAAATTGCAGGGCGCTATGCAGTTCCTGGCTTTGTTTCGGAATTTCTTATGGAACCAACATCTGCCGTCACTGTTTTGTATTGGTCTTTGCGAGCGCATTGCAGGTTTCGCTTGTGCATCGGGTCTTGACCTAAAACGTGATCGATTGAAAAATTGTGATCGGTTCTGCTGTCTAGCTTGCTGAATCTCGAGGTATTTCATACGTTTTGAGAGGTCTTGCATTGAGTTACGTAAATCATCGTTCGCTGTATTTGTGGAAACTGCTGAAATGTTCGTTGTTGAAGACGTGTCAAAAATTTTGTCCGCTATATCGAAAGCTTCTTCTTGTGAACGAAAATCTCCAAGTGCTATGACACAGGCTTGTATCGAAGGCGGTAATTTATTAATCCAGAGCTTTTTTAATAAAGAATTGTTGACGAGGCTGTTTCCTCCCGCCAGGGATTCCATGTGCCTGTACAACTCGGAGGGTTTATAATCCCCTAATTCAACTTTGTGAAGTAGATTGTCGAGTCTGCGCTCTTCGGAGTCTCTGGTTCTATGTAAGAGAAGTTTCTTCAAGTTTTCGTATTTGTTTTGGGTTGGCGGGCTTAACAGTGCGTCGGCCACAACCTCCATAGTGTCCGCTGGTAAGGATGCTACTAGGTGATCATGTTTTGTAGTCGAGCTAGTGATCCCTTTAATACGGAACTGCGTTTCCACTTGAACGAACCAAAGGTCAGGTCTACTGCTCCAAAATGGAGGAAATTTTAACGTGGCTATGAAATGCGGATATTCTCTACCTTCAGGGGGTTGATAATCTGGATTGGAATTCAACTTTCCGCCGTGTGATGGACCTGGTTCGTTTGGATTGGACTTGTTTTGGTTGTCCTCTTCGTCCATTTTGTAATCGCGAGAATGATTGAAATTGATTTACTTGAAAAAGAATTCAGATGTCGGATGGTTGTGACGTAAGCGCGGATGTGTTTTGAGTTTTCAATTTGAGTTTAAATTTAGCCGAAACCGTAAACTTATATATGCAATGGTTGCTGCTGTGAGCTTACTAGTCCACCAATATGCCGCGAAAAAAAAAACTAACTTTATGTGTTTTATACGTATGATAATAAGGACCACTTTAAGGAGAAATTTAAATATTTAGTTGTAAAATTCTATTTTTTTATCATCACAATTGGTTGCGTTAGAATGAATGTGGGAAATAGCATTAGTGCCATTCTCTTTTTTGAGAACTTTAAAGGTTAATTTATTATATTTTTGGACCAGTTTTGCTTTAGGGGTCTTAACAGAAAAAGAAGTTATCATAATGATACTTCCTATAATAACAGGCAACAATTTTCTGAATAATCCGTGTTAATAGAACTCCTTTATCCTAATATAACCACAATAGCTACTTTCCTCATAAAAAAGAATATAAGTTTGAAAATATTTATTCGAAGACAACACCTTTATTGGTTTGTCTCAGAACTAAAACAAAACTAAAATCGATTTTGAAGAATAATTGTTCTATGTTTGCAAATTTTCACAGAATTATTGTCAACTTCGTCACGCTTTCTTTGATATTGCTTGCTAAATTTTATTCTATATTGTTTCTTTTGTAATGTTGTTTTTCGTTTGTTTTTTTTTTTTGCCCTTGAGAAATTGCTCACATGTTCGATTAAATGTAAATGTAATGTAAAAGTCCGTTATTGGGAACAAAAAATTTTGGTTAAATGAATTTAATAGTACGGTACTTTGCCGTTTGGAGAAATAGTTAATAAAAATCTACTTGTTATTTAAATTATTAATTTCTGAATTTACTTACTCTGGTGTTTAAGACTGTATGTTTTTCTTCTTGAGTTAAACCGCATGTATCTTGACATCAATTTTCCTTTTTACAGATTTTTGTATTATGATTTTTCGCAATATAGGCCTTTTTTGGTTTCGTTAAAATTCATTCATATTACTTATATTCTAAAAAAAAAACTATGATTAATTTGTATACTTGGCATGCATTACATTAATTGTGAAAAGAAAAATTTAAAGTAAAATGCTGGTTTTTGTGTTTGTCTTGTGTGTGCCTTAAGTACATGTTTTTTATGGGTTCACGTGCGTGAGATGCAATCCGATAATTTCCTAGCAACCTTTTGTCATCCCTCGTTGTTTCTTTTGTTATCTCCCGCTGTGATCGACTGCTGTTCACCGTGCTTTTATATTAATGTGATCGGTAAAAATTTATTCCGCTCCGATCACGTTGTTTAAAAATTTTATTATATTTTCTATTACAGATGAACTTTGATCGCACTTCTTTGTTCGCACTTTTTTTTCACTTCTTTTTATGTTATGATTAAGTTAAATTTTTTTTTATGTAACATTTAGTGAAATATTAAGTTGATTGAATTTTAGGTTTATTGGAAACCAAAAAAAATTTTTTTATATTAGTTTTTAAAATTTTTGTTGAACGTCGGGGTCACCATTTATGTAGGAGCGTCCCTTAGCGGATTCCCTATTTTGTGTAGAATTAAAACACACGGGCTTTTAGTAGATTACTTTATTGGAGATATATTTACTAGCGGGAGTGCGGCCGATCTCTATGGCGTGTGCCATCTAACTGTTGGTGACTTCCTTTTCCTCTTCACAGGCAATATCGCCAGAAGATTGTTTATTGTGGAGGTTGGTAATATTGCCGCTGGTTGCGATTGCTGTTATGGTGATTGCCGGATATTACGACCGCCACATAACTTATCACTGATAATCCGTGTGCACTAAAAAGTGATAAAATACAATATTTTACCACTTTTTATTCCAAAAGCAAAGTTAAAAAATTGCTTCGTACGGCTTCGGCCATGTTAATTCCACAACTGTCAGACGATTTTGGCCGCGCACAGACACAACCAAAAAGTCTGCTTCCAGGCCTGTACTTACGAGGGTCTTGGATAGATACAAAACATATGGGCAGGGGTGTAATTAGGCAAAAGTTTAGCTATTGCATGAATATTTAAAGTTTGTGGGATGTGCAAACTGTTTACTTTTTTGTTTGATATATTTGAATAGAGATAATTTTTAATAGACAAAATCAACCTGATATGCGAATCTTTATGGGTTTGGATTTATTTTTTCAGGCCGACCGTTACAACGCGGGTACGCTAGACCGAGTAGGGAAAGAGGATCCGAAAGACGAGGCGGCTTGTTGAGCTCTGCTCACCGACTGAGTTAGCTGGGCAAAAGATGGTTCAGTGAAAAAAAACAGGATATTTGAAAAATAAGGGAAATTAATATGAGAACGGTTACACGACTCGGAGAGAGAATATTGTGGGTACCATCCAAACGTGTGGCCTCGACCCATGATCCTGAGATTAAGAGTCTCGGTTCTATCGACTGAGTCAGCCGGGCTAATATGAATACACAGACGAACAAAAAAAATATATGAATATGGAAACGGATAGGTGGATATAAAAGATTGTTATTTAAAAAGCTTGAGAGCGACGGGCACTAGGCAGCCGACCCTCTATAAATTTCCTCCTGGCGGCCTCTTTCGCAAGCCAGGCTGGTCCGACAAGGAACGGGCCCAATTTGAGATTAATACCAATTTCGACCAGATCGGACGGGATGGTGTGATACATCGAGTGTGTGTATCGCTATAAAAGCAGATAATAATGGTAGACCTGACTATAGAGACAATTCGATGTGCATGACTCATAATTCGTAACTGCTTGCAGTCATCACTTTGAATAGAATCAACTCTTTAGTTAACTGGTTCTGACTAGTACAAAGATTTTGTTTGTGTGTGGAGCTCCCATAAAGGAGAAAAAGTTAGTGAGTGGTAGAGGTGGGTATTGGCTATTGTCAATGGTTGAAGTGGTCCATAAGGTACCCGTGACCGCGGTGGATCCTGCGGGAGGGATGACCTCGAGGCCCAAAGATGATGAACGAGGCACCGCCTGTTCATACATCAGAGAACCCTTAGGTCATCCTTCGGGGAAGAGTAAACGACACGGGGACTCAGCGTCGACCAGGTCGCTGGCCTGAGCCCTGGGAAATATAGTCCCCTCCCGCCTGCAGAGATCTACTCTGGCCTAGGGGAGAATAAAACTGGTAAAGGACGGATTATGCAGCAGGACGCTACCACTTACTGAGGCGCTAGGTCGCATCTCCTAGAACCTCGCACTGTCCGGGCTTCACGACACAAAGGACTGAGAAGCAAAGGCTAGCTTCCACGCGAACAGGCGGGCGCGATAAAATGACCGAGAGGACCGTGTCTCGGGGGACTGGTCTGGCAGCCCCTGCTAGGCATCTAGCATGAAAACCTTGCCCCCAGACGAGCAAGGAAAACAAGGAGGTGTACCACCGCTAGGGAAGCTACCTAAGCGGTTTAAAAAGGCACCCTGTCAGTTAACCGGTGAAGCCGGCGAGATACCATATTAGGGCTACTCGGGGAATGCTTCCTATCTTCTCACTGCCTGAGATCCTTAGCGTGATAAGTACCTAACAATTTTCCCGCCATATCCTCAATCTCGTACAGACTCGCACCTATTCTTTTACGTACGCGAGCTTTGGAAAATTTATTGGCTAGCTTAGCACTAAAACAGTTGGCAACTTTACTAATGGGGAAGGTACGGCGAAAAACTTCTTGACCTGGCTGGAATGCGACCGATTTGCAACGTAAGTTATAATTTTTCTCATGCCTGTTGTGTGCAGCAGACAGATTTATGCTAATGCGCTCTCGGATGAGGCGAAGACGATCTGAAGTTGGAAGGAATGCAATGTTTCCGTCTTGTAACTTTTTTAAGACCGCATAGGCTGATCCGTGTAAGATCATCTGGCTTCCGAAGAGAGCCTGAAAAGGTGCCATTCCTATTGACTCATGGACTGAACTTCGCATTGCACATTCGACTGAAGAAAGGTGACGGTCCCAATCGCGGTGGTCGTCTTTTAAATAAGCACGGATGGCTGCTAAGGTTGACCTGTTTACTCGCTCAGAAGCATTTGGATGTGGAGAATGTACCGCTGTACGCAAGTGTTTGACTCCATAGTCGTCCAAGAATTTAGCAAATTCCTTGGAGACGAACTGTCGACCATTGTCGGAAAAAATTATCTCTGGTACTCCAAATGTGTGAAACACACGGTGTTCCAGGTTCTCTATTGCAGAATTTGCAGTCTCGGAGGAAACCGGAAACAGGAATACAAATTTCCTAAATGAGTCCAAAACTACCAGCACAGCAGTATTACCTCTCTTGGAGCGGGGGTAGGGACCCAAAAAGTCCATACAGGAATTGAAAAGGCTTAGCCACTTCCAGTTTTTCACCCATGGGCGGTCGCAAGATTGCATTAGGGGACTTCGTGCATTTACACGTCTCACACTGCGATACGTAGGTTCGGACTTGATTTACCATGCCAGGCCAAAAATATTTGTTACGTAACCGTGATAAAGTTTTTCCTATTCCTCCGTGAGAAGCTTGAGGGGGTGAATGGGCTGATTCAATCAGCGCAGGGGTCAAATCAGATGGAATCCATAGTTTCCAGGTTAGATCATCAGAGATGGGATCTCCTGAACGAGGAGTAGTGCGATGGAACACATATTCGTCCGACACCCTAAGATCAGGTAACTGTCCTGTATTTCCGCCAACGCGCTCAAGTAGTGCCAAATATTCTGGAGATTTGAATGCGGGGGACGTTAAGTCTACATCATGACGCAGTCAACACGGGACAACGCATCTGGGATCACGTTTTGGCTCCCTTTTCGATGCTCTATTGAAAACTCAAAGCCCTGTAATTTTAAACTCCATCTCGCTAGGCGACCGTTCAGGTCAGACTGATTCATGAGCCATTTAAGACTAGCGTGGTCAGTGATGGTTGTGAACGATTGGCCCTCTACATATGCTCTAAACTTTTTCACACTCAATACGGCTGCGTAACATTCAAGTTCGGTGATAGTGTAATTTCGTTGAGCACTGTTCAACTTTTTGGACATATATGCAATTGGATGTTCATTGGATGTCTCGTTGGAACAGTACACTACCGACACCAGTTTTACTCGCATCGCATTGAATGTAAAACGGTTTAGAGAAGTCAGGAGTGACCAATATCGGAGCCTGGGTCATACAATCTTTCAACTTGAGGAAGGACTGTTGTGCCTCCTCTGTCCAAGTAAACTTTTTGCCTTTCAAGCAATCTGTGATAGGAGCAGCCACACTGGCATAATTGGAAATGAATCGTCCGGTCATGCCTAAGAATCTTCGTACTTGCCGATGAGATTTTGGCGTAGGAAATTCTGAAATGGCAGTTACTTTACCAGGGTCGGTCTTCAACGTTCCATCACCAATCAAAAAACCCAGGTACTTTACTTCTTGTACACAAAATTTACTTTTAGACAAATTAATGGTTAGACCAGAACGACGTAGGCAACCAGCAACCTCTTCAAGGGTCTTGAGATGGGAGTCAAAATCGGGAGAGACGATCAAAAGATCATCAAGGTAAACAAACACGTGCTCTCGTAAGTGTCCAGGGATTACTTTATCCATTAATCGACACATTCGTTGCGGAGCGTTACATAGGCCGAAAGGCATTTCAGTAAACTGATATAGGGGCCTACCAGGAACGGTAAAAGCTGTCTTCTCGCGAGATTTAAAATCTAATGGTATCTGCCAAAAGGCATCCTTCAAATCCAGACTGGTAATAAACTTGGTGTCTTGAAGACGACCCAACAACCCGTCTATATGGGGAAGAGGGTATGCGTTTTTAACCGTGACGGTGTTTCCAGGCTTGCGGACTAAAACAACAGGAGAATTCCAAGGACTGTTGGATGGCTCTATGACACCCAAGCTGAGCATTCTGTCCAATTCATCATGTTTAGTGCAAACTGAGATTTGCACTAAAGGAAAGGGAAAATATGAAGGAAACACACGTGTCAGGTAGAATTCAATAATTGTCTTTATTTCGAACTGTTTGCTTAAACATTAACAAATAGGACTTATGCTCCACTTAATTTATTTTGTATATCTTATAATTACTAACCAATAACACCTTACTAGAAGGGTTCTAGTTAGGATTCTTTATTTTGGATAATAATATATATAATAACTAGATGTATTCAGATAGCGACCAAAGTACTTGACCAAAAGTTGTATGCAAAATTACACTGAGTATATCAAAGATATAGCCAGACAGTAATTTAATACTCGACTAAGGCAAGATACAAAGTCGCACTGAATATTATCTTTTGAAATGATGCTGAAAAAGAAACTTGATTAGAACCAAACATATAACATTTCCCAGAACACATGCGGCCTGTAGAAAATTTAATGATTGGTGAAAAAATACCTTATAGAATCGTTGAAAAATCCTTTTTCACAATAAACACTTGAAAGAAGATTTCTTGGAAGTTATTTCGCTTACGTTTGCTTGATACACTTTCCTTGACTGCTGATAGACAAGAGAGGGTGATTGCTTCTGGGTTCGGGTTTTTATACACTGGACCCAACGGTCCTGGCCTAAACTGCATTGCCATTTTTAGGTGGGGGTATTTAGACCTTTTTGATGACAAAAAATAATTTCAAACTATTTTCCCTTCTTTTTATTTAATTCTAGTTATTTTATTCCTTTTAATTTCATAAAATTTTAATTAATTCAATATAATTTTCTCAATTTTCTTCGATTTTTATGATGTACTAAAAATGTCCTTTTCGACCATTTCCTTATTTTTTACTGCAATATCATAATTTTATTAATTCATATATTCATCCTTTTCCACTATATTTTCTCTTTTCTTCTTATTATCTTTATGAAAATTTATATTTTATGGAAATATCTTTTTATCCATAAAATATTTCGTTTTTCTGACATCGCCGCTGTATTCTTTGTTAATTTCTACACCAATTTCATGTATCATATGTTGATACAGCATAAAGTTTGACATTTGCGGTGTGATGTCACGGTTCGCGATTGCGTACGCGTTAAATTTCGCGAAATAAGTGCAAACATCGTGTTTGCAGGTGAGTGCACGTCAATGTTGTGTTGTTTTAGTGTTATGTGTTGTTTATAGCGTAATTTTGTAGGTAAAAATGGAACTGGTTGTCTGTATACAACCAAATGTATACAACTAGGTTATGTATACATGTATGGTTTTAATAGCATTTTACCTGTGTTTTGTGGTTTGTATTAATGTTTTTATCTAAGTAAAATATTCTTCAATATTTGTTTTATGATTATGGCATGTTATATGTGCATAATTTGTGGTATTTATGGCGTTTTTCTTGGTTTGTTTATGCTGTAGTTCTTGTTGTTGTTGTTCTGCATGTCATTGCAAATTTTATAAACCAGAAATTTGCATTACCCTTGTTGACACTTTTTATTAACCCTTAAATTTATATTTTCAAGCCGGACTGATGGCTATTTTTGAATATGATTATTAATGAATCTGATTTTTACCTTTTAGGTGTATGATATAAAAAGAAACAACACGAATACAAAAACAAAACAAGAAGGAAGGACAACCAGGGATGTTTCTAAGTTATTTATTGTTTATTGCTGGTGAGCCTTTTTTTTTTTTATTATATTTTATTTTAAATATTATTTTGTGTTTGTTGTTGATTTGGGGCTGAACATTCTCCCCCCTGTTGAACAACTTTGTTCAACCGCATATTAAGTTTACTGAGTCCCCGTTTATGGTGGTGGTGAAATACTATTCGTCCATCCGCTTTCACCTGCAGGCGCACCTGGTACCGGTTGGGTAAACTTATTGTTTGCTCCTTTTTTCTCGTCGCTCGTACTTGGTCAAATTTGATTCGTTGGATGACATACTTAGGGAGGTACATGTCTTCACCTTCCCTAGTAATAAAACGTTGAAAGGTGTTTTCATATCTCTCCTTTAATTCCGTCAGTGTTGTTGTTGGTCGCAGCAACTTTAAATTATGTATCTGGCGTCCATTGATGATCGCAGGCTCTTTCAGTTGGATTGTTGTGTGGTTATTTTTTGTCACGTAGTAGTATTGCGTGGATGATTGTTGGTTTGAGTCCACTGGTCCAGCCAGGTTCTGTTTACAGGATGTTGTTGTTACTTCATCATCTGTTGATCCAGTGAGATCGATTGTGAATTTCACTGCTGCCTCCTTATTTTTTGAGTTAGGCATATGTTGTATTCTGCTTGGTGGGGCTGGTCTACTGATGACATCAGAAGTTGGTGTTGATGGCTCTGTTATTGTTCGAGCCGGCTCGTCGTGACTCTGCATTGCGTTGGATTTGGTGGTCGGGATCCGCCTAGGCTGGGTTCGACGCCGAATCTCTGGTCCGCAAGGTGTCACCTCGAAAGATCTGTTTAATACTGGGCGGTTTGGTGATGTCAGGATGAAGGTAGGCTTTATCCTTTTCGGATTTGGCTCCTGAGGAAGTGTTCTGGGTGGGTTATTGGCCCGCCTAATCACTCTCCCTTGGGGCTGGTCCGAATCTAGGTTGATCGCCTTGGATGTTGCGCGGCTGCTTCGGAAGTTTGATTGCTTGTCGACCTTTTTTGGTTGAGTTGTTGCTGCCGGACCATCGAGTAACGCTGCTAACTCGGCCAATTCTACGTCAAAATCACATTCGATTTCTAAAACTGGACTCCCTAAAGGTTCGGAGGTGCCGTATAACAGATAATTCTCGGCGGCGGCCAAATCTTCCTCGGTATACGTTAATTTTGACATCTGTAAAAAACGGAATTAATTTGTTGATCTGGAATAGGATTGATTGTGGACAGATGGACAACATTACCATGGATTAAACATTTAACATGACGACACTTGAATTGTTACTCCCTGTTATGGATTTGGTTCCGTTGTTGGAGTCCTTGGTTGATCCATGGGTAGACGGCAGATTTTTGTAATTGGTCTTCGAAACGTATTTTGACTCGTTCTGACCTGCACCACTCGTATGAACCCATCTGGTCCGGGGAACGTCTCTTCGATTATCCCGAGCGGCCACCTTGTGGGTGGCATGTTCTCGTGTTTAATGAGGACTATATCCCCGACCTGTAATGTGGTTTGTGGAGTATTCCATTTTGGTCTCTGTTGCAATTGATTAAGATAGTCTTTAGACCATATCTTCCAGAATTGCTTGACCATGCCTTGAATGTGTTTCCATCGTTGAAGTGATGATATAGCTTCTGTCTCATTAGTCACTTCAGGAAGGGCGTTGAGAGCTTGCCCAATTAAGAAGTGTCCTGGAGTCAGAATCATTGTGTCCTCTGGATCATTTCGAACCCAACATAGTGGTCGGGAATTTAAGCATGCTTCAATTTGCGTAAGTAATGTAGCATACTCTTCAAATGTACATATTGTATTTTTAACAGTCCTATATATGTGATATTTGATAGATTTTACGCTTGCCTCCCATAGTCCACCAAAGTGAGGTGCTGCAGGAGGATTGAAGTGCCATGATAATTGTTTTGGCGTGAAATATCGTTCCGCTTCTTGGTTGGACTCTTTAAGTACTTGTCGAAATTCCCTATCTAATACAGACACAAATTTGAGCCACAGTCTGAATAGATATTTGCACACAGTCCTCGTCTAGCTATAAATCTTTCGAGGGCTGCGATAAATGCTGTTGATGATAAGTCTGATACCAGTTCTATGTGTATTGCCTTGGTTGTCAGACAAACGATGACACAAATGTACGCTTTTTGTAGTTTTGCATTTCGAATTGATGACGTTTTAATGGTGATTGGTCCAGCGTAGTCAATACCAACATTAGTGAATGGTTTATTAATATTGACTCTTGGAATAGGTAGCTGCCCCATTAATTGCGTCATAGTTTCTCCTCGTTGTTTGGCACATACCATACATTTATGTATTCTGCTTGTGATACATCTTCGTGCATTTAAAATCCAAAACCTTTGACGACTTGTACTTAACACCAATGAAGTTCCGCCATGCAATGTCTCTAGGTGGATCTTGTCTATGAGTAAGTGTGTGAGCATATGGTCTTGGGGTAAAATGATAGGATGTTTCACTTCGTATGGTAATGTGGCATTACTTAGCCTGCCTCCCACTCGTATTAATGTGTTCTTGTCCATGAAAGGCGTGAGTTTTAATAAACGGCTGCTTCGTGAAAGTGGTTTCCCTTGCAGTAAATTGGTGTATTCTTCTGGAAATGCCATTTCTTGTGTAAGCCGCAACGTGGTGTTTTCAGCCTCGTTCCATTCTATGGCGGAAAGCTGATTGACTCGTTTATCCTTGGGATTTTTACAATTGTGTTTAAAACGTTTAAGCATGGCTACAATATGTGTAAGCCGTGTTATTGACGAATAACGAAATAAAATATTGTCCTCAATTTGTGTGAGGAAACTTGTGACGACTGGTTTCTTTGCTTCCAGATCCGTGTTTTCCTTTATTTCTTGCTGCTGAGGCCATTGATCTTGTGGTTTGGTTAGCCAACTGGGTCCATGCCACCATAGTTGATTGTTGACTAAATTTGTAGCTGAGATACCTCTGGATGCTACGTCAGCAGGATTGTCTTCTGTTGAGATGTGTCTCCATTGGTCGTATCGTATGACATCTTGTATTTCGACAACGCGATTGGCTACGTATGTCTTCCATCTGGACGGATGTTCCTTCACCCATTGGAGGGCTATCATAGAATCTGTCCATGCGAATGTTGGGATGTGCTGTAGCTGCATGTCTTCAATTGTGCCCTTTAATAATTTGGCCAAAATTACAGCTCCATTTAGTTCTAGCCTGGGAATTGTTGTTGGCTTGGTAGGAGCCACCTTTGTTTTGGATGTTAAGAGCATTGACGAAATTTGTCCATTATCCTCCTCTACTCGTAGATATAGGACTGCAGCATATGCTTTTGCTGACGCGTCACAAAAACCATGGAGTTGTGCCTTTGTATTGGCGCTGTAATTAATCCATCTTGGAATTTGTAGTTTGGTTAGATTGATTAATTCCTGTTTGAACGTTAACCATTCATTTTCTACTTGGGTGGACACTTGTTGATCCCATGAGCAGCCGGTTATCCATAACACTTGCATCAATATTTTTGCAGTAATGATAACAGGAGACAGCCAGCCTAAGGGGTCATACAAGGATGCGATGTCCGAGAGAATGTTGCGTTTAGTTGCGATGTTGTGTTCTCGCAATGGGATGATCGTGAATGTGAAATGATCCGGTCCAGGATGCCAACGTATCCCGAGGGTTTTCACTGTTTCGTCTGTATTGAATGTTAATACATTCTTCAGTTCACGATGTTCTGGAGGGAGATGGTCTAATAGTGTTTGCTCATTGCTAGCCCATTTCCGTAGGTTAAAACCACCTGACCGTGTGATGTTTATCAATTCCATTTGTAATTGTTTTGCATCATTGATGTTGTCAGCTCCGGTTAACAAATCGTCGACGTAGAAATTATCATGTAGTGCTTTAGAAGCTAACGGCCAAGTTTCCTTTTCGTCCACTGCTAGTTGTTGTAACGTGCGAATTGCTAAGTATGGAGCACTTGCCGTGCCAAAAGTCACTGTTTTCAACTTGTAGTCTTGAAGTTGTAATGTTTTCGGATTTTGCCATATAATCCTTTGATATGTTTGATCCTGTGGGTGGATATCAATCATGCGGTACATTTTCTCAATGTCTGCATTCATAGCGACCTTATATTTTCTCCAGTTGAGTAGTGTCGCAAACAGCTTGGGTTGAAGAGTAGGTCCAGTCAACAAGTGTTCGTTGAGTGATGTGCCATTTGTAGTTTTGGCGGATGCATCGAACACCACTCTCAATTTAGTCGTGGTACTCTCTTTGAAGACTGCGTGATGAGGGATATAGAAATGTTCTTCTTTATCTGTTGGGGGGTCTACTTCTTCCATGTGCCCAAGTTCAATGTATTCGTCTAAGCACTTTCTGTATTCCTTTTCGAATTCTGGTTTCATAGCGAACTGCCGTTGCAGCGATGTGAAACGCTTGAGTGCTTGAGGTCTTGATAATCCTAGAGCAGGAGCCTTGTTGTTCCTAAATGGAAGTTTGACTTGGTATTTTCCATTTGGTTTACGTGTGTGTGTTGTCTCGAAGATCTGCTGGCACAGTTTGTCGTCCTCTGTTAGGATCTGTTTTCCAGGAGGTTCTTCGATTTCCCAAAAACGTTTTAATTGGTCATGTAAATCTAGTGTTGTGACCGTAAATGTTGAGACCTTATCTATGACGGTGTCTGTCGTTGGTCCCACTATTATCCATCCAAAGATTGTGTTTACGGCTATTGGGGCGGTACTAGGTCCCTTTCGTATGCCGTTCCTTAGAATATGTGCGTAGATTCGTGCTCCTAGGAGTGCGTCGATCCTTCCTGGCTTCCAGAATGTTGGATCTGCTAGAGGCAAGTTGTTGAGGTGATTCCATTCCTCCTTGCGAACTACCTTTGTTGGTAAAAGATCCGTGATACTGTTGAGTATCAAGAAATTATCCGTCACTGACACCTTGTTAGCGTTGTTTGGTTTTACTGTGAGCCTAACTTGTTGGTGTGCAGTAGCTAATGGATTGGTGTTTATACCTGTTATTGCTACAGTTGTATTGGTTCCTGTAGCTCCTAGCTGCTTGCATGCAGCCTTTGTGATAAATGATGATTCGGAGCCATTGTCTATTAGACACCGCAATACCTTTTCCGTGCCATGACTAGTGCGAAACGTTACCAGTGCTGTTGACAACAATGCATGGTGATTTTTCATGGTTAGAAAGTTTTGAATTGTGGTTACTCCGTCAGCGCTGTCGGCTGATTGGGATTTCGAAGTTGTTGGAGATTGGCTTGGTATTGGTTCTCCCTCTCGTAAATGTTTTTCCTTGGATCCTGTTGATCTCTGCTTCTCTTGTCTGGAGTCGTCGTGTAAGGTAGTGTGATGACGCTGCTTGCATCTGCGACATGTATATTTACTTGTGCATTCCCTTGCCATGTGGCTGTTGGATAAACAATTTAAACACCGTCCAGCTGCTAGTATGACCTTACGTCTGGCATCACTATTCATTTGTTGATACTTGGTGCATGCTTGAATGTAATGCTTTTGATGGCAAGCTGGACAACAGTTTTGCTTCACTGCATGATACGTGTGTGTGACCTTTTTTGTGATTGTTGGCTTGATTGGTGTTGATGTCCCTGGAACGATTGCATCAGCAATTGATTCTAGTACCCGTAATCTCATTGTCAAGAACTTGCTGAATTGTGAAAAAGTTGGCAAAGTTTGATCTGCTCCTTGCTCTTCTTCCCATAATCGTAGTGTTGTGAAAGGAAGCTTCTGTACTAATAGATAAATTAGAATGGCATCCCAAGACGCAGTATCAACACCTAAGCTCTTCAGCTGTTGCAAACATTCGGATGAAGTATCTATTAATTCCTTCATGCCCTTAGAGGATTCAGTAGTCAGCTTCGGTATGTTTGTAAAAGTTTTTAGCTGGTGATTTACCAACATTCTTTTATTTTCATACCGCTTCTTCAGTTTTTCCCATGCTGGTGCGTAATCTTCGTTAGTGATTGGAACATGTCGCAATATGTTTTCAGCTTCTCCAACCAAACATTCCTTTAAATAATGTAATTTTTGTACTGGACCAAGTTTTGCATTATTATGGACCAACGCAACGAATACATCATGAAATGATCGCCACAAATCGCAATCGCCATTGTATTTTGGCAAACTGATTCTCGGCAGTTGTATTTCATATGGTGTTGTAGTTGGAGGCTCTGGAGGTGGAGTCATTTTTAATTGGCATTTTTCCAATCCATCCATTAACTCTCCGAGATAGTCATAATATTTGGCTTCTGTGGTTCCGTATATATCACTATTGAGATACGCAATTGCTGCTTCTGCATTCTCTTGCACTGATGATTCGTCTAATGCTATGTCGTTTTTTTGAAATTTCTCCCATATTGCATTTAATCCAGTGATTCTGGTTTTGTAGAATCCTAGATTGCGTTTTGTATGTGCCGTCTTTTTGGCAGTGTCGATATACTGGAATAGACGGAGTTTCAAACGTTCTTGTGCTTGACACATTTGTTGTAACGTAGTCATTTTGGATATGTTGCACTATAAGAATTACACGAACACCGATAACAAACAAAAGAAATTGAAACAAATTGAATTCGCTGACACGTATTCCTGGATGGAACCACCAAAATGTTTAGTGCAAACTGAGATTTGCACTAAAGGAAAGGGAAAATATGAAGGAAACACACGTGTCAGGTAGAATTCAATAATTGTCTTTATTTCGAACTGTTTGCTTAAACATTAACAAATAGGACTTATGCTCCACTTAATTTATTTTGTATATCTTATAATTACTAACCAATAACACCTTACTAGAAGGGTTCTAGTTAGGATTCTTTATTTTGGATAATAATATATATAATAACTAGATGTATTCAGATAGCGACCAAAGTACTTGACCAAAAGTTGTATGCAAAATTACACTGAGTATATCAAAGATATAGCCAGACAGTAATTTAATACTCGACTAAGGCAAGATACAAAGTCGCACTGAATATTATCTTTTGAAATGATGCTGAAAAAGAAACTTGATTAGAACCAAACATATAACATTTCCCAGAACACATGCGGCCTGTAGAAAATTTAATGATTGGTGAAAAAATACCTTATAGAATCGTTGAAAAATCCTTTTTCACAATAAACACTTGAAAGAAGATTTCTTGGAAGTTATTTCGCTTACGTTTGCTTGATACACTTTCCTTGACTGCTGATAGACAAGAGAGGGTGATTGCTTCTGGGTTCGGGTTTTTATACACTGGACCCAACGGTCCTGGCCTAAACTGCATTGCCATTTTTAGGTGGGGGTATTTAGACCTTTTTGATGACAAAAAATAATTTCAAACTATTTTCCCTTCTTTTTATTTAATTCTAGTTATTTTATTCCTTTTAATTTCATAAAATTTTAATTAATTCAATATAATTTTCTCAATTTTCTTCGATTTTTATGATGTACTAAAAATGTCCTTTTCGACCATTTCCTTATTTTTTACTGCAATATCATAATTTTATTAATTCATATATTCATCCTTTTCCACTATATTTTCTCTTTTCTTCTTATTATCTTTATGAAAATTTATATTTTATGGAAATATCTTTTTATCCATAAAATATTTCGTTTTTCTGACATCGCCGCTGTATTCTT
This sequence comes from Thereva nobilitata, assembly GCA_963855945.1. Taxonomy (NCBI): domain Eukaryota; kingdom Metazoa; phylum Arthropoda; class Insecta; order Diptera; family Therevidae; genus Thereva; species Thereva nobilitata. The sequence goes on from OY979695.1 coordinate 73,955,473, forward strand.
TGTTAATTTCTACACCAATTTCATGTATCATATGTTGATACAGCATAAAGTTTGACATTTGCGGTGTGATGTCACGGTTCGCGATTGCGTACGCGTTAAATTTCGCGAAATAAGTGCAAACATCGTGTTTGCAGGTGAGTGCACGTCAATGTTGTGTTGTTTTAGTGTTATGTGTTGTTTATAGCGTAATTTTGTAGGTAAAAATGGAACTGGTTGTCTGTATACAACCAAATGTATACAACTAGGTAATGTATACATGTATGGTTTTAATAGCATTTTACCTGTGTTTTGTGGTTTGTATTAATGTTTTTATCTAAGTAAAATATTCTTCAATATTTGTTTTATGATTATGGCATGTTATATGTGCATAATTTGTGGTATTTATGGCGTTTTTCTTGGTTTGTTTATGCTGTAGTTCTTGTTGTTGTTGTTCTGCATGTCATTGCAAATTTTATAAACCAGAAATTTGCATTACCCTTGTGGACACTTTTTATTAACCCTTAAATTTATATTTTCAAGCCGGACTGATGGCTATTTTTGAATATGATTATTAATGAATCTGATTTTTACCTTTTAGGTGTATGATATAAAAAGAAACAACACGAATACAAAAACAAAACAAGAAGGAAGGACAACCAGGGATGTTTCTAAGTTATTTATTGTTTATTGCTGGTGAGCCTTTTTTTTTTTTATTATATTTTATTTTAAATATTATTTTGTGTTTGTTGTTGATTTGGGGCTGAACACATCATACATCAATTTCTGTACGGCCGGTGAGACGGGGTAATGTCTTTGTTTGATGGGGACCGAGTCACCAACATCAATTACATGTACTTCCAACTGAGTTTTACCCAGTCCAAGAATATCAGAAGATGGAAAAGTCGCCTTGACTCGCTCCAGCTGATTAAATTGGGCGGATGGCAACTCATGGGCCAAAGACAATAAGGCTGGGGCGCTAAGCTCACCAACTATCTGGGGAGCGATGCCGAATAACTTCCAGAAGTCAATCCCGAGGTATAAACTCTGACTTAAACTGGGTACTGCGAATATGGTCATTAAGTGAGTCCGTTCTCCAAAGGAGACTGGTACTTTAATGTAACCGATAACCCGCTGTGATGCACCATCGGCAGTTTGTAACGAAGTGTTCAGAGAATAAAGCTTACACTCGGGGTGGCTTGATAAAAAGGATTCGACACCACTTCCCAGACAGCTAATGCTAGCGCCGCTGTCCAGCAGGCCGTTCATAGCAACGTCGGCAAGAGTTATTCTTGCGAAAGGGCGCTCATCTGAATGATCAGAGAAAATTGCAGAAATACTACTACGTGCAAGAAGACGCTTCTCTTTGGCCAGACGCCTAATGTTAGGAACTCTATGAATGGACGAAACTCTTGGGCATTCAGAAAAGATTCGATCACGAACGACATGATAATTGTTCCATCGTGCAAGGAACGAAGCTTTGGATTCATCAGAGGGAAAGTCAGGGAGATCGTCAAGGCAGGGATGAAAGTTTGACATTGCCGGTGGATTGTGTGCTACCATTGGTTTGCACTCGACTTTTATTGGTTCGACGGGCGTGGTGGTGGCAGTGCAGCTTGAAGAGGGCGCGGGTTCCCATGAAACCTCGCACCCGGTGGCCGGTTTCCCTGGCACTTGCACTTGGGTGATACTACGCCTGGATTACCACAACGATAACAGAAGATGTTTTTAGTTTCCGACGGACAATCATAGAAGGCGTGTCCAGGTTGTTGGCAGTTCCAACATACTAATTGTCTCCTATGGAGATCAGGATTTCGTGCCTGAAGTTCGTCAATAGATTGAGAGTAAGGGTCATATGGCTCGGAATTTTCCGCGAAATCTACATCCAGCTCATGGACTCGCAGGTTGGTTCTTCGTTCCACTTTTTTATTTAAGTGCCAACGATCCACCTTAAGACATTGCTCTCGAAGTACTTTCAGGGTTTTGAATCGCATACCTATCAGGGAGTTTCCTGTAGTATAATTCAAATTGTCTACTAACATGACTGTTAGCTGAGCCTCAGTGATTGGGTTCTCCATCTTGTTGAACAACGAAATCATTTTTTCCATGTACTCATCGAAGGAGTCTTGGTGTTGTTTTAATTCAACCATGGCTTTGATGGTGTGTAAGTCCGCGCCATGCCCTTTGTAGTGAGCCAAAAAGTTTCTCCGGAAATCTGTCCATGTTGGAACAGGAAATTCTCTACGGAACTGGTTCCAATACCAGGTCGCCGCCCTTTCCTTAAGTAAGGAGGATACGTTAGCGCACAGTTCCTGATTAGACACAGCTGCATCATTTGCTTTGCTTTCCAATCGAAATATAAATTGTTCAGCGGTAAGGCCGCTAACATGTCCTGTGAACACTATGTTCCAAGATACCACTACCGAGGGATGGCGTGAAGCCTGCCGGGACCCCTTGGGTCTAGCTATAAACTGTAAGTCAGGTGAGGATATTGGTGCCGCTTGAACTCGCTCATTAGGTGAGCGTGACCGATCATTCTTATCCTTCGTCGCGGGCTGGACTGACATGGATAACAATTGAGCCTGCAAGAGAGCTATTTGCTTTTTTAATTCTTGCACTTCGTCATTATTCTGGACAGTGGACGGTTCATTGTCGAAACCGTGGAATGGCGGGGAGTCGGAAATTGCATCAGCGTTTCCGCCAGCATCTGAATTAGTCTGCTCATCAGCCATTTTGCTGGATAGGCTTTAAAAGAAATTCAGTAACTACGAACTAATTCTAAAACGAGCGACGATAATAGTTGATTAACTTAAATTATTACCTATCTGCGAAGCCAAAGTGCGATAAACGCGCTATATCAATAACAACAAGGTATGAAAAGGATTTATTTACCAAAAATAGTACATGGGAACGTTTATTCCCCAGTGAAAACGCAAAAAAATATATTTATATACCAACTGTATATTTATCAATGACGAGAGTGTGGACCCCAGAGAGAGGAACGCTCCCCAAAATTTATTGGTGTCAGATGGCACCAATGAACAACCCAAAATTATAACAGGCTCGTTGGAGGGGGTGATGTTAGACCAGGTGTAACACCATCCTCCCCAAAAGAGACCTTAACAGATACCCCCATATCCCAAAAACAGTTCGCATGGCTGTGATTAAAAGTTTCGAAGACAGGGTAGAAGCTTCCAAAAGGATTACTAATTTTTTTTTTTTTTAGTCTTGGCTGACCGCCACGACGGATCAGCAACGACGAAATGCTGAAATTCCGGAAGGCAGGTGCACCCAGCGGATTATTAAACTGGACCGCAATGGTTGAGGGACAACTGAACTTACCGCAGAGTCAGGCGGCGCCTGGTAACCAGAAAGTAAGTTCACCGTTCAACAAACATGTTGGCCATACTAAAAGGATCAGAAAAAAAGTTTGAGCATTGTACTCTAAGACAAGGGAAGGACAACCAAAGCCAGGAGCACCTCTGCGCAAAGCCAGATGAACATAAGCCACCTGTAAACCGACAGCAGGAGGGCATAACCCGGTTGGCCGACATAGGATGTCACAAGGGCAAGCGAAGCGCTTGAACCCAAGATGAGGGCATCATCACATATGCATGAGTAACATCATTAAAAGTGGAAGCTACCACCGAAACATAACAGAAAGTAAATAGAATAAATTTTCATTTACTTGAAACCGTTAAGGTTTCAAAAAAAAATTTGAAAAGGACCTGTGGCACCTCTCTACGGCTTTCCCATAACAATTCGTTAATGACATTAGGGCTTTTAATACTAATGAATAAATTGGTTTAAAGAATTAATTAAAACACTGAAATTGACCATATAAAAAGAAAAAATTTGTCAACCTGTGACAACGAACTGATCAGAATTAACATACTAGAACAAAGTTCTAGCCATCCGTTGGGCGACATTATTTGTAACTGTTAAAAAAAATTTACTTGCTTGAACAAAACGAATTTCCGAAGTGAGCAGCATACGCACGGGACGCCATGGGGCGACATATTTGTAACTGTCATATATGTAAAATTGAATACCATATGGGTCAACAGACAGTACAAATAAAATTTTTTAAAAAGATGCTACCAATAAGAACACCAAAAAAAACTATCTCGCGGAGTATTTTCGAACCACCCTCTGCACTAACACACGGACACGCCTGGCGGTGCTGCGGCTAGCTCGCCGTTGGGAGGGTTCGGTGTGCAGGGGCTTGTCATTAAAGACAGTTACTTGATGAGTTTATCATCCAAAATTTAATACTCCATTCGCGTGTCGGACAGAACAATTTACATACCGCGAGAAAATGTAACAAATATATTTATAATGAGAAAAAAAAATCTTTTATAGGGTGCCAGTAGAGAGGGGAACTGAGAGGGGGGTGACGTCACGCAGCCATGCGTCCTGATTCGGGGCCATGAGGGGTCTGAAAAAAATATCACGGGGTACTCACCATACCGGAGGACATCTCCTCCCCTAGAGCGCCACACCCACCGGAGGGTCTACTCACGAGCCATCCTAACTTACCCGCAAAAAAATTTCAAAGACAAAAACGAAATTTTATCGAAATCAGAGAGAAAAACCAAACCCACCAAATAAATCTTTCCATCCACCAAAAAAAAGAAAAAAGAATCCTTCAACTCTATACAACGATTTTTTTTTCTTTATTATCCTCGGATCATCTATTCAGTTTTACATATTTTTCCTTTTTCTTTCGTTAATTAAAGATACAAAAAGTATCCCCCTCCTCCGGAGTGAAATAAAAAAAACTTTCGGATAAGTGCCAATACACTTCTTTTCTCTTTTCTTTTCTTAATTAAATATGCTAGTTCTTGATTTTACTCAATTTTGTTTGTTTTTTTTTGTTGTTGTTTTATATATATTTTTATATAATGTTTTAGTTAAATTTTTTTTATAAAAACAAATCGAATGAACTACAGTATATACCTATTTTTTTGGTTTTTTTTTATTGTTTGCTTATATTTTATTTTTTTTTTCACACCATCTCCCCTTTTCTATATGTTAATAAATAATTTTGTTTTCCTCACACAACCGTGCAAGCAATAAAATATTAAAAATCAATTGAGGAGGGAAAGCAAAATTAACAAATTTTAATACATTTTAGTATCGCTATAGAGAAATATAGGATGGGAGAATAATATGTATTTTTTTTTCTTTTCTCCTTTCCCTTTTTTTTTGTAACAACAAATCCTTATTTATATATTTTTTCTCAAAAAAACCAGAAACACTCCAAAAACTCGTATTTCTTTCTCAAACTCAAGAACAAACTTCTATCCTTTTTTTTATTTTTTTTTTATTTAAAACACGATCATTTTTCTTTTTTTTTTATTTAAAGTGACTTTTTTCAAATTTTTTCGCTATTTAAAACAATCTTTTTATCTACGTCTTCTCGATTTAAAACTTTTTATCATTTTTTTTCCTTTTTTTTATTTATTTAAAACAACTTTTTATCATTTTTTTTTTCATTTAAAAAAACAAACTTTTTATCATCGTTTTCTCGATTTAAAACTTTTTATCATTTTTTTTTCTTTATTTATCAGTTTATATTCTCACACCAAAAACATTATAAACTTTTTTTTTGTTAGTTTAATTAAACATTTCTTTTTTTTTGATCAATTTGTATTTGCACAAAAACATTCTAATTTTTTTGTTAGTTTAATTAAACATCTTATCTTCGATCCATTTATATTTTCACACTCAAAACATTATAAACTTTTTTTTTGTTAGTTTAATTAGACATTTCTTTTTTTGATCAATTTGTATTTGCACAAAAACGTTCTTATTTTTTTGTTAGTTTAATTAAACATCTTATCTTTGATCAATTTATATTTTCACACCCAAAACATTCTAAGGGCCTATCCGACTCTTCTGTTCAAACAAAGTTTTCTTTTTTCTTTCCTTAGTTTCCTTTAAAAAAAACCGCTTTAGTATCGGCACGAAACAAAAACGCGTCCGCACTGGTTAACTACTCAACGCCGAATCTCTGAAAAACCGACGCTAGCCCAACTTTTGCCCTTCAAACCCATTCTTGTGGTAAGGGGGAAAAAATTGTGAAGCCGTGCATACATGCGCGGAACGCATAACGGTAACCGTTGAAATCGCCTTATTTGGTCCGGTTGAAAACCGCGTCTTGTGCGTTAATTAAGGGTGGGGGTAATGGGATGAAGGAATTCACACGGAAGGGAACAACCAAAGGGATTTGGTAATCGTCGTTCCTTCATTTTCCCCGTGTAAACTCCTTCCATTACATGGACAAAAGCTTAATTCTGCGAAACGTACTCGGCACAAAGCCTTCTACATTTACAAGCCATGCCCTACGAAATCTCACACTTACATTCAAAGAAAATGGCTCTTCAATTTATCTGTCAGAATGGACTTCAGTCAGAATGGACTTCAATTTAGCTGTGAGAAAAGCAATTTTTTAACTTAGTTTTTGGAATAAAAAGTGGTAAAATATTGTATTTTATCACTTTTTAGTGCACACGGATTATCAGTGATAAGTTATTTAGTGATCTGACTCCATAAATTAAAAAAAAAATAGTGGTTAAGTGTATTTTAAGAGTGTTAATTGATTAGGTGACGTTTTTGTTTACATTCGCGGTGGTTTTTTCGTGTTAATGTAGGGAAAAAATGTTGAATTTGTGTAGTAATGGAATTAAAAGTGAATTTAAAGTAGTTAAAAATTATTATAGAAGAGTTATTAAAAACATTAGTGCAAGTACTACAACACAACATGAATAACAATAGCTTTTTCATTTTTCCTTCACATTTTTCTGCACTTATGTTTTTAAAAACTATTCTATAACAGTCTTGAATCACTTTCAAAGCACTTTTTATTATATTACTACACAAATTCAACATTTTTTCCCTAAATTAACACGAAAAAACCACCGCGAATGTAAACAAAAATGGTCACCTAATCAATTAACACTCTTAAAATACACTTAATCACTCACTTCTTTTTAATTGTTTTTATTAAATCACTAAAGCACTAATCACTGATAATCCATGTGCACCAAAAAGTGATAATATACATTATTTTACCACTTTTAAGTGCAAAAACAAAGTTAAAAAATTGTTTCGTACGGCTTCGGCAATGTTAATTCAAAAAATTTTGGCTCTTCATACACATACATGCACATACGTGGGGCATGGCTTGTAAATGTAGAAGGCTTTGACTCGGCATCATGTCCATTCCGCACGGTGATTGGCTGGGCGTTCGCCGCCGGCAATTCTGTTGCGCGAAAATTTATGTGTGCGAGCATTATGCCGCAGAATGGGATAGATACAAAACATATGGGCAGGGGTGTAATTAGACAAAAGTTTAGCTATTGCATGAATATTTAAAGTTTGTGAGATGTGCAAACTATTTATTTTTTTGTTTGATATATTTGAATAGAGATAATTTTTAATAGACAAAATCAACCTGATATGCGAATCTTTATGGGTTTGGATTTATTTTTTCAGGCCGACCGTTACAAGGGTTCAATTTATAATGATTAGTTTATTCGTATTAATTACTTGTTTAGAGATAGGTTTCGTATTCGTATTATAAGTTCACTTTATAATAATTCGATTATCCGTAATGACCACTGACTTTAAGCTAATTCTTTTATTAATTATGAGTATTTATTTTATATTGATTAGTTTGTTTGAGTTAAGCATCGGGTTTATAAAGTTCCCGCCAGATAATAAGAAGCCTTAACTTATTACAAGAATATAAATGCCAAATTTTTACAAGAAAATTCGTGTATTGCCGAAAATTTCCGTAATTAAGAAGAAATAAAAAATGCCCACGTTCACTTGCTATATGGTAAAGCGACGAGCCCTTATGTATTGAATTCATGGAGCCCAGAGGTATTAGGCATTTCCCGCCCGATCAAAAAAAACTTAACCTGTTACTTTATACTATAAATGCCAAATTTTTACAAGAGAATCCTTGTATGTATTTTATGATAATTAATTTATTTGAGATATGTATTGGGTTTATAAAGTTCTCCTCCAAATTATAAGGAAACTTAACTTATTCCTTTATGATATAGATGCCAAATGTGTACAGAAAATCCTTGTATTGCCGTAAATTCCCGTAATTAAGAGGAAATAACAATACGGAAGTTCACTGGCTATATGGCAAAGCTACGAGCCCTCATATTGAATTCATGTAGCCCGTAGATATTGTGCCTTTCCCACCAGAAAATAAAAACTTAAGTGTTACTGTATAATATGACTGTCAAATATTTACAAGAAAATCTTTGTATTTATCTTATAATAATTAATGTATTTGTGAGAAGTATTGGGTTTATAAAGTTCCCGCCAGATAATAGGAAAACTTAGCTTATTACTGCAATATATAAATGTCAAATATTAAAGAGAAAATTTTTTGCAGTGCCACAAATCAAGTTCAGTTATATCCGCTTGCGGAGTTACAATCCACTCGACGCACTATCTTTCAATTAATCCGGTTCTCACCACCAAAGAAAGGAATCGACACTCCCGTTATTCCGAACTACACGGGATTGTAACTCTCTACATTCCACGAGGAAGACCTATCCTAACGCACTTTTCGCTTTTTTTTTATGTTCTCTCCTTGCCAAAACTTAATTATCTAAGATAATGATAAAAATATAAAGAAAAATACTACATCACCAAAAATAATTTTTTTTTCTTTTCTCTCGTTTTCCTTTTTCTTCTTCTTCTATGAGCAACGTTTTTCCTTCTTTCTTTGGAACTAACGGAGCTTCAGCCTTTCCGTTAGTTCGCTGTCACGGTTTTCACCGGTTCCCTGCTGAGGGGTGGTTTCTTTGTTTTCAGTCTCGATCCTGGATATTCTCCACCAATATTTTCCAGCTAATAACTCTTCTCTATCCGACCTCCGACGCCAGATTCAGAAAAAATTTCCTTTCTTTTCACCCAAAAAAAAAACAAATCCGATCACTGCACTTCTCGATTCTAAAACTCAATCACGCCTGACTCAAAACTCTCCTTTCCGAAAAAATGTTCGTCCATCACCATCAAGAAGCCAGGCGTGTGCCGTTAGCGTATTCCCTTGCGTATTTCGGCCATGAGAAAAAAATCTGCCCCGTACAGATTCTACAGCCGTGTTTTTTTAATGAACTATATAGGTCTTCGATCCAGTTCATTAAAAAAACGACAAGGGAAATTCCACTAAGCGCCACCTTCAGTGCTTTAAATATATTAAAATTAATCCGAAGTTGTGTGTCAGTAAACAACTGGTACACGAATTCCCCTCTAGAAAATAATGAATAAGTTTCTAAAAAATAAATTATTTGTTTCCTCATGTCTTCAAATTTGCTCTCGTCACTTCTATGTTGTTTTTATTTTAAATGACGTTTTTCCGACAGCCGGTAAATTTTGAAATGTCCCAAGCTGGATAAAAACCTCGATAAAACCTGCGTTTTCAGATTTGTATGTGTTTTGACAGTGTGTGGCTGTAGTTGTATTTGCAATATATATTAACATATGTTAGGTTTCGATTGCGGGTGGTTGGGGTTACCAGCTGGTCGATTACTAACATTTGCAGTTTTAGGCTAAAACTTCATGGCTCAAATTCTTTAGCGAGGTAAAACATCAGTACCAGATTTTAAAAACAATGGGATTCGGAATGACTTCGATTCTTAATACCTGGTGGGTTCATAGGTAATTGACTTAAGTAGTGATTGTTAGTATGATTGTTGTTGATGTTATTATGGTTATTAGTATTATTGTTGTTCCTGATGAACTTGAGGATGGTATATTCATTTTGAAAAATCTGAATTATTGATATAAAGTAAATTATTACGTTGATCTGTTTGTTGTAACTGTTGGGAGGGTTGACTTTGGGTGGTTACAATCAAATTATTGCCTTGATAGTTTGTTATTTGTGGCGCTTTAGCTTTTCTTGAGGACTTTAGTTTTGGAACTGCGATTCGGTGGGGGATATTCGCGACAAGAAGCGCAGTCCACCTAAGCCGAGGGCGTCCGTTTCAAGGTGTTAATATGGTCTATGCAGGGGCGCCCTTTCTGAATCCAACCTGCTGTCTTCTAAGCGTTTGATATACTGCCTCTCTTATCCTAGATAGTAATATATGGGACAAGATTTTTCCCACCGTAGATAATAAACAGATGCCTCTCAAGTTGTCACATATTGTTAGGTCCCCATTTTTTGGTATTTTGAATATGATACCTTCCGTCCAATCCTCCGGAAAGGTACAGGTGTTCCATGCTATTTCCAGGATTGGCTGTAGCGCATCTGCTATGAGGCTTGAGTCGGCTTGCAACAATTCTGGCGCGATGCCATCTTTTCCAGCTGCTTTACCATTGGCCATTGCATGAATTGCGGTTACTATTTCTGTCTTGGATGGTGCACGAGTGGCGATTCTTATTGGCTGTCCATTGTTGTTATTTTCTTCAGGTTCCTGCGAAAAGGAACCATTCAGGGAGGCGAAGAAGTAGTCTCCATCTTTGGAGTTGCTCCTCGTCGCTGCACAGCAGCCTTCCATCCGCACTCTTTACGGCATGTTTTTTAGTAGAGTGCTTTCCCGAGAGCTGCTTAGTAATTTGGTACAGCACCTTACTGTTGCCTGTGTTTGCCGCGTTTTCCACTTTCTCTGCTCCCTAATATTTTCACATTTTGTTATTTGGAATCAAAAATACCAAAAAATTGCCTTTTTCAAACTCTCCTACTGTATATTAAAATTCATACCACCTGATTACTACTATTGGCTTATGGGTGCAGCATAGGCTACTTTTTAATATTCAAAGAAAGTACAAAAATAGCATGCATACATATACAGGGTGCATTGCATAAAGTTACAACACGGCCGGGTGTGGATAGGTTTTGAATAGACAAACAGAAAATCGTATGGGGGGGTTTAGCCGCTAGGGTGTTTTGAAATTTTTTTTTAGAGTTTTACTTACAGTTTTTTTGTAACCCTATGACTTATTTTTATGAATAAGGTATCAGTGTACGCAGAATAATTCCACCGTCAAATTCAAGGTTCTACCCTATCAACTTCCGAAGTAATGAGTCATCTAAGTCAAAAATATGGTTTTTTTAACTAAAATTTCAACTAAAACCACCCTTTTCTCCAAAAAATACGTAGTTAACTAATATTTTTTTGCAAAATTGGAAAGCTTGGACAATTTCCTATCAATTATGTCTGAACAATTTTTATCCTACGGCTTTTATTTCTGGAGTTATAAGCAATTTTAATGCTAAAATTGGCTCTATTTCGTAATTTTGTAGTACCTTTTCACCTAAGCTTTGCCAAAAAGTACCAAATAAGCACCAAATAAGGTCAATTTTAACATCAAACTTGCTAATTAGCAATCCTGATGACTCATTACTCCGGAAGTTGGTGGGGTAGAACCTTGATTTTGACAGTTTTAGAAAGGTGGAAGTATTCTGCTTTTACTGATACCTTAGTCATGAAAATATGTTATAAGGTTACAAAAATACAGGGTGATATGTAAAACTCTAAACAAAAAACTTCAAAACGCCCTACCGGTTAAACGGTTACGATTTCACCCCGCCCCCCCTACGACACGATTTTTTGTTCGTCTATTCAAAACCTATCCACTGCCGGCCGTTTTGTAACTTTATGCAATACACCCTGTATATATCAAAATGTTATATGGTTTTAAAGGCTGAAAAAAATCTACAGATTATAACAAAGATCACTAATCTAGAGCGGCTGAGTCATCCGCAGGAAGTTTCGTTGCTTTTTCCCATGTGGAATGTTTTCAAAGAAGGAACTGTACTCTTCAGGAACCCATGCATGAGGTCTCTGTATTTATCATTACTTATCTTTCTTTTGTTTAATCTCATTGGTGGGATTGCCGCCGGCAAAATAATCCCATCTTCTCTCCGCTTTCTTTTGAGATCGACAGTTTTAAAAGTATTATCCGTGAAACTAACCTTGTAGTACAACTTGGAATCTCTTTTACGAAGCATTATCTGTGTTTTTCTTCCTTGAAACAATTGGGGCTTTTTTTTCCTCAACTAGAGAAAATCTACAAAGTCTTCAAGACGCATCCTTCTCACAACAAAGGGGTTCTTTTTATGGCTCCTCTACACGTTGGCCAATATGTTTGCCGCCAATACCTTGGCCATCGTATAGAGCGGGAGTTTTGGCTCACGTTGGTATGTGTTGGAATGATTGGCAGTGATGGCCAACACGTTGGCGCGAGATCCGTGTGATGCGGTTTTTTGACCAATACGTTGCGTTGGCGCGAGATTCGTGTGGTATGATGAAAGGGTTGTGGCAGAGTTATGGCCGCCGCGTTCACACGTTGGGCCATTTTGCCACAACCATTGGCACACATATTGGCCAACGTGTAGAGGAGCCATTAGAACATGAAGCAATAAAATTGGCCCAGTCATTTGTGGTAAAAAAAGTGTGGTTTTTTATTTGCTTTTTTGCTCTCTCAATCACACTATGCTTGTCGTCAACGTCCATGTAAGTATGTCCAGCAAGCAGGAACTTATGGTTGACTTCTTGAAGTGTGGGAACCTTTTCCAGCAGCCATAAGCACATAAAAATCATCTTAATATTCCTGTTCTGGTTATCAGTCCAGACTGTTAAGTTTTCAGTAGATTTCTCAGGGTTATGAAGCTCTTCATGTGTCCAAGTAAATTAGGGGGAGTCGGGTGGATGTTGGAGGAGATGGCGGTGAACTTTGCGTTTGAAGCCTTGGGTGTTGTATGAGTTCGGGAATGCTTACTGTGGACGGTTATTCCACAGTCGAGTTCTTGTTATTAACGAATTTCTAAACCGGAGTGTGCGCGAAGATGAGGGCTGTAAACTGTGAGAGTGAGCCGAGCTGGCAATGTATTGCGGGAGAAATTATGCCGTGGAGGCATAAGGTTACTTATTTCAGTGGAGCAATCATTGTGGTAAAAACAGTAAAATTTTGCAAGAGCTGCTACATTTCTACAGTGGCTTAATGAGTCAATTGAAGAGCAAATGGCGCTATCAACAATAAGTTTGAGAGCGCGGTTTTGCACCTTGTCCAGCCAAGCTAATGTGGTTCTGGGGGCCCCGGCCCAGATAAACGAGTTGTATTCGAGGCGTGGACGAATGTAGGACTTGTAGATTGTACCTCTGGCCGACGGCTGAAGAAGGAATTTGCACCTTTTAAGGAATCCCAGGCATTGTGATGCTTGTTTAGCAATTTGGAATAAGTGATTATTCCAGCGCAGATCTTCGGCTAATGTTATGTTTCTAGTTGAAGTAAACAACACCACCATACATCTAAATTTGTTCTACACAGTTGAAAAAAAATAGGTAAAAAAACTTTTAAGTTAAATGGTTTTATTTGAAATCATAAGCTGTACCAAAAACTAGAAAATAATTAGAACACAAACATGGACCTTCTTGAGATTCCGACGTCTGGTAAGAAATCATGCAATAGTACCCGTGCTGTTTTCTTATGTCGTATGCCAAGGTACCCTTTGTGTCGTTGCGTCAACGGATTAAGTAATACTCTGGGACTTTTAACAGACTAAAATAAAAACATGGGGCGCATTTGAAATATATTGGTGGGCTTGGAAACATATTCTTCTAGACAAGTCGTTCTTATTTAATTATACAGTGGTTATACAGGTTTTTATGCGCCCCATGTTTTTATTTTAGTCTGTTAAAAGTCCCAGAGTATTACTTAATCCGTTGACGCAGCGACACAAAGGGTACCTTGGCATACGACATAAGAAAACAGCACGGCTACTATTGCATGATTTCTTACCAGACGTCGGAATCTCAAGAAGGTCCATGTTTGTGTTCTAATTATTTTCTAGTTTTTGGTACAGCTTATGATTTCAAATAAAACCATTTAACTTAAAAGTTTTTTTACCTATTTTTTTATTTTCTAGTTTTTAGTTTGATTTTGGCTCGTATCATTATGCAAACTCCTCATCCTTTCCAACTCTTTCATTGCATCTTTATTGCACGGTTTCTTACCTGTTAGGTAATTTCTGACAATCAAGCTCCTCAATACATAGCCCTTCCAAAGCCCTTACGCGACTCAATGCTACATACGCTTGACCTTCCTCAAACAGTTTGGAGCCCAAATACACTACAGCATGGTCAACAGTACTACCCTGCATTTTGTGGACAGTGGAGGCCCATGACAAAATTATTGGCAACATCCTTCTCTCGGCCGTTCCATAATTAAACTTTGCTGGAAATTGTATGGCTTTAGGATGAATAAGGTGTACGCCGTCTCTTTCAAAATCAATTTGAACAGATGGTATATCTGTTTCATACATTTGCGTCCTACGAAACTGAGGCCATACAATCTCTGTGATGTAGCCGATAGCGCCGTTCACCAACGCTTTCGAGACGTCGACGTTAGCACGTAACATAACTTTGGTTCCTACGAATAATTCAAGTTCTGTGAATTTTAAATTTTATAATTTTGACAACAGATTCACTATTTCCCGTTTTGATTTTTTTAAAATTTTGACCACAAATTCGTCATTTTTAACCTTAAAAACTCCCCAATACCGATTTTCAATGGATTTAGGACGCATTTGCAAAATTCATCCGCCATTTTGTATTTTCAAATTTTGATCACAGAATCGTCATTTGTGGTCCTAAAAACCCCCCGATACCGATTTTCAATGGATTCAGAACACATTGGCAAAATTCAACCGCCATATTGGCGCCGCCATTTTGAATTTTCAAATTTTGACCACAGAATCGTCATTTGTGGCCCTACAAACCCCCCGATACCGATTTTCAATGGAATCGGAACACAATTGCAAAATTCGTCCGCCATCTTGGAACCGCCATCTTGATTTTTGTACAAAATTGTCAGATTGCATTGTCACGGGAGCTCAATGTGTGGGCAAAATTTCATAAGAATCGGTTCAGTAGAAGTAGACGAAAAAGCTGTCGCAAGATTTGAACCAAACAAACAAACAAACAAACAAACAAATATACGAGGTGAAGCTAAATAAAACCATTAAAAAAAGAAATAAAATTATGCGGCGAAAATTACGGGATGAAAGTAATCCTTTTGAACTTACGACGGAAGAGTATGTTTTATTTTGTTATATTGTAACATAAAATTTACATGTGTCTTCCAGATTTTCGAAAAACTATAGAATTAATAAAGCGTGCCTGCAAATGATTTTAGAGACAGTGGAATTTCAAGTTGTTTTGCGAGAAACTGGAATTCCTCCTGTGCTGCAGTTATGCGCCACACTACACTTGTTGGCTACTGGGAGCTACCAAGTGAATGTGGGTTTCAACAGGTCAATTGCAATGGCACAAACGACCGTTTCAAAGTTTTTTAGACGTACCCTTCAATGTCTAGAAAACGACCTATGTCCACGATGGATTAAATTTGATGAGCAAACTTTTACCGACTGCAGGAACCATTTCTTCATGAAATACAAACTCCCCGGAATAGTTGGATGTGTAGACGGAACACACATCCCCATACTAAAACCAACTAACAATGAGCACGTGTTCTTTAATCGTAAAGGATTTCATAGTCTAAATGCTATGATAGTAAGTCCACTTTTTTGATAAAATAAGACAATCTAATTTAATTTGATTATATTCGTAGGTTTGCGATTACAACAATAAAATTGTTGCCATAGACAGTTCAAATGGAGGAGCTGCATATGATTCATTTATTTGGAATAATAGTGACATCAATATTTTATTAAGGGATAAATATGAGGAGAATTGTAATATAAGGCTCCTAGGTCAGTATATACTGTACATAATTTTGCGTATTTATTAACTTTTATTATTTTATTTACAGGTGATAGTGGTTATCCACTTCTACCTTGGCTGCTAACTCCATACAGAAGGGCATCTGAAGGTAGCAGTGAATTGAAATTTAATCTTGTTCATTCCAAAGCGCGGTCGATTGTAGAGCGTACCATCGGAATTTTAAAAGGTCGCTGGAGATGTCTCTCCAGTGAGAGGAAATTGCGTTTTCCGCCAGAAGTGGTAGCAAGAGTGGTGAATGTTTGTGCCGCGCTACATAATATTTGTGTTGGGTATAATATTCCTATAGATTTCAACATCATTCATGAAGCCGCGGAAACAATCACAGAAGTAACCCCGGCGTCTACTAATGATAATATGCAAAGAAGGGCAGTAGGAATAAGAGACCGGATTAAAGATTCGTTGTAACATATAAATACTTTAAAAACAAAACATAAAGTATTCTAACATTTAGAGAAATGTGTTTGGTTAAACATGATTAATTATTAGAGCTGCCCACATGTATTTGAAGTAATTTCTAAAGATATTATTTTAATTTATAATCTTTCTGATTTGTTATCATCCTTTACTATATGCTTTTGGAAATAATATACTATATATAGGCTTTTAATCACCATTCGTGGCTTATAAAATATTTTAAATAAAATAATTTTTTTCACAAAACAGACGAATTGTTTTATTGAATAACTTTGTAAAACATTAAAGGTTAAACAAAAAAATACTATTTTCTTAATTAAAAAAAAAGTAAATATGGCAAATATACACTAAATAAAAACGAACTTCATAAATAATTTAAAAAAAAAACTTTTTTAAATAAAAGTTAATATTCAAAATATATAACATAAAATAAGTTCTAGCTCCACAAAATAATAACAAAAAATATCGAAATTAACTGAATAGTTTAAAAAAAAATGAAAGTAAATATTTAAAATATATAACATAAAATAACAACGAATTTCATAAAGTATTAAAAAAAATAACATAGTAATGAAAAAAAAAGCTAATACAAGATATTATGTAAAATATAAGATATAAAACCGAAAATCAGTCACTTTTGTGCTCTAGTTCAAGTCTTTCAGTTCAATTTGTTCTTTTTTAATTTCTTACAGTAATCTTTTATATCGCAATTGCTCTTTTTCCTTTTCTTTGGTTTCATTAAACATTTGTTTTTTTAATTTATACATTTTTTCTTGTAGATCAAGCTTCTTTTGAAGTAATCGTCGAATACTTTTCATTTCATCTGCTATTTTTTTTAAATTTTCGTTAATTTCCTCCGTGCTTTGTACATATTTTTCCATTAACTCATTTTTGTTTTTTTGTTTTTGTTGTCTATTTTGATTACTGGGTGCAGAACACTCATTTTCTACATTATTTTCCTTTTCGCTTTCCACAGCATCAAAACATTCTAAAACAATTACATTTGAAGTCTCACTATCGCACGGGTTATTATTGCTCTCTTTTGATGTTGAAGAACATCCAAAAGTTTTAACATTATTAATCCCCGAGACTGCAGCTTCCAGTCCAGCACATTCAATAATCATTTCGTCTAACTCTGTTATGTTTTTTTCTATGAAGGGCCCACCACCAGTTTTCCTTTTACTGGCTTTATTAAATACCAATTTTCCTTTCACTTTATATTTTAAATCACTCCACGTCTAAAAAAATAAGAAATTAAAATAATGTAAATGTATAAGTAAATGATACTCTTAATACCTTTTTCCATTCATGGAGTTCTTTTATTGGGGGCCCCATTTCATTTAAATTTGAAACTATTTCCTGCCATAACGAATTTGTCCTTTTTCTTCCATCTGCAGTCTTTAAAATTCCTTTCGCTAAAGCCCAAAACACAAAACGGCGGCAAGCGGTGGCGGCTATCAAAGAATTCGCCTGTCAAAATTAAGAATGTTTTACTAAACATAAAGAATAACACAATGCTACGACCAGCGGCGAGGGGAGAATTCGCTGCCTTCGATCTTAGCTCTATTTTCTATTTTTACTACGGCGGGAAGCGAAACTATTTGTCAATGTGTCAATGATTATTTGGTCGAAGGTTTTCTAGATTTGTTTGGTTATGGTAATTATGAAAACATGAGTTTTGAAGAAAAACTTATTAATATTGTGAAAAACCACGAGAGTTTATATAATTTAGCTCACAAAGCCTACAAAAATGTAATTGTGAAGGAACTTCTGTGGGAAGATATTGCTTCTGAGCTCCAAACCACAGGTAATTATAAGAGTTAAAATCACTAGCTCACACTAATTGCATTGAATTTCCAGCTGCAACATGTAAAACTAAATGGAAAAATTTGCGGGATACATACCGAAAGGAAAAACGTAAAAAAAATATAAAATCAGGTAGTGGTCAGCAAGCTCCGAAAAAGAAGTGGAAATATTATGATACCTTAACCTTTTTAGATCAATATGCAAATGAAAGGCAGTATGTTTTGTGTGCATTATCGAACGTCTAATATAATATTTGTTTTTACAGAACAATTGGTAACGTAGAGGAAGAAGCTTTTCATGTTATTATGATTGATGAAGCAACTAGAGAGGAGTCATGGACTGAAGGAAATATGTCTTCTTCAACAGTATTAGAGAATTCAGGATTGGGGGCGCAATCATTATCGCCAAGGGAAACAACACCATCGCAATTACATATTTCTAAGAAAATAACATCTTCATCTGCAAAACCCCGTAAATCATCCTCCCCATTTCCGAACAAAGTGGATTGTAATTTTTTAGATTTAATAAAGCAGGCAGGAGATGTTATTGCATCAAAAAAATCTCAAGTGGCCGCTACCAGTACCCATAAATTATTTGAAACTTTAGCAGATAAAATTACTACCTGTAATATGCCATTAAGTGAAATTAATAAAGTGGAAATGGAAGTTACGAAAGTAGTTTATGATGCTATGTTAAAGTGTTAATTAATGTAAATATATGTATGTATATATTTTTTTTATTAAAGTGAACTTTATAATATTACAATACGTGTTTTATCTTCTAATTTTCATGTAAATAATCCTTAAGTGTATCTCGTATTCCAAAAGCTATGCGAGATGCGCGATTAGGACATGTTGCTGAGGCGGAAGGTAAAATTGTTCCCTCAGTTCGCCATCGCCCTGGAACTATAGCTCCGTTTTCTTCGCTATCCACAAGGTCATTAGTAAAATAGTTACTGTTTTTATCTAACATTAACAAATTATGTAATACAAGAGTCGCTAATATGATATGATCTATGTGTTTAGGATTGCAATGGATCCTAGTTAAAAGTATCCTCCATCTATTTGCCAATATTCCAAAAGTGTTTTCAATAACTACTCTAGCTTTGGACAATCGCCTGTTGAAATTGAGCTTATCAATTGACAAATTGTGACCGGGATATGGCCGCATTAAATTTTCTTTTAAAGGGAATGCTGCGTCTGCGACAAAAAAGTGTGGAAATGTAATATCTGAATTCGGGAGTATTTTTCTGGCAGGAATATTCAGTGTATTCTGAAGGATCTTTTTCCCAAACCAGCTTCTATTGAAAACTGCTCCATCGCTTTGTGAACCGTATGCTCCTACATCAGTTAAGGTGAATGTATATTTCGCATCGCACACGCCTAATAACTTAATGCTGAAATTCTTTTTGTAATCATAATACAATGAAGCACTTCTTCTTGGACAAACGCAGTTAATTTGCTTGCCATCTATTGCACCAAGGCAATTTGGAAGCCTTTTCTGAATCCAAAATTCCTCTGCGATATTGCTCCATTCATGTTGATTTGGGGCAGCCATATAGATGACGTAAAGTTCATCCCAAATTGCCGCACATGTACTGTATATAATTTTCTTCACCGTAGATACTCCTATTTTAAATGACCATGCAAGTATTTGTGGACTGCAGCCATGAGCTAAAAACCTTTCATAAGGGAGTTATATAAGTTAGTCATTATGACAATACGATTAATAATATTATTATACTCACATTAGAGTAAGTCCAAGTCTGCACTCTGGACCTATTGGTTTTCGAAAAGAAGTTTTTGTTAACCTTTCCTTAAGGAGAGTGAGTAACATATCAAATTTTGATCTACCCATTCGAGTAAGTTTGATGAAATGCTCCTCATCTTGGTGTTTAATTTTTAAAAATGATTTGACAAAGAAACCATCGATATCTCTATTTAGATTTACCGGCCGAACCCACCACCTTCTTTTTCTATACTTTATGTATGCGTCATAGAGTTGACTCATTAAACACATTAAATTTAAAATCTCAAGAATTTCATCCATATTTTAACCTCCGTAACTATTGTCAATTGAAATGAAAATGACATCTCATCCGCTGACCGCTCCCGTTGGATTGTGTTTATAATAAGCGAAATTCCCTTCACGAAAAATTCGTCCAGCGAATTTTTCGATAACCGCCACCGCTTGCCGCCGTTTTGTGGTTTGGGCTTAAGTCGTCATGTTTTTTCATAAAATTTGCTAAATACTCCTGCTGCTCTTTATTAATACTATTAATGCGATGGTTTTGCTTTTCCCTAAAAAATATTTTATAACATAAAATATAATATATTAAACTAAAACAATAATATTTTCTAAACAATTGGCTTACATTTTATCCCTCACAGTTTAGCTCGATGACTGTTTTATTGACGACCAAATTCCACTGTTTCAATCATAACAAACAAACGTTTCACGACTTACGTGCTGCCACAATTTTCGAAACAGTTGCTCAGTTTTGAAACAACTGCTAAAATGGCTGAAACAAATTACGTGCTGCCAACGGCGGAAAAATTCGAAACAAATCGATTGAAACAACTTACGTGCTGCCACCCCAGTTATGGGGGCAAGACAAAAGCACATATTTTTTAAAGACTGAAATATATGTTATTTAAGTAGGTAATGTTTAAGTTGTTGAATTTACTAAAGACTGAATTTTTTAAAGACTGAAATTGATGTGATTTAAGGGCCTGTGTGAATTCTATGACTAAAATTTAGTGTCGATAATACAGTATTTAGTCTTTTGGCGAGTAGACTAAATTTTTCGATAGTTGACTAAATTGTTGTTATGGTTACAATTTAAATATTTGAATAACTGACATAATTTAGTTATGAAAAGAATTCACACAGCAATTCCCTACATTATCCACAAAAACTGCAAAATTTAGTTTAGTCATCAATTAGTCACTATTCGCACAGGCCCTAAGTAGGTAATGTTTAAGTTGTTGAATTTAGATGATTTTTTAACGATTTTTGGATTTTTTGTTTTTTATTTTTAAGCAAATGAAATGTGATAAAGGGAGTTTATTTTTTAATGAAAAGCTTGAACTATTTAAGTAGATGAAATTTAAGTTTTTTACGATATTTGAATTTTTTTTTTTAATTTTAAGCAATTGAAATGAAATAATGAAGTAATAAAAATTCAAGCAATATTTATTTATTTATTTATTTATTTATTTATTTATTTATTTATTTATTTAATTAAACATATTTGTACAAAATAAGAACAAGCCTTTACATATGTACATAGGCCAAAGGAGGTGTTGATCATATATGAATGTGGTAACCTACATTTCTTTAAATGAAACTACAAACAAAAATTAAAAAGAAATCGAAAAAGTTAAGACGCAATTACTACTATACTAATTGACTATATAACTAGGGGGCTGAAAAATAAACCATAAGTTGTCTTCTGAGCTTTCCCACAGCACCAGCACGCTTAACATCTACTGGTAGGGAGTTCCACAGACTAGTGACGTGAACGAAAAATAAACGTTTAGATTGCAAGCACGAGTAATGGGGCATGAGTAAATTATTAGTTCTAGTAGACTGAAGGAATGTGAGTTTTTCTCGGAGACATTGCGGTTTACCAGAAAGGAGAAGTTTGTAGAGGAATATGATAAGCCGAATTTTAAGATATGTCGAGAAGGGGCAACCAAGAAATACGCGAGTATATGATGAGACGTGATTGAAACGGCGGATTTTATAAACGTATCGGACAATAGAATTGAATGCTACATTCAATTTCATCTGCGAGAATGAGTCCAGTTTACAGAAGATTACGTCACTATATGTTATTAAGGGCATTAAGAGAGATTTCGCAAGCTTAGAGCGAGTATTAAGGGGTATAAAGTTCAACGTACACCAAAGTTTTCGTAGGCTACCATAGATCTTGCCAATTATGTAGTTAATATGATCCGACCATGTTAAGTTCTTATTCAGGAAAACCCCCAGACTCTTTACCTTGTCACAAAACGGAATGATGTTACGGTTTAATAATACTGCAGGAAATCCATTGGTATTTAGAACATTCTTAGATATGACTATTGCTTGAGACTTGTCAGGGTTTAGTTGCAATTTATTCATACTCGCCCATCCAGATAACGCCTCGAGGTCTTTATTGATTCGCCAAATACAATCCTCAACCATGCCAAGCCGGCAGCTCAGGTAAATTTGAACATCGTCGGCGTACAACAGGGCTTTACAGAAATTCAGTTCTTTTGGAAGATCATTAATGAAGAGAGAGAAGAGGAGCGGACCAAGTATAGAACCTTGAGGTACACCCTTAGATAGGGATGAGAAACTGGACTCTTGATTGTCTGTGCAAACCATTTGAGATCTACCGCTTATGAAATTCCATATAAGACGAACTGCGGACGATGAGAAGTTGAATTGAGAATATATTTTTTGGCATAAGAGCGTGTGATTTACGGAGTCGAAAGCCTTAGAGAAGTCCAGTAATGAGAGAATGGTTAACTGGTCATGATCAATGTTCAGGCGTAGATCATCCGTTAATTTTAGGAGGGCAGTACTACAACTGTGGTCCTTCCTAAAGCCATGCTGGAATTTGGTTAAAAAGGAATTAGATTCAAGGTATTGAGCCATTTGAATGTACATTAACTTTTCTAAGATTTTCGAGAGGCAAGAAAGGATACTAATGGGTCGGAAGTCCTGTGGAAGAGAGGCATTGGGTTTTTTAGGAATTGGGATAACTTTAGCTTTCTTCCATAAAGACGGGAAGTTAGAAAACGTTAGACAGGAGTTAAGAATGTGGGTGAGAAAAGGAAGTATACAAGGAAGGATAATTCGAAGAAATTGTAAACTAATGCCGTCAACGCCGACTGCATTTGACTTAATAGAGTTGATGACAGAAATGACATTCTCCTCTGACACCCTCTGTCAGCTAAAACCGGAGTCCGAACCGATGTTCGAACCGACATTGGAGAAATCACTGGAGCATTCTGGCATTGAAACTGAATTGAGTATATCATTGTTGTCATCGGAAGCAGAGCCAACAGACGTAAAAAAGTTGTTAAGAACAGTGGGATCAATGTCAACATTTGATAGATGTATGCCGGTAACTCCGATGTTACGAAGGTTCTTCCAGAGCACTTGAGGGGGTAAATTAGCATCAAGTTTGGCTGTATAATAGTCCGATTTGGCTTTTTTTATTGCGTTCGTAGTACGATTTCTGAGCAAGCGGAATACGTTCCAGTTTTAATTTGATTTGCACCTTTTCCAGTGAGCATAGGCTTTATCACGCTGTCGTAGGAGAGATTCTATTATAGGCGAAAACCAAGGACATATCTTTTTATTAGACCTGGAGTACTTTAAAGGCACGTATTTGTCTAGGAGATATATGCTGAGTTTGTTAAAGTGTTCAACCTGAATATTAACGTCTGACATCGAATATATATTACCGTATTGAAAAGTGCTTGAGGAAAAGGGAATAACTCCCACTTTAAATAATCCTGCATTTCCTCATTGGATTTTTTTATTGCACAGATTCTATAGAATAAAACGTCTGGATCAATTTCAATGACACTTTTATCTATTATAATTTTTGAATTTGAGGAGGCAAGTGTTTTCACAATGTTCGATCTTGATAATTTCAGTTCTGGAAAAGAGGTACCGGATATGTTATTGTAGGCGGGAAATGGGCGGGCAGGAAACTTAATAACTAGATTTTTTAATTAAAAGTGTTTTTATTCCCACATTGCCGGGGGGGGGGAATGTTTAAAAATGATTTTTAACAGTTCTTTAAACTTCGATAATTTTTTAACAACCCCTCCCCCCCTTTTCCTGCCGGCAATTTATCAATTTTCAAGAAATCGGAAATTAGGCTAATTATTGTCATTTTCAACCCTAAAAAACTATGCTTAGATGTGGTTTCCGCGCCTAACATATATATATATTCTTGCTCAGGATGACGAATACTACACCATACTAAAATTTCCAGAAAATCGGAGGGGTGGGGGTTAAACTATACAATTACCGAACTTTTTCTGTTAAAGCCACCTCGACCGAATAAGCCCGAAGAATTATATTCTTCAAAGAGTTTGGCTCATATGCCATCAGCGGCTGATAATATTTTATTATTACATGCTGTTACCGGATGCGATACTGTCTCAGCAACACACTATCAAGGAAAGGTGAAATTTTTCAAAACATTCCAAAAGTTTCTTGACCTTGAACCCCATGCTGCAAAGTTCAAGGAAGTTGGACTTTCAGTACAGTAAATTTTGGAACACGGGTGCCATTTATATCTAGCGTATTTTTTAGTTATTTTAAACTATTTATTTTTATTTTCTACTTTTTAGTCTCTTAAGTGTCTTCCGCCATTTTGTGGTGACCGCCATATTAGATTTAAAATGACGTCACACAGCTTACTGTAGTATACTCGTCATACCCTTTCATTTGATACCCACACCGAGTGGGTTGTAAAGATAAAGGGAATCCGCCATTTTGTGTTGGCCGCCATTTTGAATTTTGAATGACGCCACATAGCTAATTGTATTGTACTTGTCATACCCTTTTATTTGATACCCATGTCGGGGGGTCGAGGAACGAATTGCAAAATTCGGCCGCCATCTTGGAACCGCCATCTTGATTTTTGTACCAAATGGTCAGATTGCATTGTCACGCGAACTATACATAAGTGCAAAATTTGAAGTTGATCGGTTATATGGAAGTGTGTCAAAATCAAGTTTCAAGATTTGTCTACATAAAGATGCACTATAAAGGTGCATTTTTCGATGCAGAAATGCAATTTAAAAAAAGTACTGAACCAAAATATGGCACAAAGTTTCTAGACGAGCTAACGAAGTGAATGCAAAAAACCCCATCCCAATCCGACTTACTGCACAGAAAATTGAAGTTTGGGGCTATTTTTGTGTTATATTTCCTCGCCTACTTATGGTGGTGGTGGAAGACAATAGTACCATCGGCCTTGATATGTAGGCGTACTTGGTACTTATCAGGTAAGTTAACTGTAAATTCTTTCTTTCTTCGTTGTTGTATTTGTGTGAAGTTTAGTCTCTGTAGGACGCGTTTCGGGATGTATAAATCCTCTCCTTCTCGCGTTATAAATTTTTGAACATCATTGTTGATCCTCGTTTCAAGTTCCTGTATAGTGGTAGTTGGTCTCAACAATGATAGATTAGTGAGGCGTCGCCCGTTTATGGTTGTTATTTGTACGGTTACGCCTGCGTTACCCGTAGTACCTTGCAACGATGATACATTGGTTGGTGTTCCTACGTTGATCAGGGTTGATGTCTCCAAGGAAATATCTGTTCTCAATGTTTGTGATGGTTTTGCAGTGGTAATTGTTGGCCGTTCCCTGATGTTTTGAATTGCCTGTCGCTTGGGAGCTGGTGTATTTCGTCCGGTTAAATCAATTATCAGGCTTACTGGTTGTGACGTCGGCTCAGAGCGGGTTTTGTTTTGTGACTGTTTGGTGTATGTTGATGTCATCTTTAGGTTTTTGTGAGGTATATCAAGCTATCTGGCCAAAAAGTCGTGCCACACACGTGTCTAGGTTTATAATTTGTCGCTAATTTGTCGCTAATTTGTTACGTCAAAAAAAATTTTGTCGCTCATCTCATTGTTTAGAAAATGATGAAAACGCTAGCTTGATATCAAGCTAGCTAGCCACACACTGTATCTTTCCCACTAAGCAAGATAACAAAAAGGCATTGGTGCAGTAATTTGTCGCTGAAAGGGCCACGTAACGCCGATTTTGTCGCCGCTTTTTTAAGGAGCCAGAAGGCGATTATTACCGATCGGCGTATCAAGGTGGCTGGCCAACGTGCGTTTCTTCCATTTCAAAGGAGATAACAAAAGGCCATTGGTGCAGTATTTTGTCGCTAATTTGTCGCTGAAAGGATCACGTAATACCGATTTTGTCGCCGGTTTTTTAAGGAGCCAGAAGGCGATTATTACCGATCGGCGTATCAAGGTGGCTGGCCAACGTGCGTTTCTTCCATTCCAAAGGAGATAACAAAAGGGCATTGGTGCAGTATTTTGTCGCTAATTTGTCGCTGAAAGGATCACGTAATACCGATTTTGTCGCCGGTTTTTTAAGGAGCCAGAAGGCGATTATTACCGATCGGCGTATCAAGCTGGCTGGCCAACGTGCGTTTCTTCCATTCCAACAGAGATAACAAAAAGGCATTGGTGCAGTAATTTGTCGCTAATTTGTCGCTGAAAGGATCACGTAATACCGATTTTGTCGCCGGTTTTTTAAGAAGCCAGAAGGCGATTATTACCGATCGGCGTATCAAGGTGGCTGGCCAACGTGCGTTTCTTCCATTCAAAAGGAGATAACCAAACAGGGTTTGCGCCATAATTTGACGCTAGTTTTTTGCTGGAAGAATAGCGTAATTTCCATTTTGTTAGTAGCAGTAGGAAGGTAAATGAAGCTGATTCCCCTAATTCGGTATTAATCTTGATGGCCAGAAAGCGTAGCCGTGCTTGTTTGTTTGCTGAACTATATATTTTTTCTATATGAGATTTAATATTTTCTGTTTACTGAATTGTATCGGCTGCAATTATTTTAATTAATCGAACAAGTAATCTTTTAAGGATATGTTTGCATCGCCAGTTATGTCAAGTTAAGGGGGTTGTATCACAAAACCGTTGTTTCAAGTTATTTTTTGTCAAAAATTCTTAAAGATCGTAAAATTTTATAAAAAGAAACGGGTTTTGGATAAAAATAAAAAGATTTGTGTCTGGGTGTGTGTGGATGTTTGTTTTTAGATGTTCATTTACCTTCCTACCGCTACCAACAAAACGGAAATTACGCTATTCTTCCAGCAACAAACTAGCCACAAATTATGGCGTAAACCCTGTTTGGTTATCTCTTTTTGAATGGGAGAAACGCACGCTGATAGGCCGATCGGTAATAATCGCCTTCTGCCTCCTTTAAAAACTGGCGACTATATCGGTATTACGTGATCCTTTCAGCGACAAATTAGCGACAAAAAACTGCACCAATGCCCTTTTGTTATCTCCTTTGGAATGGAAGAAACGAACGTTGGCCAGCCACCTTGATACGCCGATCGGTAATAATCGCTTTCTAGCTCCTTAAAAAACCGGCGACAAAATCGGTATTACGTGATCCTTTCAGCGACAAATTAGCGACAAATTACTGCAATAATGCCTTTTGTTATCTCCTTTGAAATGGAAGAAACGCACGTTGGCCAGCCACCTTGATACGCCGATCGGTAATAATCGCCTTCTGGCTCCTTAAAAAAGCGGCGACAAAATCGGCGTTACGTGGCCCTTTCAGCGACAAATTAGCGACAAATTACTGCACCAATGCCTTTTTGTTATCTCTTTTGGAATGGAAGAAACGCACGTTGGCCAGCCACCTTGATACGCCGATCGGTAATAATCGCCTTCTGGCTTCTTAAAAAACCGGCGACAAAATCGGTATTACGTGATCCTTTCAGCGACAAATTAGCGACAAATTACTGCACCAATGCCTTTTTGTTATCTCTGTTGGAATGGAAGAAACGCACGTTGGCCAGCCAGCTTGATACGCCGATCGGTAATAATCGCCTTCTGGCTCTTTAAAAAACCGGCGACAAAATCGGTATTACGTGATCCTTTCAGCGACAAATTAGCGACAAAATACTGCACCAATGCCCTTTTGTTATCTCCTTTGGAATGGAAGAAATGCACGTTGGCCAGCCACCTTGATACGCCGATCGGTAATAATCGCCTTCTGGCTCCTTAAAAAACCGGCGACAAAATCGGTATTACGTGATCCTTTCAGCGACAAATTAGCGACAAAATACTGCACCAATGGCCTTTTGTTATCTCCTTTGAAATGGAAGAAACGCACGTTGGCCAGCCACCTTGATACGCCGATCGGTAATAATCGCCTTCTGGCTCCTTAAAAAAGCGGCGACAAAATCGGCGTTACGTGGCCCTTTCAGCGACAAATTACTGCACCAATGCCTTTTTGTTATCTTGCTTAGTGGGAAAGATACAGTGTGTGGCTAGCTAGCTTGATATCAAGCTAGCGTTTTCATCATTTTCTAAACAATGAGATGAGCGACAAAATTTTTTTTGACGTAACAAATTAGCGACAAATTAGCGACAAATTATAAACCTAGACACGTGTGTGGCACGACTTTTTGGCCAGCTAGCTTGATATACCTGTTTTTGTGCCTTGGTTGTTCTGCCTTGGTTGGTTCAGCCAGATCGCTGAGGGGTTGCTCTAGCAAGCGACGACTGTTGGGCTCATCAAGCTTTCGTTTTAAAGTTTGTTCACTTGGCCCTAGTTTTGCCGTCTTGGGTATAGCCGATTCCCTTTGCGATTGCGTGGAGCTGGTCTTCGTGGTGGGAATCTTTCGCGGCTGTGTCTGGACTTGAAATTCTGGTCCACATGGCATGGCTTCGAAATTTCTCCTTGGAACTGGTCGTGCTGGAGAACTTGTCCAGGGTTTTAGCGGGACCTCCCGTATTGTTACCTTTGGAGGTTTCGCTTTTTCGGCTTCATTTACCTGTACTATTATTACTACCTTCAATTTTTGTAATGTTTGCATGTTATTAATTTTTTCAATTTACGTTTTTTTTACATAATAGTAGTAGTAGAAAAAATGTAAAAATTTTTAACTACATTTCAAAAATTGCAAACATCAAAGTCAAAAATTGCAGTTATATTGTCAAAAATGCAAACTTATTAATATTAAAATGAAAAGGGCAATCATTTTGAAACTGAAAGTGTCAAATCCAAAAATTAAAAAAATAGCAAAATTAAGGCCATACAAAAATAGCATGACTGAACGGAAAAATGTGGAATATTTACCCTAAAATTAAAGATAAAATTCCAGAAAGTGGACCAACTAGATCTAGAACTAGAGACAAACTATAACAATTGCAATAAAATATGAAAAATTACCACAATCGTAAAAATGTACGTTAATAATTCCAAGGGAAAAATTCTATAATTTCGAAAAATATGAAAAACGGAAATTTCAAAAATAACAAAAATATTTTATTGTTGCAAAAGTCAGAAATGAAAAAAAAATTGTAAAAATGCAAAAACTATAGTCAAACCTCATTAACTTGAATTACAAGGGACTCGAAAAAATCTTCGAGTTATGGAAAATTCGAGTAAAGGAAGTTGACGCATTGGTTATGCTTTTATTGGTTTAAGCAAAACATTTTTAATGAAAACTGAGAACAAAAGCAGTTCAAATTTTATTTGCGCGCAAAAGCGGTATAAGCACAGACTTAACTATCTGTAATACAGATCTGCCGTGCAAAGGGCAAAAGACCTATCTGCAAAAAGCTCGTTTCGAGAAAAACGCGATCAAAGTTTTCAAAATACATGAAACCGAGGCAAATAAAGCAACTGTTCAAAGTGATAACTTTTAATTAAAAAGTGCAATCAGTCTGAAATTTTTTTTAAGGATAAATATGAATATTTTATATCCAAAAATGCATACAAAGCCATTTTGACCTATAATGCATATAGGTCATTTGTCCTTTGCACGGCAGAGATGTTCCGCTTCATACAAAATTTTGGCACCAGGAAATTGCTGGGTAGGATTTGTTTCGTATCCTAAGGCGAAGCTTTAGAATACACATTCCACAAAGCTCTCCACGCATTTCCCCAAGTTCTCTGTTGATAGTCAAAGGAAGAGAGGAAGGGCAGGGTGGCTACGGAGCTTCATTCCACACGGACGAAATGTATTTTTTCGCCTGCTCCACCCCTCACTCACTTTGCCTTACCAGCCAGGCAGCAGACGAAACAATTTTTTTTGAATAGCCAAGTGCTCACGCGCAGGATGGATTTTTTTGTTAATTGCCATTGGGGCAGGTCATGATTTTGTTTTTTTGTTGTTTTCAGGCATTCAATGATATTTCTCGGATGAAATGGAATATTCTATTTCGCTACATTTCGGATTTCCCGGCCTAAGATTTCAGGTGCGTGGGACATAATCGATTTGAATTGTATTTGATTAGCCAAGGGCTCAGGCGCAGGGCACCGCCGGATGGATTTTTTAATTTCCAATTTTTATATGGTTATTTGAAATGGTGAATTGTCGCAGGTCATGATTTTGCTGTTTTGTTGCATGCAGGCATATTATTTTTCCGATGAAATGGAACATTCTTTTTAGATTTCTTTTCGTATTTAAGGCCAGGGCCTGGTTTATAAGGTCCAAAAAATCTAAAAAAAATGTTTTCCGTTAATCAACTGTAAATATAATGAAGAATATGTGCACAAAGTTTCAGAGGCCAATTCGAAGTATTTCCGGAGAAACAAAGCCGAACGTAGCGGCTAGTCTGCCAGATTTGCGCGCTAAGCCCCATAGCGCGAGCTCATTTCCAAAGTGCGCTCCTCTTATCAGCCTTCTTCGTCTTCTCGGAATCGATGCTTTGTTTTAGGTTTGAAAACGAGATTTAGGCCTAGTGCACATTGGGCGTTTTGAAGCGCGCGCTTTTGAAATGAGCGTTTAAATAATCAAAGAGCTCCTATTAGGTATAGACATGCAAACGCGCGCTTTTTGCCAACAAATACACTACCAACGCCCGCAAAACGCAACGCCGAGCGCTCAATGTGTGCCAGGGCTTAGAGTTTGAAATGTAGGGAAATATTGAGTCATAATCTCTTTTGTAGTAGTTAAAATACCTATCTACTCTGCTGCTCGTATAGCATCAATGGTGTTTTTGGTTTAGTTTAGTTTCGTTCTGAATCTTGGCTAGTAAAAGTCGTACATATATAAGAATCATGACAAGTTATCCGAAACACGAAAGATCGGACTGGCACCGTGGTTCGAGGACTCGTAAACGGGCATTTCACGGCAATCGATTCTCTGATAAACAAACAGACGAGGACGAGCCGGTTACAAGTAGTAGTGCGAAAAAATTGTCAACGGCAAGCACCGACAATATTGTCATTAACCCGAGTCATTGCTACAGAATAATTGAATTTGTTACAGTTTTTTTCGCGCTTGCAGAAATCTTAATCTGCAGAACGTGCAAACAAAACATAAAATTCGAAGAGAGCGGCCATCGAGGATTAGGTTTCAAAATTATCGTGTCATGTGTGTGTGATAGAAGAGAAATCAATTCGGGACCATTAATAAATACCGGTTATGAAATAAATAGACGGATGGTTTTTGTCATGAGGCTTCTTGGTATTGCACGAGAAGGCATCAACGTCTTTTGTGGCCTCATGGACTTATCTCATGGTTTGGCGAAAGACACCTACGACAACATAGTGCAGCGTATTCACGCAGCGTCTGAATCGATGTTCAAATCCGTAAGTGAAAAAGCTGTAAAAGAGGAGAAAGAAAAAAATGTTGAAAATGGAAGAACGGAGAATCATTTTAAAGTGTCTGGCGATGGATCCTGGAAGAAACGTGGCTTCACTTCACTGTTCGGTGTAACAACGCTCATTGCGCACTACACTGGTAAAGTAATCGATTTGAGTGTTAAAAGTTCGTACTGTCAAACATGTGCCCAACAAAAAAGTACCCTAAACCACGACGAATTTGAAGAGTGGTACGAAGCTCATAAAGATTCATACACCATAAATCATATAGGCTCAGCAGGAAAAATGGAGGTAGATTCCATCGTCGAAATGTTTTTGAGATCCATCGCCAAATTTGAAGTGAAATATTTGAATTACATCGGTGACGGTGATTCAAAAACTTTTGCGGGTATTCTGAAAATGATTCCTTATGGCGAGGATTGTCCTGTTACAAAGAATGAGTGCGTTGGGCACGTACAAAAACGTATGGGTACACGGCTACGGAATAAAAGGAAGGAAGAGAAGCTCGGTGGTAAGAATCGTCTGACGGAAGCAACCATTAAAAAACTCACTATCTATTATGGCCTAGCTATCAGAAGAAATGTTAATTCTGTCGAAGGAATGAAAAAGGCTATAATAGCCACGGTAGACCATTATTGTTCTACGGATAAATCCCCGCGGCACGAGAATTGTCCGGCAGGCGATGAAAGCTGGTTCGAATGGCGCAAAGCTGAGGCTGCGAATCAACTGCAATCTTTCAAGCATCCTCCTCGATTAATTGACGCAGAAATCGAGAAACACATTCGCCTAATCTACGAGGACCTCTCAAATGATAATCTTCTAACGCGATGCCTAGGCGGCCACACGCAAAATTCAAACGAGTCGTTCAACTCGACAGTCTGGCGCATGGCTCCCAAGCACCTGCATTCTGGGCTAAAAATCGTTGAAATTGCCACCCATCTGGCTGCAGGCATGTTAAACGAAGGTTATTTTGCCATTTTGACTACTATGCAGCTGCTCAATTTGAATATCGGCCAGCGATGCAAAATGTTCGCCGATAACGCTAACGAGCAGCGGATCAAGAGGGAGAACAGACGCACGTCCTTATCGAGCAAAGAAACTCGTACGGCCCGGAGGCTCAATCAATTGCACCAAAATGTAGATTATCAGGAAACTGAAGGACTACTATATGGAGCAGGAATAGCTGACTAGCAGAGTACTAGTGTAAGTATCGAAACCTGTTACTTATTTTTATCTAAAACTTTAAAGCGCGTTTTCTCCGTTTTTTATTTTTACGATTCTTCCAATATTGCGTGCAAGATTAAAAAAAAACTAAACGAGCTATCGACTCCATTCAAACGGCATCGTCTTCAGTTTCGCTTCCTCTATTCGGTGAACTAAAAGAAATGTAAAAAAAATTTTTTTAGACGTTTGGCACCAAGTTGAAATAATTTTTTTTTCCTCAAAAACCACTTTTTTCGTTCGAACCTTCGAAAATTTCGATATTTTCATCTTTTTCCAGATTTTCTTAGTTCACATAGAAGAAAATTATATGAAAAATAACGATCTGCAATACTTTTTATTTCAGACAAAAATTGCGAGCGCAATCGTGCACGCAGATGGGGGACTTAATCGGCAAGGCGCTCTACGAATCTTGTTAAAACTCGGCTTATAATGAGTGGTTGCATGTCACCCAAATTTCTTTCTGAAGTTAAAATATATAAGAAAATATTCCCAAAAGTGTGTTTAGTTGAGTTATTTATTTCCCTTCGAAAATCGCTTCGCAAAAACCGGTTAATTTCGGCCGTCTAAACCAGGCCCTGGCCTTAAGGCATTATGCTACATTTTGTTTCCGGCCGTAGATTTCAGGTGCGCGAAATATAATTTATACTTCGGAATCGAATAAAAAAAATGTTTTACAAATTGAATTTATGTCTTTATTACTTGAGTTTATAAAATTGACCAACTCTAACTTAATTCTATATTAATTATGCACCTAACAGGTGAAGACTAATTATGCTGATTTCTAGATTCCTATAGATTGTGAAAATTTTCATGGCTCAACGTCTAGACCAACGGTAGGCAACCTCCGGCCCGCGAGATGTTTAGAAGAAGTTATAAAAAGTATTTTTCGATGTTTGTCGTCTAGTTTAAATTGAATATTACATCCATTACATCTATTAGACTATGCATCATTTCTTTTATCACCCCCATACACAAACCGGTTTTATAGACAAGAGGTCGCAGGGAAGTTTATTTTATCCTAATTTTGCCTCAGAAAATTTGTCAGACTCACCCATCCATCACCGTAACACAATTATAACATCATTCTCGGGGGTATGAGGAGACTATGAGTAACTCCCCATCTCATTCGCGTTTCGTTGCAAGAAAAAGAGACAGAAAAATGAGTATTTTGAGGGTTATACCTACATTATACACAAACCTGTTTGAGTTGAGGACCGAGTGTTGGATAGTGTGATTTACTCCATTAAAGGGGTCACTTCAAATGCAGACAAAAAATATAGTGTTGGTTACGACACGATTATAAAATGAATTGGTAAGAGGTGGCTTCAAATTAGGCGAGGGGCGATTGTAATGCCAAAAACCAGCAAATTAAAGAAAGAAGCTTATATGCATTAAACTGCCTCAGAGTAAGTAAGAAATCTATGCCTCCACGATGTATATTTATATTTTACAATCTCACTTCACCTAATTTCAATTTGGAACCTTTGCTGCCTCAACAAAAGTAAGAAATGCCTCTCCAGTTCGTATTTAAAATCTCACCTCGTCTCAGCTCAAATTGGATATTTTACTGCAGCAAAAAAAATAACAAATGTCTCTCGTATTTACAACCTCACCTCACCTCGCCTCATTTTAAGTGGAATTTTACTGCCCCTAAAGAAGTAAGAAAGAAGAAACTCTTGTCTCTCCACTACGTAACTACAATCACATCTCAAAAAAAACTGATATGTGATATTTTGAATTATTTTTTTGCTCCCCACCGAAATTCGACGCTGTTTCCATTTTCAGCTATTCTTGATTTATCCCGAGTTTGAATGTCTATTTTGACGGGATATAAAAAAAACTGTGTACACCCATGTTTTAGGCCTGAGTCTGACTCGATGTGATCTATTTATCCCTAACGGTATAGGAAAATTGTTGCATCAATGCAACAAATGGATTGAAAGGGTTAAAATGAATGTGTTCCTGTATCCCTTGGGTTTACACGCTCATATCAAGAGTACTAGGACATTATATTTGAAGCCTCAGTACAATTTACCGTCGTGTAAGGAACAAAAGTACTGCCTCACGTGTGTTAATCAAATACCTCACAAAGCTATTGTAGCTAGAGGTTTCTAAAATTAGTGTTCTATTAAGCCACGTTTTTAAAACTTCAACAATTCAGATACAGCACAGATAACATTTCAAACTAAGCGCACAGCTACAATTGCAAAATTTTCAAGATTTTTTTTTCATCAAAACTACAGATAGTAATTTTTATGATTATAGTATATTTCGAGGTGAATTTCCTATTTCAATTGCTTTCACTCGACATTTTTTTTGAAAACTAAAGTAATCCATATATCATAGAGCTCTTGGGGGGGTGCCCCTCATTTATCCCCCCCCCGCCCACTGTATCCCCCACCGTGCATATTTTATTCATTTACCCTGTGGCCTCGCGCAGGGTAGCAAATATGCCTTCATTATTCCCTGGTTGTTGATTTTTGAATGTGCTCCACCTACTGAGCCTTAATTTAGAAATTAGCCTTGAAAATATCAGTTGTTTTCCTTATTAAATTTTTTTTTCTTAAAAATTTTTGAGCCGATTAAGTCTGGAGCACCACTTATAGATATATACCAAAATTTGTATTGAAACTTATTAATAAGAATTAGTGAATGCTTTTTACCTATGTGTTTAATTATGAAAAAAAAAGTTGTAGACTTTGTCACATCGAAATAATATATTGAACTTGAATCCTTATCCTTGTTTTCAGAAGAAAATCCGAATATGTATGATCTGAAAACCCAGCGATCAACTTCCACCGATCGCAACTCAAATTAACTTCAACCAATAAAATCGATTATGTCGCGTGAATTACCGATACCGCCTCTAAGCCGCACGTGCATTAGTATAACGTGTTACGATAACACGATAACCCCATGTCCTACGCCCGACCAAATTAGGAAGCTCATATTGCATGCAGATCCAGATCCGGTGGTCTAGACCAAGGGTGGGCAACCTTTTTATAACATGGGTCAGCATAAATATTACCTTTTTCCGCGGGCCGTAATAGCCATTTGGCACGTTCTTGTGACCTATAATTTTTATAAAATTGAGCCGGACTTGCACTAGGCAGTACATTTGTCCCTTACACGATGGTAAATTTTACTGAGGCCTCAATTTTTTGTCCTACTGCTGGTATATGAGTGTCCCAACTAGCACAGATGCATCACCTTACAACTAAATTGTTTTATATATGTTTTTTAATTGCATGTGTAAATACTTTTTGGCTGAATTAATGTTTTATTAATTGTATTTTGCACTCCAATGCCATTTAGCTAACAAATAAAATTGTGAGAATACTTGTACGGCAAAATTATAAAACTAGTTTATTAAATATTGTATAATGTTTATATAAATGTTGCCTTGAAACCATTTACGAAACTTAAAGGTATTCGAATTCATTTTTACATTTATAATTATTTTATAAATACTTTAACAACCAATCTATAAAGTAATTATAAAACAAGTGTTTTCTGTATTAAAGCTGAATATAATATCAATTTAAAGGTTTACACAACTACGTTATAAAACATTATTGCTTTTTGAGCTTAAAGGCTGGTATATAAGCTTATATAGAGCTACTTTATTAAAGCTCTATTAAATAAATAAAGTTAGCATTTAAACAACCCTCCTTCAACCAAAAAGTGTAATATGCATCTATAACACTCTCTTACAACTATTTTGTGGTTACACATTTTGGTACAAATAATAAATATGTTCATGGGTAGCTCTCGCTCTGCTTTTCAGTCAATTCTTGCTTTTTTTGAGCTTGATTGGATACAATTTAGTGAATTGCATGAGATTTTATAATGGATATTTTGAAATGGAATAATGTTAACCGAAGCGGCAATTTTCGAAAGAAAATGAAACAAAAACAGAACCGATTCATAATGAAGACGTGGACTTTAATTCTGCCATAACAAATTCTGTAACAGAAGTATGTACGATTTTACAACACTGCCCCGCAGATGATAAAACTTGCAGTGAGAACACGTTGTTTTAAAGGATATATGGGCAACAATGGTTCCTACTGGCAACATGGCTTATCGATTTGCCTTAGGAAGTACTTGTTGAATGAAGAAATAAATCCACAAACCATTTCTCTAAATATTAATGTAGATGGACTACCAGAACACAAGAGTTTTAGCCCATCTTATGTAACATATGTTTTGTAGAATTCAAGAAATGGTTTCTAGAATTGGGTCTAGTCTATGGTAAAAATTATATTTGTTTCTCAATTATGCGCATGGGTATTAAAAATCTTGCAAGTCGCTCTTTAATAAAACCATTATATAGCAATAAAGAATAAAAACTGCTGTAATATGAGCAAAAATGTGTTATAAAGGTAATTGTAAGAGCTGGTTATACAGCTAATGAATAATCCTCGGAGCAAAAATATCACGCAAAATACTTCTACACAGCCCATTGTTCTATAATTCTATTATTGATACTTATTTTATCCCTAATTTACTTCTTATAAAATATTATTATCTTCCAAGTATCTAAATTACTTTTTAATAGTTTCAATAAAAGTAAAATAGCCTTAGTGCAAGAGAAGACATTTTGGTTTTGAAAATGGTAAGCAAAGGGAAGCCGCCATATTAGAAAAACCGGTTATAAAGTAAAAAAAAATTTTTTTTCTTTTCCACTTCTACAAATGATTTCAAAAATGTACGCAGAAGATACCATATTTTCATAGATTCGAAAAAAAAGTGGTACGTTTTGATAATATCATAAAATAATTAATATTCAAAAATTAGTTTAATATTAACATTTGTTAAATTTTCATTATTTTTATGGCGCGTTGTACCTATTCGAATTATTACCAAGGCTTTCAACAGTAAAGTGTACTTTGCAAGTAATTTTCACTCCGCCAAAGCCAATATTAGAATTTAAAATTGTCATATTATTATAAGGTGACTATAATGATGTCATCATAATATGCAAAAAGTTAACATGGCGTAAAATATTAAAATTAAATGAATGCCAAGTGAGTAAGTAAATAGCAATTATGTTACCATAATGTTTTTTAATAATATCTAATGAAAATAGATATACAACAAAATGGTTACAATAATCCTCTAAAATTTACGGATATAAGGTTGTATAAAAATGTTTTTTAAAAGTTATATAGCTACTTATACAGACAAATAGTTCTGTATAATATCTTATTATACAGTTTTAAAACAGCTTTATCAGTTACTGTGTAAAAGTGATATAATTTGCTGGACAAGCGATTAAACAACCTTTATGTACGACACGTACAAAGCAATTTTGCTGTATAAACCTGCGCCTATTTGGGGTATATAAATGTTGTTTTAATGTTGGCAAAACGTTTCCAACACTAAATTATAAAACTTCTACACTTATTAAAAGGTTGTGTAAAGATTCTTACAACATTTTTAAAACCTTTTGTGTTAGTTGGGTGTGTACCGAGATGTGATTGTAATTACGTAGTGAAGAGACAAGATTTTCTTCTTTCTTACTTCTTTAGGGGCAGTAAAATTCCACTTAAAATGAGGCGAGGTGAGGTGAGGTTGTAAATACGAGAGACATTTGTTATTTTTTTTGCTGCAGTAAAATATCCAATTTGAGCTGAGACGAGGTGAGATTTTAAATACGAACTGGAGAGGCATTTCTTACTTTTGTTGAGGCAGCAAAGGTTCCAAATTGAAATTAGGTGAAGTGAGATTGTAAAATATAAATATACATCGTGGAGGCATAGATTTCTTACTTACTCTGAGGCAGTTTAATGCATATAAGCTTCTTTCTTTAATTTGCTGGTTTTTGGCATTACAATCGCCCCTCGCCTAATTTGAAGCCACCTCTTACCAATTCATTTTATAATCGTGTCGTAACCAACACTATATTTTTTGTCTGCATTTGAAGTGACCCCTTTAATGGAGTAAATCACACTATCCAACACTCGGTCCTCAACTCAAACAGGTTTGTGTATAATGTAGGTATAACCCTCAAAATACTCATTTTTCTGTCTCTTTTTCTTGCAACGAAACGCGAATGAGATGGGGAGTTACTCATAGTCTCCTCATACCCCCGAGAATGATGTTATAATTGTGTTACGGTGATGGATGGGTGAGTCTGACAAATTTTCTGAGGCAAAATTAGGATAAAATAAACTTCCCTGCGACCTCTTGTCTATAAAACCGGTTTGTGTATGGGGGTGATAAAAGAAATGATGCATAGTCTAATAGATGTAATGGATGTAATATTCAATTTAAACTAGACGACAAACATCGAAAAATACTTTTTATAACTTCTTCTAAACATCTCGCGGGCCGGAGGTTGCCTACCGTTGGTCTAGACGTTGAGCCATGAAAATTTTCACAATCTATAGGAATCTAGAAATCAGCATAATTAGTCTTCACCTGTTAGGTGCATAATTAATATAGAATTAAGTTAGAGTTGGTCAATTTTATAAACTCAAGTAATAAAGACATAAATTCAATTTGTAAAACATTTTTTTTATTCGATTCCGAAGTATAAATTATATTTCGCGCACCTGAAATCTACGGCCGGAAACAAAATGTAGCATAATGCCTTAAATACGAAAAGAAATCTAAAAAGAATGTTCCATTTCATCGGAAAAATAATATGCCTGCATGCAACAAAACAGCAAAATCATGACCTGCGACAATTCACCATTTCAAATAACCATATAAAAATTGGAAATTAAAAAATCCATCCGGCGGTGCCCTGCGCCTGAGCCCTTGGCTAATCAAATACAATTCAAATAGATTATGTCCCACGCACCTGAAATCTTAGGCCGGGAAATCCGAAATGTAGCGAAATAGAATATTCCATTTCATCCGAGAAATATCATTGAATGCCTGAAAACAACAAAAAAACAAAATCATGACCTGCCCCAATGGCAATTAACAAAAAAATCCATCCTGCGCGTGAGCACTTGGCTATTCAAAAAAAATTGTTTCGTCTGCTGCCTGGCTGGTAAGGCAAAGTGAGTGAGGGGTGGAGCAGGCGAAAAAATACATTTCGTCCGTGTGGAATGAAGCTCCGTAGCCACCCTGCCCTTCCTCTCTTCCTTTGACTATCAACAGAGAACTTGGGGAAATGCGTGGAGAGCTTTGTGGAATGTGTATTCTAAAGCTTCGCCTTAGGATACGAAACAAATCCTACCCAGCAATTTCCTGGTGCCAAAATTTTGTATGAAGCGGAACATCTGTATTACAGATAGTTAAGTCTGTGGTATAAGTTTTCATTAAGAGCAAAAGCGGAATAAAAAGTTAACCCGCTTTTGCTCTCGGATTTTTGATACATCGTTCTTGCGCTGAAGTATAGTTATACCACAGACTTAACTATCTGTAATACAGATGCTCCGCTTCATACAAAATTTTGGCACCAGCAAATTGCTGGGTAGGATTTGTTTCGATTCGTAAGGCGAAGCTTTAGAATACACATTCCACAAAGCTCTCCGCGCATTTCCCCAAGTTCTCTGTTGATAGACAAAGGAAGAGAGGCAGGGCATGGTGGCTACGGAGCTTCGTTCCACATTGATGAAATGTAGTTTTTCGTCTGCTCCACCTCTCACTCACTTTGCCCTATCAGCCAGGCAGCAGACGAGACAATTTTTTTGTTCTCACGCGCAGGATGTATTTTTTTTCATAGCCATTATGGCAGGTCATGATTTTGTTTTTTTCTTGTTTTCAGGCATATATGAATATTTCTCCAATGAAATGGAATATTCTTTTTAGATAACTTTTCATGTTCAAGGCCATTTCGTTTCATTTCGCATTTCCCGGTCTTTGATAGTTGTTCCTGGCCTAAGATTTCAGGTGCGTGGGACATAATCTATTTGAATTGTATTTGATTAGCCAAGGCCTCAGGCGCAGGGCACCACCGACCGGATGGATTTTTTAATTTCCAATTTTTTAATATGGTTATTTGAAATGGTGAATTGAGGAGCCGGATCAAAGAACCGCACTTTCGCTCGCTCGCCTCCAAAAAAACGTAAAATTAGTTCGAAAAAAAATTTTCTTCAAATAACAAAATGAAAAATACTTATTTGTTTAGAAAAAAAAGGCGCATCTTTTTGTTTCATATAATTTTTTTGTGGCATCATTAGTTTTTAAATAAACAACAAAAAACCGATTTTTTTTAAACTTTTTTTTTATCAATTTTTTTTACTTCTACTCGTCATAACTCTCTTAATAATTATTCAATTGATCTGAAATTTTTTGTGTAAACTAATTACACGTAGCTTTGAATGGTAGACAAATTCCGATTAAAAAATGACATGTCGTTTGTTTGTTATTAACTTTTTATTTCGTTGCCACTTGCGTCGCGCATCAGATTTTTCAACTTCAAAAAGTATCGACGGAATTTTTGATTTTAATTTGCTATAAGCGACAAATTGTTTATTAAGGTCTTATAAAGTTTTCTGAAAAATTTCAAAGAGTTTCATTATCATGATACATAGTTATAATCAAATAGTCAGATGCGCTGAGCGTGGTTTCAACTGCGCCGAGCGTCTTCTTACACTTAGAGCGCGCCGTCCACTTTTTCGTTCATTTATGGATGGTTTGACGCTCAACTATTTCTCATAGTTTGATGTTATTAATTACTTTATTAATTTATTAATGGTTATATTGTTCACTAATTTTAAGATTGCTTAGACAAACTGTACATACAGACTGTTCCGTTTATTATTGTTCCGTAAATAATGTTTTCTTTTCTTATTGTTTCTTCTTCTTTACATTTTCACGGTTATTAACCCTCTCCTGTAAATGAA
Organism: Thereva nobilitata; assembly: GCA_963855945.1. Lineage (NCBI taxonomy): Eukaryota > Metazoa > Arthropoda > Insecta > Diptera > Therevidae > Thereva > Thereva nobilitata. The sequence continues at coordinate 73,996,812 of OY979695.1, forward strand.
GATTCGAGCACATATCTATTCCTTTATTTGTCATGCTTCAATCTTAGAGTTCATGGTTGTTAAGAAAATTAGTGCACTTTTGTAAAAGGATGAATCATTTTCCGAAAGAATCACCTATTTGTCGAAAATTTTGCCCTAGCTCGTTAGTTCGTGATTTGAATTTGTACAGTGAAGAACTTGATTTAACAGTAGATAGTTATATTAAAATGAGTGCATGAATAAATTGATCTGAAATGGAGAAAATGTAAACATTGTTAATATATCATTTATGTGCAATCTGTCTAATAAGTCGTAAAATTAAGTGTACAATCTAACTGGTAAATGTTTGTAAATATGTAAATAAATTAATAAATAACATTAAACAAGGCTAAATAGTTGAGCGTCAAACTGTGCCGCCAGAATGAACGAACTAAAAAGAGTGACGCGCGCTAGACGTGTCAAAAGAAGCTCAACGCGTCTGACTTTGTTTGATTATAACTATGCACCATGATGATGAAATTCATCGAAATTTTTCAGAAAACTTTATAAGACCTTAATAAACAACTTTGTCGCTTATAGCAAATTGAAATCAAAAATTCCGTCGATACTTTTTGAAGTTGAAAAATCTGATGCGCGACGCGCGTGGCAGCGGAGTTTATTTAAAAACTAATGATGCCACAAAAAAATTGTATGAAACAAAAAGATGCGCCTTTTTTTCTGAACAAATAAGTATTTTTCATTTTTTTATTTGAAGAAAATTTTTTTTCGAACTAATTTTACGTTTTTTTGGAGTCGAACGACCGAAAGTGCGGTTCTTTGATCCGGCTCCTCAATTGTCGCAGGTCATGATTTTGCTTTGCATGCGGGCATATTATTTTTCCGATGAAATGGAATATTCTTTTTAGATGTTGTATATTTATTCTATGCCCTGCTTCAAAGGTTATAATTTTGTATTACCACCAATTACCTTTTTTTTTCCTTGGCTTATTTATTTTCGGCCACAATTAAAACATTATCCGGTCATAACCTTATTTATTCCGGCCTCAAATCCTTAAGCAAATTAAATTAACGTGACGGCCTCACTTTTTAACTTATTTACTTCGGCCTCAATTAAAACATTATTCAGTTAATACCATATTTATTTCGGTCACAATTAATACATTGTTCAGTTAATCTTATTTATTTCGGCCACAAATCCTTAAGTAACGTAACGGCCTCACTTTTTAACTATTAAATTTCTTAATACAACTTTATTTATTTCGACCACAGTTAAACCATTTTTCAGTTAACCTTATTTATTTCGGCCACAAATCCTTAAGTAACGTAACGGCCTCACTTTTTAACTATTAAATTTCTTAATACAACTTTATTTATTTCGACCACAGTTAAACCATTTTTCAGTTAACCTTATTTATTTCGGTCACAATTAATACATTGTTCAGTTAATCTTATTTATTTCGGCCATAGTTTTCGTCTATTTTAAAATTCAACCGGCGCGGCGGCGGTGGCGACGATTAGGACAACACTCTATATTCCCCAAAAATCCGACCGTTCGCGATCGAAAGTTAAACTCACACCTTTTAAACCGACCGCCGGTTTTCGCGGTTGAAACAACACTCATCGATTAAAATTCACCGCCACCGGCCAGCCGTGGTTCGCAAAAACCAAAAAAAACATCACGCCGCGAAAAGAAAAACAACTCCAAGAAAAGTCACGGCTTCGCCAAAGCTCCCATGCCCGAAAATGCAATTATGCATTTAACATGACCAAAATGCACTTATGCATTTTGTCACCGGAAAGATCCCAGACGAAATTTGACTAATGATAAGTCTTGGACGATTTTTTTTTTTGCGTTTCTTTGTATTGAATTGGGAGTCGCAATTCGCAAAATGCAATTGTGCATTTTGGCTGGGAAATGTATGTGCAACTTGATACCTGCTGATAAGTTTTTCGAATCTTCGCCCGGAGTTGCTTGTGGCGGTTTTTTTTTATATGGTTAACGAGATTTTTTTTTTTTTTTAATTTATTTTTAATATTCCAGAAATATTTTGAATTTAGAAAATTTTAGATTTTGAGGGACTTTAGCTTTTGGAAATGAATTAAAATGAAATGGGTTTTTAAAAAGGGGTTATTTACAGGGCATTTTTTTGTTCATAACAACTCCTTGGGGGGCTCAACAAGAGTAATGCTACGTCGCAAAGCGAGGGAGCATTACTCGAATTTGATTTTACGTTATAAGGGCCCGGAGGGGTGTTTTCTCTGCGTTTGGTTGTTTTCAGGAATGGCGTTTGCGAAGGAATTTGAGTTTGCGCCTAACTTAACTGGTTAGGGGCGAATTGGGTTGCGCCTTCTGGCGGATTTGGGGCGGCCCGTAAGAGGCTTTTGCCTGCAGCCCTTTTTTTTAGTGCAATTTACTTTAGGACTAATTTTTTTTTTTTCTGACGTTTCTACTTACTGGTTTCCTTAATTTTACTTTTATGTTTTGGCCTTTTTCTTTCGTTTTTTATTAAATTCTTATTTTAATACTTCTTAAATTTTCAATGTTTTAGCCCATTAAATTTTGATTGTTTAATAATTTTTTATGTTCTGATCTATATAGCATACATTCCTGAGGACTATCGCCCACCTTTGTTTCAGGTTTTACAGCTTATGTGTTCTTATTTACTACCCTTATACACTTCTTTTTATATACTACTCTTATTTTTTTCCACAATAATTCTTACTTACTAATCTTTGTTTTTCCTTCTACAATAATTCTTACTTACTAATCTGTGTTTTTCCTTCCACAATAATTCTTACTTACTAATCTGTGTTTTTCCTTCCACAATAATTCTTTCTATGTTTCTACTCTTACTTTCTAAGGTTTTTTATTTGCCTGTCCAAGACAATATTTATATATTATTCTTAAGAGCTCTTGCCCACTAGTTGAATAGTTCTGGGTAGCGTCAAAGATCGGGCCCTTGGCCTCCTGGGGGTTCGAGGATGAGTGACCTGTGTGGGTGTTAGGGTCCGTATTTCCGTCAACTGGACCGAGCCTTTTTCGTCGGTTTGTGGGCGCCTGCCAGGGAGGATTTTTCTTGGGCCTACAGCCTTTAGTAGTACGTATACTATTATAACCACCATAGCGATGCTACTTAGTGATAGGGAGGTCATAGACCAAGTATGGCGCTTGGTTGCTTGTTCGTCTGTTTGCAGTTGATCTAATTCCTTTCGGATATTCTCTAAGGGTTTAGCGCTTTTTTGAATGCGGTTATAGGCGTCTCGTCCGAGTATTACCTGAGTGGAATTTATTGCCACGCCAGTGGATTTGGCATGAAGGTGTGCTAGGAGAGTATCCGTTAGATTGGGGTTCTTGAGGGGGAAATAGGGAGGTTGTAATATTTGTAGGCGTTGTCCTACTGCTCCCTGGTGGTATAGCGTTTGGTCCTGTATTGACAACTTACAGGGCTTGTTTATGGTTAGGATACCAGGTCCCTCCGTTTTGGCGACTGCAAATTGATCCTCACAAGATATTTGGATAGCTTGGGGGCTCGTAAGCGCAATTAGCCATGTATTAGGCCGATCCATCTTGATGATGGTGTTCTGCGGGGGAACTTGCATCCTTAATGGACATTCTACGTCTTCACCTAAGGGGTTTAACAACAATTTGGGGGCGCACTCTCGGGTGTGGATCACCTGTGCTATGGGGGTGTTCAACTGACCTTCGTAAGTGGTGGAATTTAGGTTATTAGTTATTTTAATGATCTGCAGAGTGTTTGGGTAGTTTAGGAGGGTAAAGACTTGGGTCTCGAACTGGACGGCCAAATGAGAGTATTCTATCTCAGGAATAACGGAGTGCCCTTCTCGGGCATGAATGGGGTAGCACCAGATTTTGAAGTATCTCATTCTGGGAAGGCTAAAGATTGGTAGGCTCACTTTGACCACTAACTTATTTCGCATGAGGTAGGTGTTAATGGTACTATTTTGGTACACTATCGGCAGACAGTTTGAGCACGCTCTGGTTATACTGGATTGTACATTGGCCAGTTTGCTGGGGAAAATAAGAAGGGGATGTACCTTATGATTTTTCGCGAACATGACTACTTCTATCAGGGTGTTTTGTCGAGATTCTATTTCAATTACCTGTAGGAGGATGTTGGTTATTCGTAGAAGGGTTTTAGGCGATTATTATGAACTACCGTAAGCTTGTTGCCTATTTTGACTTTAGTGTTCACGGGGCTAGCTATCGCGGCCACGGTGTGGGGTCCTCTCCAAATGGGGGATAGTTTTCCTTTTCGATTTTCGCTTTTAATAAGTACTTGGTCGCCGATATGGAAGGTGTGTGATCTGGTGGTCTGGTCGTAGTGGGCTTTAGATTTCTGTTTGCTGGCTAGCAAATTTTGTCGGGCTATTGCGTATGTTTTCTGTAGTTTATATTTTAGAATGTGGTAGTAGCTTTCGTGATTGTATAACGGTTCGGGATCTTTCTTCAGGTTGGATGGAATGTCGGGTGAGAACCCATAAAGACAGTCCATTGGGGTTAGTTTAGTGCTGTCATGGACACTATTATTATAGACGAACGCGGCAGTACGTAAGTATTGATCCCAGGCTTTGGGGTTTTGGTCAGTGATACTGCGCAAGTATTCCACTAGGGGCCTGTGGGCCCTTTCCAAAGCGCCGTTTGATTGGGGGTGGTAGGCGGAAGTTTGTAATTTTTTGATTTTCAAAAGTTTGCACAGACCTTTGAAGAGGCCACTAAGAAAGTTGGTACCTTGGTCAGTCACTATACTTTTGGGTATCCCGTAGCGGGTAATGATTTGGTCAAAGACTATTTGTGCTACTGTTTCGGCTTCGGCATTCGGAATAGCATAGCAATCTAGGAATTTGCTTAGGTTATCTTGAAATGTTAAGATGTATAGGTTCCCGGAGTGGGTAGTTTCTAGAGGTCCCACTATGTCTAGGTAGACCTTGTCGAAAGGTCTTTCGGCCACGTCTGTGATTACCATCGGCATTTTAAGGGCCGGTGTGGACTTATTTGTCTGACATTTCCTGCATCTTCGAATATATTTTCCTATATCCCTAAGCATGTGGCGCCACCAGTACTTCCTACGGATTCGTTTGTACGTTTTGATCACGCCTTGATGACCTCCGAAAGCGGAGTCATGATAGTCTTTGAGGATAGTCGCTATTTCTTCGGGGTCCGTAATTACCGTGATTTTGGGCCTTTGATTGGTTTCAGCCTCTTGAGGCTGCGTAGTTGGGGATTCGGGTGAATTGAGTGGTTGGTTCTCTGACTGTTTTATACCGTCGCCTTCGGGCGCGATGCCTATATCTGTTACTTCCGTTTGGGCCTCTTTTCCGGGGGTAGTAATTGGTTTTTTCACTCGTGCTTGGGCACGGGTGACTGCGTTGCATCTCTGATGGTGGCCTCCGGGGGGAGGTTCCATGGGGGCGTGTACTATTGCCTTGACAGTGAGAGTTTGTTGAGCCTTAGTATCTTGGTTTGAATTGGGGCAGGGAATACGACTGAGGGCGTCGGCATTAGTATTGTACTTGCCGGGTTTGTATTCGATGTGATAGTCGTATTCAGAAAGTTTATGGTGGAAACGCACCAATCGGGTTGTAGGGTCTTTAACGTTAAAAACTCCTTTCAACGGCTTGTGATCGGTATACACTGTGAATGTGCGACCTTGTAGGTAGCACCTGAAATTCTTTACGGCCCAGACTATTGCCAAAAGCTCTTTTTCGATGGTGGAATAGTTTCGCTCAGCCTTGTTCAAGGTTCGGCTGGCGTACGCGATGGGTTGGTCCTTTCCCACTTCCCCTTGCGAAAGTACGGCCCCAAGGGCTTCACTACTGGCATCTGTAGTCAGATTGAAGGGTTTAGTGAAGTCGGGGTAGATGAGTAGGGGGGGTTTGACCAGAGCTGCCTTGATTTGGTCGAAGGATTCTTGGCATCTGGGAGTCCAGGAGAATTTTACGTCCTTACGGAGAAGATTGGTTAGAGGCCGGACGATTCTTGAGAAGTCGGGAATAAACTTTCTGTAGTAATTCGCGAGTCCGATGAAAGATTGGACCTGGCGTATAGTGCGTGGTTCCGGGAATTCTTGGACGCACGCCGTTTTCCTGGGGTCCGGGAGCGCACCTTTCTCTGAGCAGATGTGCCCTAGGTAGACTACCTCCTTACGTAGGAATTGGCACTTTTCGGACTGCAATTTGAGGTTATGCTCCCTCAGTTTGTTAAAGACTTTTCTGAGCTTTCGGTTGTGGTCTTCTAAGCTCTTACCATAGATGACAATGTCATCTAAGTAGACGAAGCATTCTAGGCCTTGCAGGCCGGTGAGTACGTAGTTCATTAGTCTTTGGAACGTAGCCGGGGCTCCTTTTAGCCCGAACGGCATACGTTTGAACTCGTAGTGCCCATAATTGGTGCTGAAAGCGGTTTTATCTTGATCCCTGGGATCGACCAGAACTTGGTGATAGCCGCTGGCAAGATCAAGAGTGGTAAAATAACGCGAGTGTCCTAGCTGGTCCAGGATCTCTTCTATTCGTGGCAATGGGTAGGCGTCGCCGATTGTTTTTTCGTTAAGTTTACGAAAATCGACGACGACTCGCCACTTTTTTTCACCGTCTGCGCCTGCCTTCTTGGGAACTAATAGGAGAGGGGAGTTCCACGGGCTTTTGCTAGGCTGTACTATATCATTTTCCAGCATTTCTCGTAGCTGGTCATTTATTATTTGCCTCTGACTTTCTGGCAATCGATACATTTTTTGGTTTATGGGTGCCTGGTCCCGTATTAAAGGTATTTCGTGTTGGATGGCGGTTGTATGCGTGAGGAGATCGCCCTTAAGATAGAAAATATCGTGATATTCGTAACAGAGGTCGGTAATCGACTGTCTTTCTTCCGCGCTTAGGTTTTCATCCAGATTCAATTCCTTTTTGATCTGTTCTAAGCGGGCTTCGAGGTCTTGAGGGACCGTGTACTCGGGGTTTGAGGAGTACCGGATATGGTTAATTCTTGCCTCGGTCTTGCTCTTTGGGGTTTGCGTACCTAATCGTTTGTTTTTTTGGAATTTAGTGGCAGGGGTGTATGGTGCCTTTGTTTGGGAAGTTGTTCCCTTCTTCTTGTATGGGGGGATTGGTGATGGAGTTTGGTGGCCAACGTTGGGGCTCTTGTACTCGCACGCACCGTTATTTGGGATTAAGCCTTGGGGGCTAAAAGCTTGGTCGGCGCACTTAAGGTTACATGCGGACCATATTGTTATTAAATAATTGATTAGGAATAGAGCGACTGTGTTTAAGAATGTACGAATGGCATTTTGGCTAGGGATCTCGGAGGCATACAGTTCGGGGGCCTTGGAGGCCGAATATGCGGGCTGACTAGGGGTCTCGCAGGCATAGGTTTCAGGGGCCTTGCGGGCCGCATCTTTGGTTGGTTGTTTCACTACGGTTGGCCGTGGTGTCGCTTGAAGTGGGACTATTACGTAAGTACTGGTTGGGACCAGTGTTAGGTTAAGTGTGGCTATTGGCACTGGGGTGTTGGTACTGTTGAGAATGCTTACCGGAACTGTGTCCTTTCCCTGGGGTAGTAGGCTGTTTGAGAGGAATACACCGGGTTCTATTTCTTGAGACAGACAGACCATTTCTTCCTTTAGGTTTAGCGGCACTGAGATTATCTGTTGGGTACGGCCCGGCACTCGTGTCGGCCGTCCCAGTTCAATCTTAGTCCGTGTAGGTTCCATTTGAGTTTCGATTATGTCAGTCGTCCTCTGGGTTTTGCAGTCAGCCTCCTTGTTAGGGGCCTTAGAGACAGTGTGGGTTGTGCCCATACTGTGCCTCACTTCGACTGCCCGTTCTTTGGGCGAAAGCTCGTCGAATGTCAATGGAACACTAAACTCTTTAGGGTTAGTTGCCGTACGAGGGAACTTCAACTTTCGATTGGGACCTTCTACATTGCAGTTCTCCAAGATGAAGTCGAATCCTAGTAGTCCGTCGTTCAAAAATTCTGGTGTATCCTCTACTACCTGGAAAGAGCCGGGGATTTTAGGGGGGAGGTCGAAATTTCCGTGACAGCTCCCTATGGTTTCGGTGGTTCCGGCTGGGGTTACGAGAGTGCATTTCTCATCGGGGTTTATCTCTACTTCGGGTTTTAATTTGTTTTGCTTAATGACGCTTACCTCAGCGCCAGAATCCACTACTAATTTGACTTTGCCGTTACGGCTGATATCTAAGGGTAAGGTGACTTGTGGGATTCTGAGTCGGGGCGGCTGAGGTGTACCCTTGGGTGTGAATGGACCTATTGTTGTCGGGCCAGGGGATTTTGGCTCGACGGCTCGGCGTTTCCCTGGTGACGTTCTTCCCACATCCTCTTCTGAGCGCATTCGCTCACTACGTGGCTACGGCGGCCACAAAAATCGCACTTCCTGCTTACCTGGTAAACGCGGGGGGTTCTATTGGGTGGACCGGGATTGGTTTGTCCAGAATTAGATTGGCCGGTATTAAGTTGTCCCGGTCCTGGGCGAGGGTACCTTCTACTGTCATCAGCCCTGCCAGGTGGGTTTCTGTTATTAAAATTCGGCGGGTAATTTGGAGGGTTTCTATTATTAAAATTCGGCGGGTAATTTGGAGGGTAATTCTGAGGTTGTCTATTGTTGTAATTATTGTATGTGTTCTGTAATGGGGGCCCATTTCTGGCCGTAGCCTGACTACGTTCAAACTTAAATCTGCGGCACTCACTGACGTCGTGGCCATAATTTTGGCAATGTGAGCAGAGCGGGGTGTTCTTGCGCTTCATGCACTCACTGTAAGTGTGTCCCCGTCGGCGGCAAAAGGTGCAAGTTACGTTAGCGATGGATTGAGACTGTGGGGGCCTATTGGGATAGGAATTCGGTACGGCTACTCTTTCTTGTGTGAGTGGCAGGGTTTGATTAACGAAGTGTTGTAGGGCTGGTGGAGCGGGCGGGGTTGGTTGATAGCTGGAGTGTTGCTGTGTAATGGGCGGCGGTGAGAGGTTATTATTAGGGGTGGCGTGTATGGGGGCTATGTGTTGAGGTGCTTGTATGGTTCCGGGTGTTGGGGCCCAACCTGTGCTACCTTGGGTATTGATGCCTTGTGTGATTTGGAACCCGGGAGGTGAAACGTTGGATCCCGGTTGACTAATAGGGTACGCCGTAGGGGCTGTGTTGGGCTGCAGGTGTAAGACTGTTAGTTGCAGGCGTTCCATATCTAGCGCCTTTTGGATTAATGTATCTAACGTTTGTTCTTCCAGAGTTAGGAGATATTGACATAGATAGGGGTTATTGACACCGCTTTTCAAAGCGTCCTTGGCGAAGTCATTTAGCTGCGCCTGTACAGTGTGGGCGCTTGCGGCACCGTACTTGGTGGTGGCCGCTTCTTTGCAGGACTGTAACATCTGCTTAATTCGAGCCGTGAAGGCTATCAGGGTCTCTAAAGGGTATTGTCGCAAAGTTATTAGTTTGTTTACCAGTTCCTGGTAGGTTTCTCGGGGCAAATATGTTTGATTAAGAAGCTTTTCAGCCTCTTCAAATGTTGCTGGTTGAGTGGAGGCTATTAATTGGTAGGCTTCGCCTCGTAGCCTCGTGGGGTAGATCTGTAAAAAGGCTGGTTTGTCCGTGTCGCTCAGACACTGCAGCGCTCGATGACAACATCCTAAAAATGTCTGTAATTCTACTACGATATTGGGGGATGGGCCGCCGGAGAAAATGGGAACTAATTCAGAGGTTAAGCGGGCGACTTTTGTATAGTCCGCCATTTTGAAAGGCTTTATATTTTTGGAGTCGGAGTCTTCTAGTATGAACTCCTTTTCGGAGTCTGAAAAGGATACGCTGACCCAATTAAGTAGGAGTTCGCCCTTACTCGAGTCCTTGACGCTACCTGTGGAACTATCTAAGCCCTGCCTTTCTTGTGAATTCTCTACTACCCTATCCTCTAAAGGTGGGAGGCCCGGGAAGTTTTTAAAATCCTGGATGGCCTGTTCGAACTTCCTTGTAGCCTCTTTAAATTGATTGATTTTGGCGAGTCTTTGCCCGCTGCTCTTGGCTACTTCTTTATTGAGGAAGTCGTACTGGGGGATCGAAGATTTTTCGCCTTCCCTGGCCTGCTTTAATAAATCTTCTAAATAGTATTGTAAACTTACTTGACTAATTCCTGGTCTTACTCGCCCGCTTCGGAGCCTACTGGGTGATGGAGACCTTAAAACGGTCGGTGTTGACTGGGTACCTTCGGGTACGTGTTGAGCTGATGATGTTGATTGATGAGCTGGAACTGTTGATTGTAGTGCTGGAGTGGACGTGGCGCTGATTTCGCCTGTGATAATCGTTGGCGTTTCTGGATCGCTGGTACTGGAGTCGTCTATTGGGTTTTCGGTATCCGACATCAACTAATGGGCAGGGATGAAGCCCGCATAAGTCCCTCGGCGAAAATATATGGGGGTGGACGCGTGCCCGCCTGGAGCAGAGGCGCCGTGGTTGTACACCCCCGAGCGACGATTATTAATGTAAATTCGGTCGATGGCCTTTTTAGTGGCCTAACCTGAATCAATTCGAAACAAACAGTTTTGGATGATGAGGCGCCGGTCGGTTGACAGATTGGACGCCGGCCTGTTACTTGTTGGCCTCGCTTCTGAGACCTAGGGGTGGATTTCCTGGGATTGTTGACTCTATCCTTTAGTCCCACGTCGGGGGAGCGTCTGTGACTAGATCGTCCCCTTGTTGGTCCCTATGGACTTTATCCTGGGCAGGGATGAAGCCCACAAAATTCCACCGGTGGCACCTTTGGGTGCGTTGCAGGGTAGGGTGGTTTCTACCACCTATAGTTGTTCTACCCTGTTCGTTGTTCGCATAGGATCCGGGGTCAACGCCTCTATTAATCTTGTGCCCTCAGACTCGGCTCAGTCTGAGTTTAGGGACTAGGGTGCCTATGTCCAGCACTCGATCAATAGTTGTAGGCTCGCTCGGATCCTACCGGCTGCGCCATTTGTTGTATATTTATTCTATGCCCTGCTTCAAAGGTTATAATTTTGTATTACCACCAATTACCTTTTTTTTCCTTGGCTTATTTATTTTCGGCCACAATTAAAACATTATCCGGTCATAACCTTATTTATTCCGGCCTCAAATCCTTAAGCAAATTAAATTAACGTGACGGCCTCACTTTTTAACTTATTTACTTCGGCCTCAATTAAAACATTATTCAGTTAATACCATATTTATTTCGGTCACAATTAATACATTGTTCAGTTAATCTTATTTATTTCGGCCACAAATCCTTAAGTAACGTAACGGCCTCACTTTTTAACTATTAAATTTCTTAATACAACTTTATTTATTTCGACCACAGTTAAACCATTTTTCAGTTAACCTTATTTATTTCGGCCACAAATCCTTAAGTAACGTAACGGCCTCACTTTTTAACTATTAAATTTCTTAATACAACTTTATTTATTTCGACCACAGTTAAACCATTTTTCAGTTAACCTTATTTATTTCGGTCACAATTAATACATTGTTCAGTTAATCTTATTTATTTCGGCCATAGTTTTCGTCTATTTTAAAATTCAACCGGCGCGGCGGCGGTGGCGACGATTAGGACAACACTCTATATTCCCCAAAAATCCGACCGTTCGCGATCGAAAGTTAAACTCACACCTTTTAAACCGACCGCCGGTTTTCGCGGTTGAAACAACACTCATCGATTAAAATTCACCGCCACCGGCCAGCCGTGGTTCGCAAAAACCAAAAAAAACATCACGCCGCGAAAAGAAAAACAACTCCAAGAAAAGTCACGGCTTCGCCAAAGCTCCCATGCCCGAAAATGCAATTATGCATTTAACATGACCAAAATGCACTTATGCATTTTGTCACCGGAAAGATCCCAGACGAAATTTGACTAATGATAAGTCTTGGACGATTTTTTTTTTGCGTTTCTTTGTATTGAATTGGGAGTCGCAATTCGCAAAATGCAATTGTGCATTTTGGCTGGGAAATGTATGTGCAACTTGATACCTGCTGATAAGTTTTTCGAATCTTCGCCCGGAGTTGCTTGTGGCGGTTTTTTTTTTTATATGGTTAACGAGATTTTTTTTTTTTTTTAATTTATTTTTGATATTCCAGAAATATTTTGAATTTAGAAAATTTTAGATTTTGAGGGACTTTAGCTTTTGGAAATGAATTAAAATGAAATGGGTTTTTAAAAAGGGGTTATTTACAGGGCATTTTTTTGTTCATAACATAGATTACTTTTCGTATTTAAGGCATTATGCTACATTTTGTTTCCGGCCGTAGATTTCAGGTATAATTTATATTTCGGAATCGAAAAAAAAAAGTTTTACAAATTAAATTTATGCCTTTATTTCTTGAGTTTATAAAATTGACCAACTCTAACTTAATTCTATATTAGTTATGCACCTAGCAGGTGGGTAATTATGCTGATTTCTAGATTCCTATAGATTGTGAAAATCTTTATGAGTCAACCGTCTAGACTACCGAGCTGAGCTTCTTAATTGGGTCGGCCGTAGGACATGGCATGAGAATATACTAATGTACGTAGGGCTAAGAGGCGGTATTGGTAATTCAAGCGACATAATCGATTTTATTGGTTCAACTTAATTTGGGTTCCGGTCGGTGGAAGTAGATCGCTGGGTTTTCAGATCATACATATTCGGATATTGTTCTGAAAACAAGGTTAGGATTGAAGTTCAATATATTGTTTATATGTGACAATAGTCTACAACTTTTGTTTTCATAATTAAACACATAGGTCACATCAATAATTCTTATTAATAAGTTTCAATATTAATTTTGGTATAATGTATGTACATATTTATAAGTGGGGCTCCAGACTTAACCGGCTCCAAAAAAAATTCCACTCGTCTAGGTAATTTATAATAGGTAATTTAAGGTGGGGTAGGTATGGGTTTTTAAGAAAAAAACAAATTTAATAAGGAAAATAACTGAAATTCTCAAGGCTAATTTCCAAATTAAGGGAAATTTCTAGATATTGAATAAGCTTTATATTGATTTATTATTGTTTTGGAGCGAATTTAAGGGTAAGTTGTTGGGATCACCTTTCTTCGATTAAGGGGTAATATCACCTTGTGACTTTTTTTCACCTTTTTTTCTTATTGGCTTAAACATTCCATAAAGTATCCAAGAATGATACACAAATTCGATTATGAGGGGATCAAAACTTTAACTTGAAATATGTCGGCTCCACGTTTTCCAAACTGGGCGTACCAGTAACTTCCTCAATTTTTATCAGATTGACTTGAAATTTTAACTGCAAGTTTAAAACAATATTTTCTAGTGGAAGTCGTAGGACTTTTTTGATAAATTGTTTTTTAAAGATTTTATAAGCTATTTTCGGCCGATTTTTTTCGAAAAAACAAGAAAAAAAAGTTCAAGTTAACCCCATCTTCTGTAAATCAATTTTTCGAAAAAATCCTACGACGTTTGCTAGATTTTGGACTATATTTTAAGAAACTTTTTGGTTTTTTGTTTGGTTAAAAATTGTGGCCCATGTCGACCGTCCGTGTTTATTTTCCTCGCGTGCGCTGCTGTCCCGCCATTTTGTATCGTAAAATTAAAATAAAACATGTTTTTTGTAGTTAAAGACTAGTACTTTTATATGTCTCATAAAATCACGTGAAATTTAGTGAACACAAGGTGATATTCCCCCTTAACAAACGAATGTTGCGGTTTCATCAAGAGTCTCGAATTTTCTTTTCAACAGCCCATTTCTCAAGGACGCATCCTACTAAAATATAAAATATTCTTTTATGATGTCATGTAAGATTTATCCCATTAATTCTTTTACTGATACCAAGCATTTGAATATAAGGTAATTATTCAGATTAACCCCTACCCCTCCGATGACCTTGAAATTGTAGTATATTGTAGTATTCGTCATCCTGAACAAAAGAACACATAATATCTATGTATGTTTGGCGCGGAAAAAATCACAAAGCAGTAGTCATAATGAAAAATTTTCTCTTATTTCGGCCTTATATTAATTTTAGTCGGTGTTTATTGCTGGTATAGGCCAATGTAATTAGTTAATTGTAATTAAATAAAAACAATCCTTTTTTATGCAGACGTTTCGCGTTTATTTTTTCGCTTCATCAGGGCTAACAATTAGAAAAAAACATGAAACCATTATCAAATTAAACAAAAAATTATTACCTCAGAATACTTTTAAAACATCTTAATCTTAATCTTAATGTCTACAGCACAATATTATTTTCATTTTTGTACAACACTACATTTTAAAAAATAAATAATAATAACAAGAACAACAAGTTAAAAATCGAAAAATATCGGAAAAAACATCCACATAATCATATGTCATAATATGTAGATAACCCTTTAATAGTTAACCACCAGCCATATGATTACGTGGATGTTTCTTCCGATATTTTTCGATTTTTAACGTGTTGTTCTTGTTATTATTATTTATTTTTTAAAATGTAGTGTTGTACAAAAATGAAAATAATATTGTGCTGTAGACATTAAGATTAAGATTAAGATGTTTTAAAAGTATCCTGAGGTAATAATTTTTTGTTTAATTTGATAATGGTTTCATGTTTTTTTCTAATTGTTAGCCCTGATGAAGCGAAAAAATAAACGCGAAACGTCGGCATAAAAAAGGATTGTTTTTATTTAATTACAATTAACTAATTACATTGGCCTATACCAGCAATAAACACCGACTAAAAGTAGTCATAATCCTAGTTAATCCAACCAACTTTTTCCTAAGAAAGACCATCGTGAAACATTCGATTGATGACTCCTATCTGAATAGAGTTCTTCGTGAAACATTCAGATGAAGATCTGTGAGAATTTTTGCGTTACGAACTTAACCCCTACCCTCTCTTTCTTTCTTTTCGATGAGCATGGGCTTTTTACCGACTGAACAGGCGGACTTGAGCGATAGAAAATATGTCATCGATGGAGGGTTTTTGTTACATCAGAAATTTCCACCAGTTATGTATCATGTCAAGTCAAACAAGAAATCTAATTTTCGATGACTTCCCTTACGAAGCTAATGAAAACACCAAGCGATTGAGAAGAGAGCAAAGAAAATAATCTGCCGCAATATCATTAACAGAATCGAGGGTGCTAATTGCCTCGCAGGATAGTTTCCTAGCAAACTCCAAAAACAAGAGGCGGCCTGTATCTGTTATTGTGCCTTAGATTACAGTTGTCTCAAACCGTCTAGAATCTCCATCTTGCTGCTGGGAAAAACCCTTTCAGACGATATATTATTCCTGCACAACACGAGTAGTTATGACACCACTTCTGCTTTTTTAATTAGGCGAAACTGAAACTTCTGAAATTCCTGCAGAACAACGATGACTTGCAACCAGTTATTGATGTTTTCAAAGACCCTCATCCAAGATTGCCAAAGCAGGAAACGTGTTTCTCATGGCTCTGTATGGGAAAGGACATGAGATGAGCCTGAACGATTTGAGATACAGGCAATGTATCTTAAACGTACAAAAGTAAAACGACCATCGCCTCCCTACCACCTGAAGTTGCTGCCCGACAACATTCACTGAGAGTCTACCGACAGAAAAAAGGAGATCAGGACGACCTAAGAAAAGATATGTAGACGACGTCGAGGAAGACATAACACAATTAAGAATAAGGAACTGGAGAAACTGGAGACAGGCAATCATGGAGGCGAACGCTGGAGGAAGCCAAGCCCAACAATAGGCTGTGCTTCAATTGCTGCTTGATATTTAAACCCGTATTCCGTGTAGCCCCGTGACATGGTATCCCCGTGCACCAGTAAAGATAGATAGCCGCTTGTTTTAAAAAGGCTGTTAACGATTATTTGCCGTTTTTGCTCCTATGAATGTTCATATCTATTAGTTTAGTATGGATGGATATAAAAACTATTTATTTTTTTCTTTCCTTAAAAAATAAGGGTTCAAAAATAAACATTCGCAACAGTATTGAATATCTCGGAAAAGAAGAGGACATAAAGTACTTTGAAGAGAAATTTGGCGTCCCCTGGAATTTTCTGCGTACCCACGCGTACCCCACTGGTCTAGACGGTTGAGCCATGAAGATGTTCACAATCTATAGGAATCTAGAAATCAGCATAATTACTCATCACCTGCTAGGTGCATAACTAATATAGAATTAAGTTAGAGTTGGTCAATTTTATAAACTCAAGAAATAAAGGCATAAATTTAATTTGTAAAACATTTTTTTTATTCGATTCCGAAGTATAAATTATACCTGAAATCTACGGCCGGAAACAAAATGTAGCATAATGCCTTAAATACGAAAAGTAATCTAAAAAGAATATTCCATTTCAGCGGAAAAATAATATGCCCGCATGCAACAAAAAAGCAAAATCATGACCTGCGACAATTCACCATTTCAAATAACCATATTAAAAAATTGGAAATTAAAAAATCCATCCGGTCGGTGGTGCCCTGCGCCTGAGGCCTTGGCTAATCAAATACAATTCAAATAGATTATGTCCCACGCACCTGAAATCTTAGGCCGGGAAATCCGAAATGCAGCGAAATGAAAGAATATTCCATTTCATCGGAGAAATATCATTGAATGCCTGAAAACCACAAAAAAACAAAATCATGACCTGCCACAATGGCAATAGGGAATCTTACGCAAAGGTAAGCTCAGATGGCGCCACCGAAGTATAACGTAAACAAACAACAACAATATAACAGCAACAGCAACAAAAATATAATATTCGTATATTGACCAGTCTCAAATACTTCAATCCTATAATCTTCAGATCTAAAGTGATCTGGATAAAGTTTTCAATGTTTTGTTCTCTTAAACTATTTGCGACGCACAGCTATTTCCCATAGCTCCCGTACTTTTTGGTCTTTAGGAAATAAATGAATATTATTGTATCCAAATACACAACACTGCATATTTATTAGAATATAAGATTTTATCATTGAATAACCGAAAAATCACAATAAAACCAAGAACTGTCTGGCAGGCGGAGACAAATGTCACTTCATGTTTACGTTATAATACATTGGCGCCCCTAGCGGGAGAAATTTCCAGTAAGATTCCCTATTAACAAAAAATCCATCCTGCGCGTGAGCATTTGGCTATTCAAAAAAAATTATGTCGTCTGCTGCCTGGCTGGTAAGGCAAAGTGAGTGAGGGGCGGAGCAGGCGAAAAAATACATTTCGTCCGTGTGGAATGAAGCTCCGTAGCCACCATGCCCTTCCTCTCTTCCTTTGTCTATCAACAGAGAACTTGGGGAAATGCGCGGAGAGCTTTGTGGAGAGTGTATTCTAAAGCTTCGCCTTAGGAATCGAAACAAATCCTACCCAGCAATTTGCTGGTGCCAAAATTTTGATGGAGCGGAACATCTGTATTACAGATAGTTAAGTCTGTGGTTATACCATTTTTACTCTAAGAGCTGTTTTAGACGGTGCGCTCCAGCGCATGTGCCTCACGAACGTTTTGGTGATGAAGGGATGAGTGGGGATGAAGAGAGGTACCACCCCACTTCTCCCTTTATCCACAAAGCTCGTGAGGCACATGCGCTGGAGCGCACCGTCTAAACCGGCTCTAAGAACACGAAGATATTCCTGTTTTACGCTAAAAAAATGACCGAACCGTTTTCGCTCTCTTTGTTATTTTAACCCGCTTTTGCTCCGAGGGTGTCATATCACTCTTGCCTCTAAGGCTTCTTGTATTCATGCATACAAGATTGAGACCATCCGCACGCCGCACGCGATGTAGCTGGTGACATATACAAGCGTACATGCATTACATTCAGCGGCTCCCTGATATGCGGAGATTTTCCACTGACACATAATTGCATGGTTGCGTTCCGTCCCGGCTCACACCGATAGCCCAAAAATCGGAGTAACGAGTCGCATGTGTTTGTTGTGTATGCTTGTGTGTCCTATGTCGAATGCGGCAATGCAGAAAAAGTGGAAAGTAGCTTGAAAGTTGATGTACGCTTGGATATCGGTCATTCCATACCAAACCGAACGTTTTTCGGTAAAAATTAAATTCAATGGGCGAGTTTAGGCCGAAGTTAATTTAACTGAGCTAGGCAAGTTAACAACGGCATAAAACAGCAATTTTTTTAGCGCTGTTAGCTAACTTATTTCTGCTTTTTGGCTTAGCTAAAATTTAGCACAGCCAAAATGAATTGACGTTTGCTTGTAATTTTTTGTTGTAAGCAAATAATTTAGAAATATTTCAATACAGAATGAAGATTTTGTTATTATTAATCATTTTTTAGTTTTTTATTATTTGTAAAATGGGAAATGTTATTATTTTTGCCTGTTATTAGCTGTAAAATGAGAATTGTCAAATGGCATGCTAGAAACGGTGCTAAGTTAACAGCGCTAATTTAACAGAGTTAAAATAACTCGGGCCTAAACGCGCCCAATGATACCGATTTTTTTTAAATTTTGCACACGCATTCTACACATGAAATAATGGGACCCATATTTCGGGGAAAAAAATTGCAATTTTTTTTTCAGAAGATATGCACGGTGTACATTGCAAGAAATTTCAAAAAACGTCGCGCGGCCGACCATTCAAATTACTGTATCTTCGAAACCATTAGTCGTACAAAAAAACTATATAGGTCGATTTTGAAGATCTTGAGTCACTCTATGTAGTGGTATATTTAAAATTTGCGTTTGATATTAATAAATTGTTATTATTTGTCTTTAAAATTTCATTAGCATTTTTCATCATCAACTCCCCAACTTAAAGTTTTGGAAAAAATATCATCGTGTTCCTACTTCAATTCTAAAGAAACAGTGAAAATTTGAAAATGGAACTCAAACGGGCTCATATTTAAAAAATTCTTTAAAAGAGTGTGACCGCGCGGCACGACGGCTTAACATGTCGCGTACACGCAGAATAGGTTAACAGGGGCGTAGGTACAACGGAAAATGAATAACACAAGGTCCTTTTCCATGCGACGACGTGGCGAAAAGGTGCATTCTGCACTTACAGTATTGGCCAATACTAATGCACCCCCTTAAATACTTCATAAATTTTTCATTATTTTGATAAAAACTAAATAAAACAACTATCCAATATTACAAAATTTATATCTAATATCTATATATCTAAAATATAAAAAAATTCAAAAATTATAACATAAATACTCCAGTCTTACAATTCAAACTATACAATGAAATGGTAAACTATTGTACCTGTGGACAAAACTAAAGCACCCCCTCAATTCAATGGAAAATTTGCCATAGCGACTGCCTAAACTTTAGCCTCTAAATGATTAACGGTAAGTAATATCGTGAATGATAACAAAGTACGAGGCAACGGAACGAGTTTCACCTTTTCATTCTACCGGAAGATCGAACAAAACATGGGAAGACTCTTTGCTAAAAGGGACCATCTTTAAATCCTGACATATCCTCAGCACAACTTTCTAAAGATTTCGGCTTTGGAATAAGTCAGAG
This sequence comes from Thereva nobilitata, assembly GCA_963855945.1. Classification (NCBI taxonomy): domain Eukaryota; kingdom Metazoa; phylum Arthropoda; class Insecta; order Diptera; family Therevidae; genus Thereva; species Thereva nobilitata. The sequence goes on from OY979695.1 coordinate 74,016,236, forward strand.
AACAATCCGACCGGATTCGGTTATTAAGTCGAAGACCCGCTAAAAAACCACTAATATCTGGAAAATATATGAAATATTGATGGGGGGTGATTTAGTATTGGCCAATACTGTACATCAAAATCATCTTTCTGATAACAGAGACTTATGAAATTTTTTTTGTTTTTTATTGAGCACTCTTTCCGTGGGAAAAGTAAAATATTTTTCTCAAAGAACTCAATATTTTTTTTAAAAAAGTTATAATACCACGCTGAAATAAGTCTGAGATTTCGATGAAATTAAGAAATTATGTTTTCCCGTTATCTTTATAATTGCGAAAGGGTGGATCGTTACTTGGTCATTATCCCCGTGCACGCCTTGAATTGCATCCTGTAGAACAAACGCGTAATTTTCGGAAAAATCGGAAATGACTAAACATTCTTCTGGTCGCAATTCATTTTTTTTTCAGTTTCAAAAAATTGCAACTTTAGAATGAGTCAATAAATGAGATAGTTAAACTTTTCTTAATAATCACCAAATTTTCTTTAAAAATGTCTGTTAATTTTTGTATGAGATTATCACAAGCAGGACACCCATTGCATTGCTGAAGAAAACAATCCACAGTTGGTGGATTCTTAATTATGTGTGTAAAGCTCCAAAAAATTAGGTCAACAGTGAGAAAAATGTAATACATCGATAGAGAGAGAATTTTTTAAATATGACCCCGTTTGAGTTCCATTTTCAAATTTTCACTGTTTCTTTAGAATTGAAGTAGGAACACGATGATATTTTTTCCAAAACTTTAAGTTGGGGAGTTGATGATGAAAAATGCTAATGAAATTTTAAAGACAAATAATAACAATTTATTAATATCAAACGCAAATTTTAAATATACCACTACATAGAGTGACTCAAGATCTTAAAAATCGACCTATATAGTTTTTTTGTACGACTAATGGTTTCGAAGATACAGTAATTTGAATGGTCGGCCGCGCGACGTTTTTTGAAATTTCTTGCAATGTACAACCGTGCATATCTTCTGAAAAAAAAATCGCAATTTTTTTTCCCGAAATATGGGTCCCATTATTTCATGTGTAGAATGCGTCTACAAAATTTAAAAAAAATCGGGATGGTCAATTAATATTTAGTGTTCGGTTTGACATGGAATCAGCGATATGTCACCAGCTTAAATATATTAAAAATAGTTCCTTTTTTCCATCAGCATCCACACCGAACAACCAACAAGATCAACGGATAAATAATAAAGCTAGTTAGGAATAGCATTAAAAATAAAAAATACAAAAGAATCAAAAAAGAAGAAAAATATAAAGACAAGTTATAAAACAAAGAGGACTAATCATCTAATCACTAATTATAAAAAAATATAAAATATGCGCGCTTAAATAGGAGTAAAAAAAAATTATAAAATATGCGCGGTAGTAAATAGGATGCTCCAAAATCCGTGATACTTTTCCTGAGCTAAGGCTTGGCGGAAACGGCTTCGTTCAGGTCAAGAACTGGCCTAAATATTTGAGGTCGTTAATTTTTATCTAACTGCACAAAAATCCGGCCTTGACGTGAAAACACGGTGGAGGCAAGTGATTCTTAGATATGCCTTGGGTTCTCATTTTCACACATCGGAACGCCGCGAATGACCAGATCCTGGAGTCGTAGCAGACGGCGCAGATCCTCTAGTAGTCTAGTTCGTTGGAAACTACGGCGATGTCGTATTGAACTGTTTCCACATAGTCTTTCAGCCCTGCAATTTGACTATTGAACGTATTACAAACCGCAGGTCTGTTCCCGTACCTGCACAAACTACAGAATCTGTCAGTTGCTTCGAATTACTTAACAGAATTCTGTTCCCCTACTTTTACTGCAGCCGCCATACTCATTTGCCACCCTGCAGTAAGAAGCAGAAACCTGTAGCACAGACTACTTATTATACAGACGGAACAACACGAAGAAGGGTTACAAGGCTCAAAATGGGTCACAAGTCGTAACCCATTCGAGCTTTTTGTATTCTTTCTGAGCGAAAAGCTCGTCTCGACTCTCTCCAAGTTCTTCACTGAAAATACGGCTGTGTGTGCGTTGTACACTGCACACTGCGCATGCACAATAATTATTGTGTGGGGTCGTATGATAGTAAATGAACTCAAATCGAATTTTTGGAAAGGAAAATATTATTTTGCTACCTGAGATTAAGATAATAAAATGAAATGGCTCTTATATACATAGTTTCTAACAAACTTTTTTCGTAAATGAACGATTAGACTTCTAAAAAAATTTTACACATTAAAAAAAGGGAAAATCGTTAATTTTTTTTTTGTTTGTTGATATGAATTATGAATAGTAAATTTTTTTATCCTTTTATTATAGTTTTAGAAGGTCAAAAAGGAAGTAATTTGATTTTTTTTTATTTTTAAAATGAATATTACAACTATCAACGAAAAAACTTATATTACATTTCTAGTGGAATATCGGTTCAAAAATATAAGAAAATATATTAAATTATCTATCGAGCTTGCCCTGTTTATCAAGGTGAAAGGGTCAAAAACAAATATCTCTTAAATGGTAAGTTTTATCCCGAAAAATTATTATAATAAAAATTGAAGATCATGCAATTTTATTCACAAACGACCGTTTTTTTCTTAGGAGTGAGAACTATTTTGCATAATACATAGGTACTCCTTTCCACACCACCTTCGAGGTAGAGTAGTAGGCGCATTTTTTTTAACGTGGTTTCCCCCGTAGGCGATTGGTTTGATCAAACAAGGACAACTTACATACTTGCATATTCGGCAAGAACAAAGAGGATAAGAGGAAAATATAAGGGGCCTACAGTACACCAATCTATTTATTAAATAGCTGTGCCAATTTCCTTGTGTACTCGTCATTAGCAATGTTTTGGTAAGCACAGAGTTATAAGAAATTTTTGTCGGTATTCTCGAGTGCTATCGAAAAAAAATACACTCTAAATTAAATAATTAAACAGTAATTTTTTTCTCAACGTCGCAAGTTTCCCTTTGTAACTTTATTATTCTTGCAAAGTTCGTAGTCGACGAACTGTCGCTCGTTTAAATGGTTTCTGTATACTCCATTTGCAGTTTTTTCTCAACAAAACAAGAATCATAAAGTCGAGAATACTTAAATGATGTTCATAACATTCTGATTGTGTATTAAACCAATTACAATATTCTGGAATAGCATTCGTAGCTGATATACACTTTTGCATAATTTTTGATTTAATGGATTTTTCGTGCGGCCGTTCACTAAACCACTTCTCAAAAATTTTGATATGAACTTTACACAAATCAAAAATAAGTTGGGTAGGACAATGTAAGGACCCGAAATTTGTACTGTTTGTGTAATTTTTATAAAATAAAAGGGACTCATTTTTAAGTACAAGCCTTTCCCCATCTTCTAATAAAATATTCTTGCAATTGCTACAATGCTCTACCTTAGTTTTGAATAGCACGTACCCGATATAATATTTAATGGAAGCCTCATCCGTGAAATTACTTTCTAAAACAACGGTATCAAGTGTGTCGTCGACATAATGATTACTTTCATTAGAATTCTCATCCTTCTCATCCTTCTCATCTCCGTCTTGCAAAGTGAGCAAGTCTTTGACAGGAATATCCACCACGTTTGTTTCACATTGATTATAATTCTCTGCATCTATCAAAGTGAAATCTTCATCTTCATTGCAATTAGAAATGTCATTCGGCTGCAAAATTCTAAATGACATTATCTGCGATAAGATGTGGCTGAATTCGTGAATAGAAGGATTTTTTGCATTACCTCCTTTACTTCTTATTTGAGAAAAAAGATTCTCAATTGGATCCTGATTTAAACGCGATGTTAAAATAAATGTGTTCTGCATACCTGATTTTTCAAAATCACTTAGTAACATCAGAACAGCTTTGCAGGTTTGTTGAATACCTTTTAAACAAAAGAGTGTTTTTTTAACTAATGGCTTTACGTTGTCAAAATATGTTATCATTGCAACAATATTTTTTTCAATTTTATTTCCACTTTGGAGGGCGCTTCTATTTGGGTTTTTATCAAAAAGTAATTTGCTATTTAAATTATCAAATAACATATCAATTTTTTCAAAAAACTTGAATGTTGAAACCGCTAAGGTACTGTCTTCAAAAACACTATAATGGATACCTGTTTTGATAGCGGCGACAACACTTCTGCTGAATATTTGAACTGCGAACTTAACACGCATTTTTTCAAACTCATTTGGATAAATGTGTTGTCTGGTTAATTTTGTGCACATTTTTGTTGGTCGATCAAGTTCATGATCATACAAGTTCTCTACAACTTGCCAACTTGCAACACCATCAGGGGTATCTAAATTTCCTCCAATTAATGCATTTCGCAATGATTTTATCAAGTGAGGAGGATCAAAAATAATATATATTTTGATATTATTAAATATGAAATATGGCCTATCTGTGGTAACATTCAATTGTTTGAAACAATTTCTGTTATTTGCGCCCTGGTCACAAATTACAGCAACTACTTCAAAGCCAATTTCTTTTGATTTATTTAAATTTGTTAAGACAAGTTCTTTCAGTTTGTCTCCTTTTATCACGCTTTCTGAGCAAAAGTATGAAAGTACATACTTCCACTTGGAAAAAAGGCCTCGTAACATGAAGACACATACTGTCTAGGCTACGCAGTTCGATCTATTTGTCCCATCATCTGCATACCCATCAATTTCATCAAATATGCTATTATATTCTAAATCTCTTTTGATGGATACTTCATCAAATATTAGAATAGCATATTTTTCCATTTTCTCCATCTCCTTATTTTTTTCACGCAAGTTACTAAAAATTTGCTCATTAAACTCAGGCCTGAGATTTTTTATAGGTCTCCATCTCCTCAAAGAAACTTTAGAGGGAAGAGAAAATTGTAATACTTGCGACATATATCTATAACAAGACGGCGACTTAAAATACAAATTTTGTGCAATAAATTTTTGAGATTTATTCCACTTTGTATTTTTCTTTCTTGGCATTAAGAGCATTTTCGAAAAAATTTTAGAATATTTATTCAGATGGGAAAGAGAGTCAATTTGTTTACAAATTGTTTTTGCGAGTATTACCTTTGACATATGTCTTATTTTGGTAATGGTAGATCTCATTTTCAACCCCCTAATTACCTTTTTTTGTGAACTCATTTCTGATTTCAGTTTCACATTATCATTTAAAGCTTTTAATAGTTTATGTTTGTAATAATCGATTTTATTTTGCAATTTTTTGCAATTATTACAAATATCTGGGGTTTCCTCTGAAGCAGAGGCATTAGTTTCAGATAATAAAAGGTCAGAGACTTCTTGATCTCCAAGTAAACAACTAGGAATAGCACCAGGTTTAAGCCTTTTATTTTTTCCTATTTGCTCTTTTAAAAAATGAGCCTCGCAAATTTTCAGTCTTTTTTTTCATAATCGTGAGGAGCCAAATTACACTCGGCTGCCCATTGATAAAACAAGGGTACAGAAATATCCGGGAATTTAAAGAAAGTTCGGTCTTTAAACATCCTCTTTGTAGCCCTACATGTTTTAACAGCGCATGTAATGCCCGACAAGGACTGTTTTCTTGATTGCGTAAGGTCAGACATCACTAATTTAAAACTTTTTTTAAAAAGATCTCAAATAGAATTCTAATTAACAGAACAAAAAATAAGTCCAATGACTTAATACTAATTTTAAAGAAATATATTATAATATTTACCAAAAATCCCAGATAGATTGTGCCTATGATGGTGATTCCACTGGTATTTCCAAAAAAGTACCTAAGTTATATTTCTCCCACCTCACTACACTTCACTTAAAATCAGAGCACACTGCACTACTTTTATGTTGGCCAAATAAAAAAAATTTGATAACACACAAGTATTTCAGCAATTGTCTTGATTCCACTGGCCTTTCCAAAAAAAGTACCTAAGTTCCTGCTATTTCTGTCACCTCACTACACATCACTTAAAATCAGAGCACACTGCAATAAATATTTAGATAACACAAAATTTCAGCAGTTGTCTTTCGTTTAACCACGGCGATGCCCAGTAACGAACTAAAGAGATAGGTTCTTAACGTATGTATTCCTTAATTTTTCTTTGTACTCCTGCAACAACAAGTTATACTCCTTCTTTAGTGTTAGCATCTATTCCATAGTGGGTTCGCGGAACTGCTAATGACCTACCCCTTTCCTACTGGACTTTTATTGCCCTGTTGCCCAATTGTCTCAGATCTTTAGGCCAACCGCAAATATTCGGCGAAATTCTTCCGGTTTTGTGACCTTTTTTATGACTCAAATATAAAACAATTCAAAAAGCAATCCGGTGTTCAAGGGGATGTGGGCGTTATGCTTATTTAAACTAACCTTATTTCCATCCTCAGGTTACCGCAAATCATAAAACCGGACGAAGTGAACCTGATGTATGCAGCCGCCCTAAACCTTTTTTCATCCCTTTTATTGCTTCTAATTATTGGTACACTTTGCCAAGAGAAGACAATTGTAAACTATCAAAGTAGGGTTTTCCCTGAATTTGTTTACCATACAATCAATCGTGTTTAACCCTCTAAAAAACCCACAATATAACAAATTAACTTTATTAATTTCATTATTTTTTCCATAACTAAGCGATATTTAGATTTCACATACGATTTTCTGCAATTTCGCGACTCATTGTTTTCCTGTCTTGTAAGAGGCATCCCGGTTTTAGCAGCTATAGCAGCGAATGTATGAATTTGTGAACTGTGTGAACTTATTCGAATAAGATTGCAACTATGTATAATCTATAAACTATAAAGGTGTTACGGCGCAAAGCCGTAATAATAAACTTTTAATATTCAATTTGAATGACCACAATATTTACCGATAGCCTTTTAAATCTGACTTGACCACCGAAATTCAGTGTGTCAGGCTCCTGTTAGCTTTTGCAATATTATAGGTGTCTAAATTCAAAGAAGAAAGCGTTTTAAAATAGTTATATGCTCCCCTACAATATACATTTATTAATTTAATTCGTCTTCAGCTCTAATTTTATTCCCATTCGTTACGGTGATCCTAAAACGTCTCAACAATTGAAGGAAACCGCTAAATGTTATTTCGTTAAGTTGGAATAAATAGTGAAGTAAGAGAATTAACTTTTAATTTCAAGTTAATTGTTTATTAATAAAACCTTTGGAATCTTTTTCAAACTGCATGAAAGCACAAAAAGCATACCCCACGATTTAATGTGGTCACTAATCAAGTGACCTGCGGTTTGCTAAACCAAAAAGGAAGTTAAAACTTTTTTACATATCATTATACAGTATACTCTAGTTTAAGATCATTAAAAATATGAATAATTTGTATGCGCAACTTAATTTTTATATCTAATTAAAACTTATCTATATATTTAATTAAGTAATAAATAAATTATATTTCAAATACTGAACTAAATTTGTTTAAATTATTTATATTAATACATTTAATACATAATTTTTTTTTATCTATAAACTTTACTAACATATTTTTTTAAAAACATTAAAATAAAAACTCAAATTTTCAATTTGAATAACATTTAACTTTAAAATTTAAAAAGTCCGTATTCAAAATACATGAAAACAACCCCAATCATTAGAAATATTCCTCATTCATAATCGATTGTCGATTGTTGAATAAACCCGCATTCAACAACACAACAGCGAAAAAAGTTGAGCTTTTTAAATTGGTATGAATTTTCTCTCTTCAGTCTCTCACTAAAAGCTGTTTTCAAATTACCTAAAAATTAAAAGTGATTACAAGTTTTGTTCCCGGTTGTTCCGTCTGTATATTAAGTAGTCTGTGCCTGTAGTAACTACGAGCTGCTGTAACCTGCTGCAGCTTAGATATTTGATATATGGCAATGTCAGAACTGTCATTCCCGTGTTAAAACTGCAGAAACCTGCAGAAACATGTTCCTGTACTTTCTGTACTTCATCCCCACCTCTCAATAAGCAACTTGCAGTAAAGCTACTGACAGAATCAGGCGCAAACGCCGTGCGGACATTGGCTTCGCAGTATGTGGTGACTTTTCACTGACATGATGTTGCGGTGTCGGCGGCGCGCTCCGACTTTGAACACAACAACGAAATCAAAGTGACAAGTGGACGTGATTGGAAAAAAAATTGAAAAACCTGAATGATTTACATATAATTTTTCTATCCTACAGGGTTTGTCTTTTTTAGGTACTAATTTAATTACCCCAATTTGGAAAAATAAAGATTTTCATTAAAAAATATAAAAATCAACAAATTTGCTATCACAGCCAACACCAACACACGACTCCAAACATATGCCCACCACCACCAAAACACGACTCAAAACACAAACATCTCTTGACACACGCGGCGGCAACGCGCAGAAAGTAGAAAGTAAAGCAACTTGCGCGGTGTGTGCGTAGCGTAAAACAGCATTTCGTTAGTGCGCATTTCAATACACTACTTCTATTCTCTCTGTCATTGCCCGCACGGCGTTTGCGCCTGTTTCTGTCAGCAGCTTAAGTGGCAGAATGCAGAAAGTACGGGAACAAACCTCTCATCAATAGTGCAATAAGGCGAGTCCCGAGCGAGTTCAAACGGTCCTCGAAGGTGGCAAGTTGATCCTCCAGCATGTGATTGGAGCTTATTAAAAGCTTTTTTTCAAGTAGTTCAAAGCTATCTTTACGGCCTGTAACTGACGTCGATCTGGGCGTTCTGCTGCTGCTCTGTGTTGACCCCAGCGGGATTAACAATTGCACTTTCGGCACATTTTCTGGTTTTCGGACTTTTTGGTTCGATTTAGACATTTTGAACAAGAAAAAAAACGAAAAAAGGAAAGGAGAAAAGCACAATCGCACTCCGGGTTTAACAAAGATGTGGTAATCCTTACTAATATTATAAATGCGAAAGTAACTCTGTCTGTCTGTCGGTTACTGCTTTCACGCCTAAACCGCTAAACCGATTTTGATGAAATTGGGTTGTTCCGGAACATAGAAATATTTAGGTAAATTAATGAAAAAACAACTTTTTTATAACAACAACTTTTAATTTAACTTTAACTTTGTTGCAAGAGGTTGTTTGAGCAAAGGTTTGACGTCTTGGGGTAGGTTGTGGATGCATGGCTCTGGAAATTGTGGAAAGTTGGAATTCAGGAGTACCTACTCGGTGGGTTCTCCTCTGTCGTGTCTTCCAAAAGTATACCAGGCCTACGATCAGGCCTATTCCAATTAAAAGGTAAGTTATTGAGTAATGGTGGATATCATGGGCGTTGATTTGCTCAAATTGACTTTGAGCCTCCCTTTGTTTTTGATATTTGATGGCTTGCTCTAATTCTGATATATCGTTGAAAGTGAGTGGAGTCTCTACAGAGGATTTCTTCAATCTTGGAGCGTTGTTAACCATTGGCATATTAATTGGTGCTGTAGGTTTGCAGGAAGATCTTACACTACCTCCAAAAACATGGTATGATGTGATCACCATTGAGTCTTGTTTAAGGATACAGCCGGGCTGGAGCTCTAATATTCCCGAGCCATTGAGTGTATGCGGATGTACTACACTGCCGCAGATCACATCGAAGTTGTAGGTTTCCATGAGGCAATAAATCCAATGATTTGGTGACTGCATAGAGCTCCACAGATTTGCTCGATCCATTGTTTCAATCTTGCAATATTGAGAAAGTGTTTGTTGACGTGAGTATACTCATTTCACATCGGCCCACTATAGAGTTGTGGTTATATAAAGGAAATGTTTGTTGGCATAATCTTCGGTTATCCTCCACTTGGAAGCATGACTCTACCTGCGATTTAGTTAATAGGGCATAATAATCCCTTTGCAAGCTAGTCACAATATACTTAGCTACTGCATGGATTATATGTATTTGTCACTGTCTAAGATTGGAGAGGGGATTAACTTGAATAGCTGGAGGATTGCATTTATATTGGGAAGAGGTATAGAAATGTCAAATACTACATAACGCTCCGTGACCTTTGACCTTATTTTCATTAATTTGTAAGTCTGTAAGACACCCTTTTGGTCTGTACCTCCAGAAATAGTTACTGTTTCAGGTATGTTCTCCCGAATAAGTGTTAACTGGGATCTTAGTTGTTCCGGTGTGAGTAGAAGAGGACTCACTTTCCCGTGTTGCGTATCCGTGATCAGTTGAAGAAGTGCCTCTTGAGTGTTTTGGTAGGCCAGTAACATTAAAGTTGCATGAAACATCGCCGTCGTAAACGCTTCATACTTGTCACGTTTGGCCAGTTCTTGATTTGTGTTGTTGATACTATCTTCGATATCTGCTAGATGACGCTTGAATGCTAAAAACTAACTTAAGACTGCTTTATTATTTTTCTTAATGATGTTACTAGTTGAGTCTGCAATACATGTCTGATTGCGGATAAGCTGAAGGAGATGATTTTCATTCGTTTTCATGAGGTTGATTTGCTCCTCGTAATTTTTGGCAAATTCGTCATCCAAAATCCCAAATAATCCATGAGCAATTTTTCCGACAATGTTAAGTGGCGCTCGCCGATTTCTTATTTTGTATCCGTTGAAAACTAGCCTTTATTCCCGTGTATTCTTTCCAAAAGCTCTCCAAATCATAATAGAGGATTATTGTCCATGCGTTATTTACTAAGCTGACATGTCCTAAATCTTCGAAATACAATCCTGCTCGTGCTGTTAGTGGATAAGTGGCCAGTGACGCGCTAAGGAGAACGATGGACTTATTGCTAGTAGAACTAATAGTACTGAATAATGACGACGTGACTTTTTCGGTTTCTTCACTTGTTGGCCGCTTGTGTCCTTGCTGGCCACTACCATGGCGGACTTTTTATGTTCTGTCGAAGATGTTAATTGATCCTCGTCCTGCGAAACTGGTAGAGGTGCCAATTTAGTTATTGGTCTTTCCGGTTGTTACTGTCGCAACTCGGACTAAGCTGTCTGGTCCAGGATGGGTTTCAACCACACGCGCTAGTGGCCAGTGTGTTGGAGGAGTTTGTTCATCTGTTAGTAGGACAATATCTCCTACTTTGATACTCTCCTGGGTTTTCAACCATTTAGGACGCTGCTGCAGTCGTGACAAGTATTCGTGTCTCCATTTTTTCCAGAAGGCTTGATGCATTTTTTCAATCAGCTGCCACCTTCACAGACATTGTGTGCATTTGTGTAAATGTTTCTTTACAGCGTTAGCTCCATTGAGGATCCAATATCGTCGACGAATGTGTGATAAGGTGAGTGTTGGTCCACCGTGTAGGGAGTGTAAATGTGCCTCTGAGATAATTAACGCAGATAGTGGACTCTGGTGTGATATAATGATGGGGAATTCCGCTTCGGTAAGCGATGTGTTCCTCAACCTTCCCCCTACCCTAAGAATGCCTTCCTTGTCTAAGAATGGATTTAATGAGAGGTTCTTGCTTTTCTGTATTGTTCTCCCAGTCAACTTGATGTCAGTTATTTCGCAGGAGAACTCTTGTTCTTGAACCAGTTTGATTATGAGATTCCTGGCCTCTCTTAGCACTTGTATGTTTATGTAGGTTGTCCTTAAGGGTACCTTCCGCTGCATGAGCTTACGGAAGCGTAGACAATACGCGACTATTCTTAACAATTTCTGCAGATCGTTTTTTTTGATAATATTTGTTCTAATGTATCATTTCTTTCCAAAGTAAATACTTCTATATGATTATTTAATTCTTGTTGCGTTGGTTCACTGTGTGTGACATACTCGATTTCCTTCTGGCTGAGCCACTCTGGACCATTCCACCGTAACGTGAAGTTCGTTAATTTCGATGGATCTAATCCACGAGAGGTGCAATCTGCAGGATTCTGTTTTGATTTTACGTAGTGCCATTGACTCCCTGGTATTAAATTGTTAATCTCGCGTGTTCTATTATTTACGATAGTGCTGTATTTTTTGTTGTTACCTTGTATCCATGCCAGTGCAACATTTGAGTCAGACCACGCGTGCATATTCAACCCTTCAATGTCAAGGGATTCCACTGTGCGGGTTAGTAATTTTGCCAAGAGAACGGCTGCGCAAAGTTCTAAACGTGGCAGACTCACCTCCTTGTTTAGAGGGGCCACCTTTGTTTTTGCAGTAAGCGACTGGACTTGTACCGACCCTTGGTGGTCGATTATTGGAGTATAAACGACGGCTGCATTTGCCTTTGTCGAGGCATCGCAGAAACCTTGGAGTTTTAGGATCGCGCTTGTTTGAGCTATATGAACCCACCTGGGAATCTGAATTTTTTCTAGATCAGGGAATTGGCTTCTTAATTTTTTCCATTCTCCTTGCATTGGATCTGGTAATTCTTAATCCCATAATAAATTCGCCTTCCATAATGATTGGAACATTACTTTTGCTTGATGCATGGAGCTTACCAACCTAGTCGATCGAATAATTGTGACCATTCTGAAAGTACCACTCTTTTGGTTGGGATTTTAGTCTAGTGACCTATATTGACTTTGAATGTGAAGGTATCTCTGTGTGGACACCAATATATACCTAAGGTTTTTACCTTAGTGTCATCTGACAAGCTTAGGAAACTTTGTTCCTTTTCCGACTCTTGAATGCCTTCCAAGATTTGCATGTTGTTGCTGGCCATTTTCTTAATTTGAATCCTCCCCTTCTTAGTAACTCATCCAATTGGATTCTTAAGTCCGTGGCTGATTCGATGGTATCTGCACTTGACAAAAAATCATCAACATAGAAGTCTCGTTTGAGCACTGTTGCCGCTCTGACGTGATTTTGTTCCTTGTCGTTGGCCAATTGATGTAAGGTTCGTATAGCTAAGAATGAGGCAGGCTTGGTGCGGTATGTTGCTGTGGAAAGATTAAATTGTTGAAGACTGGACTGAGGCGTTTCCCTCCAGAGGATTCTCTGGTAATCCTGGTGGCTTTCGACAATCCTAATTATTTGTCTATACATCTTTTCTATGTCAGATGATATGACAAACTTGTCTTTCTCCACCTAATAAGTATAGACATGAGGTCCTTTTGTAATTGTGGCCTCTTTAATAAGGCGTAATTGAAGCTTACTCCTGAGCTAGTGGGATACGACGCATCAAAAACACTCTTAATTTTGTTGTGGTGCTGTCTAATTTTAGAACAGCGTGGTGAGGAAGATAGCACGCGTTTTGAACGTTCAATGCTGGTCTCATATGTTCAAGATTTTGGTATTCATCGATGAATGTTTGGTATTGTTCTTTGAATTTATCATCTCGATTGAATTCTCGCTCCATCTGTAGTAATCTAGAAATGGCTCTCCCCTTAGAGTATCGCAACTGGTTTATTTTCTCATTGAAAGGCAAGTGAACCGTGTACCTTCCTTCGTGATCTCTAGCAACCGTTTGTGAATATATCTGTTCAGCTAGGTGTTCTTCACTTGAAGTTTCGCTCTTGGTTGTTAGCTCCTCAAGTTCCCAGAATCTTTTTAGCGAATCGTCGATATCTACCTGGGATACGTGACATTTAATTTCTGCACTTGGAACGCGGATCTTCCCTGATAACATCCACCCCAGTTCTGTTTTTCGGGCAATGTTTCCCTTAATTATCCCTTCTTGGATGATGTCATTATATACCTCGACACCAAAAATAATATCAATAGGTCCAGGACTAAGCGGTAGGGTCTGCAAGTGGAAGCTGGTTAAGTGAATCTATTTCTGTATTATCTATTCGAGTATCAGGAATAGGTTTTGATAATGATTTGAGAACGAATGCTGAAACCGATAAGCTGAATGATGAGCGATATATGGAGCTTATTTGAAATGATACCTTGCTTTTCGCAAGACCTGCTTTGATGTCTGCAGCACCTGTTATTACAGCAAAGACCTAAGACCTTTTCAATCTTAGTCTTTGTACAGCATCTTCCCTTATGAAACTAGATTGGGACCCTTGATCGACCAGGGCTCTCAAATGTTCTTCTCTTTCCTCTGCATTTGTAACTTTGACTACTACTGTTGCTAATAGTCCGCTAACGTCACTAGAACCTGAATTGTACGCCTGAATGTTTGTTTTTGGGATTGAATCAGAATCCTCTACTGAGTGAATTTATCATGCCCTTTGGTTTATTTATCTTGCTCCTGTTTTGGCTGTATGATGATTTGCTTTTGTTCACCTCTTCATTCTTCGACTTTCCCCATTGAACTTGCTTGTTATGGCTTTCCACATGTAGTAAGGTGTTGTACGTTGCACTGTTGCATTTTTTGCATGCCTTCTTGCTATTGCATTCAGACATGCTATGATTCGGTCGTAAACACAATTTACACAGATTGCAATTTAAAAGCTCTTGTTTTGGAGAATGACTTGACTGTATATACTTGACACATTCATATAGTTTATGGTTTCCCCTACAGGCTTCGCAACGGCTGTATCCTTTTATGTGATAATTTTTGAGATTTGACTTACCGTGTAATTTGAATTTTATTCCTCCTTGTCTGTTATTGGATTGCGCTGGAGTTTCCTTATTTGGTCTAATATTTTCGAGGGCCTGAAATCTTAACTCTAAGAAGGCCAAAAATTCGGAAAGTTTTGGTATATCTCTAGGAGACTTTAGAGAAAGTTCATATAGTTTCTGAGTACCCTTGTCCAATTTCTTAGACAATATATGTACAAGAATTGCATCCCAACTTTCAACTTCCATACCTAAGTTTTTTAATGCAAACAAACACTCATTGGTTGTATCATGCAACTTCTTGATAGAATTTGCTGAATCGTTCGCATCCACTTGTCTTAGCGATGTATTTAATTGTGCTCGCACTAATAGGCGCTTATTTTCATACCTGTTAATTAGTAACTCCCATGCTGTATTGTAATTTTTATTTGTTATTGGCAGGTGCCCCAACAACGGGCGTTCAATAACTCCTGCGGTTATCCATGGTGTAGTTAAATTTTAACCCTGCTCGGGAGCATGGTTAGCGATAGTTAAGAACAAGAAGAATAAAAACAACTCTCTGACAGTTGTTTTAATGGTAAACACATGAACAAAGCAAAGGGGAATTTGTTAGATTATTGCAAATAAATAAATTAATGGACACAAAAGAAATAATCGAAGCAAATAGCGGAGATTATTTTATGGAAAAAAAATTTTTCATTTTCTTTAACTCGTGGTTGGTGCGTTCAAAAACCTGCATGCTTAAACATAAACTTGCGTGGTTAAGTGAAGTTATGCAGCATAACCACAGCTTACCTCGCGTTTTACCATAGTAAGGTTTTTGAACGCGCTCCTGGCCGTGACAATATGTACATTTTCTCCCCACAACCCCCACCACGATTCTGGAGACTGGCTCTTGCTTCTATTATTAGCCTTACCTAAACTATCAATTAAAAAAAAATAAGTGTCCTGAAATGACCATCAAAAATGCAACGCTGCCTCCCGGACTAGAATGTAATCTGCAGCTTAACCAAACAAAATCCCTTGCTCAAATGCTTTTTCACGGTAGTGTACATGTTATAATGCATATGTAAACACACCTCATATAAAAAAATAAATAAATAAAGAAATATAAATACGATCGAAAATTTAAAATGATCTATAAAATTTGGATGAAATTTTGGGTTTAATAAGAAAATTAGTATAAACAATTATATGCAAAAAATATGTAAATATGCAAAAAATATGCAAATATGCAAAAATCATATAATATGCAAAAATTATTTTGTAATAAATTAGCTGCGTTCCATTGGGTAATATTTTCTACTCCCGAGTACTCCGGAGTACCCCCAACTACCCCCCTGCACTTTTACGTTTTACTCGTATTTACTTCTGACATCAAAAAATCGCGTTCCATTGGTGATGTACTCCGGAGTACTCCGGATCGCACAATGGAACGCAGCTATTAATGCAAATTATCCAAAACAAGTTTTGATTAAAGTGCCATTAATTTATTTCTATTAACAAAAAATATGCATTTGCATATAATCCGATGTCTATTAATTACTTATGTTTAGTTTGCCTTTCGGCCTCTTTATTTATTTAAATAGTATCTATTACATACTTAATTGTGAACTTAAAGCTAAGAAAATTTTCTTAAAGCTTAGCTAACTTAATCTATTTTATAAAACTTAACCTAGATGTTAAAAACCTACAAACTACCTACTCTAAGCTACGACTAAACCCTAGAAAATAACCTAGTCTGACGACAGTCACCAGAGACTCAGGCGCCAGGATCTGGTGGCTCTCGTCCGAGTTTTGTCGCCCGCTTTACAATAGCCTGAGAGCTCGCGGGCGGCATCATTCAAGGCTACCCCTAGCTAAACCTAACCTAAAACTACCTACCTATCTTATAGCTCAACTTATTGCAATGGTAATCCTATGACTATGCCTAATTCCCCTACTGGGATCCTAATCCTACTTAGGCTAATGCCTGCACTCACACACCACATTAACCCGCTTCATCCTATTGATTCTTCCAGCCACTAGTACTTTGTACTGGCTCTGAAAGCTTCCTCTCTATCTGAAGGGCCGACTCGCGTGCTGAATCGCAGGAGCTCTGCGTTCAGCTCATCGGTTCGCTCGTGTGACACACGTTTATCCCGCGCCCGACGATAAACGTGGTATATTAAAGGTACTCCCTCCTTGTTTTGTATCAAACCATATGAATCTAGCCACGGGAATGCTTCTGGTGGTACATATCCTGTCTGGCTTGTCATGTTATAATAGTCTGGTTTGGGGTAATAAGCCCCAAAAATGAGAAGATTGCCGCTCTCTGTCGCTCTTACAACGTGATTTCGGATCAATCTGATTATGAAATTGTCTATCCTCATGGTTGCTGCTTTTCTGTATAGGATATCATTGGCATGGAATTTTTTGAAACTGGACTCAGGTGTTCTATACATGCTTAAGCATGGCCTTAAGCATTGTCTTTCGAACACCCTCATCTTCTCCATATATGATGGTGATATATTCCACCATGTGGGGCAGCCGTAGGTAAGTACCGGTCTGACTAAGGCCTTGTAGCAATTCACCTTAACTCTGGAGTTAAGATGTTTACTAAAAAAGAGCCTCTTCGTCATTTGGAAAGCCTTACGGGCTTTGACTATAGCAGCACGTATACGACTCTCGTAATCGGTGTCGGCAAAAGTGGTTTCTATTAGATATTCAAAGGTAAAATAATGATCTTTGATAAAAAAAACACTGTAATTTTAGTAATTTTTTACGTCTTCCTATCGAATTGGCTCGACAAGCTGAGTTCGGTCAAAATTTGAATTCAACCGGGCACATTTTGCGTTGTCCTGAGTAGGTGCGATAAGTTTTACGACAACGCATGCTCGAGCTCGAGGTCAGGTAGCCTGCTGAAGATCCTTGTCACCCGAGGGATTATAAATCTTAAAAAGATAATCTGTGCAATTCTAGGCCACCCGGTCAAAGATCAAGTAGGTCAAATTTGAACAAATCAGATATAAGATTCATTCCCAATTTATCTTGGGCTTAATTGAATCAAGTCTTTCTGTACGTGTTGTTTTTAGTTCGCTCATTTTTCATGACTGATGGCTTACAATCGTTGTAAAAATATCAAAGTGGAGATTTCTGAAAAAGCGCACTTGTCATTCTATTGCCAAGACCCTGTCCTTTTAGAATATGTATCTAAGAACCACTGATAACAAAGTTTTCATTCATCATTTTGTACATTTCCCGAAAATTTCCAAAAAGACATGAAATTTTTTCTGGTTAGTCTCCCGAGTTTATCTTAGCGACTATAGCTTTATAACTGTGAAAATCTGTAGTTGAGAATCTGCTCTTTCTCGCGGTGCCTCTTTTTTTTGGAAATCTCAGGCCAATTTATTTTGAAATTCTATGAAAAATTTCGCCTGACTGGAGGAAATTCAGCATTATTATGAGTTACAGAAATTTTAGTCGAGCGTCGGGGTTAATCTTATGATATCCCGAGATATTTTGGGCGGAAATCTGAAAATATCAATTATAGCTCATTATCTCTCATAAGAAGCATTTTCGAAAAAACATGTACAGACCTTTTTTGTGAAGATTTTCACGCTCTACAAATTTGTTCTATACATTATATCGAAATTTTCAACCCTTTCCACGTTATTGATGGAATATCAATTTTCCGAGTTTTCCCGGGAATTTTCCACAGTTTCCATAGGTGTTCGCGTGCAGAACAATTTTTTTTCTTAAAGTACTCTTCAAAAACTGCTCGTGTGCCAAAAATCATTTCTATTTGTTTTAGTGTCAGGTTTTAGTAAAATTTTGGCTACAGCGCCTGGACTATTATTCGTGTTATTTGTGTTAAATCGAGAAACTTTCCTTCTTCATTTACTATTTGATTTAACACAAATAACACAGATCATGAATACCCCTATTAATCTTTAATATTGGAGCTATTATTTAAGTGAATTGTGAAATTCTATTCTAAAAATTCCGCTTGGTAACTTTAATGGGTTCACCCTGTATAGTTACATATGTACATACAGTTGAACAGGCTACGCTGGCTTGGATACGTTGTACGAGTTTCTGAAGAAAAAATGCTAGCCAGGATTTTCAATGGTAGAAAATCAGGAAAAAGAAGCATCGGACGACCAAGAAATAGGTGTATGGATATCGTCCTAGAAGATATACGAAAACATTTAGAACAAACTGGTGCTCTTATTGTGGGGCGCTACACGGAGACTCGTGAAGTCGGTCGAAAGTAGATTTGAGTCTCGTCATTTTATGCTACACGAGGCTGCCTTCAGCTTAGAATAATATTCTTTATGCTACATGAAAACTTCGATTGCGGTATTTACCGCCAGCATTGTTTACGCTTTAGTTCAATTGGTGTAAAAAACTGATTGTGTGGTAACATAATTGCGGAAGTTTTTTTCTTAACGGTTCTTTATGTTTTTTGGGGTGCTGAATCCGATTTTCAAGTTTGCTGCCTTGTAGGAGGTCGGCTTCACAACGAAAAACGGAAAAAAACCTCAAAATTTTCCCACTTTTTTCAGTATTTCGCTTTTATCTCGAAAAGTATGCGTTTAAACCACGTGAAAGTACATTAAATTTCGTACAAGACACATCTCTAATATTCAATTTTCTCATAAGCGAAAATTACGAAAAATGCCTTCTGTGACCAAAGTAATGAAGTGATGAAAACATTAACAAATTATAATTAAAACATACATACATATTAATTCCCTTGTTTTACGTGGGGGTGGTGATAATCTATGTACATCGGTCTAGCAGCAGGGAATGTGTGCGACCGCCTATCTAATACCCTAGACAGACTAGCACCCTTAATCCGGATTATTTATTTATATATTTTTATTTATTTATTTATAAGCCAAACAAGGCTACTTAAATTAAATTGCAGAGACTTTTCTTACATAATCAGTCTTAAAATTAGTGGCATTGACGCTTAAAAAATAATTGTAAGTGTACTTCCTTGTAAGGAAGAAAGGAACCAGTTTTTGAGTGACTTTTTTGCCAAAAAGTGATATCTCCGGCGCCCATGTTTTTTTTGTGATTCCGAAATTGTTTTCTTAAAAAGTCCCAAGCAGCTGTGGTCCAATTTTCAGCCATTTTGGAATTTTGTCTCCTTAAAATGCTAAATTCCCCGGACTAATTGTATTTTCGAATTTTTTATATGTAAAATATATTCAGGCACAAATTAGCTTTCAAGCACAGTCAGGACACTTTTTCACTGTATGTTCTGCGCAAATTGGTTCCCCACATTTGCAGTAACTGGTGGTGTATCTTCGTTTCGAGTAATGACACAAGCTGCAATACTTTCTTGGTCCCCCGTTGGTTTTCTCTGGCTTCGTTTTTTCTCTGGTTGCGCCTACAACTCTTAGAATGGATTGCTTCAATGAACGAGTCATGTTTATATTTTGTGTTAACCTTTGCTTCAGTTAAATCTTTGTGTAAAGAAAGCATGAAATCAATTCTTCATTGAGGCTTTTGCTTCCTACTGCACAAGTTATCTGTATAAATCACATATGCATTTATTGCAGCTATGTTCATGTTCAGGAAAAAACAAAGAGGCCACCTTTTGTTTTTTCTACCGTGGTTCATATTGTGGCACATTTGGTCGAAACTATCCACTCCTCCTTTTGTTTTTGTTGTATACAAGTACACTCTCTGGTTTCCTTGTAGTCTCATCCATACTACAGGTACTGTGCATACTAGACGCCAATAATACAAGTTTTTTGTGCGTTGGTTTCTATGATACAACGGTCATATCTTCATGAAATATAAAGAATGAAGTAGATGCGGCTCGGTTTTGTAACTTTATATCCGTAGCTTCAGCAGGCAGGGGCGGCGCTTTCATAGGTGCGAATGGTGCACTTGCACCGGGCGCTATTGGACGGGGGCGCTATTTCAGATATTCAGATTTTAAAAAAAAATTTAAAACTTTGAAAAAAAAATGTTTAAAAATGTTTTTCTTACATCCTTTTCATATATTAAAGGATTTCATTTTTATTAACACGACTTAATTTTCCAGTTTATTTTCCCAATAAAATATTCTATATTTCAACTCATGTAACAACACAACACAAATTCCATGCAAAAAAAAACCTGGAAATTTTACTTCCTCTCGTACTACTTCCTCTCGAGACTTTTGCTTCGTGATTTTCATATAATTTCTGTCCAGAGAATCAGCAGAAGTAAAAATTCAGGAGAAATATCAACCAAGCGAGAGAAAAATCTCTCATTCTACTGATGTTCTCAAATTTGAACGTGAGATGTAAATACAGAACTAACCAGTGGAATGAAAGAGACGAAACACATAATAATTTCATTTTTACTACGCTGGAGCACTTTTTGAAATGTTTGTAAAATGCACCATATCAACTCACACAAAGGAAAAAATTGTTCCGATGGCTCTGGATTGTGTATTGCTGTTTACTGTGATTGATATAAACTTCGGGGCGCTGTTGGTGAACTTTTAAATTTTGTTCCAAGATTTGTTCAAAGAGGTAAATAAACGAAATGAGAACAAAATATCTTGCGATTTCTAAATATCTTGAGACTGTCTAACAAATTAATATGTAGATTTTTTTTTATGTTATACGAGTTATTGATGGTGCAAATTTAAGTTTTGTGCCTGTTTCTCTGGAAGAATTTATAAAGAGAAAATTGAGTGAAATATTTTTATTAGATTTAAAATGTTGAGTTATAAAAGTAATATTTTAAATTTAATAACAATTATTAAATTACTAATTTCAGGTAATACATTTGTAAATTATATTATTTATATTTATATTTTATTGGAATTAATTTGTTTATTGTTTTTATGTTACGAAATTTAAAATATTTTACTGTGCCGCGAATTATGAAAATGGTATACCGGGCAAATATAAATAGAACATACAATTTTCCATTAATTAACTCTTCAAATCAGACTTCATTGATGCATTGTTTGATAATAGGTGTGAACTTCGAAAAAAACGTATGTTTCTAAAGGCAACTTCTTGTTTTGATACTATTCAAAATTTATATGCTTATTTCTCCAGTTCGGTTAAAAGATTATTATTTTGAAAAAGAAGACACTAACAAGCTTAGTAAGACTAGTAGTGAAAGTAGCATAGACGCGTTAAAACGATTAGTTCGTCAATTAGATGGTGTCTACGAGGCGTTGGTAGAACTCGTTCAGGTAGGGAACCCGTATCGAAACATACAGCAGAATTACGAAATAAAATTACTGAGTTAAATTTAATTTGTTCCATAGTAATCTAGTGTGATATTTTAGAAAAATAAATATACTTACAAAGCCCAAATGTCTGCTGCAGTTGATATTTTAAATTCCACAAAAGGTTTTTGAAGTGAAAACTTCTATAGGCACGTTGGGCACTTTTTGGCCCGGGGAAAAACTAAAAATTCGCGTCACGCTAACGAACCATCATCACGCTACCGTACCATGTGAGAAAAAATTTGCCTTTGGGGGTTTTAGTTTGTATTAAGTGTTATAAATTATTATACTATATTACTATGTATTATATATTCTTATGTTTGATTATATATTATTTTTGATGTGAAACATCTTTGCGCGCGTTGAGAGTAATTCTTCAAGGTCGGGAACATTTTGTGGGAGCGCTTTATGGGAACGCTTGGTCCAATCCAATTTACATTCCGGGAAACAGAAGATCTGTATTGAGGAAGACAGAATAAGACGGAGATATTAAAAAAAATAGTAGCACCAAAGAAGTCTTTATATGCCGCGAGCCAGGCATGAGGAGCCAGCCATAGGCAGAATGGAACAAGTGGTTGAGTGGTTGCCTTCCGACGTTGATATTCCAAAAAGTCGCGGGTTCAATTCTTGATCTCGGCATTTTAATTTTATTATTTTTATTTCAAAGCTTTTATTTCAAGTTTATTTCGCTATTTTTGCAAAACATAAGGAATTGTTTCCAGTCTCAATTTTTGTTTTCTTAATATGTTAGTTACATCGAATACTATACGAAATGGACGTTTTCTACCACTGGCAACCGCCGCTACGTAAGTTATGGGCCATTTTGTGGAAAATCTACCATTTTGGTCGTTCTTTCTAAATTTGGATGAGAGTTTCTCGGTATGTGTAAGTCCAAAGAAAGCGAAAAAAATTGAGGCTGTTCATTATGATATTACCTATCAGCGGTTACAAAATGAAATTTTAATCTGCACACATAACCTCAAAAAAAATTAAAAAGTGAAGAAACTGCTAAATTTTGGTTTTTTGGTTATAACTTCCGATGTTTTAGGTAAAATTTGATGAAATTTTTAGAAATTATACTTTATAATGTGAGCAATAACTGTAAGTCTCAACTCTACTACAGTCACCACAAGTCTCAAAAATAACCTCAAATTTGAAAATTGATTGGCCAATAACTTTTGTGCATCGCAACGTATGAGGTTCGTTTTTATTTTAAGTGTAGGTTTTTTTATCCACTTTATGATGGTGAAAGAAAAATTTTTTAAACTTGAAAAAAGTCGAATAGAAAACCGTGAATTTTTGTATTTTTTCGTCAATTTTCTCGAAAAACTCCACTTTTTTTGATAAAACTCTGAATGGGCTTGATGCCTATTCGGAAAACTCAGTGGATGGGTGCAACGCAAGCTTTAGAAAAACAAATGATTTTAGTAACAATTCCAGAATTTTATTAGAAATCTACAATTTTTGTGATTCAGTATTGTTCGTTAAATTCAGTATAAATTTCAAGTATGCTTTCAATTCATGCAATTTCAAAGTTCAATTTAGATTATCTCAAATTTATGTAAGATTTATGTTTACTATAAATTCACTTTAAAAATTATTGTTACTTCAAATTCATATACAATTTTTATTTTTTCTCTAAACATAAATTGACGTGGGTTTCGAGTCTAATTCTATTTTTCAATCCGCTTAATTTCGGTGTAATCCGGCTCCTGCTTGGTAGAATTATGCCTTCATAAAGCTAACCCGTGGTTCGTGTTCCAACTGAAATATTAAGAGTTAGGGTTAAGCTGGGTTTGAGTTTTATATCAGCTCAGGACGACTGATATTGATTAATAGTAATTTCTATCAGCTCAAGTCGACTGATAGAACCAAGATTTTATATCAGTTCAATACAACTGATATAGTAGAAATTTCTATCAGCTCAAGTCGACTGATAGAACCAAGATTTATATCAGTTCAATACAACTGATATTTGTAGAAAATTTCTATCAGCTCAAAACGACTGATAGAACCGAGAGTTGAGATCACTAGCTTTGGCTTGGAGTTCCTTTTACTTCAAGTCAAATAGAAGGTCGAATGCGATCTGGAGGTTTGAGTTAGCTGCGGCGATATTTATTTCGTAGTCAACAATGGACATAGCAATCTGGCGGGACAATATTGTAGTGAGGCGATGCTTTGCCTTTGCTGATACGTGCCCCTTCGACATCTTGTATTACTGAGTAAAGTGCTGAATTGGCGATGTGTTGGAGAGTGACAGTTCGGTCAGCTGGTTTGTTAGATGCAGGAGGTAGGTTTTAGATTTATATTTGTATTTATGTTATATTTTATTTTAAATTTTCAGGAATCGGGCTCGCAATTGGTGGGGACCGTCTGAAGAGACTGGAGAAGAATTTGCCTTTTTCTGGGTTGTCAGGTGAGTATTTTTGTGGAATTTATTTTCTTGGTGGTAAATTTGTTTACCTTTTTAGGAATGACGGCCGGCTTTCCACGATGGATTTCGCTGCCTTTTGGAGAGTTAAATTGTTTTGAGGTAAGGATTGTTTCACTAATGATGTCGTGAATTGGATTTAATTTTGTATTTTTAGGTGGCCTGAACATCCTCCGGGGCCTTGAAGCTTTGGCTTCAATAGAACCCTTGCGGCTGGTGACGGTAGTGGTTTTCATTGGTGTTTGTTGGTTTAAACAATAAAAAATTAAAGTTTACATTCATTGTTTTTATTTCGGTTTTTTTTTGTTTTAATTCATTTTATTAATTTTCTGGTTAGTTCTATAAATGATTGAATCTTTACTTATTCTGGTTTGGTTGTTTCTTGTTGGGTTTTTGCGGTTGTGTCTTCTTGTTGGTGCGATGAGCTGCGGCATGGAGGACAACATGACACTCTCGATTTTTATTTAGGGTAAATCTTAGGACCTTTCCTTCGAATGTTGTGCGATAGGATCGTTTGGCTTGGAATATTTTGTCCCATGGCCAGGGACATGACCTGATCCGTTCCCATAACGACGGATCTATGCGGACGTTGGGTGGTGGCTGGCACTGTCGTTTGCGGTATTCTGCCAGGGAGATTTTTTTCTTGGTCGGGGTGTTCCGCCTGCACGTCGAAGTCGGGATTTTTTGTGGCAGAGTCCTTTTCCGAATTTCCGGACCGCATGCCGTAGCCTCAAAAGTTCTCCTTTTGATTGGTCGCTGCGGAGAAGTTGGTGTTGATAGAGTTTTTTTAATCGATGGTTTCGGCTTCGGTGGAGTGGGCAATCTGGGCAGATCATCGATCCACAAATAATCCATGCTGTGAAAAATTTTGACGATCACTATTACTTCTGGGTCCACTATGATTGAGGACTTTCTTGAGTACTGTATGACAATTTTTTTAACGGTTTCTTCAATAGTTTTTGTTGTAAAAATTGGGACATTGGGTTTGGATGGTTGGGAGCCGTGATGTATTGTTGTGGATGGATTCTGCAATTTATTAAAGCTAGTTCTTGATTCGTTATTAATTTTGTGGGTTTATTTTGGCAGGTGGGTTTGTTGACGGTTCTATGGGCAACAGACAAATTTTAGTTATTGGTCTCTTTAAGATCGTAGATTTTGTTTTTATCGTAACAACGCGAACTAATTGGTCTGTTCCTGGGTGGACTTCGAGTATGCGTCCTAGCATCCATTGAGAAGGTGGCAGGTTATCTTCCTTGATAAGGACCAATTGTCCAATTTTGAGATTTTCATGAGTTTTGGTCCATTTTGGCCTTTGCTGTAACCTTGATAAATACTCCGAGTTCCACCGTTTCCAAAAGGTTTGGTATAGTTGTTGAATGTACTGCCATCGATCCAATCGATGGATATTTATGTCTACTACTGAAGGTTCTGGCGGTGTGAGGAGTGTGTCTCCAATCAGGAAGTGGGCTGGCGTTAATGGAGTGAGATCTGTAGGGTTCTTGCTGATTTCGCATAACGTTCGGGAATTCAAGCACGCTTCTATTTGAGTAAGGACGGTGTTGAATTCTTCGTATGTGAGAGTTGCTGATCCTAAAATGCGTTTGAGATGTTGTTTTGTTGATCGCACCCCCGATTCCCATAATCCACCAAAATGTGGTGCCGAGGGTGGAATGAAATGGAAGTTTACCCCTTCGGTTTCTAATGTAGCTGCGATTTCCAAATTTAATTCAGATCTCATTTGAGAGGTTTGCCTGGTCATCACCTTGTGTGCACCAATGAAATTTGAGCCGCAGTCGCAGTAGATATCGCTACACTTGCCTCTGCGTGACACAAATCTCCGATAAGCTGCAATGAACCCTTGAGAGGTGAGATCCGTCACGACTTCTATGTGCAAGGCCTTGGTGGACATGCATACGAAAATTGCTATGTATCCCTTATATTTTTTTGCTCCTCTTCCTTTGAATGTTTTTAACTCGAAAGGGCCGCAGTAATCGACCCCGGTGTGGCTGAATGGCCTGGACATTCGTACTCTTGCCTGAGGTAAATCTCCCATCAGTTGTTGTTGTGTTGCTGCCCTTTGCCTATAGCAGGTGATGCATTTGTGTATCTGGAAGCGAATTGTGTTTCTTGCATTTATAATCCAATAATTTTGACGGATGACGCTCATCATCAGTAGAGGCCCTCCATGTAAGGTTTCCTTATGGTATTTGTTGATGATCAACTTCGTGATGTGGTCCTTATCTGGCAATATCATCGGGTGTTTCTCCTCATACCTCAATAGTGAATGGTTCAATCGTCCGCTGATTCGTAGCACTTCCTCGTTGTCCAAGAATGGTGTAAGTTTGATCAATGGACTGGATCTATTTAGTTCGCGTTTCTTCTTAAGGCAGTTGATTTCTTCTGAGAAATGTTTCCGTTGGACTGTTTTTAGAATGGTGACTAAGGACTCTTGAAGTTCCGTATTTGTCAGATGAGGGAATTCTCGCCCTTGTCGCTGAGTCCTACAGCCATTGATGAATCTTTTGCAATAGGCAATGAAGGGATGAAAATCTCTGGAAGAGGTCTTCTTCTATCTGAACGTTGGCACAGCAGGGTTTTAGTGTTCGTTGCTCCATATTGGTTGTCTGATTGATCTTTGTAGTAGGCCAGTACTGTGGTGCTTTTGTCAGCCAGTCGGGTCCATTCCACCATAATTTATGATCCTTTAAGTTCTCGGATGCTAATCCTCGGGTTGCGCAATCCGCGGGGTTCTGATTGGTTGGTACATGACGCCAGATGAGGTCTCCTGGGAAATTATGTATGAGGGATACGCGGTTTGCGATGAAAGTCTTCCATTTCGTAGGGTGCCCTTTCAGCCACGCCAGGACAATTTCGGAGTCGGTCCATGCGTAGGTGGGCGTATTATCCGTGAGTTTTAATGCCTTTTTTGTAAGTTGAAGCAATTTGGTGAGTAACACTGCCCCGCATAGCTCTAATCTGGGTAGTGATACGGTTTTTATAGGGGCTACTCTAGTTTTTGAGGTGACAATGTTGATCCGTCTCTTTCCGTCATGAATCGTGGATATGTAAATTACAGCTGCATAAGCGTGGATAGATGCATCGCTGAATCCATAGATCTCCACTTGTGTACGCGAATCGATGATGTTTAACCATCTCTGTATGTCAATTTTGCTTACCCCTTGAATACCCTCTTGATATTTGGCCCATTCTGATTGAAGTTCAGTTGGTACCGGGTCATCCCAATCAATTTTTGCCATCCATAATTTTTGCATTATAATTTTGGCACGTATAATGACCGGAGCTAGCCATCCTAATGGGTCAAATAATGTGGATATTTCCGATAGGATAGATCTCTTGGTTGTCTTGGATGATCGTGGTTTTCCCTTCAAGGTATAGGAGAATGTGTCCGTTCCTGGATTCCAATAAATCCCGAGTGTTTTTACACTGTCATGATTGTTGATACTGAAGGTTGAATTTATTCCCCTTAATTCCTCTGGTATTCCTTCCATCACTGCTACTGAATTTGAAACCCATTTCCTGAGCTGGAACCCACCTGAGTTCATGAGGTTGCTAAGTTGTGCTTGTTTTTCCTTGGCGGCTGTTTCCGTGTCGGCTCCTGACATTAAGTCGTCTACATAGAAGTCGGTCTGGGCTGCTGCGGATCCCACTGGATAGTTCCCTTGCTCATCAATTGCTAATTGTTTTATGACCCTTGTCGCCAGATATGGCGTACTTTTTGTCCCAAAGGTGACCGTGAGCAATCTGAAATCCTGGATCGGTTCTTGTGTTGATTCTCGCCATACGATTTTCTGGAGATCGGTATGTCGTTTAGATACTCGGATCTGCCGATACATTTTTGCGATATCAGCAGTGAAGGCAATACGATGTATCCGCCATCTGAGAAGGTGAATAGATCATCCTGTTGTGGAGGCCCGTTCATTAGAATGTCATTGAGCGATAATCCATTGCTGGTTTGTGAAGATGCATTGAAGACTACTCGCAGTTTTGTTGTACTGCTATCTTCTTTCACCACCGCGTGATGAGGGAGGTAGCACCCGTATGGTTTTTCGTTATTGGAGATATGTTCCATATGGTCCAGGGTGATATATTCCTTCAGGCATGCATCATACTGCTCCTTGAATTCGGAATTTTTGCTCAATCGTGTTTCGGAATGGCAAAGACGGGAGACGGCTGTTGGTCGCGAGGTTCCTACAGATGTATGCTGATTGGATAATGGAAGTTCAACTTCGTAACGTCCATCTGGTCTACGCTTGTGAGTTTTAATAAAGTGCTCTTCACATTGTTGTTCCTCTTCCGTGAGTGGTTGTTCATTGATTATTTCCTCTAGTTCCCAAAACCTTTTCATCTGTTCTTGTATGTCGAATAGAACATGAAAACTATTTAACGTGACCGATGATGTTGGTTCTTCTACCCTTCCTGACAGTATCCATCCTAAGGCTGTCTCTTGAGCGACCGGTGATCCTTTTTGGCTGGGGATGATACCTTCTCTTAGTATATCTCCGTTGATGTCTGCACCAATGAGTATGTCGATTTTGGCGGGATGGTAGTAGTGAGGATCTGCTAGTCGTAATTGATTGATGTGGTCCCAGTCATGTTTGTAGATTGCTCTGGTTGGAAGGAAGTTGGTCACTGTGTTCATGACTAATGCAGTCACTTCTACTGAAAAATCGTCTTCAAAATGTGGTCCCACGGTTAATTCTACTTGAGCCTTGATGTCTCCTGCACTGACCTGTCCTGCTAAAGTGACATCGGCTATAACCGCCTTCTTTCTCAGTTTCAGTTTCCGCACTACGGATTCTGTGATCATCGACACCTGGGATCCTGGATCAATTAATGCCCGGACTACCAATTGTTTACCTGCCGCGGATCTCAAGCTTACGAGTGCTGTTGCTAATAAAACGTGACGAATCGGCGTTCCATTTCCCTTTGTTGAGGTTAAATTACATGATGGTGGTTTAGCTATTGCTGTCAATGTTTGACCGTGAGCCTCGGCGGAAGCTGTTGGTGGTAGTGGTTGAGGTGTGCCGGAATTTATGGGTTGTGGTTCTCCCCTTCGGTGCAACAAAGAATGATGAGGTTGGTTGCAAATGTTGCACTTGTATTTGCTCGGGCATTGTGCCAATCGGTGGCCATGGCCTAAACAGTTTAGGCATAATCCTGTTGTTTTGACCACCGTTATCCTTTCTGCAACTGACAATCTAAGGAATTTCTGGCATTGCCGAATACTATGGTTGCCTTGACAATGGCTGCATTTTGTAGTCCCTGTTGCGTGGAATGCTTGCGACATGGTTCTTGGCTTTGATGAGAACCCTCGAAAAGTTTTACCCAACGATGAGCCCTTCTGCGCGACGGCCTCTAACGTCCTAAAGCGTCCATCCATGAATTCTCTGAGGGTTTCCCGCGATGGTATAGATGTATCCTTGCTGATGGTTTGTTCCCATAATTGATGGGTGTCTGATGGAAATTACTGGACTATCGTGTAGATGATCACTGCATCCCAGCTCTCCACCTTTATTCCTAGATTATAGAGGGCTTGTAAACATTCAGTGGTTATGTCCATTAAATTCTTGATCCCTTGTGCAGATTCATTCGATACGGCGGGTTGAGAGAATAGTAGTTTCAATTGCGTATTGACTAATACTCTCTTGTTGTCGTATCGGTCAACTAAAAGTTTCCATGCTGGATCATAATTGTCGTTGGTGACTGGTACTTGACGTAAAAGGCCTTCAGCTTCTCCACATACACTGGCGAGCAACTGGTTAGGTACACCTTAAAAATTTATCGTTGATCAAAAACGAGGAGTTCTATCGAAATAATTTTTAAAGGTTTTATGACTTTTAGGAATCCCGTTAATTTGCAGTAATTCCCTTATTCGTTGTTCTTTTAGTTTTTTAGCTAGGGGCATTTATGTGAAATTAGTCATTTTTAAGTGGAGCAACTGGTTAGGTACATTAGTTATTTTTGGACCGTGTAACAGCTAGTTTGAAATTACTAATTAGTGAATATTTTATTAATAAAGTTTGAAGTGACATATTGAACAATGGGCAAGAAACAACAATTAACAAAGAAAGAAATTGGCAAAATAGTAGCCTTGAAGGATGAAGGATTTTCCGGAAGACGTATAGAGGTAAAAATTGGCCGCAGTGCCAATGTGGTGTGCAGTTTTCTTCGGGACCCCGAAAATTATGGAAATAACTGCAAGGGAGGGGTAAAAACAGCAACTACTGCGAGAGACCGGCGTCGAATATTAAAAATTGCATCCAACTCACCACTATCCGCACGTCAAATCGGACTGGAAGCAGGGACAAGCAAGTGTGTGGACGGTAAGAAGGGTAATAAAGCATAGCCCGATAATTAAACGGCGACGCTTAATCAAAAAACCAGTTTTGCTGCAAAGACATCAAGAAGCTCGGCTACAATTTGATCGGCAACACTTGGGTTGGAATAAGAAAGTCGGAAGAAAGTCATCTTTTCTGATGAGAAAAAGTTTTCTTTGGACGGCCCTGACGGGTTTTCTTACTATTATCATGACATCAGAAAGGAGGAAAAGTATTTATCACGCCACCATAGTAGAAAAGGATCAATTATGGTCTGGGCAGCAATTTCCTATAAAGGACCAATCGATCTCAGAATATTAAGAGGAAGACAAGATTCGGAAAAGTACGTACAGCTGTTACAGAGAAGTAATAAGAAAAGATGGTAAAACTACCCATTATTAATTAAGAAAAACCATTATACCAATAAACTTTATCCATTTATAGTGTTGCATTTTACTGTTATACCTGTTTCTTTTCCGTGTACCTAACCAGTTGCTCCACTTAAAAATGACCAATTTCACATAAATGTCCCCAGCTAAAAAACTATAAGAACAACGAATAATGGAATTACTGCAAATTAACGGGATTCCTAAAAGTCATAAAACCTTTAAAAATTATTTCGATAGAACTCCTCGTTTTTGAGCAACGATAAGTTTTTGATGTGTACCTAACCAGTTGCTCGCCAGTGTAGGTGTAGTTTCAAGTATTGCAGCTTTTGTGCCCTTGACAAGTTAACATTCTCGTGGATTAAGCTTGTGAACAAATCATGGAATGTCGTCCATTTTTGGTAGTCTCCCGAAAATTTCTCTAATGTGATCTTTAAGAGTTTTATTAGGTTTCCTCTGCCAGGCATAGTCGTCTCCTGGAAACTATCAGAGTGCCTTGGTGATTGTGCTTCTGGTTCTTGCTTGGGATATTCCTTTTCGAAGCGAGTTTGGATTTCCGCATAATTCGTGAAGAAAAATTCCTCCATGGTTGAGTATAAATCCTTGGTGAAATATTTATGTGTTACATGACTAGAATCTGCAGGTTGTTGATTTTTCTCTATTAGTAAGTCCATATGGGTTTTTTGAATTTTGTTGAATAAATCCTGAAAGGCTTGAAGACGTCTTTTGTAGTATGGAGGCGTCCTTCTATCCTTTCCATCCTTTCGATAATTAGACATGAAGTTTTCCAACAGCTCCTTGTGAGCTAATTGTTTGTTGAGTGCTCGTTCCATGTTTGATGTTCTCTCCGACCGCTTGATTGTTACTAACTCCTTCTAAAACTCACGTTGCACAATCCGGCTCGAAGGACCAAAATGAATGGGCTTGATGCCTATTCGGAAAACTCAGTGGATGGGTGCAACGCAAGCTTTAGAAAAACAAATGATTTTAGTAACAATTCCAGAATTTTATTAGAAATCTACAATTTTTGTGATTCAGTATTGTTCGTTAAATTCAGTATAAATTTCAAGTATGCTTTCAATTCATGCAATTTCAAAGTTCAATTTAGATTATCTCAAATTTATGTAAGATTTATGTTTACTATAAATTCACTTTAAAAATTATTGTTACTTCAAATTCATATACAATTTTTATTTTTTCTCTAAACATAAATTGACGTGGGTTTCGAGTCTAATTCTATTTTTCAATCCGCTTAATTTCGGTGTAATCCGGCTCCTGCTTGGTAGAATTATGCCTTCATAAAGCTAACCCGTGGTTCGTGTTCCAACTGAAATATTAAGAGTTAGGGTTAAGCTGGGTTTGAGTTTTATATCAGCTCAGGACTACTGATATTGATTAATAGTAATTTCTATCAGCTCAAGTCGACTGATAGAACCAAGATTTTATATCAGTTCAATACAACTGATATAGTAGAAATTTCTATCAGCTCAAGTCGACTGATAGAACCAAGATTTTATATCAGTTCAATACAACTGATATAGTAGAAAATTTCTATCAGCTCAAAACGACTGATAGAACCAAGATTTATATCAGTTCAATACAACTGATATTTGTAGAAAATTTCTATCAGCTCAAAACGACTGATAGAACCGAGAGTTGAGATCACGAGCTTTGGCTTGGAGTTCCTTCTACTTCAAGTCAAATAGAAGGTCGAATGCGATCTGGAGGTTTGAGTTAGCTGCGGCGATATTTATTTCGTAGTCAACAATGGACATAGCAATCTGGCGGGACAATATTGTAGTGGGGCGATGCTTTGCCTTTGCTGATACGTGCCCCTTCGACATCTTGTATTACTGAGTAAAGTGCTGAATTGGCGATGTGTTGGAGAGTGACAGTTCGGTCAGCTGGTTTGTTAGATGCAGGAGGTAGGTTTTAGATTTATATTTGTATTTATGTTATATTTTATTTTAAATTTTCAGGAATCGGGTTCGCAATTGGTGGGGACCGTCTGAAGAGACTGGAGAAGAATTTGCCTTTTTCTGGGTTGTCAGGTGAGTATTTTTGTGGAATTTATTTTCTTGGTGGTAAATTTGTTTACCTTTTTAGGAATGACGGCCGGCTTTCCACGATGGATTTCGCTGCCTTTTGGAGAGTTAAATTGTTTTGAGGTAAGGATTGTTTCACTAATGATGTCGTGAATTGGATTTAATTTTGTATTTTTAGGTGGCCTGAACAAACTCTTTTTTTGTATTAATAATTCATTTTTGACATATGCCAAAAAATAATTTAGTTTTATCGAAAAAAAAGTGGATTTTTTCGAGAAAATTGACGAAAAAATACAAAAATTCACGATTTTCTATTCGATTGCAAGTAGTATTCTGACCTTTCATCATGGCCGAAGGTCATCAACGGCAATGGTACATTTTCAACACAAATCGATGTGTATAAAACTTACGGCTATTTTATATCCCAAACGCAAAATTTCTGTGCGATAAAAGAGCTCCAGAGCTGCGTTTCCACTTTGCGTTTGGGATGTAAAATGGTCTTTATTCTTACTAATTATTCAATTTAAAGAAAGAAAGATAAAGATCGCCAAAGATGTTCCACATCTTTCACGTGCACTGGGTACACGCGCTATATTTTTTTTTATTTGGAAGACTAGAGCATATTATGGATTTTTTAATGGTTTTATTTAGCTTGACCTCGTATATTTGTTTGTTTGTTTGTTTCTTTGGTTCAAATCTTCCGACAGCTTTTTTAACTACTTCTACTAAACCGATTTGTATGAAACTTTACACACAAATTGAGTTCCCATGACAATGCAATCTGACAACTTTGTAAAAAAATCAAGATGGCGGTTCCAAGATGGCGGACGAATTTTGCAATTGTGTTCCGATTATATTGAAAATCGGTATCAAGCAGTGGCGTGGCGTCTTTGGAAGCAAGGGATGCATTGCATCCCTTACAATTTCTTAAGAAATAAAAATAAAAATTCAAATTTTGTCAATAATTATTCTTTTCTTTTACAAAACTTTTTCTTTTTTATTTTATCATTCTGAGATTACCTTTATATTATTGCTGCTTTTTCTAGCCTCCACTGTTAAGATATAAATTCTCTATTTTAGTTATGTCCATGAGCGAAAGCTCTCTCTTCCTTCTCTCTGAATTCGCAAACGAAACCTATTCTCTATACGCCAGTGATGGGCAAACCTACACAGCTAAAGAAATGCATTTGTGTAAAAGCTATCAAAAGTTTTCTAAAGCTTTACACTGACTAGACAGTGTATTCTTTCATATGAGTACAAAATCTGATACGTTCCCACTCGCATGAAGTCTTAATTAAGACTGATAAGCTTTTTCTTGGATATTCGGTCATCTGACTTCGTATACATATTCAAAGCTCATTCAAAGCTCTAAAGCTCATTTGCTCGCGAGCATAGGAATGCTCATCACTGCTATACGCAAAGAAACACGCCAACGAGCTTCGAGAAGCAGGATTTGAATTGCTTCCCTTGACTGTCCGTTGGGACGCACTTCGGTGCGAACTTGTGGATGAAGAGGGAAGCGGAGATGGGGAGTCACAACGAAAGTTTGTTCCTGTGACCAGGGCCAAGGGAAGCAATTCAGATTTTGCATCCATACGAAGCTTTGTGAGTAATTTTTTGTTGGGTGAGAGCGGAGAGAAGTTTTCTAATAAGATTTGAGGAAATTCATTTCTATGAGCAATCTAATTGGAAATGAATTTGTACAATGTGGTTTGAAATTAATGACTTAATTGTAGAAAATAGTAAAAAGCAGTATTTTTGGAGTAATTAATTATTAATTAATTAAAATAAATTTGTTTTGCCAGCAATTTAGTTGGTGCGATTTGTTTTGTGAGTTAAAAATAGTGCAAGTAGTTTTAAAAAGTAAGTTTGAAAAGAAAATTGGAGATATTGAAAAATTTTTATATATATTATTTGTTAGTTTTTTTTAATTTGTTTTTGCTCTATTAAATATAATGGGTGATGTTAATGGTAAGCCTTTTTGCATAATGGATGATTTTTTGCAGCAATCCTTTGGCTCATGTTCATTTACGGAAAATAAATTCATAATTAAAAATGGTAGACCGAAACCAATATTACATATTTTAAGTGAAAATAAAACTTGCATTAGGTATTTTTCTATTAAAATATTATTACTGGCTTTTACCGGTTATCCTCCGAGCATTTAAAATTGGTTTTGGCTCTTTCTAAATTCGGTAAAGGCCAAAGGATTGAAAATCTAGTAGACACTCATTATAAATCCTCAATTATGAGAAAAATGAGTTAGTTCAAAAGAACCGGAAAATTATTAAAATTTTTACAGACGTTCTTTGCCACTTGGCTTGTTAGGAGCAAGCCTTTCGCGGACAGGGCAAGGGTCAAGATTCTATTAACCGGGAAAATTATGTTGAATTAATTTCACTTTTGGCCAAACATAATCCTGAAATTAAAAATCAGCTTCAGTATTTTCTGGATTATCAAACAATATTCAAAATGATTTAATAGTGGCTATTTCCTGCACTCTTACTAAAAATTAAAGTTACTTCTGAAACCCACAATTCTGAGTTTGTCGCAATTATTTGTGATAAAACCACGGATATTTCCTGTCGATCTATGTTGCCAACCACTCTGAGATACATTTCTTCTTTTGGCCACACGAAAGGAACATTCATTAGTTTTAAAAATATTTCCGATGATAGAAGAGCAGTTCGTTTGCATGAACATATAGTTCATGTTATGGAGAATTTTGCATGTGGTTCCAAGTTACAATTGCTATGACGGAGCTTCAGTTATGGCGGGTAAAGTTAGCTGTCTTCAAATCCGAGTTAAAGAAATTTCCAAATGCCCTTTTTGTATACTGCTTTGCTCATCGTTTAAATATTGTTTTATCGAAATCATGTGACAAGATTCGTGAGTGCCGAATCTTCTTTCAGTCAATCACAGGTTTCTCAAATTTCTTTAGTCACTCAACTAAACGATCCGCTGTCATCGACTTGTTGATAAAGCGAAAACTTCCAAAAGTAGCTCACACTCGCTGGAATATCAATGGAAGACTTTATCTTTCATTACAATATAGATAATCTTAATACTCCATTTGAATATATAACGTGCATCCGCGGAACGGAGTTTTTCCACACAAATTTTGCCAGATTGCATCCCCTACAATTCAAAGCACGCCACGCCACTGGTATCAAGATGTTTTTATCAGCGCAAATGACGATTCTGTGCTCAAAATTTGAAAATTCAAAATGGCGGTGCCAATATGGCGAATGAATTTTGCAAATGTGTTCTGAATTCAAAATGGTGGCGCCAATATGGCGGTACGATTTTGGCAATTACGATTCGATTTCACCGAAAATCGCTATTTGGAGGTTTTTAAGGTCGGAAATAATGAATTTCTTGTCAATGATAGAAAATTAAAAATGCGCTGGCAATATGTATGGTATGCATAACAAATCACTTCACCAGAATTTTGTAAAAAGTAAAATGCATAAATACCTGTATAACGACTGTATAATTAAATAAGAACGACTTGTCTAGTAAAATGTGTTTCCAAGTCCACAAAAAAAAATATTATTAATTTACTGCTAAAGTAGAGTCCTAACTAGAGAGTTCAACTAGACACAAAATTGTTGGCACTTAAAATTAGTTGTTGAAGTACTATAATAATCAAGTGATGTGAATTAATGAATTGTTATTAAATTTTTAAGAAGAATTATTGACTTTTGAATAAAATTTAGAAAACTGAATTGGGTAGTATCAAACATTTTTTATCAAACATTTTTTGGTGCCGAAACCCGGGACTCATCCGCATAAATAGTGTCTTAAGGATTTAACCGCATAAAATAAAAAATAATAGATTTTAGGACTCAACCGCAATAAATTGCAAATTGCAAAACAATTCAGTAAGCCATTAGATACAACTGCATTCCAGCAATTCAATCCCAACCCAGTGATATAAGGTCAGTGGTAAAATATACAGTTTTTAACCCTTATTCAAAACAACAACAAAATCATTTAACGAGATTCATTAAAACCGCATGCTGATTATTATATTAT
This sequence comes from Thereva nobilitata, assembly GCA_963855945.1. Taxonomy (NCBI): domain Eukaryota; kingdom Metazoa; phylum Arthropoda; class Insecta; order Diptera; family Therevidae; genus Thereva; species Thereva nobilitata. The sequence continues at coordinate 74,053,089 of OY979695.1, forward strand.
ATTATTGAGTTAAAATATATTTATGATATTAAACTCGTGTGACTTCTGTACATGAAAATATTTCGCAATTATAACCCGAAATCGATAGCTATTCAGACCTACAACGGCAGTCAATTTAACCGTAAATAACGTCGCATCGCAAGAACCATGGAGGCTATACAAGGAGATAAAACTCCGTGTTGTCAATTTTCGTTTGATTATTGGTGGCGCTGTAGTCAAATGTACCCCGAAAAACATGGCCGATTATATTTATCTGGTTCATGGTAAAGTTCGTTTATTACTAATATATTTTACGTTTACCAGCTTACAGCTGTTTACCAGCTTCCAAATTCGATTTTATATCAATGCGATTATTCGTAATTAATCAATTTTTGATGTTTCCAATGAATTTTTATTAAATTCATGTGGGGTACATCGGACAAAGGTGACATCTGTGGCCAAAAATGAACTTCTAGTTTAGTTTCTTCTACCCATCCATTTCCTGTCATTTTCCCCATAAGAGTTTTGTCTCCTTGTATATTCTCCATGGCAAGAACAATAGCTGTAACGACCGCGTGATGCTCCATAAGTTCAATACGAATGTATAACCTTGCAAATGCGTTTAAGGGAAATTTTAAATTTTGAAATAAATAAGATATATGTTGGAAAATCGATATTTATTTAGTCAGTAATCTTTTATACATCGTGTGACTTCTGTACATGAAAATATTTCGCACAATTTGTGAGTATCGACAATTAACCACGTGTATAGTATATACCCCTTGTGCAACGATAGAGATCTGTAGAATTAATACTATTGATAACCCTCTAAATAAATAGTTGAAATGGCAGAAGTAGCTTTGTTAAAGATAGAAAGAGGTAGAATTAAAGGTTCATTGACCAAATTAAAAACCTTTGCGGATAATGTTAATGCACAAAGAACTATCGAAGAACTTAGTATTCGGCTAGAAAAACTAGAGTCTCTTGAACATGAATTTAAACTTGTTGATGATAAATTAGCGTTAAATGATGTAGACTCGGAATATGATGCCTTTGAAGATAAGTACTTAGATATCAAAGCATTACTACGAAGGCATATTAATGCTCGACTCAACGACCAATCGACTAACGCACCTTCGCCCAATGAACAATTAAATTCCACTGTGCAACAATTAATGCAACAACAACAAACATTTTTTGAAGGATTCCCTACACCCTCAAATTCAAGTCAGGTGAAACTCCCCAAGATAAACATCCCGACGTTTAGTGGCGATTACAAAGACTGGCCTTCATTCAAGGATTTGTTTGAATCATGCATTGATTCCAAAGAAGGGCTTTCTTCCGTACATAAATTCCAGTACCTCAAGGGCGTACTACAGGGTGAAGCAGCTTCACTCATAAAACACCTGCCTATAACACAGACGAGCTATCCCGAAGCTTGGTCGAAATTAGTTAAACGGTACGACAAGAAGTCACAAATTTTGAACTCGTATATTAAGACTTTTATAAATCAACCCAGCTGTTCACAATTATCTACAACTGCCTTACGACGTCTGGCAGACACCTCCGATGAGTTACTTCGTGGTGTTAAGGCCTTGGGAAGGGAAGCAAAAGGTCGTGACCCTTGGCTCATACACCTAATAGTGAATAAAACTGATTCGGAAACCCGTCGCCTGTGGGCTGAACAGACTACCAGTGGGGATCTGCCTTCATTTGAAAAGTTCATTGAATTCCTCAATCAGCGATGTGATGCCCTAGAAACCTGTGCTCCAACTGTCAAGAAAACAAATGTAGTTCAACCAGTTCGGAATCTACATCTTGAAACCACGCTTCGCTGTATAAAGTGTGAGCAACCTCATCAGCTATACAAATGCCCACAATATAAGAATATGACTATATCAGACAGGCGAAACTACGAAAAACAAAAGGGTTTGTGTTTCAACTGCCTCAGTCAAGGTCACTCCGCTAATAAGTGCAGCTCTAAGTTTCGGTGTCATACTTGTAAACAGGCGCATCATTCAAGTTTACATAACAGCGAAATAAACTCTCAACCAACACCTGAGCTAAACTCCTTGCAAACTTCTACAAGGAAATCCGACTATGGAACACCTGAGAGCAATAAGCCAGCAAAGGTATACAATTTCCAGAGCACATCCAAACAGAATTACATTATTGCCAACGGCAATGGTTCAGGTGCCAAATTCATCTGGTGAGTTAATTCCCTGTAGAGTACTTTTGGACTCCGGTTCCGAAGCAACATTCATATCTGCAGATTGTGTACGACGTTTGAATTTAAAAAGGGAAAGAGCTCACGTTACAATTATTGGAGTACACTTAGTAAGAGCAGGTATTACCAAGGGAAAAGTGCAATTGTCTCTTATCTCACAGCATGATCCTCAACATGAACTTTTTGTAGAAGCGCTTATATTGGATAAAATAACTGCACCTCGACCAGCTACTAGCTTCCTTATTGAAGATTGGTCATTCCTTAAAGGCTTCACCTTAGCGGATCCATTTTTCAATATGTCAAGAAAGACCGATATCCTGCTGGGAGCTGATTATATCCTGAGTATTTTAAGAGATGGGCATCACGACTTTTCACCTGTATATCCCATCTTACAAAATAGCATCTTTGGTTACATAGTATCAGGTCCAATGTCCTTGGAGAGGTCTGCATCGAATATTGTGTCACTTCACTCAAACATCGAAGAAGTTAATGACACTCTGCGCAAATTCTGGGAAGTTGAAGAAGTTGGGTCACACGTACCATCATACACGGAAGAGGAAAACCACTGCGAGACATTATTCTCAGCCACTCATCGCATCGATCCTATCACAAATCGGTATGTGGTTAGATTACCGCTCAGAGAATCCGCTGATCTTTTAGGTGATTCACTACATATAGCAAGGTCCTGTTTAAGCTCACTAGAAAAGAAATTTCTTCAAAACCATAACCTTCGAGATGAATATACACACTTTATAAACGAATATAGGGAATTAGGTCATCTTGAAGATATCCCTGCAGATGAACCTAATGTAGAACATGCGTACCTACCTCACCATGCTGTCTTTAAGCCAACGAGTACCACTACAAAATTAAGGGTAGTATTTAATGGCTCGTCAGTAACGTCATCCGGAGTGTCACTCAACGATCGGCTTCTCGTTGGACCCAAGGTGCAAAGGGACTTACTCCCCATTTTACTTTCATTTAGAACATTTAAAATTGCAGTGGTCGCAGACATCGAGAAGATGTTTAGACAAATTTTGTTCGAGACTCAGGACAGGAGATATCAACGTATACTCTGGAGAGAAAAAACGAACCAACCTATTCGTCATTTACAACTCAAGACTGTCACATATGGAACTAGTCCAGCCCCCTTCTTAGCTACGCGATCATTAAAGCAGCTTACGATCGAATTCGAAGGCAAATATCCACTGGCGGAGGAAGAATTGAAGAACAACTTTTATGTAGACGACTTGATGGGGGGAGCCTCATCAGATGCAGAAGCATTACAACTCTATCATCAGTTAAATGAATTGCTACGCTTAAGAGGATTCAACTTACGAAAGTGGACGTCTAACTCCCAACAATTTCTCAAATCTACATCGTCAGATAATGAAGCAGCTATCCCTATGAAAATCGATGAACACCCCGAGAGCGTTAAGGTGCTTGGTTTGAAATGGCTACCTGATGTGGACTGTTTCACATTCGACGTCAATCTCTCAATCTCAGCCGTTGCGACCAAGCGTATCATATTGTCAGAGTCCAGTCGCATTTTCGATCCGTTGGGACTCATATCACCAACCACTGTTACATTCAAAATACTGCTACAACAACTATGGCTCCAGAAATACGATTGGGATGATATATGTGACCAGTGCTGCAGCAAATGATTTAAACTCCGAAGTGAACTTCACCATCTTCAGGATTTACGGATCCCAAGGTGGATTCATACGCACGGAGAGATTTTGGAGTTACACGGATTCTCAGATGCATCCGAGGCCGCATATGCAGCTGTGATTTATTGCAGAAGCGTAGACAAAGATAACAACGTTTCTGTAACCATCGTTTCTTCAAAGACAAGGGTGTCACCAATTAAACAACTATCTATTCCAAGGCTAGAACTTTGTGGCGCAACACTCTTAGCCAACCTCATGGCCTTCGTCAAAACTGAATTGAATATACCTGATCGAGACTGTTTCGCGTGGACAGACTCAACAGTAGTGCTTGCCTGGTTGTCCTCACATCCACGGAGATGGAAAAGTTTCGTAGGAAATAGAACATCAATGATCTTAAGCATACTCCCAAGAACGCAGTGGAATCATGTAGCATCTTCACAAAACCCAGCAGATCTGGCGTCTCGTGGTCTACTGTCTTCGGAGTTAGTACAATCGCGACTTTGGTGGGATGGACCAAGGTACCTAAAGGATGACTGGAAGGACAAGACTAAGGATGCCCCGATTAAGGATGAAACCATCGTTGCTGAAGAACAACGGGAGCGGTACTTAGAGGTGCTAATATGCGAGACTATCAACGACACTATTTCGGATTTATTTGAGAAGTACCTATTCCACATTGAACAAAATCATTAGAATTATAGCGAGATGCTTCCAATATTGCCGTAAATGCAATCCACGTAACAACCAGATGCGCACAACTTGGATCACTAGCGAAGATATAAGGTTGGCCTATCGAGGTTGTATCTTATGGGCCCAGAGCAGTTCATTCGAAAAGGAAATTCACTCAATACAATCTCATTCTCCACTACATGGTTCAAGTCGACTTCTTACCTTAACTCCTTTCTTGGATACATCTTGGGGTTAGGTTAGAAAGTAAGTTGGATTTCTCCACCCACATCAATTATATCTCTTCCAAGGGCAATTCAGTCCTGGGATTTATAAAAAGATGGTCCAAGGAATTCAACAACCCCCTTATCACAAAGCACTTGTACATATCTTTAGTTAGGCCTTTACTTGAATACGCCTCCCAGGTATGGTCTCCTTACTACTCCTCCCATGTCGATAAAATCGAATCGGTTCAAAGGAAGTTCGTCCGTTTTGCACTCAGTCACCTCCCGTGGGATGACCCACTTATTCTTCCGCCTTATGTGAACAGACTTAAATTGCTCAACTTGAGCTCTCTCCATAAGCGTCGCGAGGTCGCTGACGTTATATTCGTTCATCGTTTGTTGAATGACAAAGTTGACTCAGGCTTCCTACGAACCCGTACGTCATTTAGAGTGAACAACTACAACCTGAGAGGTCCACCTCTCTTGTACATTAATTCCTCTAATACCAATTATGGGATGTACGAACCAGTTAACCGCATGCTTATAAATGTTAACAAAAATGCGAGTGTTTTTAGCATGCAAACTAGCGAAGATGTCCTTAAAAGGACTCTTTTTAATGTGGCGTGACTCCTTGTGTGTCCCACGTTTTCATTGTCTTTGCACGCTTCTCTGTTTGATGTTTTGTGCTCTTAAATGTTGCATTGTTTTTTGTTTTGTGTTTGCATGTCTTAGCCGAGCCACTGTGCAGTGGTAAATGTGACCGCGTTTGTGTGCAGGGACCGGACCGGCTCGGTACAGGAGTGCCGGGGAGGGTTGAGAAGGAACCCGCGTTTTCGGTCGCATGCTCGTTTTTGCGGTGTTTTTTTCTTCTTATACCTTTTTTGGTGCTTTCGGCCGGATTCGGTCCCTGCACATAAGCGTGGCCCGTTTCTCAGCCCAGCTGAGAAGTGTACTTCTGAGCTAGAAGATTAACTCAATATCAATTAAATATCTAACATCTTGCGAGTAGGAGGACGGTTGGACAACACGAATCTCCCCTATTCGGCGAGGCACCCTGCTATATTACCAAGGGATCATATCTTCACACTCTATTTGATTACTCATATGCACAAAAAACATCTACATGCAGGGACTGCTTTGCTACTCAGTATAATACGTCAAGAATACTGGATCCTTTCATGCCGCACACTAGTCAAGTCATGCATCAACAAATGCCCCACCTGCGTAAAAAATCGGGCTGCAACATCAAGTCAACTCATGGCACATCTACCCTCGAAACGAGTTGGATCTTATCGAGCTTTCGAAAACGATGGTGTGGACTACGCTGGGCCGCTGACACTACTTCAACGCCGAGGACGGGGCGCACGTACAACTAAGGGATACCTAGTGATCTTCGTATGTTTCAGTACTCGAGCACTACATTTAGAACTTGCTGGTGACCTTACCGCGGATACTTTTGTAGCCGCCCTGAAAAGATTTACCGCACGCCGAGGCATTCCATGTAATGTATACAGCGACAATGGCACTAATTTTGTAGGTGCTAATAGATATCTCAACGAATTACATCAGTCCTTACTTTCATTCTATCAAGATCCAAAAATAACTAATTTTGTTTCTTCTTGTAGAATTCAATGGCATTTTAACGCACCCGCAGCTCCTCATTTTGGTGGTATTTGGGAGACTGGCGTCCGATCTGTGAAGAAAATACTCAAAAAAACGTTAGGCGAGACGAAGCTCACTTATGAAGAAATGAATTCGCTATTCATTCAAATCGAAGAACTACTAAATTCTAGGCCTTTAATTCCAGTACATGATGATCCAAGCTCTCACCCCAGCCCACTTTTTAATAGGGCAGCCGATGACCGTAATCCCGGAATCCAGCACTTGTGACGGTGCACCATCTCTACATAACCGTTGGCGGTTGATGCAGCATATTCACCAACATTTCTGGAAACGCTGGTCTGCTGATTATCTTTCGCAATTACAACGTCGACCTAAATGGCAGAAGATAGACGATAACCTTAACACCAACGATATGGTAGTGATTAAGGACAACAACCTTCCACCTTCCAAGTGGAGCCTAGGCCGAATTATCGATACGCATCCGGGTAAGGATAATTTAGTCCGTGTCGTTACCATTAGGACAGCTCATGGGATTTTCAAAAGGCCAATTACTAAACTATGCAAACTACCAGTTAGTTAAGATTCTCTTAACGGGGGGAGTATGGTTGATATTTTAGCTTTAAGTTATAAATTAACCAATCAATTTATTTCAAATTAATTTTCAATTAGCCTAACGAACTTATATTTCCAATGTTTTGAATTAAATGTACATTACTTAGAAGCACATTAGAAATGTAATGCTTTTTTCTCTTTTTTTCCGTTTCAAAAATTACTGCTAAAGTAGAGTCCTAACTAGAGAGTTCAACTAGACACAAAATTGTTCGCACTTATAATTAGTTGTTGAAGTACTATAATAATCAAGTGATGTGAATTAATGAATTGTTATTAAATTTTTAAGAAGAATTATTGACTTTTGAAAAAAATTTAGAAAACTGAATTGGGTAGTATCAAACATTTTTTATCAAACAATTAAGATTGAATAGGAAATACAGAATGGCCATAGAAGTTTTCACTTCCATCGTGTGGTCCTACGGACACCAGTTTTTTTTGATAGATTTACGATCAGAGCAAAATATCAGGAAGTTATTGAAAAAGTCAAGCAAATTGCTACCAAGTTAGAAGTGCCTTGTGTATTTTCCGCTTCTTCGTCCATGCGATCCAGACGAAAAAAGTTTTTTTCATATGATCAGCTGATGGGGCGCAATATAGCATAATGCACCGGGCGCAAAAAAACCACGCGCCGCCCCTGTCAGCAGGTAACTGTGGCTTATTTTTCTTTATTGTGCCAATTGTAGTTATTTTGTATACATGAAGGAGACCTTGAACTAGAGGCACACTGATAAACCAATTGGCTATCGTGACATTTCGATTGGTACCCTTCACATTTTTCAGAAGTTCAAGAACATAATATTCTGCTGCAGCCACGTTAGGGGGTACATTTCCTTTTCCCAGGTAAACAATGGCATCCAACATGTACTTTGTCCCACTATCATAAGACATGATAATTTTGATCCCATACCTGTTGGGTTTAGAGGGAATATACATTCCAAATGGACATCTCCCCCTAAACCCCACTAGCTGTTCGTCAATAGTTATATAGCTTCCAAATTTGTAGTTGGCCCTACAATTTCTCAGAAGTTTTTCCCAAATAGAAGAAATAGGAGCTAGTTTGGTTATTTCTCTTCTAGCACTTCTAGAGTGTTTGTCATCAAACCTTAGGCAATTTTGAATAAATTTGAATCTTCGCTCAGACATAGTTGCTTTGTACCCTTCCCCACAGTAGATATTGTCAAACATGAATTTGGTTGACAAGTGGGTATCTTTAAGAGCAGCGGACAACACTAGCAAAACAAGGAAGGCTTTAAATTCTTCCATCTCTAAATTTGACAAAGAAGCGTGAGATTTGTCGGCATAGTTTTCTCGTTGATTTTTAATTTCTTTATTATTGTGCAAATCAAAATCTCTTCTAATATGTCTTTGGTAAAAAAAACCGTTTGAAGCAATTGACAGGAAACAACGAATTACGAACATTTACTGTTGGACCTGGTCGAACGTGTACGATATTTTTTGAAAGAGTTTTACCTTCTCTAATAATTGGTTCTTTATTCCGGTTTTTAAGGGAAGAAACGAAAGAAGAGGGGAGGAAGAAGGACGCACATGACGAAACTTTTAAGAAAGAATTTTCATCCAAAAATTCCCTGGGTGACAACTAAGCCCGCGTTCCTATGGGCTGCATGCCGCACGGCAAAAGCTCGACTTCGGCTTGCCTTCGTGTAGTATTCGGAAATTTTCGTGAGAGGCTGCAAAAAGCTTGCCGCATGCCTGCATATCCTCGTTCACATGGGTGCGTCTGTTGGTTGTCAAAAATCAGCTGTTTTGTGATTTTGAAAAAGTGAAAAAGTGAAATGGATTACTTTAAAATTAAAAAACAAATTTTGTTAATTAAATATAAAGAAAGACAAAGTGGGAAAAAAAGAAAATATAGAAAATATGTCGCTAGAATTGTCAACTTGAAAGTTCGGTGATTTTGCAGCACGTTCACATGGGCTGCATGCCGTTCGGCAAAAGCTCGAACTTGACAGTTCCGAGCATCGAGTGATCTTGAGAGAAAAAGCTTTCTGTTTACTTAACGAAAACTCTACCCTGGCTCATGGAAACACAGTACATGTGAACGTGGCCTAACTCACACGCATATTTCTTTCTCTTTTCCCTTCTTAAGGCGGCTACACACGTAACTGCATGCTTGACAAGCACGCATGTTCAATCTTTTTGCGCATGCGTGCTTGAACGTGTGTATGAGATTTTTGTGCAAGCATGGTGATTGAACACCAGCTTGAAGCTTGGTCGAATTTTCATATGCATGCTTGAACAAATCTTGCTTGAAAACAAAAGTTTGAGTGTGTGGGGGGCATACAAGGAAACATCACTCGCGAAGAACTGCTCGGTGTCGATCGATGAAAATTATTATAATTATAATTTCATATTTTAATTTAATATTTTAAACGTTTCGCGACATGCCTTCCTCTTCTGAACAACAAAAAACTCAGAAAGAAATACTTGTACAATTTATTGAAATTTACGCAAGTGAGCCTTGTCTCTGGCGTATTAAAAGTAAAGACTACCATGATAAAGGAAAGAGAGATGCTGGATATAATAAATTACTGGAAGTTTATAAAGGAATAGATGCACATGCCACCCGAGATACTGTGGTAAAGAAAATTAATACTTTCAGAACTAATTAGAGAAAAGAAAAGAAAAAAATTGAAGCGTCTTATCGCTCTGGTTCGGGCACTGATGAAATTTATGTACCTACGCTGTGGTATTATAATTTATTCAATTTTTTAAGCGATCAGGATACTCCAAGAAGCTCTTCATCTAACTTAAACGAAACAGCCGTAAGTTGTTTTTAATATTGTTTATTTAATTATTATAAATATACATAGGTGTATCTATTTCGTAATAATAATAATCATAATTTACTTGATGTTGATTGAAAAATTTATTTATTTATATAAAAATGCAAGTGCAGTCTAAACTTTTTCATAAATCATTATTAATATTTTATACACTTTAACAGTGTAGGTACTTATTTTTAGCTTTAATGTACAAAGTTCTGTTGCCAAGGCACTTGTCCTTCATTAACGAAGTTATTCATAAATTCCTCCCTCACTTGTTTCGCGTTAAGTGGTGTTTTTCCAGCATTGCGAGATCTTTCTAGAGACAACATATTCGAAGGCGAGGTCAAGCCGGTAACGATTCTGCCAATTTCGGTGTCTTCACAACTCAGAGAATCTCGTGGAGCATAAATGTGTCCGACAGTTGACATTATGTAGTTATGTAAAGCACAGCTTGGTTTTACTATTGTATCAATATGTTGTAATTCTAAATTTATAGCCGTGTGAAAAATTCTAAAACGCGCAGACAATATACCAAAAACGTTCTCTATGATTCGTCGTGCTCTCGATAGACGGTAGATATGAATCTTTTTTTTTCAATGCCGTTTAAATCACTCTGTCTGTATGGCTTTAGCATATCACTTCTCAAAGGGAAAGCATTGTCTGCGATGAATACATAAGGCAGTTTTCGCGAACTGTTTGCGATTTCAGTTTCTTTTGGTATATGTAGCAAATTATTCTGAAGTCTACTAAAAAAAGCAGTATTTTGAAGAACTCCTCTATCTGATACTCTTCCATTTGTACCAATATCAAACATAATGAATCGATAATTAGCATCGGCAATAGCGAGTAGGACGATGCTATGTGTTTTTTTGTAATTAAAAAAATATGAACTGCTTCCAGCTGGTGGTGTTATTTCAATATGTTTTCCATCTAGACATCCGAGACAATGAGGGAAATTCTACCTCTTTTCGAAATCACTCGCTATTGATTTCCAATCATCCTCTGTTTGTGGGAACTGAAAATTTTTTTTTTATTATTTTCAGGAAGAAACTCAAGAGCACGAAAGTAATTTGGAGGGACCTGCAGCTAATTTGGATGAATCTGACACTGATTTAGAGCCATCTGTTGAAATATCTCAGCCGACTCATTCAACAACACATGAAATAATAAATGTATCTAGAGAAAATACCGCGTCAACAAAACCACATGCAAGACCCAATAAGCGAAGTTCTTCAGATAGATGCGATAATGTTCTACAAGCGATTGAAAATCATTTTAAAAAACCTAAAGCCAAAGAAGGTAGATATTTGGTAAAACTGTGTCTATGAGAATGACAGACATACAAAATAGCACTCAAAAACTATTAGCTGAAAGAATAATAAATGAAGCATTATTCATGGCAGAAATGGACCTCTTAACTACTTCACATTCAGTTCGTAGATCAATTGAGAATACGCTCCCAATGTACGAATATCGTGAAGAGATAAGATCATCGAATATACCAAGGATCGAACCCACTATCAATCTAACAAATGAAAGTTCTGATAGTTCACTCACTTCCTTTATATCTAATTATAGTGATATTTAATATTGTGTTTTTAATGTTGATTTATTGAATTAATGAAAAATAAGAAAATTAAAAAAGTTTTTTATTTATACTGTATTATTTTTAACGACTTCGTAAATTGCTCGGCACGTATGTATCTGGAATTATGTAACTTAATGCTTGTGGTGAAATAATTGTAGAATATTTCAAATCTTCATAATTTCTTCCGGTTGCAAGGAACCGTAATGTTGCTGTTAACCTTTCGTGGAGTGTTATAGCACTTCTCATGACCGTATCTTGCTTTTTTATAAATGGTGTGATGAGTGCAAGAAGGTTTAAATACGTTTCTTCATCCATTCGTAGGCAGTTATGCCAATCCTTAGGATATATTTTGAATTCCTTTAATAGAGTTAAGTGAGAATAATGTTGCCTTTTTAGTAGCCACTTTTTACACCACATACTACGTTTTTTTTCCGCGATTTTTTTTAACACGGTGGCAAAAGCTGCCAAAGCGAGCGCATCGTCACTGAAAACGCCCAGACATAACATCAACAAAAAATTATTATTTCCCACCGAATCTGCAATTCCACAATTTCCATTTTTTAAATTAACTTTGTCACAGACACAAAAATCCTCACGTTACCGTTTCAAGGTAACATTTTGTTGCACATCTCCAATTTCCCTCAGAGCGGAAAACGCAAGTAATAATTTTAATGCTGACAGTTGCAGATTCGGTGGGAACACTTTTTATCTAAATTTAAGTTCTAGTGTAAGAAAAATTTGTATATAAGAAATAGATTAAAATAAAATATTGTCATTATTCAGTCAGAATTAAAGCCATTTTCTTCGTTTCGACTTAACGTGAGGCTGCGTTAAGATAAACAAAAAGGAATAAATTATTTTTTTTTTGTACATTTGGTGACCCCAACGGAATTACTTAGTACATTACTAGGTAATCACTATGGACATTTCATCGCTATTAAAGGAGCAAGCCGCCATAGGCGAAAAAATCAACAAGGATTTTTCCAACTTTAAGAAAAATCCGAGCAGACACACAGCAACATATGTTCGATCCAGGTTCGAACGACTGGATGATGATTGGAGCCAGTTCGAAAAAAACGACATCAGTCTTAAAACGCTCAAGGCAGAGCAACCTTCACACTCATACTTCGAAAGACACTACTACGAGCAAGCTGACGCTGTACATCAACAGTACAGAATGGCCTTAAGTGCTGCACTAGATCTTCTAGAAGCTGAGTCCTCAGAACAGCCAGCGTCAGACCATAGTGATGAAGGCAGTTCACAATCATTAGCACGCCTCATTCGGCAGCAAACAGCTGCAATTTCAAATCTGCAAGAATTGGTAGACGAGACTACACAGGATTTGGAGAACAAATCTTCAGCTTTTTATCAAGTCACACTCAGCAGCATCAATCAGCAGTGGCGCAACATTTCACAACGACACCTGGATATCATGGCTGAAGAAGATTCATCCAGCTACAAGGTGCAGGAATACAAAAATATAAGAAAACGTTATCATGATCTACGGGTGCAACTTGAAGAACATCTTCCGCAACATCGGGAGAATTCAAAACCATCAACTGACCATTCATCAAGCGTGAAACTACCAAAGATTACGTTGCCTATTTTTGATGGTAGTTATTTGAAATGGCCAGAATTCCACGACCTCTTCCAGCAGTTAGTTCACAACAGATTCGCCTTAGGTAACGCAGAAAAAATGTTTTACTTAAAGGCGCATCTGACAGGAGAAGCAAGCAAGCTCATCCAACATCTTCACGTGTCTGAAGAGAATTACTCGTCAGCATGGAAGATCTTGGAAAATCGCTACCACAACAAAAGACTCTTAGTTTCAGCCTTCCTCAACAAGCTATTGGGGCAGCCTGCAATCACCGTCGCAACATCAGGAGCCATTAAACGACTTCATGATGTGACAACCGAATGCTTGCGTGGTATCGAGAGCTTAGGAGTTCCTACAGCAGAATGGGATCCAATTCTCGTACACATCCTACTCCAAAAACTTGACAAGGAAAGCCACCGGTTGTACGAACAAGAGCTGGATTCTCCAAGAGAACTTCAACATCTCACTGGTCTTCTTACATTCCTCGAAGGTCATTTTCAAATGTGGGAATGTCTTGTTGGAAGGTCTCATGAGCAAAACGAGCAACGGAAATGCACTAAACCAAAAAACTCCCTCGTTTCATCAATTGCAGCCACAACATGCACTGTCTGCAAAAATGGCATGCACCCACTATTTGCCTGCCCAAAATTCCTACAGCATCATCCCACAGAGCGGTTAAAAATTGTCCGGAACCTTCAACGATGCATCAATTGCCTTCGCAGTGGGCACGGACCTCAGAAATGTCCTTCTAGACGATGCAAATGTGGTGCCGCCCACAACTCTCTACTCCACATCGAGTCATCAAAGAACTCCGCGCCACAAACTCGGGAGACGGTCACAAGTTTGCCTGCACAGGTTCCACATCAATCCTCCAGTTATGTCTTTCTGGGAACAGCAGAAGTTCTCATCAAGGACAGAAACAATCAATTTATTACGGCCCGAGCATTGCTTGACTCTGGCTCACAAATCAACTGTATCACCGAAAGACTTCTAAAAAGACTGAAGCTTCGCCCCAACACGGAGAGGCCTGGTGAAGACATATTACAAGTTAACGGAATCGGAAGCAACACCATCACCCTCAAACATCGGGCAATGGTTACAATACAGTCCAAAGCAACTACATTTAGGACAAACATGGAAGCATTTGTTCTTCACAAGATCACATCTCAACAACCAAATCAATATACAGATGTACGAAGCTGGAACATACCGACCAATCTACATTTAGCAGATCGTAATTTCAACAAACCACTAGAAATCGATTTACTGATAGGAGCTGAATTCTATCCTGACATAGTGGGCATGGAGAAGATCAAACTCGGAAAAAACCTACCAACTCTTGTAAATACATCCTTAGGCTGGATAGTCCAAGGAAAGCACGGCTGTCACAAGGTGACACAAAACCCTAGGACAGCATGCGTACTCCAGTTAGTTCCCCTAGAAGAACAGCTTCAACGATTTTGGACTATAGAAGAAGTTCCGCCAACAGCGGAACTCTCAAAGAAAAAGTTAATGACAGTTGCCGAGCGCCAATGCGAAGCATTCTTCAAAACTACTTCCAAACGAACTGCCGAAGGCCGATATATTGTCAGTCTTCCGTTTGCCCACGATCCATCGTCGTTAGGCGAATCAAAACAAATTGCAGTCCGTAGGTTTTTGAACCTTGAAAAGAAGCTTAGGAGAAATCCAAATATTCAACAACAATACATCAACTTTATGCGGGAATACATTTCATTAAACCATATGAACAAAATCAATCAAATTCCACTAGACAAACCGCATTATTTCATGCCGCATCACTGTGTTCTCCGCCCAGAGAGCAGCACAACAAAACTACGCGTTGTCTTTGACGGATCAGCAAAAACCTCCACTAACATATCTCTGAATGACATATTACACGCTGGTCCCGTACTACAAAACGATCTGCTGTCCATATTAATTCGCTTTCGAACCCATCGCTATGTATTCATCAGCGACATCACTAAAATGTATCGCCAAATTCTTGTCGATAAGTCGGACAAACCGTTCCAGTTGATAGTATGGAGAGAATCGCCCAGTGAACCACTAGAAACTTACCAGCTCAATACGGTAACATACGGAACTAAAGCCGCCCCATACTTAGCGATAAGATGTCTACAAGATTTAGCCGACGCAGAAGGGACTCATTTTCCATTAGGCGCTGAAATCGCAAAACGTGATTTCTATGTTGATGACATCCTCACTGGCAGTGATGACCTTAATCATACGCTGGAGATGCGCGACCAACTCATTAACCTCTTAAAAACAGGAGGCTTTCAGCTCCGGAAATGGTGTGCAAACACATCAAGCCTACTTCATGGCATACCACAGGAAGATTTGGAGACAGAAGTATCCATCAAGACGCACGAACAAGAAAAGGTAAAAACATTAGGCCTGACATGGCTCCCCTCTTCCGATC
Source organism: Thereva nobilitata (assembly GCA_963855945.1). Taxonomy (NCBI): domain Eukaryota; kingdom Metazoa; phylum Arthropoda; class Insecta; order Diptera; family Therevidae; genus Thereva; species Thereva nobilitata. Next base: position 74,068,501 of record OY979695.1, read on the forward strand.
AGTTCATGATTCGAACAAATTGGCAAGAACCAGCGGAGCTCACCAAACGAACGATTCTTGCCGACATTGCTCGTATCTTCGATCCTCTGGGAATCGTAAGCCCAGTGATAATTTTGGCGAAGATATTCATGCAAGAATTGTGGGCCCTTGATCTCGATTGGGACTCTCCCATTCCTATTGAAATTCAAACAAAGTGGATAGGATTTCGGGATGAACTACATAAATTAAACGACTTGAGAATAACAAGACATGTCATAATACCAGGAGCCCGCAAATTGCAGCTACATGGCTTCTCTGATGCTTCTAACCGTGCATACGGAGCAGCAGTCTACATGCGATCTATTTCTGAAGCTGGATGTATCAACATACACTTAATCTGCGCAAAATCACGAGTAGCACCAAAGAAGACAACAACAATTCCACGCTTAGAGTTATGTGCCGCGAAGCTTCTAGTAGAGCTCATGCAAATTGTTCAAGAAAGCCTTGCACGAGAGATACACAAAGTCACATATTGGACTGACTCCCAAATTGTGTTGTCTTGGCTTCAAACAGAATCCCCGCTTCAAACCTTTGTAGCCAACCGAGTAACATTCATGCAGGAAGCTACAAGCATCGATCAATGGAGATTCGTCAACTCTGAATTTAATCCAGCCGATCTTGTCTCAAGGGGAGTTCACCCTCAACAACTGTTAGACCACGGCGAGATGTGGTTTAACGGCCCAATTTTTCTACAAACTTCAGAAGACGCATGGCCAGTCTTACCAGATCGTCCACTGCCACAACCAATTCTCGAAGGAAAAATCATCAAAACAGTCTTATCAACAACAGAATCGTCGACACACTTCCTCGACGCTATAAACCATCACAACTCATTCAGAAGGCTTCAACATATTACAGCATACATTCTTAGGTTTGTAAGCAACTTAAAAAGAGCCCCAACTTACCGCTTGACCGATACAACACTATCAGCACAAGAACTCAAAGCATCCTTGATGCTGATCATTAAACACATTCAGGGCACAGAATTCTCAGAAGATATCAAACACATAACGAAGCATTCGCAACCGAGCTCAACAAGCCGTCTTACTTCTTTGTGCCCGTTTATCGATGACAAAGGTATCCTGCGGGTAGGAGGTCGTCTAGAAGCATCTGGCCTACCCTACGACGCCAAACACCCTTGTGTGTTATCATCGAAACACATATTCACTAAGCTTTTGATGACACAAATCCATGTCGACAACCTACACATCGGGCCTCAGGGACTTCTGGCAACAACACGGCAGCGATTCTGGCCAATAAGGGGAAAGCAGTTGGCGCAGACGATCGTGCATCATTGCATACGATGTTTTAAGGCCAAGCCAACTCAGATAAACCAGCGCATGGGTAATTTGCCAGTCGAAAGAATTCAACCCTTACGTCCATTTATTAACGTTGGCGTTGACTTTTTTGGACCTACGTATATCCACTACACCCTAAGAGGAAAAAGGCCCACAAAGGCATATGTGGCTGTATTTGTCTGTTTCTCTACAAAAGCCTGCCACCTTGAGGTTGTATCGGACCTAACTAGCAATGCCTTTATCGGAGCCTTAAAACGATTCATTGCACGAAGAGGATGTCCAACACAAATATTTTGCGACAACGCAACCAACTTCATGGGAGCACGCAATCAGCTTCAGGAACTGTATACCATGTTCACATCTGAAGAAAACCAATCCCAAATAAAAGGCTATTGCTCCCAAAAAGGAATCAACTGGAGGCCCATACCACCAAGGTCTCCCCATTTTGGCGGTCTGTGGGAAGCAGCTGTTAAATCAGCCAAACACCACATGAAGAGAACCTTAACTCAGGCGTCTTTGACATATGAAGAATTAACAACAGTCATAACACAAATCGAGGCCATCTTGAATTCTCGACCATTGACGCCTCTAACCACAGACCCCAATGATCTGCAGGTATTAACGGCAGGGCACTTTTTAATAGGAGAGCCACTGACAACAGTCGCAGACCCAGAAGTAAAACCAAATCACATTTCTTCCCTTGCTCGGTGGAATTTAGTAAAGTCTCTGCACCAGGAATTCTGGCGGAGGTGGTCAAAAGAATACTTACAAGAACTTCAGAATCGATATAAGTGGAAACATCCACAGCAAGACATTCAACCAGGAGCCATCGTCCTACTTAAAGACGACAACCTTCCTCCATTACAATGGAACATGGGAAGAGTATTGAAAACTCTCCCAGGAGAGGACGGTCACACCCGAGTAGTTGAGCTGAAAACCGCCGCGGGAGAAACACGAAGAGCAATACACAAAGTATGCCCACTTCCGATTGAGGCACAAGAAGAAATTAACATCGAGATAGACCTCCAGCGCGATGCTCAAAGGAGGAAAACCAGATCATCTGCTAATACAACAAACAAAGCGCCGGCAGCAATTAGACCGCGAACACGATCACAATCATTCAACGAAGAAAGTCAATACGAAGCTAAGCGTCCAAAACGCAAACTCAAGATAAACCCTGTCACATCACTACTCCTGGGATTAATGCTTCTCGGGACAGGAGGATGCAATCCAACACCTGCAGCCCCGGTTGAAGTAACACAAATTAAGACCAATCCTGGGATCTATTTTGAAGATCTTGGGCAAGCACATATGATCAGCAACGAGTGGAACCTGATAGCATTCTTCAATCTGTCTCAATTCTGGCAGGAGTACCAAGGACTGCAAACATGCATAACAAGATTAAAAGACCAGTGTGCTACAATTCAAAACCAGAACGGGTACTTATACAAGGCGATAGTACAACATTTCGAACAAGTCCTACAGGATATCACAAGCCTTAATGAAATACTAACAACCAGAAACGGATTTCGGTCTCGCAAAAGGCGATCACCATTCGATTTCATAGGGATGGCAGCAAATAAACTGTTCGGAATACTTGATCAAGAGTATGCTGACAATATGGATGAAATCATACAACAAATCCACACAAATGAACAGCATCTATTAAACCTAAGCAAGAATCAGACGTCCATCATCGACTCCACACTGAATGTGTTCAACAAGTCAATCAATGACATCAACCAACGATTCAAGGTTCTTGATCAACATCTAAATCAAATTCGTAAGACAGTCAATGACATCAAGGATACTTTGAGTGTAAATGAAAATGTTCAATTTTTCAACACTCTCGTAATGTACACATCGTTACTAGTATCAAACTTCCAAAGAACTCAGCTAGCTCTATTGGAAATTATTACGGACAGCCACCAAGGTAGAATAAATTCTCTTCTGCTCACGCCAACACAGCTCCTCAAAGAATTAAGTTCCATCAGAAGAGACTTACCACCATCATTGATCATCCCAGGAAATGGAGTACATGATCTTCCAACCCTCTACGAGCTCCTTCGAGTGCAAGCGAGAGTTACAGCAAACAATATAATTTTCCGAATAACTTTACCCTTGCTAACAAATCAGGTTTATCAAGTTTTCAAAGTTATTCCATTTCCAACTATGATAAATGGATCCTTCCTTTTCATTCAACCATCAACGCCCTTTTTAGCCATCAGTCCATATCGTGATCAGTACTTTCCTTTATCACACAAAGAGATCGAAGACTGCCTCATTCATAAGGACCGGCACTACCTCTGCAAACAGAGACATCCAGTTTTCAACAGTCATTCTACGGAAAATCATTGCGAGGTTCAGATCCTAAATCACAAACAGCAACTCTCACCATACTGCACTCTCAAAAAGACAAGCTCCTCTCAGGTCTGGATTCAACTCCATTACCCAAATCACTGGATATTCGCCTTCAACCAAGTTCACACTTTCAACATTGTCTGTGGAACAAAAATTATCAACACACAACTACGTGGCGAAGGACTCCTAAAACTTGCCCCAAATTGCATTATCAAGCAGCCATCAATGACAATTACCTCACATAACTTATTTCCTAGCAAGGCCGAAATATCATTCATGCCTACCTTCAACCTTACGGCAAGCCTTCCTCAGGAAGATGGCATCCAACGGCAAATAAAAGATCTAGCTACTCCAGATCAGGGTAACATGCTCATCCGAGGGGAAGAAGACATCGCGGCCTTAAGCAAGTACAATCAGGAAGTCAAAACTCAGGAATTTTTGCCCCATGATCAACTTCGGCACCACGACATCCATCAATACACCCTGAGCTACACCACGCTCATCATTTGCATAGGAGCCATCATAGCAATTGTCATCATAATAAAAGCCAAAAAAGATCCTAGCATAACAGTTGAAGCTCCTGTTTTTGAGCTCCAAGACCTCAACGTGGGGGAGGATGAAAACGCCCAGACATAACATCAACAAAAAATTATTATTTCCCACCGAATCTGCAATTCCACAATTTCCATTTTTTAAATTAACTTTGTCACAGACACAAAAATCCTCACGTTACCGTTTCAAGGTAACATTTTGTTGCACATCTCCAATTTCCCTCAGAGCGGAAAACGCAAGTAATAATTTTAATGCTGACAGTTGCAGATTCGGTGGGAACACTTTTTATCTAAATTTAAGTTCTAGTGTAAGAAAAATTTGTATATAAGAAATAGATTAAAATAAAATATTGTCATTATTCAGTCAGAATTAAAGCCATTTTCTTCGTTTCGACTTAACGTGAGGCTGCGTTAAGATAAACAAAAAGGAATAAATTATTTTTTTTTGTACAGTCACTTTCCGAACTCGACATTATTTGCGGCTATTCGAGCATGATTGCATCGTGTGGAGGTTACAGAGAAGTTGTGCATGCATGCGCAAAAAGATTGAACATGCGTGCTTGTCAAGCATGCAGTTACGTGTGTAGCCGCCAAGTCCAGTCAAATGGTAGTTTTGACGTAAAGGTCCGGTTACACGCAACGATCTGCTTGTGCAAATTGACTGGCGCAAGTCAATTGGTGCAAATAAACTGAGTGAACATGAATCGGTTTACAGGCAACGATTTATTTGTACAAATTGACTGGCGCAAGTCAATTGGTGCAAATAAAATGAGTGAAAATGAAACTAAATCACGCTAATTTGACACGATTATTATATTATATTGATTATGATAAGGTCGGAGGAGCGTCATAAAATTTCACCATTCATCCAAGGGCATGCTGAGGGCTGTAGCTCGTCTTGAACATCGTTTAAACGCTCATGCCAAAACACCAACCTCAAGCCGATTTTCTAAGAACACATATTTTGCACAAGGCAACCTTTTTTCAGTGGTGATTCCTGGATGTATTTGCCCAGTGGGAAAATTGGGAGCGCTGTTCAGGGGAACTTTCTTGGAGCGCTGTTAAAAATGCTCTCGAGGGAGCATTACCGGAGCTTTCATAAATTTTATAGAACGAAGAAAATGAGCGATTATCTTGATGACCATAAAGAGTGGCATTAGCATTCTCAATGGACCGGCTCTCGTTCGATACGAAGGACAAGCAGCTTTTAAAAGTGGTTAGAATTTAGTTGGGGACTGCTTTGATAAAACCACACTCGCGCTTGGAAAGGAAAACGAAATTGCAAAAGATAAACAAAATAAAAGCTTTTCGATACCCGGATCACATATCCACAGGCGTCCCTGAAAATTCTGTATTAAAAAGCTTTTTTATAATGCTCCCGCTTTTGAAGGAGCATAAAAACGTATGTACCCCTGCAATGACATGCAATGTTAAAAAGTATATGGAACTGGAGCGTAACGGGAGCGCTGTAAGCTTTTTAAGGAGTACTCAAACAGCGCTATTGGAGCACTCGATTTCCCGCTGGGTGGAGAAAAAAATTGTTCTAGAGAGGGGTATACCCGCACTATCCACTAAGTTACAGGGTGTTTATGAAAAAATAAATGTTTTTTTCTTTAAGTTTACTTAAACTTAAATAACTTTTAGACTAATTATCGTAACGCAACGTAATTAGGTTCATCTTTTAGGTAAATGTGTATTCTTTTATTTGATATAAATAACAGAAACCTGAGTGACTCGGTTTAGAACAAATGTTGGTTCAAAGTATGAACAAAATGCGAAAAGAGATATTAGCCAAAAACGGATTTTTTTGTTTTAGGGGGTGGTTTTTGGGGGTAGCGTACAACCAATTTTCCAAAACTTTTTTTTAACATATTCTACTCACTAAAAAATATTTTTTTAAAACAAAATTAGAGGTAACATTTTGTTAGAAGATATCGTGGGTTAAGAACTAGAGAAGCGTAAGGGCAAAAATACAAAAAAAAATTTTTTTCGCCATTCGCTTTTTTAATCCCCATATTTTGATGTGCCAAAAAACTGGAACGATGTAGTGTGTAGATTGCTTAGTACAACAAAAACGTATAAAAACAAAAGATATTTGTTTATTGCCAAAATGAAGTGTTTCTACTTACAATAATCTTGTCCAAAAAAATTACGAGCGTAGCGATCGTAACTCGATTTACAGAGCGAATAGGACACTGAATATGCCTTTAATGTAATCGCTCAAATAACGTATCTTGGCATTCGTTATTAACGCAAAAAGTTTGATTATGTAGCCTTAGTTTGTTTCGTGCCAAATAAACGTAAAGTACCGTTACTGCTTATGGGTCCTTGTTTCGCAAGCTTCCGTCATTTTTCTCCCTGCCAAAAAAGCGTTATTATGCCACTAAATATGATGACCCAGAACATATAAAGGATGACCCAGAACATATCTATTTTAAATATGACTTGGACAGCGAAAGCTTCAAAAAAATTAAGGTATTCAGAAGGGGCAAAAGAGCAACCTCGTCGAGAGTAATTTTGCAAAAAGCTTACAGTGGTCCAATAGCTATATCAGCAGATAAGTACAACGATTTGCAAGAGCTGTGTCGATCTGGAGTTATTCCTTCAACATATCATGATTTTTACAACCATTTGCAGGTCGACCACGACTAATTATTTTTTATTACATTTTTAAAGAAGCCACGAGAGATAGCCATTTTAACGGAAGTTCCTTTGCTTTCACACATTATTGAATTTATGTAACAGCCACAATGACGTATGTCAACCAGTTTTTGAAAAATAATTTTTTTTTAAATGAAATCGTTTTATGATTGACCAAAAGGTTACACTATTCTGTAGCCGATAAATAAAGCTTTATTATTAGTAAAAATCAGATATCTAACTACTATAGATTTTGCCATATAAGAGCTATAAGATAACGGTAGGTAAATTTGAATTGTTTTTCGGCTCCCCTGAGAAGTTGTCATTTTGCCCTTACGCTTCTCTAGTTCTTAACCCACGATATGTAGTTAAAAAGTGCGAGCAAAATCCCAATATTCTTCGTTTTCGCATTTTTTTCATACTTTGAACCAACATTTTTTCTAAACCTAGTCACTCAAGTTTCTGTTAACGCCCTAGCTCCTATTTTAAAAACATGCTGGACACAATTTTACCCTCGAAGAAGCTATGGAGTAACCTCCGTAATCTTGGAGCTTTTGGTCAAAATCACCATAAAGCAGAGTTAGATCCTGATATCCTGAATACATTCTTTTCTTCCACCTCCGATGCAGTCTGTAACTCGTCTTCCTTCGAATTAAATCACTCTTCTGTTGGCTTTGCATTTCGCTGCATTGGTGACGATGAACTTCTTTCTACACTATACTCAATAAAATCTGAGGGGGTTCCTCTGATGATGTTCCACCTAACTTAAAAATCATCGCACCGGTTGTATCAAATGTGCTCCCGCCTATCTTCAACTACTGTCTTACGCGTTCCCAATTTCCACTACAATGGAAGCTAGCGTTGGTAATACCTATTCCAAAAACAGTTTCCCCTTTGCAACCTTCTGATTTCCATCCAATTAGTCTTCTATGTTTTTTGTCGAAAGTATTCGAAAAAGTAATTTTTAAGCAACTAAATGGCAATCTGGCTGTAGATCTGGTCACAGTTGTGAAACTGCACTACTAAAAGTCTCTTCTGATATCTATGATGCCTTGGACAACACTAAAGTAACTTTCTTGACTTTACTCGACTTTTCGAAGGCATTTGATTCAGTTGATCATGTAAAGCTCCTACAGAAATTAGATAGTAATTTCGGTCTTGGTCCTTAGCTTACTGGGTCTTAATTTCGCAAAGCATCGCTCGTCCCAGCTTATGAATAAAATCTGTCCTCGATATTTGTTTGAGAAACTATGTACGTTTTTTACAATCTAATAGGCAGGTTACAATATTGATTCCTAGGTGTAACTGGTTATTTGGCGATCTTCTTTGTCCACGTTGCACGTAAGTGGAATGCCTTACCCGGGGTATTCGGAGTGCGACATCTAGCCGAACTTTCAGCAAGCTTTTAAAAGATCATCTTAGTTGATTCTTTCTTTTCACTCTTTTTTCTCTTTCTCTCTTTTATCTTCTCTTCACATTCTTTTCTCTTTTATCATTTATTAAATTATTGTATTTATCAATTACTAAAATATTGGGGGCTATTCGGTGAAAGTCTTCTATTCTTCTATTAAAACTTCTATAAAAAAATAGAAAATTGGGAAAATAGAAGATTTCATTTATTTCGTATTCAAGATATTTTCGAATTTCGAATCTTCTATTTTTTAATTATGAATCTCGCACTTCTTCTATGATTTGTCAGTTAGTATATTTTGACGTCAAAAAACAAAGTTGGAGAAAAATATAAAAAAATGTCAGTTGCAAATAACTTTATACAAAGAAATTTTTTTTATATACAGGGTGTAACGCATAAGATGGTACACCGGGCGGGTATGAATAGGTTTTGGATAGACGAACAAAAAATCGTTCCGGAGGGGGTGGGGTAATCTTAACGGTTTAGCCGCTAGGGCGTTTTGAAGTTTTTTTGCTAGAGTTTTACATATCACCCTGTATTTTTGTAACCCTATGACCTATTTTCATAAATAAGGTTTCAGTGTACGCAGAATACTCCGTATTTTTTGGAGAAAATGGTGGTTTTAGTTGAAATTTTAGTAAAAAAAACCAAAATTTTCACTTTATTGACTCATTGCTCTGGAACCTGGTACGGTAGAACCTTCATTTTTACAGCTTTAGATAGGTGGGAGTATTCTGCGTACACTGATACCTTATTTATGAAAATAGGTCATAGGGTTACAAAAATACAGGGTGATATGTAAAACTCTAGCAAAAAAACTTCAAAACGCCCTAGCGGCTAAACCGTTAAGATTACCCCACCCCCTCCGGAACGATTTTTTGTTCGTCTATCCAAAACCTATTCATACCCGCCCGGTGTACAATCTTATGCGTTACACCCTGTATTCATAAATATAATTTAATAATGTACAGAAAGGCAACAAAAAACAACAGTGGAGCAAAAAAAATTATATTGCTGAGCAAAAGGTTGGACCTTTGTTTATAAAATTCTTGCCTTGATCGTAATTCCATTGTCATTTTTCGGTGTCTTTGTCTAAAATACATATAAATTTATAAGAAAATAAAATTATTTTAAATCAAAGTATACTTAAATCGTACGTGGTTTTGCCTCTTTCTCAATATGACTAATTATGAAGTCCATTTCTCTCCTTTGGCAGTTTTCTCACTGTTACAATTTACACAACCAACAACTTCTTGTGCATAGAAGGCTCAACCAACGAGCCTTCTATTACAGAAGAAAATATAGAAGATTTCGGCTCGTTGAATACCAAAATTCTTCTAACAAGCAGCATCTGTCAAACGTCAAACTTAAAAGCACTTTTTGTACAGCAGCGGTAGTTGTTGAACGACCAGTTCAAATTCAAACTACTGACTGCTTTACTATACATTAAGATTCGGAATCACAAAATTCAATAATTTTTTAAAAATTAATGGCTTAATTATGATGCATGATTTTTGGTTTATAAGCTAATTTTATGACCCTCTTTCGATTAAAAAATATTCCAGGTCTTAATATTTAGCCATTCTTGAGATATGGATATTATAAACTAAAATCCACAAAAATCTCCTACAAATATCGGCGCCTGCGCATAAAAATTTCATCGTCGTCGTACGAGATTTCTTGGCCTGTTATTTTAAAAAAAATTCTTAAAATGCATGTTTATTATACGCTTTATATTAGCTTCCCCTGTATGCATATGTTGTATGTGTATGTTCTATGTAAACAAATCTTGCAACTTGATTTTTTGATTGAGCATTTACAGCAATAAATGTCAAGATTTTTTGCAATAAAGGTGTAATAGCAGTTTTATGAAATTAAGTTTCATCGCTTTTTTATGCTAATAGTGATTAGAAGTTAGAAGTTTTATATTATAAACAATGTGAATAGTGTTTCAATGTGAATAGTGTATCAATTATTAGTGTAAAAATGAATAATTTGAGGTTTTTAAGGAACATTAAAAATAAGAAAGTGTCTAGATTTTTTGTAATAAGGAAAGTTATTTTTTAATTGAGCTAACATTTTTAGCCCTTAAAATCATATATTTGTTATTTAAAGAATATATATATATATGTATATATATAATATATATATTTATTTTATTTAAAGGAGTTATTAATTTAAAAAAATTATAAATTAATTTATTTATTATCAAACCCTTCGATTTTTTGATAAAAATGGAATCACTTACTATTAGTTGGGATTTATTTGTTCAAATTATTACTAAAAATGAACCTTTAGGCAATGATCATATTCGGCAATTTGAAATTATCTTAAGGAATTCAAATATCTTAACTGAAATTAGTTATATTTTTTTAACGGAAATTCAGTTACAGTTCCCTGAGTACATTGATTTTTCTTGTTCAGAAAATCAAAAATATGTTTTAATTCTATTTACCATCGAAGGTCAAGATGTTTATAACCAAATTGGTCACTTTGTTTGCATTTATTATGACACCAATAATATCTTTGTATATGACTCATTAAATTGTAAAAATTATTCTTGTCAAATTGATGAGATATTAAAAACATTATTTCCATTTTATTTTAATGCAGGAAAAAATATAAATTTTCCTCCAGTTCAATGTCAAACTAATTCTGTTGACTGTGGCGTTTTTAGTATCGCATTTGCCATTTCGTTAATAAATGGGCTTAGACCTGAAATAATTGAATACAATGTTGCGTTAATGAGAAACCATTTATTAAATATTTATCTCAAAAATCTCATTGAAATATTTCCTTCTTGTACTCTTTCTAAAAGAGAATACGATAACCGTGTTAATAACTTTAATTTTTACAATCAGTCAAACAAGTTTACAAAAATTAGTAACTATCAGGATATTTTTGATCAGACAAAAAAAGTCATAAATAATACTGTTCTCCAAGGTAGAAAACAATTTGACAACAATAAATATTATAATGATGATAAATTAACTGTTCTCAAAAAAAAGCAAGAAAATAATCTTTTAGCTGAACATAATAGAAAAAAACATGATAAAACATACTTCGAAGCTCATAAAAATGAACTAAATAAAAAAAAGAGAAAATACCATGAAGTTCATAAAAATGAAATAAATAAAAAAAAGAGAAAATACTATGAAGCTCATAAAAATGAAATATATAAAAAAAAGAGAAAATACTATGAAGCTCATAAAAATAAAATATATAAAAAAATAGAAAATACTATGAAGCTCATAAAACTGAAATACTTGAACAAAGAAAAATAAAGAGAGGGGTTTTTGAAAATTCTTTAAAATCTGATACCGATTATCATAATAGTACTAACAAAATAAATGATCAGTTAATGGAATTAGATTTATTGAATGACATATCAAATAATAGAATTAGAAGCGATCATATTGATACCTTTTTTAATTTCATGAAACAAAATTTTATTAATTTGAATTTTAAAAATTTGAACTTCAGTTTTTGTTCTAATTTACTCATAGAAAACTCAAGTGTTTGTACTGATAACTCTTGGCCGGAAAATAAAAAGAATTTCAAAATTTATTATGCACGTAATAGTGAAAATGATTTTGAATCAGATTATCATTTTATATGCTCTTATTATGACACTAAATCAATTATTATTTTCAACTCTTGTCAATGCATGGATATGTTACAACAACTTAATAATGTTTTATTAAAACTGTACCCTTACTATTTTTCCGCTAAAAAAACTGTACAACATATTTTTTTCGAATCAGATGCAGCTACTTGCTATTCGGGCGTTTTTAATATTGCAATTTTAGTTTCATTGCTGTGTAACATAAGATCAAGCACGATAAAGTATAGTGTGGATGAAATCCAATCACTTTTATTAGATATATTAAAATATAAAATGATTCGCCATTTTTCGCTTGTTAGTAATCAGATTTCTAATCTTTCAAATTTTAGATCGGATACAGAGGTAGGTTTGTTTCATTCTGCTAGGAATAAAATTTTAAATTTGCGATGGTTGGACGATTATCACATGTTTTATTTTAATCGTTTATTGAAGTATTATTCTTATTTTATGCCTGTTGATACAATTCTTAGTTCAAATCCTGATAGAATACCAACAATATCTAATAACTGTAAGCACATTCAAATATTACACGCTGAAAATCATTGGATTTGCAGTTATTATGATACTAAATCAATTTATATTTATGATTCATTAAATATGAAATATCTTAAACCAGCAAATGAAATTTTTTTATTAAAATTACATCCGTACTATTTTGAAACTGACATGCCCATTATATATTTCCCAAATGTGCATATGCAGCCAAATTTTAATGATTGCGGTGTTTATACTATCGCCTTTGCAGTTTCGATTTTATTAGGATATGACCCGGCAGATGTACAATTCCACGAAAATGTGTTACGATCTCATTTGTTAAAAATATTTGATGAAAACATTTTGGAAATGTTTCCAGCAACAATCGTTCAAAATACAAGGATACATGAATACAAAATTTATCAGATAAAAATTAATGATTACACTAATGTAAGTTTTCGGCTCATGGACAAAGTTGCTATTGACTGCATTGATTTAACTGATTTTAAAACAATTAATAATATTAATAAAGAGGTTAAGAAATCCAGCAAAGAAAATTATGTTATTGATACCGCTGATTTGTTGAACATTGTTGATTGTTTAAGCCACAAAAATGAATCCATAAAATTTTCAACTAAAATTAATAAGAATAACAATAGCATTAAAGAAAATGTTACAGAAAATAGTATAATTAATAAAATAAGTCAAAGTAAAATAAAATTAATCGATACTGATTTCTTGAATGTAGATCTAGGAGGTAAAAATACTTTAAATGTAAAAAAAAGGAACTTGTAAGTTCATGGTTTAATGATGAGTGGTTACTAACTCATAAAGAAAAGTTTATAAGTAATATTGAAAGATGCATGAAATCAGAGGATAATTTTAAACATAAAAGTGATGCTTCAATAAGAGTTGATGCTGAAAGAATAGTTGATCGATGCATTTACACTATTAAAGACACTAATAACAAACTATACTCACAGTATATTAATTGTAAGAATCAAGTGAAAGCTTGTTTGTCACGGGCAGAATTATTTTCAAGAGAAGACAAAGATAATTTTCGAGATGCCCTTTGTGGACTATCTAAGCATACTGCTTTGACAGAGCCTTATTTTACCGATAGTGCCTATCATGCTGTTAAATCAATTAATAAAGATTTACTTTATGAATCTATGCAGGAAAATTTTAATATAGCTATTGAATTAAACGAGATTGGCCAAGCAACTAACATTTTTGGAAAGGAAAATGTATGGAAGTGTAATAGGCTTTGTAAAACTAGTGATATATACATAATACACGAATTACATGATGTTTTTATGAATATAGCTTCATGTAAATTTAAAAATTTACAAATTTTTTTAAATAATTTGAAGTGCTCGGTAAATTTACAATTAAATAAACTTGGTCATTCTCATGCATGCTATATAAAACCTTCATCATGTGAATCTAAATTCTTACCACTTCAGATTCTTTCCTGTCATTTTCCAGCATTACGTAAAATAAAGAAATTAATTTATAACATAAAAAGACTATATGAGCAAATAGAATTCATTGATGAAGCATTACTGCAAACTTTCTTCAATTAAAAAAAATTGCCGAAGAAGCTGAAATAAAATCTGTAGCGTATCCGAATAAACGTAATGATCATCATGATTTAAATGAAAGAAATTTGAGACAAATACACTCAGTTACTTTAGAAAAATTCAAAGAAATATCAATGGACCTCCCTATATATCCATGCTGTTCGTGCAACAAACTTAAAATTAAACATAACATTAATACAGTTTCTAATGTGATACAGAACCTTCAAGATAAAGCTGTCTGGAAATTAATAGTTCAAGAATTGTCTGATCATGAACTAGAATATATTTGTACTTATTGCTACTCTCAAATTCATTCAGATGAAGTACCTTCAGTTTGCTTTCTCAACAACCTTAAAATTCAAGATACACCAAAAGAAATTGTTTGTTTAAATGAAATTGAGAAAATGTTAATTCAGAGAGGAAAGTGTTTTCAGACTATTCAAAAAATGAGTACTGTTATGAATAAAAATCTACCTAACAAAGAAACGTTTCAAAAAGTTGTTGGTAGAGTTGTTCATTTACCATTGCCAATAGAACAAACAATTACAAAAATTTGCAAAGAATGTGAACCTATTAATGTTAATCATGAAATTCATATATTAGTGCGTACAGTACCAAATAAAAATAAAGTTGTTTGGGAATATTTAGCTAACATGAATAAAGTCTTGAGTGCTTTAGAATGGTTTAAAAAGAATAATCCTCTGTATTCAAAAATAGTTCTTCCAGGCTCTGCCGAAAAGTTACAGGAAATTTTAAATAAAGCTCCTCCAGTAGAATTTGAAGAATTCGTTAATAAAGAAGAACAAATAAAGGTTAATTTTCAAGATGATCAATTAAATACACCTAGTAAAAATAAAAGTACGAAAATTATTAATGTAAACGATAATGATCGTGAAGCTTTATTAACGCTAGCATCGCAATCAAATCCTTTTTATGAGCATTATTCAATTTATCCAATTCAAGAATCACGAAAAAATGAAACAGCTTCAAATTTATACCAGCAATGTAAAGTCCACGAAATGCCTCTAAATAAAACCATAAAAGAATTAGATTTAATGTGTTTCCCCGATCTTTTTCCATTTGGAATAAACGGTCAAAATTGTTGCAGAGCAAGACGCCTTCGTGATTGTGATTTTATTAAAAATGTATTAATGTCGAAAGACTCGCGTTATCGGAGAAATAAACAATATCTTTTTTACTTATTAAATGATTGTAACATGCGTCAGTTAAACGGTGGAATTTTTCAATCTCTAAATATAGTAAACCCCAAATCAAAATATACAAAAAAACAGTTCTTAGAAAATTTAGATCGTGGGAATTTAGAATCAAATTTAAATAACGTTTTCTCTCGACTTCGAAATACTCAGCAGTTTTGGAAAAAGCCAATGTGTGATCTTAATGCAATGATATTTCACTATGGACCTGCTACGTGGTTTTTGACAATAAGTCCGAGTGAATGGACAAACTCACAATTGGTGCAATATCTTAAAGATGTAAATAGTGATTTGGATACCTCTAAAATGTCAATAAATGAATTGATCGCATTTGATCCTGTCTCTGTCGCACGTTTTATGGACATTCAATTTCATGCTTTACTCTCTGCAATTTGTACAAAAAATGGACCTATAGGAAATGTAACTAATTATTTTTGGCGGCGTGAATACCAACAAAGAGGTATGGTTCATTTTCATCTTTTAATTTGGATTAAAGATGCTCCATTACTTGGACAGTCTTCTGATTTTCAAGTTTCAGAGTTTATCCAAAAGTACATTACTTGTGCCTTACCAGACAAAACAAATTCTCCATTGTTATATGAACGAGTATGGAAATGTCAACGATTATTGCATGCGAACAAAAAAAACACAAACTGCTTTTAGAAAAATTTGTCGGTTTGGATTTCCCCGTCCAGAAAGGAGTATATTTGAATTAAACAATGTTCAAAAATCGGTATGTGGAAGACGAAATTTAAAATCGAATAGTAGGTTATACTATCTACCCAGAAATAAAAATGAGTGTAATATTAATGATTACAATTGTACAATATTACTAATGTGGAATGGAAATATGGATTTGCAATATGTTGGTGACAAATCTACTGCTTTAACTATATATTTAACAAAATACATTTTAAAACCAGAAAAAACTGGCCCCGAAAATATCTTTGAAAATATTCAATCGACTGATTCGTTATGCAGTCGTTTATGGAATCTAGGTATGCGAATGTTGAGTCATAGAGAATGCGGAGCAATCGAGGCGGCAGATACATGTCTTGGATTTTCTTTATGCGGGAATGATACATACACTGTTATTAGATGGTTGAATGTATTTATGATAAGAAATAAGAAAATAAAACCTATCAAAGCTTTGAAATCAATAAATGATAATAGTACTGATATTTTTTATGAATCTTTTATTGATACACACTATGCTAACCGTCCTGAAGAGTTGAATTCGATGAATTTATATGACTTTGCTAGCTGGTATGATGTACAAAATAATGAACCTAAACGGGAAAATGTTGAATATTATAAAATTGGAGGTGGAAAATTCTTAAAAAAAAGAAACAGGAAATATCTTATAAATCATTTTAAATTTAAAGTTGATTCACAACCAGAGCAATACTTTTATGCATTATTATTACTTTTCAAGCCATGGAGAGATACCGATGAATTAAATTCTGGTTTTCAATCTTATACAGAAGCTTTTTTATTTTTAAAAGATGATATTCCAGATGCATTGTTATACCATGATAAAATAATTGGCCGAGAATTAAATTTGCAGGCAATGAAAAATTTAATTGAAGAAGAAAATTTGATGCAATTGCAAAATGATAATAAAAAAAAAATGTAATGATCCTAATAAAGATATTGATGAAGTAGTAAACTCTATACCCGCTGAAACTGAAAATATAATGAATGATTTCAGAGATGCAACAGAAATGATAGAAAAGCAGGAAAATTTTGATTGGAAAAAAGCACTTGAATCAGCTAATATTGATCAAACTAGAGTATATAATACACTCATTAATGATGTAGCTAGTATTGACAGAGTGTGTCGACTTTTTGTAACTGGAGAAGCAGGTACTGGAAAAAGCATTTTAATAAAAATAATATCTTATGCTATTAAGGATCTCTACAATAAAGATGTAGCTATAGCAGCACCTACTGGAATAGCAGCATTTAATATTAATGGTTTCACGATTCATCGATTATTTCGTCTACCAATCGAGCACGAACGAACTCCTGCTTACTATCAATTAAGTGATGATGAACTTAAATTTATAAGAAATCAATTGAGAAATGTTTCCGTTATTATAATCGATGAAATATCAATGGTTTCCAACATTACTTTACTATATCTTCACTTGAGGTTAGTGGAAATTTTTAATACTTTTGGTGAAGATGGGTATTTTGGGCAAAAGCACATATTGGTCTTTGGAGATCTTCTACAATTACCACCTGTTAATGAAGGTCAGGTTTTTGAAAAAATATATAAGCGACAGCTCGTAAAGTATGTGCCATCTATAGGAACATTCAATCTATGGTCTTTATTCAAGTTCGACGAATTAAGAATCAATATGCGCCAAAGAAATGATCATACTTTTAAAGATATATTAGCAAATATTCGGTTAGGAATAGTTTTGAATAAAGACACTACAATTTTAAACAGTAGACGCATTAACTTTAATAGTTCAAATATTATCGACCGGAGAAATGAACTTTTTGAATACTTAATAAATAACCTACCTGCTAATACTGTTTGCATACTTCCAACTAATGATATGTGCAATTCTCTGAATAATGCAATGTTAAGCAAAAATAATAATGAAGAAATACTTTTGCTTGCCCAAGATGTCGTTGACACTCAAATCAATCATTTGAGAAATCAAGCTATAAAAAAATTGTCAAAAAATGATGAAATAATTTCTCGAACCGCTGGTTTAGCAAAAGCTATAAAAGTGAAAATTGGTGCCAGTGTCATGATACGTAGGAATATTGATGTTACTAAAGGGCTTGTAAATGGCACAATATGTAAATTAGATTCTGTATCAAGGTCAGTTAATGGAGAGATAGATTCTATCAATCTTAAACTTAACAATGGTACTGTTGCAGCTATCAATCGTGTTAAAGTTAAATTTGAAATTAATAAAGGTGTTTCGGTCACTCGAGAACAATTTCCACTGATCTTAAGTTATGCAATCACTGTTCATAAAAGCCAAGGTTTAAGTTTGGATAGCATTCTTGTAGATGCTGGAGAGAAAATTTTTTCATGTGGTCAAATTTATGTTAGCCTATCAAGAGTTACCACTTTAGATGGACTTCATTTGATAAATTATGACCCAGATAAAATTTGTGCTAATGTAGATGCTATTGTAGAATACAATCGCCTTCGCACAACTTACAAACCAGAACTTGAACTTTATAAGCTGCCTGAAAATCGTGGTGGTAAACAAATAGATAGAATTTGGACAGTTCCTAAAAGAGTACTTGAAGCTCAAAAAAATTGTTTAGAAAGTGATAATTACGAATCTTGGATTATAAAAGGACTTCCGAATAGAGAGAAAGTATATGGTTATATTAACGTATCAGTTCAAATACTTTTTCATAGTACTATCATAAGAAATAAAATAAGTAGTTTACCAAAAAACAACATTTTAAAAATTATTTTAAATGAATACCGATCTGGTCAAATAAAAGATTTATTAAAATTAAAAGAATCAGCAGGACCAGTATATGATCCGAGTTCTAAACGAAACTTGTTCAATTTCCTTAATTCTTTAATTATAAATTTTGAACCTTTAAAAAATTTGTTTCAAAATAAAATAGCTGTAATAACTAAATGTGATTCTTGTGATATAAGTACAGTGAAAGAAATTAATGATATTATACTTACCATAGATGTACCTGTTTTAAAAGTATATTCTATGGATGCAATTTTTCAATTCAATTTTGTTGATCCAATTAAAATTAAAAGTGAGTGTAAAAATTGTAATAATGCAATAACTAATGGAATAATGAAAAAAAGATTTATAATGTGCAATAAATTATTAATTTTTGAACTTAATGTTTTTAATGAAAAGCTAATAAAACAAAATGACACTTCTAAGATTAATATAAAAGGAGTACCTAATTTTAAAATTACTATTTTAGATGTAGTATTTCATATTATTAGTGCCATTTTCCTAGAAAATAATCAGTATGTTTGCATGACTCGTAATGAAAAAAATGGTTGGACTTATATTCAAAACGATAAAATATTAAATAAAGTTTGGCCAAGAAATTCTAAAAATGCATGCATATTTTTATTACAGGAAAAGAAAAAGTAGTTTATGCATATAACTCATTTTCTTTTCGTTGGTATCATTTCTTTGCAGGGTTCAGGAAGCCTTCTCCACTAATAAGAACCCAATTTGGTAGCGGGTACGCTGGGAACAACTGGCCCGACATCACACGACAATTACAATAAACTAAGACTTACCTAGGTTGTTAATTAGTAGGACACTTCTCCTCCTTCACATTCGGATGAGGATTTCTTCCCGAACTTCATATTTAGAAATCTGAAAGGGTACGGGAGGGACTGACCAGCACACAGGGTGTGCTCCAACGGCTAATTATTTTATTATAATTATCCACTCCGGAAATTCCGAAAATGTGGCCGAGGGTTGTCAAGCCGGTCCTTGCAACCCAAAATTCAGGCGAGCCCGAGCCCCGAGATTTTTTCCGGAAGTGGAAAGGGAATGCCCAGGACCCAAGATTCATTTTAAAATCAAAATTTAAAATTTATTAATATAATATATTTCCGATTCCACACTGGAATCCTGGAAATAATGGGCATTTCCCAATATAAACAGGGCCCCTGGAGCGGTCAGTCTATCATTTTTTTACTAGAGTGTGAAGTTTACTCGCACGCCATTTGGTTTAAGAAATGCATCCTAATCATTCCAGATGTTTATGAATGAGTCACAAGAGACTTAGACTTCATTTATGTCTACCTAGACGATATACTTATCGCTAGTAGATCCGAGGAAGAGCATCTCAAAAAAAAAACAAATGAAATAAAACTCCCCAAAAATACTTTAAAAAAAGTAAAAAATTGCACGACCAGAACCTTATAATAACGAATAAATAATTAAACAATAAATAAATAGATAAAATTTTCTTTAACCCTTTCAAATAAGGAACAAATTTTTAATTTTTAATTTCAGTTTAAAATATTTTTAATTAATTAATTAACTTCATAAAAATATATTTTTCTCGTATATGAAGAAAAGAAATTAATAATAAATAAACACAAAAAAAATATATATAAAAATTTTGTTATTAATAAATAAAAATTACAGATAACAAATTAAACGAATTGAAACTATTGATTTCAAAGTTACATATTTGATCCTCTCAAGTAACTGAAATTAATTAGGGTACGACCAAATATATGTATATATAATCTTAAACACATTGTTTTCATCGGGATCTTGGAAATGTGTATATAATCTGCAATGAAATTTATGAAATTGAAATAACTAATTTTAAATTTGAATCTTATATCTTCTCAATTTAGTGAAATCAAGTAGTTCACGACCAAAATGAGGTATACATATAGATTACTCCAAAAATTAAAGTTTATATTCACATTTTGAACACATAGAGATTTGACCACCTGAGTATAACACAAATAATTTGGATCTATATTTTCTTGATAAAAAATTTTTCTACGCAATTTTTTCTTTACATTACAAATTGTTTATATGATCTTTTTTAATTGTTTACAAAAAGAATTTTTGAAATATATTAAACTACCATCTTTAATAACAATATCCAAAATTATTTTATATATTCTTTTTTAGTCTCGATATTTTCTTTCAATTCAATGTAATCAAATTATTATATTTAGTCATTTTTAAATTTTGTTTCAATTAAGTAATCAAAAACATATTATCAGTATTACAAATTCAGTAAAAACTGGTCGTCCCGGTGATGTTTATCTTTCTATTGAATATCCTCACGAAATATATTTTAGGTACTATAATCGCTAAATTTAAAAATAATACGTTTATATTAAATTATTAAGAATGTTAGGTAATTATCTAATAATCTACTACTGTTACTGTTTTTTATAATACATAATTATGTTTATGTATATAAAAATCAAAGTATTGTATTTTATCACTATTACATACTTAATTTTTACTAAAGTGGAGTAGGCCTACAGGGGACACCACATTAAAAAAAACGCACCTTCCTATTTACCTCTTGGGTGGTGTGGAAATAATAGGCAAGAAAATACGTTCATATATTCATAAATTTCTAGTCTAATTATTGTAAATTCATTTTCAGTAACAAAAAATAATACTATTCACAGCAGAGCATACTGATATTTTTTAATTGCATTTGTATTGTATTTGAGGAACTTCTTTAAAAGGAAAATAAGAAGAAGAACTGACGGACTGGTGGAAGTGCGATCATAACCTAATCGTGGTGGCCACTCGAAGCTGTCCTGAAAGGGATGGGATAATATGATGGGGCCTGCCAAGCCAAGATGTGAAGTTATCGTGTCGAGGGCTGCATGAATAGCTTGAACAGTCAAGTGTAAGCGACTAGTGTTGGGTAGGACACCATTATAAAATGAGTTTGTAAGAGGTGCCTCTTTTTTCTTTTGAGCCAGTACAGTGTCATACTTGAAATGAGGTGAGGTGCTATTGTAATGCCAAAATGAAAAAACCAAGCAAATTAAAAAGAGAAAGAATATAAATACCAATGAAGGCATTTTTACAAGTTTAATTCTAAAATGCATTAAACTGCCTTAGAGCAAAAAATCTATGCCTCCAAAATATACAGCCACGGACAACTAATTAGAAACAGTTTCATAAAAAATGCATTTATACATTTTTTATGTTTTTATGTAGCAATCCGATTTCCTTCAATACGCCCACCATTATATATTTAAAAAAAATTAAGAGGAGGTGGTGGAAATTCTTTAATTTGAATCCTCCATAAAAACGTAAAAACTGTATACATGCAATTTGTATGAAACTATTTCTAATTAGTTGTCCGTGGCCGTATATTTATATTTTTCAATCCCACCTCGACAAATTTCAAGTTGGAAATATTGCTACCGCAAAAAAAGTAAGAAATGTCTCTCCAGTACAAAATTTCACTCCCTCGATAAATGTAAGAATTTCACTCCCTCATTAAATGTAAGAAGTTCACTCCCTCGGTAAGAAATGTCTCTCCATCCAGTTCGTATTTACAATCTCACCACGGCTCAGTTTAAATTGGATTATTTTACTGCCGCAAAAGAAGTGAGAAGTGTCTCTCCAGTTCGTGCTTACAATCTCACCTCACCGCAGTTCAAATTGGAAATTTTACTGCCGCAAAAGAAGTAAGAAATGTTTTTTTTCTACGCCTCTGTTAGAATACAGGCAGTCTGATATTACTTTTAGTTACGGAATTAGCACCATTCCACACCCGTGTGGAATATTCATTCCATCACTTGTTATGGAATGACTACTATTGGCGACATCTGTTCGTCGTAATCCAAGAATATGATTTATTAATTAAAGAAAAAAAAGATTTATTAATTAAAGAAAGAAAAGGATTGTTTCAATCAATAATAAACAATCAATGATGTTCCGCTAGAAAATTTTTGCTTTAAATAAACTATTCAATTATTAAATTGCAGAAAATAATAGCATTTTTTTAATAAATTTTGCGGCGGCCATCTATTAACAAATTATTAAATTACAAAATTGTTATGAATGAACATTCCCTACTAATATGTTATTTAGCGTTAAATTATATTGCTGTGCCTTATACATTATATTTTTGACTTTAGCTTTACATAAGGTAAGTTTTTCTTTACAAAATATTAATAAAAACTAATTAGAGGCGTAGAAAAAGTATAGTCTGCAACACGTTTTGAATGGCATATTCCGCACTCGTGGACCGCCAAACTTCCACTTGTGCGGAATATGCATCATTCCAAACTTGTTACAGAATATACTATTCCACTAGATAATTTACAATCACACCTCGCTTTATTTATCTCGATACACGCTACACGCTCATATACCAGTAGGACATTATTTGTGAACCGGGACATTTAAAAAAATTGAGGCCTCAGTACAATTTACATCGTGCAAGGAACAAACGTACTGCCTCATGTACGTCCAATTCAACACTATAAGCGACAAGCCCCTAGGGAAGCTGCTCTGACCCACAAATATGACCTAGAGGGGTATAGTACAATATGCCAAGCGAATGGCGGCGGTACTTTTGGACCCAATAACTCACCACAAAAAAAAATCAATACTCTGATATTACATTGTATATCAATATAAAACGTACTTACTCATTAATTACTTCAAGGCTTACGAGGCTTACAATGAATAATTTTAATCTAACTTTTGTTAATGATAAGTTAGCTGTCAATTGACATTAGAAAATTATATAACATTAAAAGTGACATTATTATTTCCTCCTAATAATATATTTCGTGAGGATATTCAATAGAAAGATAAACATCACCGGGACGACCAGTTTTTACTGAATTTGTAATACTGATAATATGTTTTTGATTACTTAATTGAAACAAAATTTAAAAATGACTAAATATAATAATTTGATTACATTGAATTGAAAGAAAATATCGAGACTAAAAAAGAATATATAAAATAATTTTGGATATTGTTATTAAAGATGGTAGTTTAATATATTTCAAAAATTCTTTTTGTAAACAATTAAAAAAGATCATATAAACAATTTGTAATGTAAAGAAAAAATTGCGTAGAAAAATTTTTTATCAAGAAAATATAGATCCAAATTATTTGTGTTATACTCAGGTGGTCAAATCTCTATGTGTTCAAAATGTGAATATAAACTTTAATTTTTGGAGTAATCTATATGTATACCTCATTTTGGTCGTGAACTACTTGATTTCACTAAATTGAGAAGATATAAGATTCAAATTTAAAATTAGTTATTTCAATTTCATAAATTTCATTGCAGATTATATACACATTTCCAAGATCCCGATGAAAACAATGTGTTTAAGATTATATATACATATATTTGGTCGTACCCTAATTAATTTCAGTTACTTGAGAGGATCAAATATGTAACTTTGAAATCAATAGTTTCAATTCGTTTAATTTTTTATCTGTAATTTTTATTTATTAATAACAAAATTTTTATATATATTTTTTTTGTGTTTATTTATTATTAATTTCTTTTCTTCATATACGAGAAAAATATATTTTTATGAAGTTAATTAATTAATTAGGATGTAAACAAAATTTGCCTCCTTCACAATTAACACACTTAAAACACACTTAACCACTAGATTTTTTTAAATTTTCTTAATTAAATCACTAAAGCACTATTCACTGGTAATCCTATTGCAATAAAAACTGGTTAAATAGATTATTTTATGACTTTATACGGCAAAATATCCCGAACTTTTACCTCCTCCATATAATTTCTTCCTATTTGACAGATAATGGGTCTATTACCAACACAAATACAAACTCTGCTTCCAGGCCTGTACTTGAGAAGGTCTTGCCTGCGCCCAATGATACCGTCCACGACTTCATCCAACGCCACCACCAGAAATGTACAAATACATTCAATGTAATCTTGCGCGACTGCAATGAACCAATTTACACAGCCTATCACTTTCCCAGACTCACTTTCCAATATTTCCAATAAACCGGTTTTTTGGACAAGGGGGCGCAGGGAAGTGCATGTGTTTGGCTCACTTGTGAATCCAAAAAAATTTTCGGTCTCACAGCAAATTACACTAACACAAGCATAACTTTCTTCTCGGGGGCTTCGAAAATTATGAGAGTTTTTGTTGCTTTGTACACAACCCCATAGACAATAGAAACGTTTACACGGAAAAGAGGCTGAAAATTAGGTGAATCGTGTAATACTCAAATCATACACAGACAGGTTTGACGTGAGTCCCAAGTGAATGGCCGTGTAATTTCACTCAAGGATAACGTCAACGTCTTCGTGATGAAAAATAGAATCTTTTCTAATTTTAAAGTTGGCGTAACTGGACTAGCTGCAATATTTCCCATGAGCCTTCCAATGAGAGAATTTGACAACTGGAAAACTAAAGTTTTTTCACTGATTTTTTTGTCAACAGTGGCAAAATTACAAAAAATAACAAGGGCGCGGATATTTAAATATAATAAATATAATGGACCAGAAATTAATAGAATGCGTTTCACGTTTTTGAATAATAAAAAGTGCAAAATGTGCAAAATTTTATGAAATGTCAATTTCTGTCGTGATGATTTCATTGCGCGAGCAAATCGTCAGGACGTTATTGGAAAATTTTGATGGTGCCGTAGACGGTATCATTGGGCGGGCGCCAGGCTTAAGTCCGTTGAAAAACCGCCTTTTGTATTTTCTAATAACCTTATGACACTGGCTTCATCGTAGGCTGAAAATGCTCCCTTGGCTAGGCTGAAACGTGAAAGAAAAAATTCAAAGGGGATTTTCCCATATGTAAGAGTGAGAGGAATATAACTTTTCTTGGCTGGATTTTAAGTGTTATAAAAAGTCTAGAAGCTGTTATAAAAAGCATAGGAAAAGAATGAAATTCATGTTCTTTTTCCCATGCTTTTTATAACAGTTTGCTGCATCTCTAGACTTTTTATAACAGTGAGTGAAGAACAATAAATTGAAGTGATTATAAATATAATTGAAGTTACAATAAATATAATTGAAGGGTAAACCTTTAGAACTGGGGCTCCGTTGTAAAATCGCTCCAAACAAATTTTGGGGTGTATACGGTGATGTTTTAAAGTCCCAATAGTGATTTCAAGGCGCGGGAGACATATTTTTCATATTACAACAGGCGGGGGTTGCGAATTGGGGATTCTATGATTTGCGTGGTGCCGCAGTTTGACCATAAACTATCTCATCTATTATAAACTCTACTTGATATTCAGTTTTTCATTTTTTATACTTTTTTTCCAATGGTGGTTCAATGATCTTGTCAATCTACAGGAATAGCCTGCACTACTGGAGAAGGGTCAAAGTGATATTTATTTCGAAGGTAGTTAGGCAAAACGGCAAAGGATGATATGGGTCGTCAACAGCCTAGAACGTATGCTAGACCTATACCTCCGAAATTCTTTAGCTGAAGTCTTCCTCTCAGCAGGCATATTGCAAGAGAATTTCGAATGACACCGCACTCCATGAAGTAGTGCGTACCGTAGAGTACTCCGTAGAATACGTCCAATTTACTTTGGCAATCTTCCTGGATAGAGAAGGCACTTTGTGGTCAGTGCATCCTCTTCATGCTAAAATCTAGAATGGCCCACAGCAGCTTAAGCAACAACAGAGTGGTAAAGGCGACGTGCAGTAGGACACCCCAGGAAGGAAGCCTTTCACCGCTGCTATTTTCACCAATAGAAAAAAATCTATGGTGTCAGTCTACCTACAAATATGGACATGTGCTGCGCCTAGTCCGATCAGCTAAGTATTTTGGCTTCATTTTGGACCCAAACCTTTATTGCAGGGTCAACTTCGTATAACTGTTGTTTTCCCCTCTTTGACGAACAATTTCTTTGCAGTTGTCTGGTTCTTGTTAGGATAAAACACTGTACATTTGGAAACCTTTGCTTTCATAAGTTGGGAGAGATTTCGAAGCTTAAAGTGAGAGGTATGATCGGATATCTGAATATAAGGGGCTGGATTTAAGTCACTACAAGCTCACCGACATGCGCTTATGCAAGGCTTTTTACGAGTACGGTTACGGTTATGTCTACATCCTGGGTTCTCTGTAATTTTTATTTTATCGTGTTCTGCATCTGATTCGAATCAGTTTTCATTTCAAGATCCCTTGTTACTCCTCCAACTTCTTAATTATTTTAATTAATAGGGAATCGTGCCGTGGGCGTATAATAAATCGCTTACTGGCGTACTTGCAACCGCGGAGCGGGGTTCTCCAACCCTTGTAGCGTATTCTTTTACCACGTTCTGCTTCTTTTCCTCCAGACTTTTCGATTTCTGGCCGAAGTTCTTCAGTTCGATATGTGGAGTAATGTCTCCGCATCTGCAGCAATCGCATTCCACCTTTTCCTCCGCCTGCCTACGGGTCTTTCTCCTTCGATGATGCCAGTGAAGACCTTCTTGGCTGCTCTCTCTTCCGGCATGGGGTGGACATGACCAGCTTATCACGTTCGCCTTTCTTTATTGCGGGAATTCCAGTAATTTTTCAAAATAAATTTTTAAGTTGACCAGCATTCAGGCCTAACCACAATGAGATACTCAGATTATGTGTACTTCATTTTAAAATATGTACTCAATAACTAATAATTATTATAATTTATAGTTATGGAATTTCGTATTTCACAGAGTCGACAAATTTTTTGTTTGTTCTTCCGTCTCCGACTCCAGTAACTAGAAAATTCCTTACGACTCCGACGCCAACTCCGAAGCCCTGGTCTAAGGAAGCGTTCAGCCTAACCGTATATACCGCCTACTTGTAAAATGCAACGATCACAAGTATTGACATGCAACTGTGCCTCAATATTTGGTAGTAAAAGGGCTCATACACTTCACCTGTGCTTATAAATTCACGAGACAGTGGTACAGGCCAACTTCCTTGAATTTCCGCCTTGGTTTCTTACGTTGCCGTTGAGTAAACATATCTCTAAATGTGGAAAAGGCCTACTGGGGAACACCACATATAAAAAATCGCCCCTTATACTGTACCCCCGCGGTGGAAGTATCCTGGTGGTGGAAATATTCAGGTTAAACCAAAATACTAACTTTCAAGGGGCATTCAAACTTCATCGCGCGTTTTATAACTATCTACTAATTGTACAAAAAAAGACCAAATAATATTGTTTTCCGAAAATTGAACGAACTTTTTTACAACTATATTTAAACCTAATGAACAGTTTTTGTGATAACTATTTAAATAAACAAATCAATGGATATTTAAAAAAACTAAATTATTTTATGACTTTATACGGCAAAATATCCCGAACTTTTACCTCCTCCATATAATTTCTTCCTATTTGACAGATAATGGGTCTATTACCAACACAAATACAAACTCTGCTTCCAGGCCTGTACTTGAGAAGGTCTTGCCTGCGCCCAATGATACCGTCCACGACTTCATCCAACGCCACCACCAGAAATGTACAAATACATTCAATGTAATCTTGCGCGACTGCAATGAACCAATTTACACAGCCTATCACTTTCCCAGACTCACTTTCCAATATTTCCAATAAACCGGTTTTTTGGACAAGGGGGCGCAGGGAAGTGCATGTCGTCGGTACAATAGTAAACTAGTCTATCTGAAAATTCCTTAATTTTGGGAGACGCAAAACAAAATATAATTAATGACTGAAAATCAGGCTTTTTTCAGTAAATATTCAAATAAATCAGTTGTATTAGTCTTGGACTATGGTCTTTTGGATCACACTTTAAATAATCACAATATAAATCAAAATAAAATGAAAATTTCTCTAGTTAAGTCAAAAATTCCAAAATGTCAGATAGGTTAGTTTACCATTGGACCGACGATGTGTTTGGCTCACTTGTGAATCCAAAAAAATTTTCGGTCTCACAGCAAATTACACTAACACAAGCATAACTTTCTTCTCGGGGGCTTCGAAAATTATGAGAGTTTTTGTTGCTTTGTACACAACCCCATAGACAATAGAAACGTTTACACGGAAAAGAGGCTGAAAATTAGGTGAATCGTGTAATACTCAAATCATACACAGACAGGTTTGACGTGAGTCCCAAGTGAATGGCCGTGTAATTTCACTCAAGGATAACGTCAACGTCTTCGTGATGAAAAATAGAATCTTTTCTAATTTTAAAGTTGGCGTAACTGGACTAGCTGCAATATTTCCCATGAGCCTTCCAATGAGAGAATTTGACAACTGGAAAACTAAAGTTTTTTCACTGATTTTTTTGTCAACAGTGGCAAAATTACAAAAAATAACAAAGGCGCGGATATTTAAATATAATAAATATAATGGACCAGAAATTAATAGAATGCGTTTCACGTTTTTGAATAATAAAAAGTGCAAAATGTGCAAAATTTTATGAAATGTCAATTTCTGTCGTGATGATTTCATTGCGCGAGCAAATCGTCAGGACGTTATTGGAAAATTTTGATGGTGCCGTAGACGGTATCATTGGGCGCCAGGCTTAAGTCCGTTGAAAAACCGCCTTTTGTATTTTCTAATAACCTTATGACACTGGCTTCATCGTAGGCTGAAAATGCTCCCTTGGCTAGGCTGAAACCTGAAAGAAAAAATTCAAAGGGGATTTTCCCATATGTAAGAGTGAGAGGAATATAACTTTTCTTGGCTGGATTTTAAGTGTTATAAAAAGTCTAGAAGCTGTTATAAAAAGCATAGGAAAAGAATGAAATTCATGTTCTTTTTCCCATGCTTTTTATAACAGTTTGCTGCATCTCTAGACTTTTTATAACAGTGAGTGAAGAACAATAAATTGAAGTGATTATAAATATAATTGAAGTTACAATAAATATAATTGAAGGGTAAACCTTTAGAACTGGGGCTCCGTTGTAAAATCGCTCCAAACAAATTTTGGGGTGTATACGGTGATGTTTTAAAGTCCCAATAGTGATTTCAAGGCGCGGGAGACATATTTTTCATATTACAACAGGCGGGGGTTGCGAATTGGGGATTCTATGATTTGCGTGGTGCCGCAGTTTGACCATAAACTATCTCATCTATTATAAACTCTACTTGATATTCAGTTTTTCATTTTTTATACTTTTTTTCCAATGGTGGTTCAATGATCTTGTCAATCTACAGGAATAGCCTGCACTACTGGAGAAGGGTCAAAGTGATATTTATTTCGAAGGTAGTTAGGCAAAACGGCAAAGGATGATATGGGTCGTCAACAGCCTAGAACGTATGCTAGACCTATACCTCCGAAATTCTTTAGCTGAAGTCTTCCTCTCAGCAGGCATATTGCAAGAGAATTTCGAATGACACCGCACTCCATGAAGTAGTGCGTACCGTAGAGTACTCCGTAGAATACGTCCAATTTACTTTGGCAATCTTCCTGGATAGAGAAGGCACTTTGTGGTCAGTGCATCCTCTTCATGCTAAAATCTAGAATGGCCCACAGCAGCTTAAGCAACAACAGAGTGGTAAAGGCGACGTGCAGTAGGACACCCCAGGAAGGAAACCTTTCACCGCTGCTATTTTCACCAATAGAAAAAAATCTATGGTGTCAGTCTACCTACAAATATGGACATGTGCTGCGCCTAGTCCGATCAGCTAAGTATTTTGGCTTCATTTTGGACCCAAACCTTTATTGCAGGGTCAACTTCGTATAACTGTTGTTTTCCCCTCTTTGACGAACAATTTCTTTGCAGTTGTCTGGTTCTTGTTAGGATAAAACACTGTACATTTGGAAACCTTTGCTTTCATAAGTTGGGAGAGATTTCGAAGCTTAAAGTGAGAGGTATGATCGGATATCTGAATATAAGGGGCTGGATTTAAGTCACTACAAGCTCACCGACATGCGCTTATGCAAGGCTTTTTACGAGTACGGTTACGGTTATGTCTACATCCTGGGTTCTCTGTAATTTTTATTTTATCGTGTTCTGAATCTGATTCGAATCAGTTTTCATTTCAAGATCCCTTGTTCCTCCTCCAACTTCTTAATTATTTTAATTAATAGGGAATCGTGCCGTGGGCGTATAATAAATCGCTTACTGGCGTACTTGCAACCGCGGAGCGGGGTTCTCCAACCCTTGTAGCGTATTCTTTTACCACGTTCTGCTTCTTTTCCTCCAGACTTTTCGATTTCTGGCCGAAGTTCTTCAGTTCGATATGTGGAGTAATGTCTCCGCATCTGCAGCAATCGCATTCCACCTTTTCCTCCGCCTGCCTACGGGTCTTTCTCCTTCGATGATGCCAGTGAAGACCTTCTTGGCTGCTCTCTCTTCCGGCATGGGGTGGACATGACCAGCTTATCACGTTCGCCTTTCTTTATTGCGGGAATTCCAGTAATTTTTCAAAATAAATTTTTAAGTTGACCAGCATTCAGGCCTAACCACAATGAGATACTCAGATTATGTGTACTTCATTTTAAAATATGTACTCAATAACTAATAATTATTATAATTTATAGTTATGGAATTTCGTATTTCACAGAGTCGACAAATTTTTTGTTTGTTCTTCCGTCTCCGACTCCAGTAACTAGAAAATTCCTTACGACTCCGACGCCAACTCCGAAGCCCTGGTCTAAGGAAGCGTTCAGCCTAACCGTATATACCGCCTACTTGTAAAATGCAACGATCACAAGTATTGACACGCAACTGTGCCTCAATATTTGGTAGAAAAAGGGCTCATACACTTCACCTGTGCTTATAAATTCACGAGACAGTGGTACAGGCCAACTTCCTTGAATTTCCGCCTTGGTTTCTTACGTTGCCGTTGAGTAAACATATCTCTAAATGTGGAAAAGGCCTACTGGGGAACACCACATATAAAAAATCGCCCCTTATACTGTACCCCCGCGGTGGAAGTATCCTGGTGGTGGAAATATTCAGGTTAAACCAAAATACTAACTTTCAAGGGGCATTCAAACTTCATCGCGCGTTTTATAACTATCTACTAATTGTACAAAAAAAGACCAAATAATATTGTTTTCCGAAAATTGAACGAACTTTTTTACAACTATATTTAAACCTAATGAACAGTTTTTGTGATAACTATTTAAATAAACAAATCAATGGATATTTAAAAAAACTAAATTTTCCCCCTTTCAACTCCCATAACAAACCTCATTGGGTGAAATTTAGGGTACTCAGCTTGCCTTAAAACCATCATTACTTACAAAATTAAATAAAATTTGTAATCTCATATTTTAAATTTTACAATGATTCCAACAAAAAAAATTCAATATCCCAAAGAATATCTATTCCTAAGCTAAAACAAAAAAGTACATTTCTTCTCCACCAAAATTTAATTTTGTTCATGAGCAGACGACTTTGATTTTTTTCTTCGAATGCGCATAAAAGGAAAAAAACTCAATCCACGTATCTCAGACGTCTGGAATGGAACCCAGAACAAACCTCCCCCCAGATTCTCTTACCTCACCGGAATGCTCTAGCAACTGCCTTTACAATAATCTGCTACCACCTTAGCCCTCTGAAGCAGAGTCTGGAGTATAGTAGCAGGGGCGCTGGGTCCCCGAAGGAAGAACTTAGCAATCTGAAGCAGATTCTGGTGTATAATAGCAGGCGCGCTGGGTTCCCAGGCAAGAAGAAGATAAATGCCGTACACAAATTTTTGTTCTACGTGACTCCTCTATGTGTTATATGCTTAGCCTATAACAAATCTCCAACAGCGCTTCTATAAATATCCTCATTTTCAAAACGATTGTCATCCTCTTTTGCGTTTTTAAAATAATTCACTATCATTGGTATTTCTGAAATATTCGCATCTTCCAAGTGAAAATCCTTTAAAAGTTTTCTGATATAGTTTCGTTGACTCATTTGGTAAAATTCCTCACTATTTTTCTTGATTTCAATTCCTAAATAGTATTTTATTTCACCTAAACCTTCAAGTTGAAAATTCTTTTTAATAAGCTCTGCTGTTTCAAATATAAATTCTTCATTTTTACTGCTTATTAAAATATCATCGACATATATTAATAAATAGATGATTTCATGATTAAATTGTTTTATATATAAATACGAATCAATACTTCCGCTTCTGAACCCATATTTATTTAAAT
This sequence comes from Thereva nobilitata, assembly GCA_963855945.1. Classification (NCBI taxonomy): domain Eukaryota; kingdom Metazoa; phylum Arthropoda; class Insecta; order Diptera; family Therevidae; genus Thereva; species Thereva nobilitata. The sequence goes on from OY979695.1 coordinate 74,101,244, forward strand.
ATTCGTTAATTTTCTCATTCCATAATCTGGCAGCTTGTTTAAGACATTGATTATCTATAAGTAGATACGTAACCTTGTTGTATGGTCTTGAATATAGATGGCCATACTTACACTGAATTGAAAAATCCATGTTAAAACTTAGTCTCACGAGCTTTCGAAAAATATAAAAGCTGTCTATCAGTCTCGCAGTTTATATACATAGAACTTTTGAAATGATGTATATAGCATGAATTGAGATAGTTGCGATTGCGTCTGCCGTTCTTTGAGAAAAATTTCTCGGAATTTTTTGTTCTTCTGTTTATATGATTTGTTGTTGTGATTAAAAATGATTTGTTAGGTTCAAGAAAAATTTGAGCCGTGGAAGATTTCTTCTTTTTTCTTTTTTGGTGAAATCAATTTTTTTAATGCAGGTGGATACGGTGCCGCAAATTATAATTACTGCTTTGTAAAAAAATATGACAATTTCTCTGATTTCGACGTAAAGTAAAAAATTGGTATTATTAAAAATCGAAGCCTGAGAAATTTTCAGTAAGGAGATTTTAATATAATGGAAAAGTTTTTTATCATATTACTACTGGGATACTTCCCAGGCAATGAACTATTTTGCCTCATCATTAAGTTTTAATTGGTATATAATGACATGGAAAAATTAAGTAAAGGGGTCATTTATTACTCAAAAATGGTTGTCCTTTAGGTTAATTAATTTTATACAAGTTTTCTTCGTAGGAGTCACGTTCCAGAGATACATATATAACGCATCAAGAAATCGCGAGGGTCTGTGCACCCTCTTCTACACAACGGTATCACCACTAGGCCTAATCCACGGATTTCAAGCTATGCAAAAACTCTGGGCCAAGTCAATAATGCATGTTGCGCGAGCAAATGACTTCTTCAGCAATTGGAAGTCTGTAGCTGAATAAGTCATTTGCTCGCGCAACGTGCATTATTGACTTGGCCCTCTATCTTCTTCCAATCTTCTGTACGTCTTGCTCCAGCTAAACTTCCTATGTTATGAATCATCAAAAGCAAATTTTGGTGGTTTTTTAACAATCATTTTATCCTCTTCCATCCTGTGTTTATTAACAAAGTATACGTGGTAAACATGTGCGGTGAAACCGCCGGGGTTTTGTCATAGTCTTCGGAACTCGCGAGGTGTATGCCTCAAGGACCTCGATGCCAACAAATCCACTGGACCCGACAATATACTCCCCAGCGTCTTAAAGAAATGCACCTCACCTTTGGCTACACCTCTGCGCAAACTTTTTGCCCTATCATACTTCTACGGACTTTCTCCAGACTCTTGGAAACTTGCACATGTTCAGCCCATACCTAAAAAAGGTGACTCCTGCGATCCCTTTATTCGGGCGGAGGGGGGGGGGAATGTCCCTCTATGATTTATGGATTATTGTAATTCTAAAAAAATGTCGAGTGACATCAATTTAACTAGGAAATTTACCTCTATATATGTATAATCATAAAAATTACTGTCTTTATTTTTAACAAAAAAAAATCTTGGAAAAAGGCCACCCAATTTTTAAATTGTAGTAGTATGCTTAGTTTGAAATGTTATCGCTCTGTATCTGAAATTGTTGAATTTTGAAAAACTCGGCTTAATAGAAAACTCATTTTACTACATAATTTTACACTAAATCTAGCGAAAATAGCTCTGTGAGCTATTTAATCAACGCCTTCCCTACGGTTAGAGTTGAACAGGACCTATGCGAGGTAGTACATTTGCCCCTAATTGTACTGAGGCCTCAATTTTTTTAAATGTCCCACTTGAAAAGTAATGTCCTTCTACTCTTGGTATGAACGTGTAAACCTGCACCATCACCCGACCAAACCTACGAATCTCAAGGGACACACGAACACATTCATCCCTTTCTTAACCCAAAATTGGTACCGATAAGGTTAAATAGATCACATCGAGTCACAGTCAGACCTAAAACCCAGGTGTACACAGTTTTTTTATACCCAGTCAGCGGCATAAACCGAGAATTGCTAAAAATTGGAACACCCCTTAAAAACATCATTATAAATGAAATGTTGAATTTCTCCAAAGATCGGCGGGGAGCAAAACAATTTTTTTCAAAAGGTCAAAAAGCAGTTTTTTGCTTCTCTTAAACGCTAGGTCGTATCATAAAACAATTTTGACTAACTTTGTAGGGTATGCGATTATCTCCAAAAAAAAGATCTTATACATTTCCCGTACAAATTGCCATTCATAAGATATCACCGTTTTTATCATTTAAAATACTCATGCCCTCAGAGGTAGCCCTAATAAAGATATCCCGCCAACTTAACAGGTTAATAATAGGGTACCAAAATTCCGCTTAGGTCTGGTCTTCACCTAGCGGACGGTGCACCTCTTTGTTCACCTGGTAGTCTGGTACTGCCTGCGTTACAGCCTTGTTTGGCTGGTTAATAGGATTCACTTGCTTCAGGAGGCATAAAACTCCAACGAGGCTGTTCCCGCTAACCCCGACGGCTGTGACTCAGCCGGCTGCTTAAAAAAATTAAGTCATACAACATCCAGAAGTTCAACCGCGGCGGTGAGCTTCGCTGCCTCCTTGTCATGTATCCTCCAGACTACCCTTAACCTATCATATCCTTTTTAAGGGCCAAATACACGAGCGCTTCATCCGACCATGCCACGCCAAAACAACAATTTGTATGTATTCGAAATTGCGAGTGCGTACAAATTGTTGTTGTTTTGGCGTGGCGTGGTCAAATGGAGCGCTCGTGTATTGGGCCCTTTATATCTTCGAGCTAAGCTTACTACTAGACATTGCACCGTGACCTGAACGACATGACGGACTGGTAGAATAAAGGGTTATACCTAAGATAGCCTTCACATAAAACAAATTCGCGTATACGTCATCACACTTTCAATAAAATCCTTTGGTGGAATACGTGGCTAATATTTTCAGGTGTGATTCCAGGATATCTTTGGAGAAAAAAATTGGTCTAGCCCTTTCCCTCCAGAGGCTCACAATTGTGAGGTTCAGAATTTTCTCTATAAAATTTAGAAACAATTAGTTTTCTTTAATTTTAACATTATATGAGCATTTCTATCGAAAATTTACACTTTCTTGACCAAAAAAAGGTAAATTTTAAATCAATGAGCACGTTGTTCAAATATGGTTTTTCAACATGCTTTATCTATTCTGAATATCATCCAATAAGTCTTCCAACGAATTTCGAAGGCGGTTTTTTTGCAGTATTTTTTGTATCAACTTCACATTTAGTCCAGTAAAATTACGGTTTACATATCACCCTGTATTTTTGTAACCCTATGAGATATTTTCATGAGTAAGCTATCAGTGTACGCATAATACCTATCTAAAACTGTCAAAATCAAGGTTCTACCCTATCAACTTCCCGGGTGATTGGGGAAATTTATTCAAAAATTCTTCCAAATTTTCACTCAAAAAATTCATTTAAATTTAAATCTACGAAAAATACTTTTTTTCAATGTTTTATTTCGTTTTGATTCAAGGGAATAAATTTTTTTTCATTTTTTAATATTATCATTTATTCATTTTTCAAATTCAACCAGAATAGGGTAATAAGGGTTGAAAATAATTTATTTCTTCTTGACAATATCTATAACCAAATATCAAGCAAAAAGCAGAACAAATTTTTTGCATATTTTTGCAATTTTTTTTATTTAAAGCTGATTTTTAAAATTCTACTTTTATTAAGGGGTAGTTTTCTCCCCTTAACGGTTGAAAATAATTTATTTTTGCCTGACAATCGAATTTGAAACATACAACACAATTTTTAACAATTTTTTTTATTTTCGATTTACGGTTGGTTTAAACCCTTTTGGATTATCCCTTATCATAAAATTTGGCTTGATTTGGTATCAAACAACCACCTACGCTAATAAATATTGTAAAAAGTGTATTTCATAGGATTTTTTGTATTATTATTACCCAAAAAACATAAAGAGAAAGAGTTTCATAACGGTGTTTTGTTTCGACACCCCCCCCCCCCCCCCTCCCTAGAATGGACTATTCGCTCAAATGAACTAATGCAAATAATTCTCAAAAACTCAGAAAACTGAAAAATTATTTAGAAGATTAATCTCTAATTTGTATTTCTTACACGGCACCGTGGCGTAGCCGAAATAAATTCAGTTTCGTTTAATGTTCCAAGAAAATGGGCCTTATGTACAGTATTGTCTGGCTTATGTACATTATTTATATCATCGATGGCTTTAAGCTTTTTTTATTATATATTATCGAAAATCCAAACCGTATTTGCAAGTTTTATCAAAAGACCAAACCGAATCAAGAAAAAGACAGACAGCGCCGCCAAAACAGATTACGTATCTACTTATAGATAATCAATGTTTAAGACCAGTTTACATACAAATGTCGCTTTATCTTTTATTTCATACCCATTTGGTTGTTTCATGATAATTTCTTCATGTAGTTCTGAATTTAAAATGCGGTTTTAAAATCATAATGGTATACCATCAAGTTTTCATGTCCAGCCAGTGTTAAAAATATTCTTAAGGGGTTAACCCCACTTGTAGCGCAAACAAATTATGTCGTTTACATGATTTTTTTAAGAAAACTATGAAACTTTTTTATACGATTATTATATCATTTTGTACAGCGACGGTAGTCGCTGAGCACGACCAGAGCTCAGCGACTGCTATACTATACATTGATGAATTCAAAATTTTCAAATTTCATTTGCATATTATTAATTACTGGGCCAACTAAACGGGATTCCCAGCTAGGACTAAGCTAATTTTGGGTCGCTCTTTCTATTGCGACTAGCAGCGAGTCTCAATTCGTTAAGGTTTTCGAGATCTCACGGTTGGATTTCCAAAATTTCCAAAACGATTATCTCGCTTTCCCTATTATACGAAATATTGTATTACGGGAAGACAACATTTTAAAAACCGCGTCCACGCCTACTATAAATTGAGTTGACAATTTTCAAATTTCATTTGCATATTATTAATTACTGGGCCAACTAAACTGGGGTAAATCTACAGTATACTAGTACCCACATCCTTTTTTTGAAATTTTTTTCATTTATATATTTTGGCCGGTGAGTTCATTTTTCGATAAATAAATCGTTGCTCGCTTACCCCTTTTCGATTAATGATTTTTTAAAGTCGTTTAAATTCGGTTAGAAGAAAAATGATAACCGCCATATTATTTAAAAGGCGGAGGGGGGATGGGGGCAGAGCCCTCAAAATTGTAAGGGGTAACCTTAAACGGGGGAAATGTTAAAAGGAGGTTATGTGGGCCGAACTCCCAAAAATCGAAAGGGGAAATCTTAAAAGGGGGGTATGCGTGTTTTTCTATTGCACCTTTTGTATTAGAAGAACATACAGGATGATTTGTAGTTTAACGTTCACTGCTAATTTCGCTATTTTCCTGAATCCTTGCGCGTGTATACCAATTATTAGTAGAGAGAAAATGAACAAACAATTTTTATTTTTTCATATTATATCTACATGCAGCTGAGTCAAAAGCCGAAAAGTTTGGAAAAATCAAATGCGAGCATAGGGAGAAAAGTGCATAAAAGTGCATTTTGAGTGCATCGTAACACTAATTTTTCATATTTATACGGCTCTATTGATCGTAGAAAATTACAAAAAAAAGGATAATACTCGTGAGTAAAACGGCTATCGAGCTGGTGGGGCGAGGTTACGTTAAAAATATTTCCTAACCTCAAAAAGCCAAATTCTCATTTTATTTGCTTTTTTAACTAAAAATGCATTAAATCATGAACGAATCAGTGGATTTTCTTAAAAATTAAAAAAGAAAAGAAACATGTATTTTAATGTTATAAACATGCTACTAAATTTTCAAAAAAAAAATCATTTTTATGTCCAAAATTGGTAATTTTCGAAAAAATATTAAATCATTGTAATTTAATGAGAAATGGTACTAGGGTAAACCTCTTTTTTTAAATGTAGGGCTTTTATATACTTTCTTGTATATATGCCGGAATCTGTTTATAAAGTTTAAATATTCAGGAAAATCGTGAAATTAGTACTAAAGTCGGAAGTAAAACTGCAAAGCCTCCTATAGGCCCTTCTAAAATTAGGAACTCCCCAGGAGAATAATATTGGTATGGATTCAGGAAAATCGGGAAATTAGCACTGATGTCGAACGTGAAGTTACAAATCATCCTATATGTTCTTCTAATACAAAAGATGCAATAGAAAAATGAAGTACGATTCTTATGGAATGGCAGAGCCCCATACCCCCTTTTGATATTTTCCCCTTTTGATTTTGCGGGCTGCGCCCCCTTCCCCTTTTTAGGGTTTACGCTTTCGATTTTGCGGGGCCAATGGCCCTCCGCCTTTTAAATAAGTGTCAATTTTCTGCTAACCGAATTTACACAACTTTAAAAATTCATTACTCGAAAACGGTAAGGGGTCATCCATAAAATACGTGTGGTGTTTTTGGCGATTTTTGAAGCCCCCTCCCCCTTGGTGAGATGTCGTGAGATTTGGCTCGACCCCCTCCCTCCGCCTCAATCTCACGTGAGATTTTTAAAATTTTAAAAAATGTCTACTATTTACACTATTATGCGTATTTGTAGTGTAAATACGTTAATCTGTGCTTGATTGCGCTGGATTTATTTAAAAAAACATAATTTGTGTTGAAGAACAGTACCACAAAATCATCACAGTACCAACTCGGCATGCACCGAACATAAACTACAATACCTGTGGATTAGTATTGAGCAGGTGATTCTGCCCATCCTCTAGAAACCAATCTTATGGTGCCTTACAGGGATAATGGTTTCTTAACAAGAGAACAGAAAAATTTCAATTCTAGTTACAGCAAGCATATGGAATTTAAAAAAAAAATTTAAATTTTACATTATATTGACATACGAAGGTTGACTTTGGCAAAACATGTAATTATGACATGTATAGTTATTCACAATATTATTGTAAAGATGGAGATAGATGTCACTTTAGGATAAACAACCTGTAACTGAATGACCCAGGCCTTAGAAAGGCGGAATCTGAAGTCACAGCCAGCTTCTCAAATCGGCGTTTGAGCCGCCTGTACACCAGGATATAGATTCAAGAAGTATGGATCTGTTAGACTTCCATTCTTCACAGCTCTCGATATTCATAACAAAAGGTTTTCACAATCTATCTTGGCCTCTAGTATGTCAGAGCAGATGGTCGTCGATTCAAAATTCGAATCCTGTAAGATGCTGAGATAACTAATTATGTCGCCTGGTGTTAATATCTGCTTTTTGTAGTTTGTTTTGTACCGCAGATAACATGTGTGTTGCTTTAATAAAACCACTTCGGTTTCTGAACAACAATTAAAAATATTTATTTCCATAAATTATATATATGTACAAATTTTGCTTATTAATTAAAATTAATCAATATAAAAACAATACTAAATTGTAATAATGTCGTCGATGCTGCTGTCAATGAACTCACGTGTCAGCAGCGAAGTTCATTCATTTCGCGAAAAATGCATGAAAACAATTTGTCACATAGAAGTTCATTTACTTCATATAAAAAAATGCTTACGCGCAAATTGCGTACGTGCGTTAACTGTTGCTTCGCGAAATGAATGAATCATAATATTATTATAGTGATTAGATGTACTGTGTACATTCTCCCGCCTCAAGGTTTAGTGATGGAAGCTCTATGGGTGATTGATGTTCCAGCCTGCAGGTTCTTGGTGCGGGGGTTGGCTTTGCCGTGGTGTAGAATTTGACGCCTCGTCTTCGTTTGCACCATATGTAGAGTAACAACGCGAAAATGCACGTAACCAGAATATACGTGCTGGTGTAATGATGTAGGTCATGGATATTTAAGGATGACATACTGTCCACTTGTTGTTTTTGCATTTGAATTGCTTTATCAAGTTGAGCTAGGTCAGTAGATTCAACCTTCTTGACTATTTGTGGAATTGCGATCCAGGATGAATTACCGATGCTTTGGTTTATATGATCAGAAATTAATTTGTTCTCAGTTATAAATGACAATTCAAGCGTGGATTCTAGGTGATTGGCGTTGATGTGTAGAGTTTGATGGTTAATCACACAGTTGGCCCTTAACTGAAGAATTCCAGTTCCACGTAACATTTGAGGGTAGATTACATTGTCACAGTTGATCTCGATGCGTAACTCTTCTCTAAGGATAAACAGCCATTTATTGTTGGTATTCAGTTTTATCCACTGGTTTTGCATGTCTTGTTCCCTTAATTTACAGAAGGGTGAAAGTTTTCTTTCGTTATTCAACATCTCCATTTCACAATCACTCACATTGGACCTTAATGTATACATAGGTACCTTGAGGCTGCAGATTAATTGATTTTCTGCTAGTCGCTGACAAGCTCTTAGGTCTTCTTCGCTTGTGGGACTAAAACGGTCCTTTCTGGAGTTCACTGTCAAATATCTGCTGCCAGGTTCTACATAAACAAATTTATCCTCGTAAACTGCAGGAATGGGAATGAGTTCATATAGGCGATATGGTTCTGTGCTTAGCAACGGGATGCGAACGTCAAACAGGATCTTATTTTCGGTGACTCTTAAATTAACATGCATTGAGTTGTAGAGAGTCATTAATGAATGCGTTGTTCCAGTGCCTGGGAGTTGTAAGTGTTGAGGCAGGTGTTCTCGTATTACCTTTAATTGTCCATTGAGCTGAACAGGTGTTAAAAGTAAAGGATTAATTCTACCGTGTTTGGTGTCCATTACAACTGATATAATACTTCTTTGTATGTTTTGAAATGATATCAACGTTAGGGTTATTTGGATAGCAGCCGAGTTAAATGCTTCAGTCGCCAACATTTCGTATTGAGAGTGATTTAATCTGCTCACAATCGTTTCAATCTGTAGTTTGACTCTCGATAGCTGTAATTGCACTGCGTCATGATTCTTCTTAATGATATTGATGGTATTCTCTACAATAGACGTCTGATTTTTCAGCAATAATTTCCAATAATTCTCATCTTGTGCAATTTGGTTAATTTGAGTTTCAATTTGTTCTGCGCAATCTTGATCTAGAACTCCGAAGAGTTTGTTGAGGACTGTGCCTACAATTTCAAATGGTGCCCTTTTATTTCGAACGTGAGGCTGCTCGTTTTGTTGGTACAATAATTCGTTAAGATGTTCCGCTTCTAGTGCTTGAAAATTCAGTTGCGTGATTGTGGCCTGGCAGAGTTCTCTTGATAGTCTTCTTTCTTCGTTACAGATTGCGTTTAGTCGTTTTATTGAATTTTGAATAGCAAAAAATTCCTTCCAGTAAGTTGTCAAGTTGTAATATATGAGAAGATTCCATTCACTAGAGTATAGACTGACTTCAGAGATGTCATTAAAGTAAATTCCCTCATTGTTTGCTAGGTTATTTATTTCATAGGGTCTAGCGGCCTTAGCTGTGGCTAGGACACAACATAGCGACAGTAGTAACAGGTGTCCCTTGACCTTAGATGTTCTGGTGTGACCTCCGTTTATCTGAGTGTTAGAATCTGTTCGATTTCGCTTTTGAGGGTCGTTATGATCTGAGTCCTTATGTCGTTTGAGACCGCCTTGTCTAGATATTTGATCCTTATTTGTGTCCTTTGGAGCAGGAGGCGGTGGTGGAGAGTCACTGTCAGAGTCCATTTCTTCAATTGAAGTGTCACGTATAGTATTCTCATCATTATTAATTGGTAGCATTGAGATTTTAGTAATAGGTCGCTTAAGCACTCCGGATTTCGTTCTTAATGTAACGACTCTGATGAGCCCATCACTTCCAGGGTGTACCTCAATTATTCTTCCAAGAGCCCAACGAGATGGGGGTAGATTATCTTCCTTTATTGACACGAGATCTCCCTTTGCTGGGTTTGGCTTTCTCTGTGCCCATTTTGGTCGTTGTTGAAGCCTTCCAAGATATTCGGTTGACCACTTTTTCCAGAATTCTTGGTACATTCGTCCCACTTGCTCCTCGTTAAAAGGTTAGGAGATTTTTCCAAATAGTCTTCATCAGGTGGCGACATGATAGGTGCGCCAGTTAGAAAATGACCAGGTGTCAACACTTCTAGGCTCTCAGGGTCTTGTGACAATGGACACAATGGACGAGAATTTAGACATGCTTCGATTTGAGTCATTAGTGTTGTCATTTCTTCATAGGTTAATTTTGTTTCTCCGACCACTCTACGCATGTGGTGCTTAGTAGATTTCACGCCAGCTTCCCACAGTCCTCCAAAATGTGGTGATGATGGAGGTATGAAGTGCCATTGAGTACCTGTTTCCGATAGAGCTTCGTTAACTTCATTTTTAAATGTGGCTTGCTGTTGAAGATTGTTGATTATCTTGCTTGCACCTACGAAATTAGTGGCATTATCGCTATACATGTGCGCCACAAGACCTCTTCGACTTACTAATCTCTTAAAGGCGGCTATAAAGGCCTTTGATGTCAGATCTGTGACTACCTCAATGTGAATTGCCTTCGTAGTTAGACATATGAAAATTGCTATGTATCCCTTGTATGTACGACTGCCTCTACCAGTTTTTACTAGCAAGTCGAATGGTCCGGCATAGTCCACCCCAGTATGACTAAATGGACGACTTGGAATGACTCGGGCCGAGGGCAACATTCCCATTAGTTGTTGGGACATTTCAGCTTTGTATCGGTGGCATCTAACGCATTTATGTATCTGACCCTTGACTGATTTTAATCCATTGATTATCCAGTATTTCTGACGGATTACTTCCAGAGTAAGATTATTTCCTCCGTGTAGTGTCTTCTTGTGAGCCTGGTCTATGATAAGTGTAGTTAACTCGCCCTTATGTGGGATAATAATCGGATGTTTCTGATCGAAGGTCAAATTTGATTTTTCTAATCTACCGCCCACACGTAGTATATCATTTGAGTCGATGAATGGATTTAGTGTGAGTAATCGACTTGTCCTTGGCAGCTCCTGCCCTTCTCGTAATTTATGAATTTCATCTTTAAAATGTCTTTCTTGGACGAATTTTATGATTGAGTGTGACGCTTCTTCAATTTCCTTGATACTAAGTGACTCAGTCTGTCTTTTATTCCGTGTTTGCTTCAAGTTATTTATGAATCGCTTAAAAAAGGCAACAATGCGTAGAATTTTCCACAGTGGGGTATGCCTTTGTAATATTTGCTCGAACATGTCCGTTTCTTCTGTGCATATCACTGAATGAACTGCAAGTTTTCTTTTCTCCAATTCCGTTTCCTCAAGTTCTACTCCTGGATATGTGATTCTTGCATGTTTCAGCCATTGTGGACCTTCCCACCACAGGGAATGTGCTTCTAAGTGTGACGGATATAATCCCCTCGAGGCTACATCTGCAGGATTCTCTGATGATTTTACATAATACCAGTTTTCCTTTTTTGTTTGTGATTGTATCTCTGCAACTCTATTTCCCACAAATGTTTTCCATTTGTGTGGATCAGCCATAATCCATGCGAGCACGATCTTTGAGTCTGTCCAGGCAAAACATTTCAAATTTGGAATATCTAGATTAGCTACTGTTTCCTTTAGTAACCTTGCAAGTAGATGTGCTCCACATAGTTCTAACCGTGGCAGCGTTAGTTTTGATTTAAGAGGAGCAACCTTGGTTTTAGCCGTTAACAATGATGCACTTATTCTACCTGGTTGGACTGATCTGAAGTAAATTGCTGCGCTGTATGCTTTTTCTGAAGCATCTGAGAATCCGTGCAGTTCGTAGAAGCCAGCATTAGATCTGTAATTAATCCATCTTGGTATTTGAATTTTTGACAGCTGAGGCAATTCTTGTTTGATTCGTTTCCATTTTAAGTTCACTTTTTCAGGGAGCGTCTGATCCCAGTCTAGGTTTTCTGCCCAAATTTCTTGAAATAGTAATTTTATTGTAATAGTTACTGGCGCTAGTAGTCCAATGGGGTCGAATATCTTAGCAGCTTCGGATAGTAGTTCCCGTTTGCTCAGCGGGTCTCGGTCTTCTGGCAGTTTCACCTTTATTTTGAAGTAATCAGTAGAAGGACTCCAATGAACCCCAAGTGCTTTAATGGATCTTTCGTGATCAAAATCTAATTCTGGAGCTGATTCTCGTAATTCCCATGGCAGTTTTTGTAACAGCTCTCTATTGTTGCTATTCCATTTCCGTAAGTTGAATCCTCCGCTCTTAAGAGACCTGATGAGTTCTGTACTTAATTTGCTTGCTTCTTCCAAGGTATCCCCTCCGGAAACAATGTCATCTACATATGTATCTCTCATGATCACCTTTTCTGCAAGTGGATACTCCTTGGCTGTATCTTTGGCTAATTGTTGAAGCGTTCGTATGGCGAGGAATGGGGCGCTGGCGGTTCCATAGGAGACTGTGGTTAGTTTATATTCGTTAATAGGTTCGTCTGGAGAGTTTCGCCATAAAATTCTTTGATAGTTTTGGTCTCGAATGTCTACTCTTATCTGACGATACATTTTTTCGATGTCAGATGTACCACCTTATGTTTCCGCCATCTAGTTAGTATTGAAATTAAGTTCTGCTGTATTTGCGGTCCAACCAACAGTATTTCGTTTAGGCTTTCTTGATTATTGCGTTTTGCGGAGCCATCGAACACCACTCTTAGTTTTGTTGTTGTACTGTCATGTTTCAGTACTGCGTGGTGAGGTAGATAATATGCTGTGTCGATTTTATCAGTTGCTAAAATCATGTGACCAAGTTGCAAATATTCATTCATGAAATCCTTGTACAAGATTTCCAGAGTTTTATTTCCTTTGAATTTCCTTTCCATTTGGAGCAATCTTGTCATGGCAATATCTCTTGAACCACTTAGATTGGCGACTATAGGGTCCTTTTTAAAAGGTAATCGTACCACATATTGTCCATCGGAGTGTCTTCGATGAGTAGTTCTGTAGTGAGTTTCACATATTACATCTTCACTTGTCATGACTGCATCTGTATTTACTTCCTCGATTTCCCAAAATTTTTGGAGTTCTTGCTGTAAGTCTACTTCACACACGTAGCATTGAGGTGATGTAGTGGGCACTTGCTGTTGTAATTCGCCTGATAGTATCCAACCTAACTCCGTCTCTTGGGCTATGGGAGCTCCTGGTGGCCCTCGCAGTACACCATCCATCAGAATTCTTCCCATTATTGCTGCTCCAAGAATTACATCAACCTTTGTTGGCTCATCAAACGCAGGATCTGCTAATACTATGTTGCTTGTGTGTTCCCAAGTCGATTTGTTTATAATATTGTCTGACGGCAATAGTCTTGTTAGTTTTTTGAGAACCAGAGCTGTTGTAGTCGTCTTAAATTCTGATGAAAATCTAGGCTGTATCGTTAGTTCGACGCATGTCTGAATACCGTTCACCTCTATTTCATTTACTGTAGTCACAATTGCGTTGATTCGGCTTTTTGGGAGTTTTAACTTCTGCACTGCTTCGATTTGATTATCGATGTTGTTAAATTCCTCCCATGCTTTGTTGAGGGATAACAGCCTTGCCTCACCATACTCGATCGTTTTTCTAGCTGACGAATCTTTGCTTAGTTGGGAAGTGATCTTTTTAATCACTTTCACGTGCTTGGCCTGTTCCTTCAGTAGTTGATCCATGTTGTATACTGCTGTCTCAAATGATGCTTTCTCAAAGATTGCCTTTTTAACTGACGTAGATTATCAGATGTACCTGAGAGTTTGTATTAAGATTAGCTATTGAAGATTCTAGCAAAGCCTCAAGACCCTAGTTCTGGAGGTGACTAAAATTCTTCAATTTTTTATTTTTTCCTTTGGACCCTAGTTCCAGAGGTTGTATTTTTACCTGAAGACCCTAGTTCTACAGGTTAAGTATTTTTACTCGAAGGACCAAAAATGTTGCTTTAATAAAACCACTTCGGTTTCTGAACAACAATTAAAAATATTTATTTCCATAAATTATATATATGTACAAATTTTGCTTATTAATTAAAATTAATCAATATAAAAACAATACTAAATTGTAATAATGTCGTCGATGCTGCTGTCAATGAACTCACGTGTCAGCAGCGAAGTTCATTCATTTCGCGAAAAATGCATGAAAACAATTTGTCACATAGAAGTTCATTTACTTCATATAAAAAAATGCTTACGCGCAAATTGCGTACGTGCGTTAACTGTTGCTTCGCGAAATGAATGAATCATAATATTATTATAGTGATTAGATGTACTGTGTACAATGTGTTCTGACTAATGTGAAAAGAGCCGATTCCTAATATAATGTCTATGATCGCAGTTATGCACTTAAAATACTTAGGAGGGCATTAGGTTCCAGGTTTTTCAATTGGGCTTCTGCTCCTTTTTGTTTTGTTCCAGCTTAGGCCAGAACACTAGTTCAGCGTAGGGTCGCAATCTGTCTAAAAATGGTCGTATAAGTCAAAGAATACGTTACATTTCCAGTTTTTCCCAGGGCATTGTATAAAATGAACAAATACAGTATAAACGGCAATGGCTAAATTTTTACAGCCAATTGCTATTGAATCGAAATATATTAATAGTATCACGTATACTTTTTATGTAATGGATTCAATATTCCTTCCTTCATGTTCATCTGATATTGCACCAAGATTTTCGTGAATGAAATCAAAGTGCAGGTCCAAAAAGAAGATTTTAAACATTTTCTCATTAGAAAATTGCAGAAAAATCGAAAAATACCCATTTTGAGGGCTAAAATCCGCTAAAAAGTGAGCTTCCCGGGGTAAAAAATCGGTAGAGTTCATAACCACTTATTATGAACCCTAAAACGAAGCTCTCTGCCAATTTTCAGCCTGTACCTAATACCTAATTATTTCCGCTATATCGCTTTTTTCGGCTTAATTTACCTGTACTATTAATTTAAACCACTTTTCTCGCAATTTGACTCTGTTTCTTGCGGAAAAAAAATTACATGATATTTGCCGAGACCCTCCCCCTCCCCCACGTGAGATTTGGTGAGATTCGGCTCGACGCCCTCCCCCCCTAAACGCCTCACGTAATTTATGGATGACCCCTAAGCGAGAGACGATTTTTTTCGAAAAATGAATTCTACGGACCAAAATACATAAATAAAAAAAATTTCAAAAAAATAGGAGGTGGGTACTAGTATTATGTACTGTAGATTTACCCGCCAACTTGATTGGGCTTCTGAAACACAATAAAACTTTGGCACAATTGACAATGAATACTGGCCCAAAAAACGACGATTGCGAAAAAAAGAAGGAAAGGGTTTTTTTTGTTATTGTGACTTTGCATGTGATAAATTCATATAGAAAGCTACAAAAAATAAACTTGTAATTTAAATAATAAAGAGTGTGTTTATCATAAGTACTGTTTGAGAATCGGTGTTTTGCTTTTATTTTCTGTTTGTGTACATTTGATCCGATCTTCTAGATTGAATCTGGGTGGTGGTGGTACTGATTGGTGGTATTATTGTTTGAAATCCGTGATCCAGCTTTACAACTTCTAGTTGATATTTGCCGTGAAAACTACTTTCTAATAAAAACAACAAAACTGCAAGAAGTGAGTACGTTCAATAATTCTATCTTTTATTAAATTAAAGAAGATACTTCAGAGCCTCTGGCTTACATTTATAAAGTAGAAAACATTTCTTTTTCGATAGGTCTTTGACAGCATCAAATTTGGCAAAAGTTTAAAGTATCCAGTTCGCATTGTGCGCTGCCTAAAACCGCTTTGAACAGTACTAATACCGCTTTGAGCGCTGCGAGCGCCGAGTAAGAGCTCTTAAAGCGTTTATTTAGAGCGCTTTGAGCGCTAACAGAGAGCGCTTCGAGCGCCGAATAATAGCAAATTTGCGACTTTTCATTACTTTTTAGAAAATGGATCAGTTTCTGGAAAATATAATACTTCGAGGAGAAACTCTAGCGAATGATCATATCGTCGGTCCAATAGTAAACTAGCCAATCTGAAAATTCCTTAATTTTGGGGAGACTCAAAACAAAATATAATTAATTACTGTAAATCAGGCTTTTTCCGTAAATATTCAAATAAGTCAGTTGTTTAGGCTTGGACTATGGTCTTTTGGATCACACTTTAAATAATCACAATATAAATCAAAATAAATTAAAAATTTCTCTAGTTAAGTCAAAAATTCCAAAATGTCAGATTGGTTAGTTTACTATTGGACCGACGATATTCGGAAATTTGAAACTGTTCTTAAAAACTCTGGCATACATAGTGATATTGAGTACATATATCTTGACGAAATGCAATTACAGTTCCCCACAGCATACTTAGATTATCAGTGTTTACCAACAAAAAAATACATGATAATTCTGTACTCGATGGAAGGCCCGGAAACTTATGATAAAATTCTAAAAAGAAATAACATAGGCCATTTTGTTTGTGTTCTTTTTGACACAAACAATATTTATATCTATGACTCGGCAAGTGTAAAAAATTATTCCAACCAACTCAACCAGATTTTGCAAATTTTATTTCCATTTTGTTATTATGAGATGGGAAATAAAGTGATTTATTCGCATGTTCAATGTCAGAAAAACGGGGTTGATTGCGGGATTTTCAGTATCGCCTTTTCCATTTCATTATTCTTAGGGTTTCGCCCAGAAATAATTGAATACAATATGGAGGCGATGCGACCACACCTATTGAGTATTTTTAGGGAAAAATCTATCATCCATTTTCCATTCCGTACTCTGACCGAGCATGAATACATTGATCGCCGGACAACTAAATATTTCAATCAACCGGTCGATGATAAAAATACACTTTTAAAAAGTATAAACGCACGCCCAGACCTCGCGAACGAGTACCTTGATGACCAAACTCAGTCACTGACAGAAACCCTGCACACCAAAAAAGATTTTTTTTCAATTCCCAAGGGTATGAAACCAAGGGTATGAAATCAGAGTGTACACGATTCTAATATTCCCACTTTCATTCCCATATTAAAAGCAGACAAGGTGATGAAATCAGAGTGTGCACGACCAACAACATCAGACTCTTAGATTCGTGAATGATTCCGATATTCACAGTTACATTCCCTTATTAAAAGCAGACAAGGTAATGAAATCAAGGAATGCACCCCCGCCACAAAGATTGTTTTTTTTAATAATTAATATAAATATTTTAAATAATATATAAGCAAGTGGAATCCAATCGAATTAGATACGCAAGACCAAGAAGTAGAGGAAAGAGTATGGGTGAATTGGATGATTGGACGCTCACAGAAATTGATATGTATGTGCTAAGCATCAGTATCGCCGGTCAAAGGAGAAAGAGAGAACATGGAACATGTTTGTACGTTGTTCTGGACTCCCTCTAGCAGGCCGTTGTGTATCTAAAACACCTCTCTCTCTTCAGTCCGTTGCCTTTAACGCCAACTTCAAAACTGGATCAATCCTCTGGTCGGCGCGGGAATTTTTATCTTTCTGCGATCTCTCGACACGAGAGACCAAAGCCACCCGTGCCTTGATCAAATATTATCTATTACAACTCGATTTATAAATACACCAACAATATCTGACAAATCTATCAATTGGCTCTCAATATTTTTCTCGTGCATGGCTTGTAAACATAGAAGGCTTTGGTACCAACCATAACCTTCTATATTTACAAGCCATGAACAAGAATCTCAATTGAGAGAATCGGACTACCAAATTCTCCAAATTACACTAACAACATAACGTGACTTCACCGAGTTGTAGTCCGATTGAGCGGAAATTCGCTCTCAATATTTTTCTTGTTCATGGCTTGTAAATTTAGAAGGTTTACGAATACATTTTTTACGCATACATTCTAACATCTCTTTACAATCTACACATGCTCTGTTCTACTGTTGCTTCCATTTGAATGGAAACATTCGAATAGGGGAAACAAGGAATATCTTCTGTTTCTTTCATACTCTTGTGTTTTTTGCATAAATTGTATATCCATCGCGCGTTTGTTAATATTTTTTTGGACTTTTTGCTTAATGTTATTGCTAATGGGCATATTCACACGTTGCCATAAGTCTGGTGAGTAAAACCGGTTTTATTCAGCTCCTAGCAACTCACACGGGGCGTAAATTATGGATAGTAAATTTGAATGTTTACAGGAACATTTAAATGTATTGCAGATGAATTTTACTTGTTAGAGAAAAACAGAGCTAAAGAATGCAAGAGATAGAAGTAACTTTTTATATGTGTGCTAGTTTTCACGCGTTTGGTTTTGCGTGAAAAATGTTTCGTTAAGTTCTTCCGCTCCCTTCCCTCTCTCATCTATAAAACCGGTTTTAGGCGCCATGAATATGCAATGTGTGAATAGGCCCAATCTCTTCTTTTCATACTTTAACTCTTTTACTTGTCCTTGAGCTCCACCTAATCACTCTTGTTATTATTGCTCGCTGATACTAATTCTGCTGTAATTATCAATTCCGCTGTGTAAAAGTTACGCCTGATTTCGTCGTCTATCCTTTTTTGGCCGCCATGGCGCCATAGTTCTTCATTTATAATTCTATCTTGCCAGCGGATTTTTATAACACGGCGAATGATGGATTTACGCTTAGGCCCGTGAAGCGCGGGCCTAGGACGGCAAAATTTTAGAAGCTGCAAAATTTAAAGAACGATTGAAATTTAAAAATCATTTTAACTCAGTTTTTCTGTGTAGAGTATTTAAAATCTGAAGCTGTCGATTCGTTTGCTACTTTGCAAGAACTTTATAATTTTGTATCACCCTTTGGGAGATTTTGATGCAGCATACAAATCTAAAGCCCAAAACAGAATGAATGCAGAAACTTCGACTTCAACTTTGCATTTTGACAGTTTCATACTTTTTCTATAGTACTCACGTTCAGTTAACAGAATCAATGCAGTAAGCGTTGCAGTAAACTTTGCGCCGACTTCGACTTTGAAAATTTTAAAAGTTGCTGCACAAGTTGCAGAGCTACCAACACAACATTTCAATTTTGCCACTGTAGCCAAATTAGAAAATTTAAATTGATTGAGTTTATTGTATGCAAAATTTAATAATTGCAGGTAATATACGTAAAAGTCGCATACAATAAAAAAAAATTGGTAAATTTTTTAAAATTTATAATTTTTGTTATGTTATTAAATGGTGATCGTAATTGTAAATTCTAGCTGTCAAATTATCGACTTTGAAGTTCTGAAATGAATGTGTTAGCGCTGTGCTGCAACGTCGACTTTACTGCAACGGTGAAGTCAAAGTCGAAGTTTCTGCATTCATTCTGTTTTGGGCTTAAGGCTCAAAAGCTTTTCTCAAACTCGTTGGTCTGCTCGACATGATGCATGTTATGCTTTAGAAAAAGAGTGGTCTGGAATACTTGATGCATTGAGCTTTATTGCAGAAAATACAGAAGAGCTATTATTGGATTCCATCAAATATGTCCCGAGTAATTTGATTCACTGGAATCTGGAAAAATTGTCCCATGAAGAACAGTGCCAGCGAACCTGTAAAGCACTTCATCAGCATATTTGAGGGAAAGATAAAAATTCCCGCGCCGACCAGAGGATTGATCCAGTTTTGAAGTTGGCGTTAAAGGCAACGGACTGAAGAGAGAGAGGTGTTTTAGATACACAACGGCCTGCTAGAGGGAGTCCAGAACAACGTACAAACATGTTCCATGTTCTCTCTTTCTCCTTTGACCGGCGATACTGATGCTTAGCACATACATATCAATTTCTGTGAGCGTCCAATCATCCAATTCACCCATACTCTTTCCTCTACTTCTTGGTCTTGCGTATCTAATTCGATTGGATTCCACTTGCTTATATATTATTTAAAATATTTATATTAATTATTAAAAAAAACAATCTTTGTGGCGGGGGTGCATTCCTTGATTTCATTACCTTGTCTGCTTTTAATAAGGGAATGTAACTGTGAATATCGGAATCATTCACGAATCTAAGAGTCTGATGTTGTTGGTCGTGCACACTCTGATTTCATCACCTTGTCTGCTTTTAATATGGGAATGAAAGTGGGAATATTAGAATCGTGTACACTCTGATTTCATACCCTTGGTTTCATACCCTTGGGAATTGAAAAAAAATCTTTTTTGGTGTGCAGGGTTTCTGTCAGTGACTGAGTTTGGTCATCAAGGTACTCGTTCGCGAGGTCTGGGCGTGCGTTTATACTTTTTAAAAGTGTATTTTTATCATCGACCGGTTGATTGAAATATTTAGTTGTCCGGCGATCAATGTATTCATGCTCGGTCAGAGTACGGAATGGAAAATGGATGATAGATTTTTCCCTAAAAATACTCAATAGGTGTGGTCGCATCGCCTCCATATTGTATTCAATTATTTCTGGGCGAAACCCTAAGAATAATTAAAGTACATACATTGAACACCTTTCAGTATTTTTTTTATTCTGTGTAAACTGAAATTGAAACTTGAAACGCGTTTTTCTCGAAGTGACATTTTTGAAGTCGGTGACCAAAATTACTCGAAAACTGCTGAACCGATCTTTTTGAAACTTGGCTGGCTTATTCAATACATACAAATGTAGTATTTAATCTTTCGATTTTTTTTTCGATAAAAAATGGCCGTTTTATAGCCAAAAAACAACCGTTTTTTTAGTGAAAATCGAACCATTAACTTTGACTGTCCGCCATTTTGTGAAAAATTGATATTTTTTTAAATCGTTCGTTCAAACACTAGTCTATACTGTGATTTAACTAAATCCATCGACATTTTTTGTTTCAGATGATCAAATTCGCCACAATGTTGGTCACCGCAAAACGTAAAAATTAAAATACAAAAATTTTGACGGCCATTTGTAACTTAACTATGTACTATTTTTCAGTAAAAAAAATTAATGAAAAGTGTTCAATGTATGTTCTTTAAGATGATATAATGATCGTTTAAAAAAGTTTCGAAGTTTACTTAAAAAAATTCATGAAAATGACATATTTTTTTGCGCTACAATTGGGGTTAACCCCTTAAGGTAGTTTGTTTGATGACTGGTGCAAAAATCTCATTATAATCTCCATATTGTTGACTGTATTCTTGTGCCACAAGTCTTGCCTTGTATCTTTTTATTTCATTTTTATCACCTGATTTAATTTTAAATATCAATTTGCATCCGATGATATGTTTTTCTTTTGGACATTCTACAATGTTCCATGTATTGTTGTTTTTTAATGAATTTATTTCCTTATTCATTGCTTGAATCCATATCGGAATCTTCTACATTTAATGATTTTTTTACGTCTTTTGGCTTTTTTTGTGTTTCACATTATGAATTTCATTTTTATTGTCAGACATATCATAATCATTGTATTTTGAAGGCAATACACATTTCGTTGTTCGCAAAGATTGTCTTATAGTCCAGTCGAAATAGACGAAAAACAGTAGAAATTGATTGATAACTTGTAAGTTGCTGACAATTGGTACACACCTTAAAAACATCATTATACATAAAATGTCGAGACTGACACGCGATTGGTCAGGAGGACATTTTTTTATTCAACGTCAAAATGTCAAAATGTCAGTTTTTTGCAAATCTCTCTTGAACGGTAAGTCATAAAACAGTGTTCACAAAGTTTGTAGATTAAGCGATTATCTACAAAAAAAGATATTATACATTTTGCCGTACGAATTGCCATTCATGAGATATCGCCGTTTTAAAGATTTTAAATACTCATATGCACTCATCCCCGACTTGCAAAGGTCATGAGACATTTAATAAATCCTTTGTTGGCCTACGCGGCTAATATTTTCAGGGGTGATTCCTGGATGTGTTTGGAGAAAAAAATTGTTCTAGAGAGGGTGGCTATCACCACTATCCACTAAAATACAGGGTGTTTACGAAAAAAGAAATGAATCTTTTTAAAATTTACTTAAACTTCAGACCAATTTATCGTAGAGCAACGAAATTAGGTTCATCTTTTAGGTAGATGTGTATTCTTTAATTTGATATAAAAACTTGAGTGACTCCGTTTAGAAGATATGTATATTTAAAGTGTGAGCAAAATCCCAATATTCTTCGTTTTTCAGCATGAACTAAACGCAGCTTCTTCGGAGCCGAATACCGGGATAAGAGAAGTCGAACATAGACAAATTTTCTCTATCCACCATATTCTCTTTGTTTTCTTGGTTTCGTTTTCTGGTAATCTACTCTGGCTTCGCCTCTTTGGATAGTTGCAACTATTATTAAATTTACTCTTAAAAATTCACTTCGAAATTTGTTTTGACTCTTACTAAAATATGAATTTTCATTTATTGTATATGAGTCAAGAAAAAAGAGATCGAGGATAGGTGAACCTTCCCTTGATCTTTTGTTTATTCTAAAGCTACTGACAGATACCAGTGCAATTGCGGTGAGGACATTGGCTTCGCGGTATGTGGGCACTTCTCACTGACATAATAGCCCTGTTTTTTTAATGAACAAAGGGTGCCTTCCATTTAGACACAGAGAGACACAGTGTTACACTGTGTCCGACACAGAAGTGTTCCATCAACGACACAGCTAGACACAGCCGGGCACAACTAAGACAATGCTACCAACCCTCGCCAATTGAAATGTGATCGTTAATTTATAATTACAACAATATTGTTTCATTTTTAAGATACCCAGCATTTATAAGTTGTCGGGTAATTAATTTAAAGAAATTATCAACATAAAATTTACGATTTACTTGCCAAACAAAAATAAAAACGAGGAAAGTGCGCCGCGGATTTTTCATGAACTTATGTGTTCCATTTGGGCTTACATAGAACGACACAGAGCGACACGCTGTGTCGGACACAATTGTCTTTCTGTGTCTAAATGGAAGGCACCCTATATTGTTCTTCGATCCAGTTCATTAAAAAAACGACAAGGGAAATTTCACTAAGCGCCATCTTCAGTGCTTTAAATATATTAAAATGAATCCGAAGTTGCGTGTCAGTAAACAACTGTTACACGAATTCCCCTCTAGAAAATAATAAATAAGTTTCTAAAAAATAAATTATTTGTTTCCTCATGCCTTCAAATTTGCTCTCGTCACTTCCCTGTTGCTTTTATTTTAAATGACGTTTTTCCGACAGCCGGTAAATTTTGAAATCTCCCAAAACCTGGATAAAGACCTAGATAAAACCTGGGTTTTCAAATTTGTATGGGGAAGAACTATATACATAGTTCATTAAAAAAGCACGGCTAATGGTGCAGTATCGGCGGCGCGTTCCGACTTGAATACAACCGAAAAATCTAAGTGGCAAGTGATAGTGTTAGGAAATAAATTGAAAAAGAGTATAATTTGGGTATTATTTTTCCATCCTATGGGAATTGTCTTTGTTTTAGGTGCTAATTTCATTAAATAAAGATTTGCATTAACTACGAAATTCAACAAATTTACTATCTCCATCATCACCAACACACGACTCAAAACACAAACAAACTGTGCTCATCAAAACCAACACACAAACAATTATTTAACATTAAGCCACGGCAACGCGCAAGAAGTAGAAAGTAGAGCAACTAACACGGTGTGTGCGTAGCGCTTAAGCCACATTTTGTTAGTTCGCATTTGAATACACATACTTCTATTCCAGGGTTTACAGAAACAAGGTAATGTAAAAGAGACTGACAGCTTCGAATATCGTAGAAAAAGGTATCCGAGTGACGTCATCACTAATGCAGATACAACAACAACAACTTCGATTTTATATGGGAAGAGGTCGCCAAGTGACGTCGCACTAAAACGACATTCAGTCTTTTAGATTAGCTTGTTTCTGTATACCGTGCTTCTATTCCACGGTATATAGAAAGAAGGTAATGTAAAAGAGACTGACAGCTTCGAATATCGTAGAAAAATGTGACGTCACCCAGTGACCTAATGCAGAAAAACAACAACAACAATTTCGATTTTATATGGGAAGAGGTCGTCGAGTGACGCCGCACTAAAACGATATTCAGTCTTTTACATTACCTTGTTTCTGTATAACGTGCTTCTATTCCACGGTATACAGAAAGAAGGTAATGTAAAAGACTGAATACTGTTTTAGTGCGACGTCACTCTGCAACTCTTCCCACATAAATGAAATTGTTGTTGTTGTTTTTCTGCATTAGGTCACTGGGTGACGTTACATTTTTCTACGTTATTCAAAGCTGTCAGTCTCTTTTACATTACCTTCTTTCTGTATACCGTGCTTCTATTCCACGGTATACAGGAAGAAGGTAATGTAAAAGCGACTGACAGCTTCGAATATCGTAGAAAAAGGTGACGTCATCCGGCAAGTTAATGCAGAAACAATAACAACAATTTTGAAATTATTTGGGAAGAGGTCACTGAGTGACGTCGCACTAAAACGATATTCAGTCTTTTATATTACCTTGTTTCTGTATAGCGTGCACTGCTTTTGCGCCTGTTTCTGTCAGTACCTTTATGGAGTGGCACGTGGCAGGAGGTGTGTATTGAATATAAGCTTGTAACTTTGTATCTTCCATTATGTTTATGATTTCAAGGGATAGAGATTATATTTTTGAATTGTGTTTTCGAGTATGGGTTGC
This sequence comes from Thereva nobilitata, assembly GCA_963855945.1. NCBI lineage: Eukaryota > Metazoa > Arthropoda > Insecta > Diptera > Therevidae > Thereva > Thereva nobilitata. The sequence goes on from OY979695.1 coordinate 74,125,674, forward strand.
ATGAAGTATTTTATTTTTCAAGGAGAATGCAATGATGGTAGGCTCAGGTTACAAAAGGGAATAGGGGGTGTATGCGAGGTACGCAGCGTATTTCAGAATTAGATCTGCATGATTTGAAAGTACGAGTACAAAATATTTTGGTGTTAAGGTATTAAGTATTTAATGGCATGGTGTTAAGTATTTAATTCGTTTTCATATTTGTTATTTTTCAGTTTTTTTTAATTAAAGCCTTCAACACCTTTATCGTTCGTGGCGTACATTAGTTTTGACGCCCTGCGCATTGTTTCCCTTATCCTGAACTTTACGAACCGCCACTGCAACTATTCCTATAAAGGTTGCGGACATTAGATTCAAAATGCATTTATTTGATGTATGACCAAACTTGGATGTATTCTGTTAAAACCACGAACGTTAAAACATTTAAAATTAATCCAAATCTTCAAAATTCAACTCTTCAACAACTATTCATAACCACCAACGAAAAACCGAAAGCGCGCGGCAAACCTGACAATACGAACACAACAAAAAAATATGAGTGTGCTTAAGACCACACTTTAGAAATAAAACTTTTTTGCCCAACAACTGCCGCAATTATTAAAATATTAACCAGCTAGTAATATGCAATAGATATAATGGAAGGTCTGATATATGTATAGTATCTACGCTTTCAGAAAAGTCACGCCAATGATAGATGCAGGAAGTATAGTGACGAGCCTACTTAGGGCCTTGATACAAGTACAACTGGAAAATATCAATATTTACGAATTCATATTTACATTAAAACCTAAAAACGAATGCAAAGATTTTATGATAACTGAAATATTTTCGATTAAAACTGGGCTAAAAATCGCGTAAAAACTGCATCAAGTGAGGTTCCATATGTCGTGGTACTTTTGTCAATATTGGGTCTTTTTAGACGCTTCGCTCCCAGGATCGTTTCACACGCACTTTGTGGATGAAGGGAGAAGTGAGGTGGTACCTCTCATCATACCCACCTTCCCCTTCATCCACAAAGTCCGGACGCGCCGTTTCTGATGAAAAATTAATATTGAAATGTCCACTCAAAATCATGGTGATTTCGTTGAAGTTTGGACCTAGTGAAATGGAACCTTCAGAAGTGGATATTGTCATGTATGAATTCCGTTAAGTTTTATGCGGGGATACATAAATAACTACCATCAAATTCATTTGTCCATTTTCTGCCATGCATCTACCTACACCCATTTCATGGGCCGCTATTCTCTATTACAATATAGTCCTATTTTTTCACGGAACTGACGAAATCGTATTCTCTATTACAATATTGACATCAATTTTACTTGAAAATCTAACAATATTGTCAACTTTTTACTCGGAAGCTGTTTCATTTTCGATTTGGATTTAACAATATTATAATAGAGAATAGAGCCCATGGTTATTTATTTATCGTGACTAAGCGATAGCTTTTTTGGTATGTCTGTATGAGATATTAAAACATCAGGGGAGTCCTCATCATATTCTTTATTTTTCATCCAAGCTTCTGATAAAACAACTTCGTCATCTAAATCTTGTATGTACGTTCGCACGTATACTTTGACAATTTAGGGAAAGTATTGATACATAACGCTACTTTAATCCCTCATTGGACATAGGGCGGAAACAGTTGCCCTCCAGCGGACTCTGTTTTGTGCGACAGCTTTCAGCTCTGACCAGGATCTCCCAGTTGTTGCGGCCTCTGTTAATAGGGTTCTCCTCCACGTTGACCCGGGTCTTCCGACTCGATGGGTTCCTTGCGGATTCCAGTCGAGGGCCTGTTTGGCTAGATTCTTGTTTTCGCGTCGCAAGGTGTGGCCAATCCAATTCCATTTCCTTCGCCTGATTTGGCCGTCTATCCATTCTTGGCCGGCACGGAGCCATAGTTCTTCATTTGAAATTCTATCTTGCCAGCGGATTTTTAGGATACGACGAAGGCATCTGTTGATAAAAACTTGTAAGCGCCCTGTGATGAATTGTGTGACTTCCCATGTTTCGCAACCGTACAAAAGAACTGCATTAACGTTGGAGTAGAACAGCCGCAATTTGGTGTTAACTGAGATCTCCGTTGATCTCCATATGTGAGAGAGGCATGCATATGCGTTTCGTGCTCTATTTATTCTGGAACTCACGTCTTCTTCTGCACCGCCGTTTTCGGTAATAATACTATCGAGGTAACATAATTTATCTACCAGTTCCACGTCACGGTTATTCAGCGCTGTGCGTTCAATGGTGTTTGCATTATTTCTTTAGTTTTAGACGGATTTAGCCTTAAGCCTGCTGAACTACTTTCTGTTGACAAATTGTTTAACATATTTTTGAGGTCCTGGTGTCTGTGGGCCAGCAAACAGATATCATCCGCGTAGTCGAGATCCTTAAGGCGATCTAGCAATCCCCATTGTATGCCACCTGTTCTACTATCTAGAGCACTGATAAGGATGTCATTGATGACTATAAGAAATATTATTGGCGAAAGTAGGCATCCTTGTCGTACTCCCGAACTCAATTCAAAGCTGTCGGATAATTTTCCATTGTGGAGAACTCATTCGTGTATAGGGCTTTTATTAATTCTATTATTTTCTCAGGCATTCCCCGTTGCCGTAGTCCCTGCCATATAAAGCTCCTATTAACCGAGTCGAACGCTTTCTCAAGTAAGCATTGATAATCCTGGTCTATTCAAACCCGAGTAAAAATAATTTAGTTGGTTTATTTTCTTAAAAGCATGCACGCGCCGCACCTACCACGCATACCGAACAAATGTGCATATCACACGGCTATGCACGCTCCCGTCCAGGCATTTATGCTATCGCCACAGGCACGAAAATCTAAAAATCCGCCTGCTAGAAGTATGCACTAAGCTAATTGCCCGTTTTCTTCGTCCTATACAATTTTTAGGGAGCCAAATTTAAAGAGAGCAAAAAGAAATGCAAACAAAATTTCACCCTTTTTTGTTTTCAAATTCAACTTTAATCTAGGGGTAATTTTACTCCCTTAAGGGTTGAAAATATTTTTTTTTCGCTGATAATACCAGAAAAGAAAATTTGATTTTTTAAATTGTAGGGGTAGTTTTAACCCCTTAAGGGCTGAAAATAATTTATTTTTGCCTGACAATACGCATTCAATCCAATTTGAAGCATAAAGTTGGGAAAACAATTTTTTACAAACTTTTAGTTTTTTAGTCGATGTAGGGGTGGTTTCAACCCTTTAGTATTATCCCGTATCCTAAAATTAGGCTTGATTTGGTATCAACCCTTCGCATATAAATATTGAAAAAAGTGTAGTTCATCGGATTGTGCTTGATTATTATTATTATTGAAATTGAAAGGCCCTTGTGTTTGATAATTATTATTATTGAAAGGCCCTTAAAAATAGTAGTTTGTTTGTTTGTTTTTGGATTTTTAAGGGTGAAAGCAATGTTTTACTACCACGGCACCTCCATTTTCGTAATCAGCGACCCGAAAAACATATAGGGAACGATTTACATAACGGTGTTCTAAAATTATAGGGTAAATCTCGAAGGTCCTTCAAATTTCACCGAAGGGGATTTAAAACATAAACACCTCACGTATTTATTGACCAACCCCTTTTGGCATTCTAAGCACCCAGCCACAACAAAAATCTGAAATAATTCACCTCTAATGGTGAATTTGTAACCGTATATTGAGATAAGGCCGTATCAGAACCTATGCAGCGCTGCAACGACAAGTGTTTCTATTGGCTGAGGCTGGTAAAATGACAAGCAAAGCAGCACCAGACCAGCGTGCTGCATTTTCATCTCAAATCCTAATTTTGCTGCATATACATGCAGCACTTTTGACACTTCGTAATGCGGCAAGTGATTTTAAACAAGGAGACGCGGAATTTTTTGTTTTAAATTATTTATAATCGAGTTAATCTTCTAGCTCAGAAGTACACTTCTCAGCTGGGCTGAGAAACGGGCCACGCTTATGTGCAGGGACCGAATCCGGCCGAAAGCACCAAAAAAGGTATAAGAAGAAAAAACACCGCAAAACGAGCATGCGACCGAAAATGCGGGTTCCTTCTCAACCCTCCCCGGCACTCCTGTACCGAGACGGTCCGGTCCCTGCACACAAACGCGGTCACATTTACCACTGCACAGTGGCTCGGCTAAGACATGCAAACACAAAACAAAAAACAATGCAACATTTAAGAGCACAAAACATCAAACAGAGAAGCGTGCAAAGACAATGAAAACGTGGGACACACAAGGAGTCACGCCACATTAAAAAGAGTCCTTTAAAGGACATCTTCGCTAGTTTGCATGCTAAAAACACTCGCATTTTTGTTAACATTTATAAGCATGCGGTTAACTGGTTCGTACATCCCATAATTGGTATTAGAGGAATTAATGCACAAGAGAGGTGCACCTCTCAGGTTGTAGTTGTTCACTCTAAATGACGTGTGGTTCGTAGGAAGCCTGAGTCAACTTTGTCATTCAACAAACGATGAACGAATATAACGTCAGCGACCTCGCGACGCTTATGGAGAGAGCTCAAGTTGAGCAATTTAAAAGGACATGGAGTAATAATTGGTAGAACTAGTGCAATTTTTAAATTTTTAATTTGAGGTTTAGCTATCAAATAAAAAGTGCGCTGCACAGCGGAAAAGACTAGTATCTGATACCGACTGCAGCATGTTGCTCTGGTGCTGCTGCTGCACGCTGCATATTTTTAGGTTCTGATACGGCCTATAAAGCAAAGTCTGGGCGACAACGTAGCAAACATTCCAGAAAATATATGCAGTAAGGTAAGTTTATGTGAACTGTTGCACGCACAGACTAGAGTTTCTTCGCCTCTTGTGCCCCGTCCTTCGCATTTCCCAGCGTTATACGCAAGCTCTGACAATTTTTCAATGTGTGAGAGCGTGATGCGAATGAAACCTATTCGCTCCCAAGGAAATTTTTAAGCATAGGCGGGCGTAAAGAAGTTGTACTTCAAAAATCATCCATTATTTTAATTGGGATTTTATGTTGAGACCAGGTTGCAGGGCACCCATATTGGAAGATTACAAGCATTTACGAAAATTAAGTAATGCGTTCATCGCAACGCTTGGTGATATATTTTTTGTTTTTCCGTTCAAAAAGAAAACGAACACACCACGAGCATACCACGTACAACTGCCCATGTGAAAAACATGGCAATTCCAGGTTTATTCTACACACTTCCAAAGATTGGCCTTGCGATTGGAGAACAAACTGGAGTACTGGACACACTTAAATTCAAAAAGGTATATAAAATGGCCCTCAAATTTCGAGTGCTGGGTCCTGCTAGTGTGTCTTACTAACGAAACAAAGCTCTCCATGACAGCGCTCCCTAGCAGTGAATTTTGAAAGTAGACACCGACGCCAAAACCACTGTCTTAACGTAATTAATATATGGTTAAATTTTTGTGGTGATCGGTTGAATGGTTTAAGAGTTATTAGGGAACATACATATATACATTAGGGTGGCCCGTATTTTTAAAAGTCGGAAATTTCTACATGCTAACCCCTGAAATGGCTCTCTACTATAAAAAAATAATTCTCCAAAAAATTTCATCTCAATTGTTTGAAGTTAATCCGTGCCGAAAACGAGGTAAAGTTTGTTATTTTATGAGAAAAGTTTTATTAATCAACATTTTTGATTTGCTTCAATTTTTTTTTACGCAGTCCCTATACAAAATAAGCGGAGACGTATTTTTTTTTCGGTCAATATTTTCAAAAAAAAGGGGGGGGGGGGGTAAAGTTTACTTCACTAGCAGATTATGCCCTTCAAATAGCTATTTCATCGTATCGAGTTAAATGAGGCATAATTTTAAAGGTAATGAAGAGATCTTTATTAATATATTATTAGTTGTAAAAAAAAATTTCAATTTAGTATTTGTTATTAACAATACAAAACACAAAAAAAAACATTTTCTCCGTGTTTTCGGCACGGGTAAGACTGTACCAATTCATCTGAAATTTTTATAGGATTTTTTTTTCGGTATAGAGAACCATTCTAGAGGTTAGCACCACCAAAAATGTAAAAAACAATCGGCCATATAAATAAGGGCCACTCTAATATACATACATCCAATTTTGTGCATGCGTTTATCGCGATTTAACAACTTTCTTTTCTATTTTTACCGATTTTTTGGCTATAAACCTTCCACAGTCTACTACAAAAAATATAAAAAAACAATCAAAGAGATCTGTTGAGCCATTGGTAAGTTATGGATTAACTAACGAACATTTTTTAATTTTTATTATATACTAGTTGGGACCCGGCGCGCCTATGCTGCTCCCATAAGCAATAGTAGTAGTCAGGTGATGTGAATTTTAATATACAGCAGAAGAGTTTGAAAAAGGAAATTTTTTGGTATTTTTGATTCCAAATAACAAAATGTGAAACTATTAGGGATCTGACATTTTGATCGAGACAATAAAAACCATGCATTGAAATGGCATTTTTCGAGATATGAATTTTCATACACAGATGAAGTGTCTCAATGAACCGCTTATTTTCTGTATTTTGGATAGCTGCGACCCGGTGCGCCTCGCTGCACCCAAAACATTTAAATATTTAAAATCAATCCAAACCTTCAAAATTCAACTCTTCTTAACCATTAACGAAAAACCAACTATTCCTATAAAAGTTGGAGTCATTAGATTCAAAATACATTTCACGGTGCGCCTTAACCAAATTTAAATGAAATGGTCTTACACTTATAAATTTCTTTTAGATTTTGATTTTACAATGTCCATAGGTAATAAAAAATGAAAAATCAAAATCATCGCCGGATAGCTTCTCAAAAAAAACGATTTTGAATATTTTTGCTTATGAAAAATGATATTTTTAGAAAACTGGTATGTCGGACGAACATGTAAATATGTTGAGCCGGAACAAGAGTACCTCCCGCCCCCGGTTTTCGAAGATACTGAACACGATGGCGTTGTTAGAATTTCTCTTTCGGGTTGCGCAACCCCCGAAAACGGTCAAAAACCACCCCCAAGAGGGGATAAACACGCTTTACACGGTCTCCCTGTAAAAATAACACTTTCCCCCCGTTTTCGAGGGTGCTGAGCACGGGGGTGGTGTTGGATATCGCTTTCGACCCCCACCAACCCCTCCACCGGCCAATACAACCCCCCACAAGGAGTGAATTTTTTTTGTAATATCTGCGCCAAAATATATTTGCCCCGTTTTCGAGGATACTGACCACGGTGGTGGTAGATACTTTTTTTAAACCCTTCCAATCCCTTCCCGTGAACGAAACAAAACGGAGACGAGATGATTGTCGGGCATTGCAGGGATTGGAGGGGTTTAAAAAATGTATCCAATGCTCGAAAGAACTAGCGAATGAATATTTCAATTGCATTCATCCAGCATCATGATTGCCACTATGTAATTACAATTGTTGAAAACAATACATTCCTTGATATCATTCCACCACTAGAATTACACCTGATGTTTGGTGTAGTTAACACTATCTTTACGCACTTGCTAAAAGAGTGCGCAGACTTGGGCATGTCACGCTCAGCGTGAAATAAGACAAGGAAATTCCGGATTTAAGGGGAATGGGTGTAAAATTCTTTTAGACCTAGTTTATCTTCTACGTAAATCTACAAATCTAGCAATACTCAAATATGTTCAAGTATTGGACGACCATAAAACAGTTGTCTCCAAATGCTTTGGAAATAATCTTGACAAAAATTACAAAGAATGCATAGGAGCTTTTAAAAGGAGCTACATGGCCTTAGGTGTCAGTATTACACTTATTTCACGCTGAGCGTGACATGCCCAAGTCTGCGCACTCTTTTAGCAAGTGCGTAAAGATAGTGTTAACTACACCAAGCATCAGGTGTAATTCTAGTGGTGGAATGATATCAAGGAATGTATTGTTTTCAACAATTGTAATTACATAGTGGCAATCATGATGCTGGATGAATGCAATTGAAATATTCATTCGCTAGTTCTTTCGGGCATTGGATACATTTTTTAAACCCCTCCAATCCCTGCAATGCCCGACAATCATCTCGTCTCCGTTTTGTTTCGTTCACGGGAAGGGATTGGAAGGGTTTAAAAAAAGTATCCACCACCACCGTGGTCAGTATCCTCGAAAACGGGGCAAATATATTTTGGCGCAGATATTACAAAAAAAATTCACTCCTTGTGGGGGGTTGTATTGGCTGGTGGAGGGGTTGGTGGGGGTCGGAAGCGATATCCAACACCACCCCCGTGCTCAGCACCCTCGAAAACGGGGGGAAAGTGTTCTTTTTACAGGGAGACCGTGTAAAGCGTGTTTATCCCCTCTTGGGGGTGGTTTTTGACCGTTTCGGGGGTTGCGCAACCCGAAAGAGAAATTCTAACAACGCCATCGTGTTCAGTATCTTCGAAAACCGGGGGGAGGTACTCTTGTTCCGGCTCAACATATTTACATGTTCGTCCGACATACCAGTTTTCTAAAAATATCATTTTTCATACGCAAAAATATTCAAAATCGTTTTTTTTGAGAAGCTATCCGGCGATGATTTTGATTTTTCATTTTTTATTACCAAGACCATTTCATTTAAATTTGGTTAAGGCGCACCGTGATTTATTTGAACTATGACCAAAATTGCTGGTGTATTCTGTTAAAACCATGAACGTTAAAATATTTAAAATTAATGCAAATAGCAGCATCCAGCACTCGAAATTCGAGGGCCATTTTCCATAGCTTTTTTTAATTTAAATCTAGAAGTCTTCAATAACAAAATTTTTCGAGAACAATAAAACAAAATCGAAAAATGAAACAAATATTTTATAGTTGGAAAAAGCAATGCCAAAACCCCAACTTTTATTTTCTCTTATATTGCGAAATTGTGTTCGTCAAAACATATGAAATTAATGCAAATATTGAAAATCAAACTATTCGCAATATCTAAGGAAAGAACCAATACTTATTTCTGTAAAATTTGGAGACATTAGATTCAATATGCTTTCATATTAAGTGTGACCAAAATTACCTACGAATGTATTCTTTTACAAAACTTGCTGTTAAACTATGTTTTTGGTTTTGTTTTCCGGCGCGTAAATAAACAAAGATGATGCCTTTCCGACTCGCTGCACCCAACCTTAAGACATTTAAAATTAATCCAAATCTTCAAAATTCAACTCTTCAACAAATATGTATAACCATTAACGAAAAACAAATTATTCCTATAAAAGTTCGAGAGTTTGGACATTGGTTTGTTTGTCTAATTCTTCGAAGTATATCTTCAGTCATTCCGTTCTTGTATTCTTCCCACAAAACCGATGGTTCTGTTGGGTATCATGTCGTCAATATAATTGCGAACAGTTGACGAATGTTATTCGGCGTGGATGCAAATGCTGCATCAGTAAGTGTCAGATCTCAATGATTGTCGTCTTCCAGCAATTGCAACTCGCGACATGCATCTTGAAATGTATTGAATATTTGACCATTGACTGTTCGTAAAAATTCGAAAGACGTTGATCCTGGAACATTCAGCAACAACAAACGCAAAAAGAAACATTCACGTTGTTTTGGATGTATTGTGTAAAGTCGTCCCAATGGCTTTGCTTTCAATACGCGTGCGATAGTTGGATGTGGTTCGCCTTGTCTACGCGGCTTCCATTTTTACCTGATTTGTTCCATGTATAATAGCGAAGGACGTCGGTATATAACAATGTTGTTGCGAATTGTCCGAAAATATCAGGTTTTTGGCACAGTGTGAGAAATTCAGTAACTGTAGTTTTTGGTGGCTGGAAAGCTCGTTGGAGAGCATTTTCTTCAGTGAAATATACACGTTGACCGTTTTTAAGATGTACCGCAATCTGAGGCATAATGCAAAAACTCGACAATTATATATTTTCTTATTAACACTTTATTTAATCGCACCAATTAAAAGCTTTTACACATTTTTCGGTGGAAGTATATAAAGAACAATGGATGCTAATATTTTACAGGTTTCCCAAAGTTCACAAATACTACAAATGTTGAAGGTAATCCAGATGAGAATAATGGAGAATATGATCTTGCACCTTAAAGATGTTAATAAGATAATGTTTAAGTGTAATTTTCAATTATCTACATATCGCACCCCCCGAGAAAAGTGACCTGAGTCCAAAAAGCGACATTTTGAGTTAGTAACATCACTGATCATGAGAGTTTGCTTGCTTTCGCCAGAAAAAATTTCACAAATAAATTTCCAATATTTGACAAATGGCGGCGTTTGTGTCGGTTTGTTGTCGACTAGAATCAATAACTTCGTATTCTTGAATAGTGACACTTCTGACTTTAGTGCGTGCAGTTCAATTTGTTTGTTCCTGAAAAACGACACATCTCCAAAAACACCCTGTAACTTAGTGGATAGTGGGGATAGCCCCCCTCTAAAACAATTTTTTTCTCCAAATATATCCAGGAATCATCCCTGAAAATATTAGCCACGTAGTCCAACAGAGGATTTCTTGAACGTCTGATGACCTATACAAGTTGCGAATGAGGGGATATGAGTATTTTAAATCTTAAAAAAGGCGATATCTCATGGATGGCAATTCCTACGGGAAAATTTATTATATCCCTTTTTGTAGATAATCACATAATCTACAAACTTTGTGAACATTATTTTATGATAAGACTTACCGTTTAAGAGATATTAGCCAAAATCGAATTTTTTTTGTTTTTAGGGGGTGGTTTTTGGGGGTAGCGTACAACCAATTTTCCGAAACTTTTTATTAACATATTCTACTCACTAAATCCTAATTTTTTAAAAAAAAATCAGTGCGTTAACATATTGTTAGAGGTTTTCATTCAAATTTTGCTCTGACGACTGGACTATAATACAAGTTCCTTTAAAAAATCGTACAAATATTGTCCTAGCGCTGTGCTATATACATCATTTTGAAGAAAACCCTTCAAGCTATTAAATAAAAATGCCAAAAAGGATATTCGACGAAAAAAGGATTCAAAGGACATCTTAAGTATCCTTTATCCTTGGGGATCTCAAAAAGCCAACGAGGGATTTTCTCCAAATTTTTATATGTTTTGACTGGCAACACTGAAGATAAGTTGCCTAAGTCTCATGCTGGGATCGAAGACCGCTTGGGAAGGAGAATTTTTTAAAGCATAGCCTGTCAATCGTAGTGAGGTGTGTGAATCGGACGAACACGTAAATATTTTGAGCCGGACCAAGAGTACCTCCCCCACCCGTTTTCGAGGATGCTGAATACGATGGCGTTGTTAGAATTTCTGTTTGGGGTTGCGCAACCCACCCCTTAGAGGGGTTAAACGCGCTTTACACGGTTTCCCTGTAAAAAAAATACTTTCCCCCCGTTTTCGAGGGTACTGAGCATGATGGTGGTGTTGGATATCGCTTCCGACCCCCACCAACTCCTCCACCAGCCAATACTCTCCCCCAAAAGGGGTGATTTTTTTTGTACTAGCGCCAAAAAATATATTTTCCCCCGATTTCGAGGATTCCGAGCACGGTGTGCATAAATTATAAATTATTTTAAACCCCTGCAATCCCTTCCCGTAAATGAAACAAAAGGAGACGAGATGATTATTGGGTATTACAGGGATTGGAGGGGTTTAAAAAAATTTATCCACCACCGTGCTCAGCTGATATTACAAATATTTTTTTTTTTGCAAAATTGGAAAGCTTGGACAATTTTCATTGAATCATGTCGGACAATTTTTATCCTACGGCTTTCACTTTTGAAGTTATTAGCAAGTTTAATGTTAAAATTGGTCTTATTTGGTGCTTATTTGGTACTTTTTGGCAAAGCTTAAATGAAAAATTACGAAAAAGAGCCAATTATTGCATTAAATTGCTTATAACTCGAAAAATGAAGGCCGTAGGATAAAAATTGTCCAGAGATTATTCATAGAAAATTGTCCAAGTTTTCCAATTTTGCAAAAAAAAAAAATTAGTTAACTACGTATTTTTTGGAGAAAAAGGTGGTTTTATTTGAAATTTTAGTTAAAAAAAACCAAATTTTGATTTTGATGACTCATTGCTCTGGAAGTTGATAGGGTAGAACCTTGGGTTTTACAGTTTTAGATAGGTGGGAGTATTCTGCGTACACTGATGCCTTATTCATGCTCATAGGGTTACAAAAATACAGGGTGATATGTAAACCTCTACCAAAAAAACTTCAAAACGCCCTAGCTGCTAAACCGTTACGATTTACCGCGATTTTTTGTTCGTCTACCCAAAACCTATCCACAGCCGGCTTTGTAAACTTACCGGTAGGCACCCTGAATATTGCGAAAAAACTACTTTTGAATCTACGTTTTTCGACACTTAAAGCGCCATAATTGGTGCTATATTAGCCCTACGTAAAAAATTATATAACAAAAATTATAGATAATCGTGTGTTCTATAAGTCTTACGAAGGATTTTTTAATGTAGAATTAACCATTAACGAAATTTAGTGCAAGAGATATATGAAGTTTGAAGCACTATTTCTCCGTAGATATTGTAAAGTCAAAAAAATCTAAACAAGAAAGTTAAATCACTTATTTATCTACAAAAAAGATCAACATTTTTGTCGTAAAATGCATAGGTTTTGAGATATAGAATTAAACGCGTTTTCCTTCACTGTACCTTTAGCAAGAGGGCGGGGATGACGCCTTTTTGAATTTAAGCTTATAAAAATATATAAATATAAATTTGGTAAAAAACATCGCGTGTGGTATTTTTCGCAACACGAAGGCCTTTTTTTCGACCTATTTATTGGACTAGGGTGGTTTTTGGCGGTTTTGGGGGGTTGCGCAACCCCAAACAGAAATTCTAACAACGCCATCGTGTTCAGCATCCTCGAAAACGGGTGGGGGAGGTACTCTTGGTCCGGCTCAAAATATTTACGTGTTCGTCCGATTCACACTCGCCACTACGTTTGACAGGCTATGCTTTAAAAAATTCTCCTTCCCAAGCGGTCTTCGATCCCAGCATGAGACTTAGGCAACTTATCTTCAGTGTTGCCAGTCAAAACATATAAATATTTGGAGAAAATCCCTCGTTGGCTTTTTGAGATCCCCAAGGATAAAGGATACTTAAGATGTCCTTTGAATCATTTTTTCGTCGAATGCTTTTTTTGGCATTTTTATTTAATATCTTGAAGGTTTTTCTTCAAAATGATGTATATATCACCGCGCTAGGATAATATTTGCACTTTGTACTATTTTTTAAAGGAACTTGTATTATGCAAATATCGAAATGTTTAAGTACCGTTATTTATGAAACTACCCAACATTTTGGCAAAATATTGCACCTACGTAATACTAGTCACTAATACTCCAAATTTACCAAATATGAAGGAAATCGGAATTTTATGAATATTTGAATTGTTATGTATATATTTTTTAAACACTGAATTATTAAGTATTTTTTTATGAAATGTGATTTTATAAAATGAATATTTCAACTATTATTGTATTATTCAGTATGACATAACTCTGAAAACGGTTTAGCATAAAACAATTTCAAAGTGACACAACTCAAAAAAAGGGTGAAAATATAACCCTGGTGAGGTTAAGGTATAGTGCAGTTTGTAGAGCACAAGTTTTAACACCATGTATAAAAAAATTATGAAAATCAATACCTAGTTAATTAATATTGTTTCATGGCAATTGACTACGCAAAACTTTAACATCCGCTTTCTGACAATGCCATTTTTTGAGTTGGGTCTTTTTGCTCGCGGGGGTGCGATATATAAAAATCAATTGCCGTGCGTTAGTCTCACAAAAACTCGAAAATGGCTCGCCTCAATCACTACATAGTGCAAAATAGATAATACATAATACATAGTACACAGTACATAGTGCATAGTACATAGTACATAGCGCATAGTAAATAGCACATCGTACATAGTACAGTACATAGTACCAGTCAACTATAAAATCACCCTGAAAATATAACCGTTTTTTTATACATCAAAATTGAAATGAAATATTTTTTCGCACCGCCAACTTACTCAATCTACATAGTAGAAAAAATATTTTTGTTCATATAAAAACACCATCCATATTAGTAGGGGAGCCCAAGCGGGGATTTTGGGATTTACTTGAGCGCGGCAGATTAGCATATGGGGGGATACCTTGCATCTTGTTGAATACCTCTAGCATATCTAAGCCTTCTTATATAGCGTCGCGCGCATAGGGCAGCCGATCAGAAGTAAGGTATGGTGGGTCAAGTTCATACTGAAAAGTGTACATTCCACTAATCTGACGATTTGAACCTGACGAAAGGGAGTGGGAGGGTCACAAACATGCAAAAAAAAATTGTGACCTCGGTATTCTCGAGCGCGGTCTAAATTTATTTTATTTGGAAGGAAATAATTCAAGGATAACGGGAAAAATATAATCTGCCGATTTCCACAAGCCGAAGTAACAAAAACCATCAATAAAGTTTAGCGCGTGCAGCTGCAGTGACACATGTATTCCCCACTATTTTGTTGGTGACGTGGGCCCTGATTGTTTCCAAAATGACGGTATTTCTGCTTACGTTTTTTATTTCATTTCTGAATATTCATCGAAAATTTGGGTGATTGTCTTACTGATTTCGTTGCTGCTAATAGGTGTTGAGCTGTTTGAGTTGACTATAACTTTAAATATTCCCGGATAAATCGATTCCCGTATAGAGGTTTATAATGCCATCTGATGCAGATGACATTATTGGTTTAAATAATGATATCACTGTCACTTTTAACACTTGCGTTTCGATTCTTTTCGCTTTGAGGTTCTTTGGAAACCTATTTTTTTTAATATTTTTTTCTGAATTCAGTATAGTTATAAATAAAGAAGTTATAAATAATAAATCAATAATATATTTTGTGTAAAATTAAAATGAAAAAAAAATTATCAACAATTTTTTTCTTCAAACCGTCAGATTAAGAGAACCCCTTCAAATTATCGTCAGATTATGGATCAGCACGATCAGGACACCAACTGGCACCGTCTGTATAAAAATCTGACGCGATCGAGTATTTCAAAATGACGATTTTTTGCATCTTCAAGAAGCTGTTACATACAGAATTTCTAAGGGTCTCGGTGAAAAACGAAATCCTTGGATAAATTCTCATATCCCTTCATACAGGGAGCCTTTACATGAAATTCACACTTAATGAATTTGATGCAATATGAGCTCCCTGCGAACAACAAATCCTAAACGGAAAATTATTATCCAATTTCCATTTTCAAATGTACAAAAATCCTTAACGGAAAAAATATTCAATGTACAAAAATCCACATCAACGGAAAATGTAACATTCCCAGACGCAACCTGACCCGCGCGCATTTTGTGGAAAAACTTCCACCGTGAGATTTGCAAGGTGTGCATTTACCTTTGCACAAGCCCAAACTTTTCTGGCGGTCGAAATGATAAAAACTTCTAACGTGGAATGATCTTAACCTTGACCGCGCGGCGTGGAAACCGTTTTTTTTTTCTTTCCCCTATTTGTTTTTGAAGATCCACGGCCCATCGGCGGTGAAAAATATGTATTGAGGAGAGTGTTGTTTTTACCTGAACCCGCGGTGGACGGTTTTTCTTTGACACGGAGTGTTTTTTCTTTTAACCCACGATCGCGAGCGGGCGGTTAATATGGAATAGTTGCGGTTAAATATTATAGAATAATATAACATTTGGCGCAGCCGGTAGGATCCGAGCGAGCCTAACAATTATTGATCAAGTGCTGGATATAGGCACCTAATCCTTGAACTCAGCCTGAGCCGAGGCTGAGGGCACTAGATCAATAGAGGCGTTGACCCCGGATCCTATGCGAACAACGAACAGAGTAGCTTAAACTATAGGTGGTAGAAACCACTCTACTCTGCAACGCACCCAAAAGGTGCCACCGGTGGACTTTTGTGGGCTTCATCCCTGCCCAGGATAAAGTCCATAAGGACCAACAAGGGGACGATCTATATCCGCAGACGCTCCCCCGACGTGGGATTGAAGATATTTTCAACCAACATTAAATAATCCATCGCTAATTCACCAAGGGCTCCGACGTTCAACCAATCAACCGATCGACACATCACCCAAAACAAATCAACTGTTTTACTACAATTGATCCAGGTGAGACCAACATACATTGTCGGCTGCAAACTAAGGCAGACGGCTGAACCTTATCAAAATCTTCGCTCGGGGGTGTTCAACCAAGGTGCCTCTGCTCCAGGCGGGCACGCGCTCACCCCCATATAATTTCATCGCGGGAATTTTAGTGGGCTTCATCCCTGCCCAGGAGACGCCCTATGTCCGAGGGCCAACCAGGGGACAGCAGCCATTCTGAGACTCCCCCACCGAGGGACCAAAAAACCCCAACTAGTGAGATAGACACACCAGGACCCTCAACCTTGCCAGGGCCCAACGGAACTCCGGTGAACTACCAGGCCCTTCAACTAGGGAACACCTCGACACCAACAGCGACCACCTCATCAACAGAACCACCAGAATCCCCCAGACGACTACGAAGCGGGACCTACATAGGCTAAAACGTTAGTCAAGTAAGTGTAAAAACTCTAAACGATATCCTCAAGCGAGCGCAGGAGACCGGCGAGTTCAATTTAGCTCATTTGGAAGCCGTCGATAAACAAATCGAACGTGCCGGTAAAGAGCGAAAAGTTAAATTAGTAGCTTACAAAGAGGCGGCCTTGAAATTCCAACGCCACCTAGACGAATTCAAAGGCAATCTCCCTCGCCCCCTTGAGGATAAGAATTTAGATTTAGAAGTTAAGGAGGATTCAGTTGTAAGCCCCGACAAACCTAATAACGAACCGCTCGAGTCAAATAACGCCACTTTAGATCTCCTAGCGGACTGGATAGAACTGTCCAGCCGTTCCCTGTCGCTTCTAGAGGAAGAAGAAAAAACTTTTAAAACTAACCCCCTTTTTAAACCTTCATTCCTAAAAGAAGACTTAACAGCTATGGCCGACGACTATATAAAAGTCGCCAAACTAACGGCCCAGCTTGTACCTTTATTTTCTGGCGGGCAAAGCCCGACAATAGGGACAGAATTACAGATGTTTTTAGGCTGTTGCCGTCGGGTACTCCAGTGCCTGACGGAACAGGAAAAAGCGGCCTTCTTACAAATATTTCCCACTAGGCTCCGAGGAGAGGCCTACCAACTGGTGGGCACCTCCCAGCCCGCCACTTTTGAGGAGGCAGAAAACCTCCTAAACAGGACATACCTCCCCAGGGAGACTTACCAGGAACTGGTAAATAAACTTATACAGTTACGCCAGTTCCCCCTGGAACCCCTCACAACCTATACTACAAGAATAAAACAACAACTAACACTGTGTGAGGAAGCGGCCACCACCAAATATGGCGCGACAGCAGCGCCGGCCGTTAAGGGCCAATTGCAAGATTTTGCAAAAAATGCCCTGCGGAGTGGGGTTACAAATCCCCACCTCTGCCAGTACCTGTTAACTTTGGGAGAGGACACCCTTGACAGCCTGACCCAAAAGGCACTGGACATGGAGAAGCTTCAGCAGAACTCCATGTATGCACCCTACCAAATGTCAGTGCCCCTCCCAACCTTCAACCCCTACGGGCAAACAGCCCCAGTACCCCAACTGGAAAATATTTACAAAATGGCTCCCACGACACCCCACCAAAACAACAACACTCAATACACCGCCCCGCAAACAACAACAACTCCTCAAATAACAACACTCCAAAATCCGATAAACCCTCAGGTAATGTACACTACATACGCCCCACTACCAGTCAACCCCCCAATTGGCCCGCAGGCACCAATACAAAGCGCCCAACAAATAATCAATAGAAGCTCCTCTCCAAAACCTGTAAACAACCCGTTGACAAACATCACCTGCAGCTACTGTCGCAATAAAGGGCATACCTATGCAGATTGTCTGAAGCGGAGAAACACTCCTTTTTGCATAATTTGTAGGGCCAACTCACACGATGCTAGGGACTGCCGCCAGCCAGCGGAGTCACCCAGGCCCCATTACAGCAATAACAACCGATATCAACAACAGGGCCTCTCATTTAACAATACTAGTCGTTACCCCAACCAAAGGCCTCAATTCCAAGGTAATAACCGTTACCCAGACCAGAGGTCACAACCAGTAGATAACTACCGTTACCCTGACCAAAGACCTCCCAATCAGGGCGTTAATCATCGACCAAACAATCGACCCACAAGTAATGTTAATTGCCCTCCAAATGACCGTCAACAACCGGCCAACACCACTAGATCAGTGTTCAATATTAGACATAGGTGTGATTTCTGCCACAGACGTGGCCACACAGTAGACGACTGCCGTCAAAGGCAGCGTCGGGAGTCGCAGCAAGCGGGAAACTCCCCGCAGTCGGACCAAGAAACCCCGGCCCGACAATAATTTCGCAAAATCCTACTATGGGGGAACCTCAAGAGCCCGCACCAAGTGTCCCACTCGTCACCCTTCCACTAGACATAAGCCTTAACGGCAAAGCCATCCTAGCAGTGGACACCGGCTCTCAGGTCAGTATACTAAAACACAAAAAACTCAAGGATCCCAACCTCATGGATCCCGCTAAAAAATGCACATTACAAACGCCATACGGCCAAGGAAAAACCCTAGGGAGCTGTCAGGGGAATGTTCCTTTCAATACCCCCCTCCCATGTACATTCCAAATTGTGCAAAACATGTCGGAGATTCCCAAAGATGGCCTATTAGGATACGATTTTGTTACCAAACACTGTAACGTTGAGGGCCCAAATCAAACACTGCGATTCCCTCGAACAGAAATCAACCCGTTGGAAATAGCCATTCCACTACATAGTGGAGTCCGTAAGTCCAAACCCAGAGAACAGCAGGAGCAAACCCAAACCAGGGAATTCCCCGGTGGTGTCTCCCCAATATTCTCAGAAAAGAATACCAGCTGCATAACTCAGGATGGGTCAAGGTTGGAGGACAGCCTCAACGACTTCGAAACCACCAAAGTCACAAGACATAAGGTAGCACTGGACAAACCCATCTGCCTCCCAAGTCGGTCTCAAATGGTGGTTCCTATTTCACTAGGGTTAGAGGAGGAAATGCTTTGCGAGTCATACGAGCCGAGCGAAGGGGTATTCCTAGCCAATGCCCTCTTACCATCTGGGACGAGAACAGTGTCAATAGACCTCCTCAATGTAAACACCCAACCGGTGGTCCTGGCGAGCCTAAATCTCACGCTGGCCCCATCAAAAGACTACAACACCATACAACTAGCCCCTAACAATAACCCAAAGCCTCTAACGAATGCTAAAGACGAAGCAGGGTGCCTTTCAGGCTCTGAACCAGTCGGTCTCAGGAACGCCAGTGCCCCATTGTCTCCAAACGCAAGGCTTCAAGGTATGCCCAAACATGGAGCAACCCCGCAGGGTATACCAAAGGGTAAACGGGCAAAATTGAAGTTGGAAAAAAGGGAAAGGGACAGCCCCCTCCGCCAATTGAGATATCTATTCCCGGACTTCGAAGATCCGGACCCCGAGCGCCACTCGCGCCTCAAGCAACTGGACGAGGAACTCAACCTCGACCACCCCCTGACGGCCGAAGAGGAACGGTCCATCAAGGATCTCTGTTATGAATATGCCGATATCTTCCACTTAAAAGGAGACAAGCTAACCTACACGGAAGCTCTGAGGCACGAGATCCCTATGGTCTACGACCAATATATTAACCAGAAAATGTACAGACTGCCCGAAACTCAGAGGCAGGTCATAAATGACCAACTAGAAGAAATGTTGGACAACGACATTGTCCAACGAAGCAAAAGCCCTTGGAACTCACCCCTCCTTGTGGTCCCTAAGAAACCGGGCCCAGATGGTGAGAAAAAATGGCGGGTAGTGGTCGATTTCCGAAAGATCAATGAAAAGACCATAGGCGACGCGTATCCGCTGCCAAGGATCGAAGATATTCTGGACCAGCTCGGTCATTCGAGATATTTCTCTACCCTCGACTTGGCCAGTGGTTACCACCAGGTACTGGTGGAACCCCAAGACCGCCCCAAGACAGCTTTTAGCACGAATTATGGGCACTATGAATTTAAACGTATGCCGTTCGGGTTAAAAGGAGCCCCAGCGACGTTTCAGAGACTCATGAATTATGTCCTCACAGGCCTACAAGGCCTCGAATGCTTCGTGTACCTAGATGATATAGTCATCTACGGGAAGAACCTTGAGGACCATAATTCAAAGCTCCAACGGGTATTCGACCGGTTGAGGGAGAACAACCTCAAATTACAACCGGAGAAATGCCAATTCCTAAAGAGGGAAGTAGTCTATCTGGGTCATGTATGCTCCGAAGAAGGAGCCCTCCCGGACCCCAGAAAGACAGAGTGTGTCCAAAACTTCCCGGCACCCCGAACAATCAGGCAGGTACAGTCATTCTTAGGCCTAGCCAACTACTATAGAAAGTTTATTCCAGACTTTTCTAAGATAGTACGCCCGCTAACGAATTTGTTGCGAAAGGGCGTGAAATTTTCTTGGACGCCGAAATACCAGGAAGCATTTCAAACGGTAAAGCGTTCCTTAGTCTCCCCACCACTGCTGACCTACCCTGATTTCAATAAACCGTTCAACCTAACAACGGATGCCAGCAGTGAGGCTCTCGGAGCAGTGCTCTCTCAAGGCGACGTAGGCAAGGATCAGCCCATAGCATATGCGAGCCGCACCCTAAATAAGGCGGAACGCAACTACTCCACCGTCGAAAAAGAGTTGCTAGCCATAGTATGGGCTGTTAAAAATTTCAGGTGTTACTTAATGGGTCGAAAGTTTACGGTCTACACTGATCATAAACCACTCAAGGGCGTTTTTAACGTCAAAGACCCCACCACTCGACTCGTTAGGTTTCACCACAAATTGTCTGAATACGACTACCATATAGAGTATAAACCGGGTAAATACAACACGAATGCTGATGCTCTCAGCCGGATTCCCCAAAGAGCAGAAGAGCCCAATACCTTCACGGTGGAAGCTCTAATTCACCAACCCGGTGAGCCCCTACCCATATCTCTCGCGGAAACTGGGGCTGTGGCGCCTCCTACGGAAAGACTAAAACAATGCAACGCAGTCACAAGGGCGCAGGCACAAAAGATGGAGGACGACGACAAAATCGAACACGTCCCCAATCCAAAAGCCCTCGATAGCGACGAAGGGCCTAAAGAAATAAACCTTGAAGAGATAGCCCAACTTGCAGAAGCCCCCGAGGACACCTCCATCACAAAGCAACGCAAAGTTGAATTAATAACAAGCCCCGAAGAAATTCAAGTCATTTTAAAGGACTACCACGACTCCCCTTTCGGTGGACACCAGGGAGTCGTCAAAACCTATAATAGAATTCGCCAAAAGTATTGGTGGAGGCGAATGTTCCGTGACATAAGTCGTTATGTCCGGAAGTGCAAAAAGTGTCAAACCATGAAGGCATCGAGACAATTCCGAATGCCCATGGTAATAACAGACATCGCGGAAAAACCGTTCGACAAGGTTTATTTGGACATCGTAGGTCCACTGGAAGAAACTATTTCGGGAAACAAGTACATCCTAACCTTCCAGGATAACCTAACTAAATTCGTCGATTGGTATGCCATTCCCAATGCGGAAGCTCAAACGATAGCACAAATTTTCTTCGACGAAATCGTCACGCGCTATCGCATACCTAAACAAATAGTCACCGACCAAGGGTCGAACTTGCTCAGTGACTTGTTCAAAGGCGTGTGTAGGCTGCTAAAGATTAAGAAGCTCCAGACTTCAGCCTACCACCCCCAGTCCAATGGTGCACTTGAACGGGCCCATAGGCCCCTGATCGAGTATCTACGCACCATTGTAGATGAAAGCCCAAATGGTTGGGACCAATTCTTACGTACGGCAGCGTTCGTGTATAACAATAGCGTACACGAGGGAACGAAATTCACACCTATGGACTGTCTCTACGGTTTCACCGCGGACGTCCCGTCCAATCTAAAACGCAACCCGGAGCCACTTTATAATAACAAAAGTTATTATCACCAATTGCGGTACAAGCTGCAAAAGTCTTACGCTCTAGCAAGGAGAAACTTGCTAGCTAGCAAGACGCGCTCCAAAGCATATTATGACGGGAACGCCCGACCACTATCCCTCCACGTAGGCGACAAGGTTCTCTTGCGCAACGAAGCCCGGAAACACAAATTGTCCCAAATCTGGGTTGGACCCTACACCGTAGTAGCAGTCCCAAGCGCAGTGAACACCACCATCAAAATAAATAGGAGATTGGTTACGGTCCATAATAATCGCTTGAAGCCGTTTTATGAAAATAAAACGCAACTTTAAGCCACTAAAGCCAGTCCTGCTTACTAACGCCTAACTGTGCTTTAGTATAAAGCACCGACTTAGACGGATGGTATTCGGACAAAATATCCACTAATCTTATTAGTTCATCTGGCTACAAGCAAACGAAAACTAATCTCCTATTTTCCATCTCGTTCAGCGGCATCTTAATACTGGGCCTCATAGGTTTCATGGCCTACAAATGCACCCCGTTATTAGTGGCTATGCTCAGCGCTAGATGTGCCAGAAGGCCCAGAAATGCATGTCCTCCGGAGGAGAGAACCACCTCCGAGGACCAAACGTCCCCAAGAGGGGCCCCAATACAACTCGAGCCCCCACAAGACACATCGGCGACAGTCACCACTATGCCGAGGCCCCTATGTAGATCCCACACATTACCAAGGGCCTCTTCCATACAATTAGTACAACCAGGGTCTGGGACCCCAATAACCACAGGGTAAATCGGGCCGCGAAACCCGACCCTTACTCAGTGGCGCTGTACTAGACACAATATACGCCACTAAACTCAACCGTTAGTATGCAACCGCCAACTAAAACAATAATCGCCATGCGCCTCGTTATAATGCGTTTCTATGCCACACCCTACCAACCCATCTTCATACAAAAGGATTTAAAAGATCGCCAGAAAAATCTCACCTACGCCACGTCAATAACCTAAACTCCCCCTAGTTCGCGAGACGAACCCAAACAGTCAACCCAAGCTGTCTGAACAGAGAATCGCCACAACTACAATCTTAGTGGCAAGTTCGTAAGGTATTCGGGGAAACAAATTTCACGAATACGGGATTTTTCCGCATGGGCATAGTGGGAACATGCTAATGTTATTATCATTGCCACTGTTCTATACGATAAAATCCCGTATACAGTATACGGGAAAAAATCGCCGTCTGAACGTAGCCTTAGGTCGCGTGCACATTGAACAGCGTTGAGCTGTGAGCGGTGCGCGATGAGCGGTTAACGGTGCTTAAACACCACGTAACCTACGCAAATAATCGAAAGTGTTCACATAGGACCGCGATGAGCGGTGAGCGATGAGCGTTACAGCTGAGCGGTGTTTTCGCCGCTTAAACAATCTTGATTGTGAGCGGCGGCGGTGAGCGGTGCAATTTAATTTGGGCATTTATTAATAGCAAAATATGTATTTTTTGTCATTTTTATTTAAATATATTAAAT